>OY725327.1:49414108-50614108 GCA_963242795.1 Inga leiocalycina | reverse complement strand
GCAAAGTGGCAGAAGAGTGTCGATATATTGAGAAGTGTATGTCGTGCCTAGCAACATAGACTGGTAATAGAGGTGCTTCTGGAAGTTGTAACTCAGTATAGAAGCGAAAGGAACAGAGTGGATTTTTTAGAGTAGATCCTAAGAGATCGAATCAATCTAGGGGCCGAGGAGGCCAGGTTTTTATAGGAGCAATAATTGTCGGCATTGTTGAAAGCCACTTCACCCTGGTAGACCTTACAGCGGGATTCCATTTAGGCCAGACCCAAGTAAGCCACTTATCTGTTATCATAGCAACAAACTAGGACATATGGCCAAGGATTGTCCAAAAAAGCAGCAATCAGAGGAGACTAGACCCAGGCTTTCAGGCAGGGTCTACATACTGACACAATAAGAAGCCAGAAAGACTCTGAAGCTAATTCAAGGTATGATTTCTCTAAATGGTAGTCTAATGCATGTTATGTATGATTCTGGTGCAAGCCATTCATTCATTACATATGATTGTGTGAGGCGGTTACATTTACATGTCCCCATATGATTTGGTTGTATCTACGCCTATGGGCACTCGAATTGTGATGGCCAACATTTGTCTGAATTGCTTGGTAAATGCTAAGGAACATAAATCGATTGTAGATCTTATTTGTTTGCCACTGTAAGGGTTATAAGTAATTTTGGTATTGATTGGTTGACAGCAAATGGTGTGCTACTGGATTGTAAACAAAAGAGAGTTATATATCTAAATCCACAACCGCGAGTTGACACAGAAATCACTCTTAACCTTCTTTCCGTAGCTAAGGTTGAGAGATACTTACAGAAATGTTGTCAGGGGTCCATGGTATTCTATTATATACAATCAGAGGCCAATGTAGCCTTGGAAAGTATCCCTATAGTAAGTGAGTTCCCTAATGTATTTTTGGAGGATGTCGGTGGACTACCTCCAGATAGGGAAGTGGAGTTCTCAATTGATCTGAGGTCTGGAGTGGGACTAATTTCCAAAACCCCATATCGTATGGCTCCGAGTGAAATGACGGAACTAAAGAAGAAGATTGAAGAGCTACTTGAGAAATGGTTTATTCGACCTTGTGCCTCAGCTTGGGGTGCTTCAGTGCTCTTTGTCAAGAAAAAAGACGGAAGTCTGTGTCTCTGTATCGATTTTCGAAAGCCAAACAAAGTGATTATCAAGAACAAGTATATACTCCCTAGAATTGATGACCTACTTGATCAGTTATCTAGTTCCTATGTATTTCCAAAGATCGATTTGCGATCGGGATACCACCAGTTAAAGGTAAAAGTAGATGATGTGTCGAAGACTGTTTTCAGGACTAGATATGGCTATTATAAGTTCCTTGTGATGCCATTTGGGATGACTAATGCACCTGCCATGTTCATGAACTACATGAATCGAATCTTTCATCCGTACTTAGACCAGTTCATAGTATATACTGGTGTATTTGAAGAGTAAAGCCAAACATGAGAAGCATCTGAGAATTGTGTTGAACATATTACGGGATAGGCAACTATATGCCAAATTGAGCAAGTCCAAATTTTGGCTTTCAAAGGTAAAGTTTCTGGGCCATGTTGTCTCACAACAAGGGGTCTCTGTTGATCCTAGTAAGGTAGAAGCAGTACTGAACTAGAAGAGCTAGAGACTGTACTCGAACTGTATAGTTTTCTGGCTCTAGCTGGTTATTATAGAAGATATATATAAAATTTCTTCAAAATTTCATTACCATTAACGAAATTGAAGCAAAAATCTCAATATTTTGTGTCGAATGAGAATTATGAGAAGAGCTTCCTGGAGTTGAAGCAGATGTTAACAACAATACCAGTGCTGATGATCCCAGATTTATAGTTTACGTATGTTGTTTATACATATGCCAGTGGGTAGGGGTGAGCAAAACCAAACCAAAACCGAAGACCAGACCGAACCAAACTCAATTCGGTTTTTTCGGTTAGGTTTTTTCGGTAATTCTATTTTTTTCGGTTTTTAAATTCAGTTATATCAGTGTTTCGGTTATCGGTGCGGTTTGTTTAAAAAAAATCAATTATAACTGAATAACCGAATTGTATGGATACTGGTTTTATATTATTCCCTATCAGTTTTATTTCCTTCTATTTTCATAGTCATAGTGCAGGCTTGTTAGGCTAAACCACTAAAGACCAAAGGGCAAAGGCCCATGAGCCCATTTATTTCTCTTTCGGACTGATTCCATACGGATGGGCAAAGTGTGAGTGTGTGTGTCAGTATGTGTAGCCTAATCCTCAAGGGCTCATCGCTCAAGGCCTTTAATATTCTGAGTTCTCTTTTGTCCCATAACGCGTGGCTTCATTCTCCTCTCCTCAGTCTCAAGTCTCAACCCCCACTCTCATGTCTCTCAAGTCTCAACCCTAGCCTCCCACTCCTCAACCTCAAGTCGCTATTCACGCCGTCGGGGTCGATTCCTCCCACAATAAAGTTCAATCTCCTGCTCATCCCGTCGACCGTCATCAATCTTCATCTGCCTGCTCTCCTATTGTCTCTAAAAATGGGCCTCCCGCACCATTTACCCTAACCCTCAAATCATCAACTTCACCTTAGTCCTCAGTCGTCACCGACTCATCGTGTTGTTAAAGCTTTGCCGCGCTGTTCACGCCGTGTCAGTTCTGTTGACAACGGCGCTGTTCGTTGCAACCCCCTGCGTCGCCTCCCACCTCCAAGTTATCCTGCTCCTTGAGTTTGATCTCCATCTCCACGCAGTTCATCAGTTTCTTCTTTCTGGTAAGCACCTATTTTTACAAAGTTTCTCATTTTAAAATCGAGTTGCTGACTTTTGGAATGCTACTGCCTTCTCTACTTGATCTTTTCTCAAGCACCTTTATGTGTTCACTCCACTGCAAATGGAGATCAAATGAATGAAAAAAAAATTTTTGAACAAAAAAGGAGCTTTCTTGTTTGATATGGGAGATAAGCAGAAGAGAAATACCTTGAAGAAATTTTTTTTATTTTTTACAGATGAGAAAAGCTCTTTCTTTTTTTTATCATTAGCAATGAAGAAAGGTAGCTTAGTTTTGTACAATTCTTTGAAGCAGATCTGGAGTTTGATTGTTTTAAATTACCAAATATGGAGTTTGATTGTTTTTTTTAAATTGCCAGATTTACAAAAAAAATTGTAGTGGAGAGTGGAGACAAATGTTGATATTTTCTAGATGTATATGGCAACTTCATATTTTGTAAGCAATTTTTCCTTATATTTGTAATCTTTGTAGCATTTATTTATTTTTTTATCTTTATTTTTTGTTTTCTTGCTTCAGTTGTAAGTGGCATTCACGGAGCATTCAAGGAGCAAGGCTGAATATGAATTTCTGATATATCAAGTTTTCTGATTATAATGGTTTTGTTGCTGAAGTAGTGCTATGTATTAATTATTTTTACTGTTGGAATTTCCTTTGGATTGCAGTTTTTGTAGTAGACAAGTTTTCAGCACCAAAAAAGCCCAATAACCGAACTGTACCGAAAAACCGAACCGAAATTGATCGGTTATTTCAGTTTCGGTTATTGACAAACTTCGGTTTCGGTTCGGTGATAAAAATACCTTATATTCGGTTGTTCGGTTTTTTCGATTATAACTGAAAATCACACCGAAAACCGAATGCTCACCCCTACCAGTGGGCACGGATTGGGATGTGTGTTAATGCAGCATGGCCGAGTAATGGCATATGTGTAACACCCCACCGCCGTCTCACCCCACCGGGCCACAACGGTTGGTGCCCTCTCCCACCTCGCGGTGCGGAGCAGGATGGGTCAAGTCCGTTAGACCCACTACTCACAAGAGTCCCTCGCTCCCCAAGCGAGATTTTTCGCCTCCGTGGGAATCGAAGCCACTACCTGGGGGTAAGTAGCGCCTCAATGCATTCCCACTACCACTTGAGCTACCAGCTCAAGTGGTAGTGGGAATGCATTGAGGCGCTACTTACCCCCAGGTAGTGGCTTCGATTCCCACGGAGGCGAAAAATCCCGCCAGGGGGGCGGGGGACTCTTGTGAGTAGTGGGTCTAACGGACTTGACCCATCCTGCTCCGCACCGCGAGGTGGGAGAGGGCACCAACCGTTGTGGCCCGGTGGGGTGAGACGGCGGTGGGGTGTTACAATAAAAAGGCGCCTTAGTAGCTCAAGTGGTAGTGGGAATGCATTGAGGCGCTACTTACCCCCAGGTAGTGGCTTCGATTCCCACGGAGGCGAAAAATCTCGCTTGGGGAGCGAGGGACTCTTGTGAGTAGTGGGTCTAACGGACTTGACCCATCCTGCTCCGCACCGCGTGGTGGGAGAGGGCACCAACCGTTGTGGCCCGGTGGGGTGAGACGGCGGTGGGGTGTTACAATAAAAAGGCGCCTGGATAGAAGAGACTGAGACTCTATGTGGGCCATTATGGTAGGGTGCTTCGGATAGAAGAGATTGAGATTCCGAAGTGACTTGATGCGATTGTGTTGATACCCAAAAGTCCCGGTTACCACTAGTGGAGTTACTGGTGGGTGTACGGGTGAGGGTAAAGCTGTGAAAGTGGATAAAGCAGAAGCTGAATGTTTGTGTATACAGCTGAGGCTGTCGTTTGATGTATTGAGGTTGTGGTGTTTACTCCCGGAAGGGATAACCAAACTGAGTTGAGCAGAGTGGTGGCCTATGCTGCCTAACTGCCAAAATCTTATGATATGGCTCATGATTTAGAGCCTCCGACCTTATGGTTATGTGATGGTGGTTTTGTGGCAATCGTATGTGGAGGCGATTGCATTTGTTGGCAAAAGTATGGTGATTGTGTTTGTGCGGCAATCGTGAAATGGGCCGATTGCACTTTATGGCAACTGGGTTGCATTTATTGTGTAAGATTCTTTCGAGAATCTAAAGTGTGATGCACTAATTGTGCGGGTGGTCTAGCAAAGACTTTGCCGAGATAGAGTAATTGCGAAACGGAAGCTGTCGTGAAGAGGCATCCGTAGTTTTTGGATTAAGTGGTATAACAAATTTCGAGGACGAAATTTATTGAACGGGGGGAGAAATGTAACACCCCAAATTTTGAGACTCGAGGCTAGAGAATAAGCCTGAGATTAGTGGATTGCTAAGCCCCGGTTTAGCAAGATCCCAAATTGTGATTAGGGGTTAATGACTACAAAAGTGGACGTGGTTAGTGATTAATGAACTCTTTTAGAGAATATAAAGTGGATTGTAGTCGCTTGTGTTACGAGCAACGCCCAAACCCTGTATTTGAGTTCAATTGTGGATCAACATCCAAATTGACTTAGAATAGAGGGAAGAATTGAATGGGGTATTGTGATGGAAATGGTGTCATGTTGTGGTATTTAATCATTGGAATTGATTTAAATTGGATTGGACACATTGGTTGCAAAAAATTGGAAATGCTGTCCAGTGTGAATTCTGTCTGGGCAGTCTTCTCGTGTGGACGATTTTACTAGACAAATGATGTCAGAAAATTATGAAACTTTCCAGTCTTAAAGTTCACATCCAAAGCTTCAAAATGGACATATAATTTGTGCCATTTCATGTTGGGAACTAGGAGATATGACTGTCCAAAGTTTGAGGTCGAAAATGGACTCTGTTTTGGGGCAGTGATGACATTTGTGTAATTCAGGAATTTTGTGGTGATTTCTAGTATTGGTCAATATTTTTCCTATGAAGAGGACTTAAATATATTTCATTTGGCTTTGGAATCAACTCATTTCTATTTTTCTAGAATTAGTTATGATTTTTCAAAGTTTGGGCAGAAAATCTGCCAGAAAATCCGAAAATGCCAATTTTGGGAATTATGACATCATCAAAAGGCAAGATGACATAAGCATGGAATTAAAACATCTTCTCATCATCTTCAGCTGCTCATTCACGCACAGCACCTGAACATAGTGTGAGAAAGTTGAGAGAGTTTAGAGAGAGAAAGAGAAGAAAAATCACAAGGTAAGCCGATTTCTCCGACGATTTCGCTCCTAGCGCGTATAACTCCGACTCTAAACTACTCCTCTTTATTCTTTAAGGTTTGGAAAGCTCAATTTTGGTGTTTTGAAAGTTAGGGTTTTCAGCCATCTTTGAGAAAAGCTAGAAGGAGCTTGAGGTAACTTCCAAACTCTTGTATATTGACTATTCTAGCTGCTGTGGGCAATTTAATGGTGAAATTTTGCCGGATTGCCGTTGGTTTTAATTTATGGAAATGGGTTGTAGGGGCTGTTATGCTGCCCAAATTGATACTAAATGGTAGTTGTAACCTAATGGAATAGTCAATAAAGTGGTTAGGAGTAGAAAGGAATGCGTTTACGGAGCCGAAATCGTAAAACCCCGATTTTCCCCGGAGAACTTATAAATTTCGGCCAGCTCTAGAAATGGGTCTTAGAGTTGGATTTTCAATGATTTGATAGTTCCATTGAGTTCAGGAGCGAAAATTAGGTGGGGTTACAGTTGGGCACTTTTTCAAAAAAAGCCGAGAAAGCATAATTACGGAAACGCCCCTAAAACCCTAAAAGTAGGGCTGCCAAGGGCAATTTCGTAATTTGAAATTGAATTTGATAATTCCGAGTCCGGAAATGGATTCCTTGGGCAAAAATATGTTAGAATAGCCCATGTCAAAATTTCAGGAAAAGTACAGTCGGACCGGGTACGGTGGGGCCAGACCGGGTCCCCGGGGGCATTTTAGCAAATTTTCAATATAGCTTCATATGACCCTCAGAAACACTATGGAAGTGTCTAAATAGTACATTTGACATTGTAGGATCGAATGTGAAGCCCCGAGTTGCTGGCACGCAAATCGAGGAGAAAGGACTGGAGGTAGGGAACATATCTCTTCTGCTTGTATTTGATATATGTGTTAGTGTGTTGGTGCATGTCTTAGCTTTGCATAATTATGTGTAATTTGAAGCTATGTTTCAATTTATGCTATGGCCATAGGTATATTGTTCGAAGCATTGAGCTTGCAAATTGTCATTGTGTTATCATGAGTTGTGTGATGCAAGCATGTCATGCATTAAACATCTATCATACATGCATTTTGATATTGTTATCCTACTGAGATTCTCTCGAATCTCACCCTCCCCTACCAACAATTTAGACAGGGTAGGTGGATCGAGGATGGAGTAATCAATCAAAGGCGACGGGACTCGTTCGGGTTGTAATCTTGTGATAGGTGGTTATCAATGCATGATTGGGATTAAGTATATTTGGATATATAATTGTGTAGGTTGGAATGTATATTCGAGTATATATTTGATATGAGAATTTGTGTAATCCCCATATGAGGGCTTGTAGGGGCGAATATGCCCTATAAGGCTTTGAGTTAATGTATGGAACCCGGGATTGCCGGGATTATATTGTGTACTCTGATTTCCCATGAATGTGATATTCCGCGTAGTAATTGTATTCAGAATGTGACTGTGAGACCAAGTTATCAATGATTTTGAAAGGCATTTATGAAAACCCCGTCTGGTAGATGGGTTTGCAATTTGTTATTTGTTTATTATTGGTCTCTATTTCACTTTAATTGCGTATTTCGGATTGTAACACCCCACCGCCGTCTCACCCCACCGGGCCACAACGGTTGGTGCCCTCTCCCACCACACGGTGCGGAGCAGGATGGGTCAAGTCCGTTAGACCCACTACTCACAAGAGTCCCCCGCCCCCCTGGCGGGATTTTTCGCCTCCGTGGGAATCGAAGCCACTACCTGGGGGTAAGTAGCGCCTCAATGCATTCCCACTACCACTTGAGCTCGTAGCTCAAGTGGTAGTGGGAATGCATTGAGGCGCTACTTACCCCCAGGTAGTGGCTTCGATTCCCACGGAGGCGAAAAATCTCGCTTGGGGAGCGAGGGACTCTTGTGAGTAGTGGGTCTAACGGACTTGACCCATCCTGCTCCGCACCGCGAGGTGGGAGAGGGCACCAACCGTTGTGGCCCGGTGGGGTGAGACGGCAGTGGGGTGTTACAATATGCATCTCGTCAGATGAAACCTCATGAACTAAACTATCCCACTCACAATCTTGAGATGGCAGCAATTGTGTTTGCTTTAAAAATCTGGAGACATTATCTGTACGGTGAGACTATAGAGTTATACTGTGACCACAAGAGCTTGAAGTACTTGTATGATCAGAAAGAGCTCAACATGAGACAGTGCAAATAGATAGAGTTGATGAAAGATTATTAATGTAGAAATCAAATACCATTCCGGTAAGGCTAATGTTGTTGCTAATGCATTAAGCCAAAAATCAGTGTAAGTGGCAGCCATGATGATCTATGATCATAAACTGATCAAGGATTTTAGAGATTTAAATCTGTCTAGTCAGATTCTGTTAAATAGTGGTGTTAGCCAGGTATAAAATGATTTGAGGGCAGCAATTAAAGAAGCTTAACTGTGTCAACACCTATTTCTATTTTGATAATCGAAGAGTAATAAAGATGGAATTCCATGGGCATACAGAAAGCACATATATACTGATAATAGTATTGGTTTACAATCCCAAAGTTATTCATAGACAAAATACAGAATATAGCGAAAACTTCAATATATATAGGACTCCCCAAAATATCTTACGCATAAACTAATTATAACTACCAACTTTAACCTTGCCTCGAGACATGTGCCAATCACTTCCTTGCGTCTACGACTTTGCCTTTTAATCCATTGGCCAATAGTATTGAGCCTTTACATCATGATACATCTTTATATCCCCTGGATGTAGAGTATACTTACTCATATGTGCTTCCTCCAGGATTTGTTGCTTCAGTTCTAGTTGCGGTGGAATGTAAATCTACTTCTTGTACCTGATTAATGCGCTAGGTGACGAGTCGTAATCTTGAGTTTCACCCCTATTAATCATACCTCTGATAGATAGTGCTTATTCATCATGCAATTGTGCTTCTTCAGTCGCTGCCCTCAAATCGTGTATACTTGGCTAACCCCATTGCCTAACAGAATCTGACTAAACAGATTTAGGTTTATAAAATCCTTGATCAATTTCTGCTCATATATCAGCATAGCTGCTACTTGCATTGAATTTCGGCTTAATGCATCACGATGACATTAGCCTTACCGGGATAATACTTGAGTTCTAGATTTTAGTCTTTTAGCAACTCCATCCATCTGCGTTGTCTCATATTGAGCTCTTTCTGATCATACAAGTACTTCAAGCTCCTGTGGTCGTAGTACAACCTACAGTCTCACCATAGAGATAATGTCTCCAGATCTTCAAAGCAAACACAATTACCACTAACTCAAGATCGTGGGTGGGATAGTTCAGTTCATGAGGTTTCAGCTAACGTGATGCATATGCCACTACTTAGCCATACAGCATCAATATGCATCCCAATCCATGCCCACTAGCATCTATATAAACAACATACAAAAACTACGGATCTAAGATCATTAACACTGGTGCTGTAGTTAAACTATGCTTCAACTCCAAGAAGCTTTTCTAACAATTCTCATCCCACACAAAATATTGAGCTTTCCGCATCAATTTTGTTAATGGTAATGCAATTCTGGAGAAATTCTAGATAAACCTTTGATAATAACTAGCTAGACCTAGAAAACTGCATACTTTAAATATCGTCTCTGATCCCTTCCAGTTCAGTAGAGACCCCTTGTGTAACCCCTTGCCTTATAAATAGTAGTTATAATTCGAACATAAGTAATTAAGATGAATTAGAGACCAACGGATGATAAAATTTCATTTGTAATCAGTCTAAGAAGGTCTGCTATTCACATTTCGAATATAACTATCCTGTACAGTTAAATCACATATATACATATCAGAGTGTACAACAAAAATCCCGACAAACCCCGGGTTTCATATATATACTAAGGGTTTATAAACTCTCATTTAGGGGATTACATAACCGTATCTAAAATAATATTTACAAATTATACAGTGATCCCCAATCAAAATTCGATAACCAACATCCCAAAATCAAATGACACTATAGAAGTCCTAGCCGCCCTTAGTTGTCTCTTTTCTTTTTGAGCCACTTGCTCAGTCTGAGGGTTATTTAATAGAAAGAATGAGATTCAAAAGAATCCTAGTAGTAACACATCACTCATACCATACTTAATTATAAAGCATGCAATGACATCATCGAGCAGTATAGGAGTATGAAACACAGCAAACAAGCTGTCACATATACACATAATCACATAGCCACATCCCCCATAACTCTACCACCTGAAGGCACGGTCCCCCTATCGGAACCACCGATGGACCACAGGTGAACAATTTACAAATAGCCTTTTGGCATTCACATATAGCCTTATGGCTTCCACATAGTCACATCCCCCATATCTCTACCACCTCAAAGGCACGATCCTCCCACCTGAACCACCGATAGGCCACAAGTGAAAGACTTGTGAATAATGATAAATCAAACATACAATGCATCACATATAGTATAAGGAAAAACGTCACTACCTTATTCTTTCTGAGCATTCTCTAGCACAGTCTACTCACGAGTAGGGCAAATATCAAATCCTAAAAACTAAATTAAGGACGATGGATTAATCTGTATTCCAAATTCTTAATTCAATAACACTTGAAGTTGGCTACCATTTGAACTCTTTAGGTGGCTACTAAAAGCCTAGACACTTGCCTAAAGGGTTGTAAGCACTACACCAAAAAATTCCTTCCTCAGAAGTGCAAACACTGATTTTTAATTCATACACTTGAGTGAAGGAGGCCTCACTCAAGTGATGATGAGATTTGCACTCAAGCATGGAAGCTCACTTGTGCAAGTGCTTGATAGAGAGCAATGACAAAACTGAAAAATGATTACTGCACTCGAGTTCTGAACTCAACACTCGAGTGGTAGCCTCATGCTTACCCAAGTCCTACCAAGTGGCATAGGAAGTGACTATCCGAGAGTAATGTAAACCTTAGAATTGGGAGTGCACTCAAGCAACAACTTAATCACTCGAGTGATGGCATAATACTTGTGAGTGCTAACACACACTTTTGACAATTTGGCCATGAGTGTTACCCCGAGACATGGGTTCATAGTGCCAAATGCACAGACACTCGAGTGAGACCCTATGCACTCAAGTGAGAAACCAAATCACTCACAAGTAAGAACATGCACTTCTGCGTTCCTTACATGGGAATGCAACTGAAACTGAAGGGAAAGAGAAAATATGATGTTACACTCAAGTGATGCCCCTATGCACTAGAGTGAGGCTTATCAGAAGCCAAAACGTAGAAGATAACAGAATTTTCCAAATTTCCAACCAATCCAATGGCTCCCAAAATCCACAAACAACCCTATCCCCACCAAATTTTCATAAGGAACCCATTGAAATCACTAAAACAACCAAATTATCATCACATCCCTACCTATTCAGTTTTTTAAACTAAAATACATCCCAAAACACCAATTTGTCAAACTCTCTATCCCAATTCCAAACTAACTTTAATGGCACAAAGACATAATATAACACTAATTCCAACACAATACACAATCCAATTCATTTATTTCAAAATCATACTATGGTCAGGGCAAAACTCACAAACTTCAAAACTTAACCAATGCTCTTAAGATTTAGGTCAAAATGCATCAAATACTCACCTCTACCTCTTCCCAAGGTTGGTTCTTTAACTCCTCAACTTTTAAATTTCTTTAAACTCTTAAACACCTTCTTTCAAAAATATAAAACCATAGCAATGAAGTTTTCATTACCATGAACAACATTAATAAAGATGAATTGAGCATTCAAGGACAAACTCTCACCTAAACTTAAGCTTTCTTCTTTCTCTTTCCTCTTTGTGATTGACAAAAATGGAAGATGGAGAGACAGATGAAACAGATTTTTGGGACCCCAAGAGGCTTTCTTGGCCAACTTAGAAAATGAAGAGAGAGGGAAAGAGTTTTGACAAATTGACCAATTCCATGGTTCTCATGTTGACATGTGTCAACATCATGTTTCCTCTTCCATAATCATACATGAGCACATATGCATAAGATTCCACCCTATTAATCACTCAATCCTAACTATTGATCTTTAAATTACCAATGAGTTCCTTCTTCGATAACTGACCAATCGGTCGGTAACGTTCCTTTTTTCCCTATTTTGCCCCTAATTATGGCAATTCTTACCGAATCACCACTAAACACCTTTATATCATTCCATTCTTTATTCATGTACCCTCCCTTACCCTTAGGGTTCATTTTAAGCTTTGTCACATAATTAAGCTCAAATTCAGAATTTAGTCACTGATTGAAACACATTCAAATTGAATTTCACAACAAATTCTTCAAAGTATTTATTCAACAATAATTACATTCACTTTTGAAGTTATTAGCCCTTAATCCCATTTTTGGGTCATTACACCTTGCTGTAAGACAACGTGGCCCAGAAACTTTACCTCTGAAAGCTAGAATACACACTTGCTCAGCTTGGCATAGAGTTGCCTATCTCATAATAAGTTTAACACAGTTCTCAAATGTTATTCGTGTTCAGCCTTACTCCGTGAGTACACCAATATATCATTAATGAAGATTACAACGAACTGGTCAGAGTATGGACAAAAAATTTGATTCATGTAGTCCATGAACACAGCAGGTGCATTAGTAAGCCCAAATGGCATTACTAGGAACTCATAATGCCCATATCTGGTTCTAAAAGTAGTCTTTAATACATCTTTTGCTATTACCCTCAACTGATGGTATCCTGATCGCAAAGCAATCTTTGAGACTACACAAGAACCAGACAATTGATCAAGCAAATTGTCAATTCTAGGGAGTGGGTATTTGTTCTTAACGGTCACCTTTTTAGCTCTCGGTAATCAATACAGAGGCACAGGCTTTTATCTTTCTTCTTTATGAAGAGCACTGGAGCACCCCAAAGTGATGCGCTGGGTTGTATGAACCCTTTCTCAAGTAGTTCCTCGATCTTCTTCTTAAGCTTCGCCATTTCACTTTGTGACATATGGTATGGGGTTTTGGAAATTGGACCCACTCCAGGCCTTAAATTAATCGAGAACTCCACATCCTTATAAGGAGGTAATCCACTGACATCCTTTGAAAAAACATCAGAAAATCACTCATTACAAGGATACTTTCCAAGGCTACACTGGCCTCTGATTGCATAGAGCAAAATACCATATACCCTTGACAACCTTTCTGTAGATATCTCTCAACCTTAGCTGTAAAAAGGAGGTTAAGATTGATTTCTGTGTCAACTTGTGGTTGTGGATTCAGATATATGACTCTCTTCTGTTTATAATCTAACAACACACCATTCCCTGTCAACCAATTAATCCCTAAAATTACTTCCATCCCTTGTAGTGGCAAACATATCAAATCTATGGTCAATTCATACCCCTCGACATTTACCACGCAATTTAGACAAACATCGGTAGTCACAATTAATGCGCCTATGGGTGTAGATATAACCAAATCATAAGGGGATTTATGCACAGGTAAACGTAACCGTCTCACGCAGTCATATGCAATAAATGAATGGCCGGTACTAGAATCATACATAACAAGCACTAAACTACTGTTCAGAGAAATCATACCTTGAATCAGCTCTGGAGACTTTCTGGCTTCTTCCTGTGTCAGTGTGTAGACCCTGCATGAAACTCTGGGTCTAGTCTCCTCCAGCTGCTATTTTAATGGACAATCCCTAGTCATATGTCCCTACTTGTTGCAAACATAACAGACAAGTAGTTCATTGGGATCATCTTTCAGTGGTGCACCATTACAAGCCCTGCCAGGATGGAATGGTCTACAACAAAACCAACATGTTAGACTTCCCGAGGATCCTTGGCCTCTACGACCCCCCGTCTGATTCGACCTCTTCGTAGTTCCCCTGGAAGGTCCACCCTGTTCTTTCCTCTTCTGTACTAAGCTACCACTTCCAAAAGTACCTTTATTCCCAGTCTGTGTTGCCTAGTTCAACATGTACTTCTCAATGTATCGGCACTCTTCTGCCACTTTGCTAATTCCGTAAAGTGTTGAGAAAACAGCCTCTCTTTGAACTCGGGTCTTAACCCTTCAATTAGTATATCTGTGTTCCATTCCTTATTGTCATTCAGCTTGTGATATGATGAGTATCACGACAATCGAATATACCAGGCCAAATAATCATCAAAACTCTCCCAGTCTTGTTATTTGATACAGAGCAATTCTTTCTCCTTTTCTCTTCTGACAGTCGGGGGAAATATTTTTTGTTGAACTTTCTTGGAATAATTCCCATGTGATAGGAATATTCCTCCCCTTCAGGATAAGATCTATTCCCTTCCACCAGTAATCCGCATCACCTTCCAGCTTGTATATAGCTAACCAGGCTTTCACTTCATCTAGGCATTGCAGCATATCAAATATCTTGTCCAAATAAGCTAACCAGTCCTCTGCTAGTTGAGGATCAAACTTCCCCTTGAACATAAGCGGCTATTGTTTACTGAACCTGCTTAGCCAAATTTGAATATCTACTTTAGGCTCAAGTATGTCACCCTCTGGTGGAGGTTCCTCATGTATTTTTTCATAATTTTCCCATATAAACCCATCCATACGATTCTCCAGGTGATCCTGCCTTTGTTGTATTCTCTGAATTTCACCTCTTATTTCATTCATTGTTTATTGTTGTTGTGCCAACATATCCAGTATTCGCTGCTAGATAAGGTCAGGCCTTAGATCTTCCTCATTATTACCATGTCTACCATGCCCTCGACCTTGACCTCTACCTCTACCACAGCCTCTACCACCTTCTCCTGGTTGTACCATTTCCATAATTCACTTTACATGAAATTTAGAGAAGAGTAAATTTTGATACAAGAGCAAGGGCATTTTTGTCATTTCATAAAAAATCAGGGTACAAATATGTCATACAAGACACATAACAACTATTTACGGTAGTTACGGAGAAACAAAAACATCACAAATCCTAGATACTACTATATATGACATATTGTATTTTACATAACCAAAATACTAAGTTCATGCAACTTCCCAAGGGTCTCCCATCCTAGACAAACTCGTATCGAGCACACTTAACTATCTCTATACCCTTCTAAAATACAGACTCTGGCTACTCTTTCTCTGTCTGTCGGTTCTGCCTGATTGCCCTTAACTCGTAATATATGCCGGTCAACTCCAGCCACTAAAATAGCTAGCGTAGGCCCCATATCATAGCTCGGTATACATGAAATCCCGCACTAACCCTCTGATGTGCCTCCGAAAAACCCAGAAGTTCTCCTTCGAACCCTACTCAACGATGAGGTTATTCTATCTATTCCAAAATACTGAGTCTGAGAAGTAGTACATAGTATAACAAACCCAGCACTTGTCAGTCACCATAACCCCCAATGGTATCTGTAGTCGATACATAGTCTCTACATCGCAAAGGAAGGCAAACTATCGGCCTCTCGAGGTATTACGCTCCTACAGTAACCTGTGATACTTGGCCTTGAGAAGGTAAGAGAGCTCCATGTCTGGCTATAAATCGTACGGCAAAGGTACCGGCTCTGCCTGAGACTCAATGTCGCTCAGCTCATCCTCTGACATCTCCTCCGGATCTAGTCAGAATCTGACTCTGAGTACTCGTCTAGCACATCTCTGGTCTCCCCAAACACTGTCACTCCTGGGGACACCGACCTCAACTTCGGACTATACACAGGCAGCCTCAATACACTCTTTCGTGCTATATATCTCATACGTATACCACCATACCTGAAATAATCTACCATCGGCCCTCTATCCAGAACACGCTGGTTTAGTTTCATCTTGTTCCCAGACGACTCGCTAGAACTGCTAATCACGATCATAAGCTCATTCAGAATATCCATGAGCATTTCTGTCGCCATGCAAACAAAACCATATCAGTATACCATTCTGATAATGTCAGAATCGCTTATTAGCTCTGAAACCAAAAATGTCAACACCCATTTCAATTTCGGTAATCAAAGAGTAATAAAGACAAATTTCATAGGTATACAAAAAAGTACATATATACTGATAACAGTATTCGTTTACAATCCTAAAGTCGTTCCTAGACAAAATACAGAATACAGCAGAAACTTCAATATATACAGGATTCCCCAAAATATCTTAAGCATAAGCTAATCATAACTACCGACTTTGACCTTGCATCGAGACACATGCCAATCTTTTCCCGATGCCTAAGCCTTTGCCTTTTGACCCACTGGCACCCACTGAAATGTTTGTTTAGAAAAAGGGGTGAGATTCTAAGGAATCACATAGAAACATGCTATCATTTATAGAAAATTCAAAAAGTAAATATGATATGCGTCATGTATGAACCAATTAATGAACAATATGAACATATCATCTGTATGTATACATGAGTAGGGCCCAGCCCCAATATTCACACACCGGTTGGATTCTCACCAACCCCCAGTGCAAGTGCCCTTGGCACTAATTGCCCCTCTTTAAGCAAAACATGTTGATCAAAGTTCTTTCAACCCCTTTTTAGTGTGCCTCAAAAAACGTGTCGCTTCCAACTTTCGGCTTGATCCTAAAATATTAAATGTACATGAAATAGGTCATAACCTATCAAAGTATCATTTTAGACTCTTCCATAGTGTTTCTTGTAGTTATATTAGTCTATGGTAAAAATTTACTAAAAATACCTCCGAGACCTTGGCCCGGCCTGGCCTTACCCGGCCCAATGGCAATTTTTCCCAAATTTTGCCTACGGCTGTCCAAACATATTTTTGCCCAAGGAATCCATTTCTAGGCTCAAAATTCTCAAATTCAACGTCAAATTACAAAATTTCCCTTGACAACCCCGTTTTAGGGTTTTAGGGGCGTTTTCGTAATTATGCCCTTTCAGGCTTTTCCAAAAAAGTGACCAACTATAACCTCATCTATTTTTCCTCCTAAATCAAATAGAACTATCAAATCATTGAATATCCAAATCCTTCCCCTAGATCTGCTCTTGGTCGAAACTGTTAGAACCGGCTGACACCCAAGAGGGGGGTGAATTGGGTGTAAGATAAAAATCTTAAGAACTTTGATAATCT
This sequence comes from Inga leiocalycina, assembly GCA_963242795.1. Taxonomy (NCBI): domain Eukaryota; kingdom Viridiplantae; phylum Streptophyta; class Magnoliopsida; order Fabales; family Fabaceae; genus Inga; species Inga leiocalycina. Next base: position 50,597,121 of record OY725327.1, on the reverse strand, counting down.
TTTTGCATCTTAGAGGAAGCAATAAATATGAAAATAATAAATCATAAATCAACAGTTAATATATGCTGGAAATATAAGAGTTTAAGGAAGAGAGTATGCAAACTGTGATTTATCCTGGTTCGGTCCAATCTGTGATGGCCTACGTCCAGTCCCCAGGCTCCTCCTGAGATTTTCAAATCCACTATTTTCTTGTTTAATCCAGGCACAAGAAAAGCCTTTACAAAGTTCTCACCAAGATACTCCCCCTTACAACAAGTCTTACGAGCAGAGCAATCCCGAAGACCTTTCCCTCCAGCTTACCTATGCAAGTCTAACGAGCAGCAACGTTCTCTTCTGCTTACACCACTGTAAGTCTAACGAGCAGCAACGTTCTCTACTGCTTGCACCTTGTAAGTCTTACGAGTAGAAAGTCTTACCAGTGATTCTCTCTATAGCTTCCCATAAGGAAATCAACCCACTCAAGGTCCCTCTACCTTGAGATCAATTCAGAAATACAATTGAAAGTGTTTATAAACTCTCTCACAGAGTGGATATGATGAACACTGAAGTATAATACAAAAACTCTCTCTCTTAAATGTAAATGATATAGAAAGTAGAGAAACAGAGAGTATGTGCGATGGGCAATGATGTCAGGATGTTGGCATTTAGACGATGCATGCACTAGGTCACTCTTCTGTTTTGGATGATCTTCTATTTATAGTTGATGAGGATATGAACGTTTGAGAATTTCAACATATCCGTTAGAATCCCATTGCTTCATTTGACCGTTCTTCATATTTGAAAAAACTAGCCGTTGTGAACGTTGACGTTCGCTTCCGTAAATTCACCTTTTGACTCTCCACATCATATCTTCATTGTATTCCTGGAGAAATACATTAAATACTAATACAATGAAGTGTTAGAGTGATTAGAAGCAAGAATAATGAGTTATATGATCATTCCATTGATTTCCAGAATTTTCGAGACGCTGTTCTGTTTTTCTGGGAAGCATTACTCGAGTACTTACTCGAGTAAACATCAAGTTTCTTCACAGGTTACTCGAGTGGCTACTCGAGTGACCTTCCATTTTCTGCATAGCTTACTCGGGTAGTGACTTGAAGTTCTCTCTTCATGAACAGTGATTTACTCCAGTAGTGACTTGAAGTTTTCGTAAATAACTCTTCATGAACAGTGATTTACTCCAGTAGCGACTTGAAGTTTTCGTCAATAACTCTTCATGCACAGTGCTTTACTCCAGTAGTGACTTGAAGTTTTCGCATGAACAGTGCTTTACTCCAGTAATGACTTGAAGTTTTCGTCAATGTACAGTGATTTACTCCAGTAGCTACTCCAGTAATGCTTTTGCAACTTCATAGATTATTGGGGTAACACCTCGAGTAATCCTTTAAAAAAAACTTTTGATGAACTTCAGGTTTTTGCTTACCATAGTGAGTTACTCGAGTAGCTCCTCGAGTATCATTGGGAAAACTGGAAGGCAACTGGAAGTTTTTACATGGTTACTCGAGTACCTCCTCGAATAACATTAGCAGTCGTACAAAATGCCGAGAGCAACTGGAAGTCTTTTACATGGTTACTCGAGTAGCGCCTCGAGTAACATTAGCAGGCCGAGAGCAACTTCACGTGATTTACCTGGTTACTCGAGTAGCTACTCGAGTAACGTCTTTTGTTATCAACTAGTTACTCGAGTGGTGCCTTCAAGTAAATTCTTGATTTTGACTCGAAACATGGCAAATTATATATCATCAGAAAGCCCTCATTATCTACGTTCCAATGCAACAAGAATCAACTCCAAACTCGTTGTGTACAGAAAGTTATGATCCAAAGAGTATCTCATGTACTTAGACAATCCTGAAATCACGAGCAGCAACTTCCAGAAGTCATAGCTCTTAGGATATAGCTTCAAATATGTCAAATTATATATCCATGGAAATCTCTTTGAGTCTTCTTTCATATGGCACCAGTTTCGTCTCAATCCGATATGTATTTTGAGAGTTATGGCCAAAATATCGAAGCTTGTCCTGGAATATGACGGTGATTCATGAGTCAACTTCAACAGATCATATCTCCCTCATCTGAACTCCTTTGAATATGATCTTGGTGTCAAAAGTTCGTGTTGGAAGTCTAGTTTCATATGCCACCAGTTTCAGTTCGATCCGACATGTGGTTGGAGAGATATCATCAAAATACCGAACCTCTGTTCTGCCGCGTGAAAAACAGAGTACCATTTACTTCAAGTGCCGCCTCGAGTAATTCATCAAATAACCCGGCAGATTACTCGAGTAAGGCCTCGAGTAAACACCCCCAAAAACAGAAAATGCCATATTACTCGAGTGATTACTCGGGTAATCATCCCCAAAAGTACCATAGCTTCCATATACATCATTTTAGCTTTGTATTGACCCATTCCAACTTCCGTATGATCATAGAAACCTCCGGTATTACTTCTAGGACCTTGAATTTTGATATTCTCATGTGATCTTGCAAGTTTTTCTTTCTTTAATCTCTTTTTTCTTGTTTTTCCTCTTGATGATCATTCTTCATAATCCAACTTCAATCTTCTTGATGAATATCTTCAATCTTCATCTTTCTTTCTTCTTTCTTCAATTCCTTGCCTCTTGATTTTCTTCTTGATGATTATTCTCCATTTATAAGGCATTATAATATCAACCCACAATGATGTCTATGACTAATCTACAACATTAAATATGGTAGTTAGTCAATGTGAAAGATAAGTATATTATACAAACTTTTTGCTCATATTTAACATCTATATGTGACATCATCAAAACTATTCATATCTAACAGAAACATAGGTCAAGAAAAGGGAAAAATTTGGGGTTTTGTGTTTTAGCTTCTAAAGCTTGTACCTTTTCACTCCGAATCCCTTATTAAGTCATTTAAACACATACTAACCATGATTCAAAGAATTTTGGGCAGCATAAACCCTTAGGATTAGGACTTTTCAAATTTACAACTTAATCAAAATTCACCAAATCCAACCACAAACCTCAACAACATCATACAAGAATAGATCTAAGGTTTATGAGATTAACTCTTGAGTTTTTGAGTTCTCTCTCTCTAGATGTCCTCCTCTCTCTCTCTCCTTGAGCTCAAAATGTGTCTTATAAACCATAGATTCTATAGATAAGAAGGGTTTAGAGAAGGTTTCCAAGCAATATTACAAGAAAAAGGCTTAAGAGATCATCCTGACCTTAAGCTTCTTCTTCCTTCTCTCTAGATCTCAAGAGTTCCACAAAGCTCTCTCTCTTTTCTTTCTCTAGCTTTGGAAGAAAATATGAAAGGAAGAAGAAGGGAAATGTTTTATAAAATGTCCCTAATCTCTTTTAACCACTTGATCCCCATCCTTGCATCACATGGTGACATTTGGCATTAGCTTTATCTCCTCCTAATTGTTGTCATTAGGATTCAATTAGGCTTAAACCAATTTTTCTCCTCTTTTGGTTAGCCTAAAACCGTCCCCCTCCATGCTCTCACTAACCAAATGAGTTTATTCTAACTAATCCAACCATGCACTCAATTGTTGTACCATAATCATGATTACTTTGTAAAAGTATCATTATTTTAACTCAATTAGACATGTGATCCTCTTAATCAATTATAAACTAATCCCCTTACCATAGGATAATGACACTTGGCATATTTAATCCCATTAATCATTTTTCCCTCTATTTTTCTTGTGCTAGGCCAAAATTGCAAGAAAAAAGGGAAATAGGAATTGTTTCAATATTTCCATAATTCAATTAAATGAATCATGCATAATTCCTTCCAATTTCACAACTCATGATTCACTCTACCAAGAATATTCAATGCATATATTCTCCTTTATCTTCCTTAATTAATTGAAATTAAGTTTAATTAATTAGAAAATAATTAATCTTGTGCTAAATTGGCAAGGTTTCGATTTTGCCACTACCTTTGTAACATAAATCCTTTCTTGAATTAATTTGTTGATTTCCTCATGAATTTTAATATTTCAAAATTCATAAGTTCCAAATTTCATTAATATTCACCATTTTATTGAATTTATTGAATAATTATAATAATTTGGGGAATATAAAATTTGGGGTGTTACAAAATGCATGATGATCAAGCACTATCTATCAGAGGTATGATTAATAGGGGCGAAACCCAGGAATACAACTTGCCACCCAGTGGAATAGTCAGGTACAAGAAGCATATTTATATACCACCACAACCAGAGCTGAAACAGTAAATCCTAGAGGAGGCACATAAGAGTAAGTATACTCTACATCCAAGGGCTACAAAGATATACCATGACATGAAGGCTCAATACTAGTGGCTAGGGATGAAAAGAGAGGTAACTGAGTTTGTCGCTCGTTGTCTAACATGTCAAAAAGTGAAAGTCAAACATCAGTGACCATCAGGCCTTTTGACAAACCCTAAGATATCTAAGCAGAAGTGGGAAAGCACTACTATGGATTTCGTGATAGGGTTGCCTAAGGTCAAAAATCATAATGCTATATGGGTGATAGTCGATAGAATCATGAAGACAGCTCACTTTCTACCTATGAGCATTCACTATTCTCCTGACAAACTGGTGGAAATCTACATTAAGGAGATTATGAGATTACATGGTATCCCGAAGAACATCATCTCTGATCGAGATTCATAGTTTACTTCCAAGTTTTAGAAGGAGGTACATGAGGCTTTGGGTACCAAGCTTCAATTTAGCGTGGCATATCATCCTCAAACTGATAAGCAGACAGAGCAAATGATTCAAACCCTTGAGGATATGCTAAGGGCGTATGTACTTGATTGCAAAGGTAGTTAGGACAAATTCATTCCATTGGTAGAGTTCGCCTACAATAATAGTTATCATTCGAGCATCCAAATGGCTCCGTATGAGGCACTCTAGGAGGAAGTGTTAGTCGCACTTATCCTAAACTGAGTTGTCTGAAAGGCAATTACTGAGGCCAGATCTTGTTGACCAAACAACGGAGTATATAAAATGGATAAAGCAGAGGCTGCTAGCTACTAGGAGCCGACAGAAAAGTTATATAGATAAAAGGTGAAAACCTCTGGAATTTGAAGTCGACAACCACGTGTTTATGAAAGTATCACCTATTACGGGTATTGGCAGAGCATTAAAGGTAAGGAAGCTACAACCAAGGTACATTGGTCTGTTTGAAATCTTGGCAAAGATTTGGCCCGTAGCGTACCACATCGCTTCCCCACCGAATCTGAGCAAGCTGCACAATGTTTTCCATGTTTCCCAGTTGAAAAAGTATCAACCTAATCCAAAATATAAAATAGAGTATGAAGATGTGGAAATACATGAAGATTTGACTTACAAAGTCAAACCTAACCAAATCATCAATCAGCAGGAAAAGCGGCTCAAGAACAAAAGCATCCTATTCATCAAGATTGTCTAGAAAGGGTTATTACTTAGAGAGGCTACGTGGGAAATAGAGGAAAGTGTAAAGAAACGTTACCCGAGATTTATAATTGTATAAGTATAGCAAATTTCGGGGACGAAATTTATTTAAGTGGGTAAGAACTGTAACACCCTAAATTTTTTATTCACCAAATATATTGTAATTATTTGGGAAATTCAATAAAATGGTGGATATTCATGAATTTGAAATTTATGAATTTTAGAAATATTCATATTCATGTGAAAATGGGTAAGATAATTATGGAATTAATTTGGATAACTATTATTTCCCTTTTCTCTTAATATTTTTGCCATTCATGAAAATAAAAAGGGAAAATCAGTGTTGGTCAACAAAATATGCCAAGTGTCCTTAATCCAAGTCAAGAGGAATAAACAATAATTGTTGAATATGAGCACATCGGTTATTACCTTAAGATATTATTATTTGGTACAAAAAGCTTAAGTTAAGTTGAATGAAAGCCCATTTGGTTTTTTAAGGACCCTTTAGGACGTGTTGGGCTAAAGCGAAAAGAGAAGGAAATTGGTTCAAATTCAAGTGGACTTATGACTCAAGTTTAAAGTAAATGAGGGCAAGTACTAAAGTGATGTCATAATCCAATTTACGACCAATTATTAAATGAAGGGAAAATGAGTAAAATTTTATGAAGCTCCTTCATCTCTCTCTTGGCCTCATTTTTATCCTAAGCTAGAGAAAAGAAGAGAGAAAGAGAGAGCTTAAGAAACCTTAAGCTAGGGAGAAGGAAGAAGAGAAAGATTGAGGTAAGTAGTGATTTATTAAGGTTTTTCTTCAAATCTTGCATAAGATTCTTCTCTAAACTCTTCCTCTCTATGAAATCTATGGTGTAGCAAGCAAAATTTCAAGGTTGGAGAGAGAGTGAACAGTAACTTCTAGAGATAGAAAGCAAGAAAAGCCAAAGGTAACTCCATACATTTTAATCTTTAGTTGTTGTTGGAATGATTGGTGGTTTTGGGGTTGATTTGCTATGATTTGTAAATTTGGGAAAATACTAACCTTAGCTATTATGCTACCCAAATTTAGTCTAATCATATTTAGAAAGTGATTATATGGTTAACCAAGTGATTTGCAGTGAAAAGAAGTAAGCCTTGAAGTTGAAACACAAAAACACATTTTTCCTTATAAGGGAAATCTAATGATTCCATTGGATTTAGAAGGGAAAATTGTATGGGAATATAGGTGTTCATGATTTTTAGAAATTTGTATATAGATATGGATACTATTGAAGTGCGAATGCATGTTGTTTCGTTATTTCCTGTGAGGCAGTGTTGTTTTGTTATGCATTTCGTTGACCAAATCAAGTCAAAATGTAATGAAACTTTCCACAATTAAAGTATACATATACATATATATATATATATATATAATTTCATAGTTGGTTCATATTTTTTTGACTTGTATACTATGAGATATGAATTTTTAAAGTTTTGCCCTGATTTTGGACTTAATTCTGGAGCAGCATGGGAATTTATGAAATTCTGGAATTTTGTGGTAGTAGATGGTGGTGTTTCATATTTTTCCATGAAACTACATTTAAATGGATTTTCATAGAATTTTATAACATGCTATTTCAATATTTGTGGAATTAGTTATTATTTTTGGAAGTTCAGCTAAGAAATAGAACAGCTTCTTGGCCACATCCAAAAACCTTCTGAGCTATTTTTGGCCGTAGCCAAGAAGTTTTTGCCGTAACCCAAAACTTTTTGGCCTACCTTTGGCCGCAGTCAAGACCCCTGTTTCAGCATGTTCACCTTTTTTATTGGTTTCACTTCTCCAATTCTATGGGTACTTGTTTGAGCTTCCAATGGATGTCTAAATAACCCAAAAGATAACAATACTATGAGTATAAAGTAGTACATAAATGGGTATCAACCTAATTCTTGTACATTTTTTAGGACTGATTCAGGAGCTGAAAGTTGACACATTTTATGAGACACATGATACGAGGGTGATAGTGCTTTAAGGTAGGTACATTATCCTTCATACATTATGCCATAATTCATATGATTGTGTGGATGCCATTGTTTGTAATTTTAATCAACATGGTTTGCCTAAAAAGGGCAGTTAGTGTCGAATGCACTTATACTGGGAGTTGGGAAAGAATCTAACCGGTGTATGATTATAGGGCTGGGCTCTACTCATATATACATGACGATGATGTGTTATATTGCTCATTAATTGGTGCATACATGGCGCATATCAATTTTTTTTGCATTTTATATGAATAGTAGCATGTTTCTACTGAGATTCCTTAGAACCTCACCCCTTTTTCTAAACAAAACATCTCAATGGGTGCCAATAGATCAAAAGGCAAGGATGCAGATAAAGGGAAGTGATAGGTACGTGTCTCGAGGTGAAGACAAAGTTGGTGGTTATAGATAGTCTATGTTTATGACGCTTTTGGATATTTTGTAATGGTTGTATATATTGTCTCATTATGTATGGATGACTCTAGACTGTAAACAATTACTGTTATAAGTATATATGTACTTTTCTGTATGCCTGTGAAACTTGGTCTCGATTACTCTATGTATATCGAAATAGAAATGGGTGTTGACACACTGCATTTCATTGTACCCATAGGCACTATATTTCATACATATTAAATAGTTTGAAAATCACTTTTCTCAATTATACCCAATAGGTACGCTAAGATCATAATCATTAGTAACTAACCTTCACGGTATTTGGGTAATATCCTCAAACCATTGCTGAAGGTTCAACATCATCCGTAAGGTTCACAAGGTTCAAACTTCCCTCTTAGGACAGAACCATAGTACAACCAATTCACATTTCAACCTAAGCACTATTTCAGTTTAAATCTTATTCAAACTTATCATTAACCTTCAGTGTCATCAGTTTGAATCCTCTAGGATCAATATACGATATAATCACCACTCATCATATAGCATCGTATATCATATCTACATTCCTTTAACACCACAGTGTTATTAAGGATCATCACTTAGCATACAAAAACCTCAAAACATTTACTGCAACTACGACACAAGTTTCCCATTACCAAATCAAATGAACTTTTCAGCACAATACTTACTGCAACAAAAATGGTTTGGATTAAAATCAATACTTACATCATTATCATCTCCATGCTTCTAAGAACTCTTTAAATCATCAAACTAAAATGATTATTAGCCATGGAAAAACCTTAGGACAATCACTATTCCTCAAGTTTCTATGACCTTGCCAACTTAACTTCTCAAGGGGTCACTCAACCCGGGATTTTCTTGGGTTGAGCACGCTTAACTTTTATGTGTCCATGCCAAAACGTAGATACCGGGTCTATTTGCTCCTAACCATCGGTACCTTGAGACTACCCTTGTCTCAAACATCGTGCCAGCTACCTTCGGCTGATTGAATTATATGTCTGTACTCTGGCTTAGCCTTACTTGCTTCCTATCCTTAGACCATCCTCAGTTTGGTATTGTACTACTTGTTGCCCTTCAGGTATTCACTGATCTCTTGAGGCTAGTTTACTTACTAGGGTGTTTCACTCTTTTGATACCCCTGTCTGTGCATATGTGTTCTCACTGTATAATCAAGACCATATCAGTATAATATTATGTAGTCAAAACAGCCTGCTCTGCAAAACCGCTTAGGCTCTGATACCAAAATATAAGGACCCAGACTTACAAACCACTTATCATTGATATTAATCAAAGTAGCAATTGCAGAGTTCAATGGACACACAGAAATAGCATAAATATACTGAAAAAATGCACATGATTATATTACAGAAATCCCAACATAGTGAATTCACAATAGTTACAAACCTCAAAAAATAAAAAGGTCTTCAAATAACCAACTGTCTTGATTGATCTACTCCAAAACTACCAATTTCTGGTAAGTACACATTTGCCTCTTGAGCAACTGCCTGCTGCTGAAAACTTTATATATTTATAGAAAGGGTGAGATTCAAAAGAATCTCAGTAGTAACTATTAGATCCCAAGTTTTGATGATAACAAAAGATAATTGTATGTAAAACATGGTTTTATAAATCTAAAGAATGATTACAAAGTTACCAAATGCATATGGAAAAGTTTTGTAATGCCTGTTGTCAGATTTAACTAATACACTCGAGCAAGAGAGCTAGCACTTGAGCATGATGATCTTTTGCACTCGAGCAGATGCGAGTGTTAGACCAAAAGTGTTTGCCCGAGAGCAAACTACTGTCAATTTTACTGATGCACTCGAGCACTGGAGATAACACTCGAGCATCAGGCTCTTTCTTACCCAAGCACATGGAAGTGTTGGACAAGAAGTATTTGGCTTAGAGCAATTACTGTCATTCTTAACTGATGCACTCGAGCATTATAACCAACACTCGAGCATGAAGCTGGTTTGCACTCGAGCACTAGCGAGTGAGGGACTGCAAGTGTTTAGCCGAAAGGCAAGAAGATCAGAGAAGCATAAGTATGCCCGAGTGAGACTTCATATGCCCGAGTGACACAGCAGCACTCGCGAGTATGAAATACAACTCTCTCAAAACTTGATGCAAGTGCTGATAATAAGAGTATATTACATGAGAATATTCTTCTCACTCGAGCAGGAGTATGTGTGCTCGAGTGAGGGCCTACATCACTTGTGAGAGCAAAATCACACTCTTGCTAAAATGGTATGCGAGTGTTGTCTAGAGACGGGTCTCTTACTATAAAGAACAAGGACACTCGAGCAGAAGGAGTTGTGCTCGAGTGAGGCCCCACTTCACTCACGAGTGAGAAAATGAACTTTCTGAAATCATGTGGAAGTGCAAGTGAAAAACTGAAGAACAAGGAGAAAATATGTGAGTTCACTCGAGTGAACCCCATCCATGCTCGAGTAATACTCTGCCAGAAGACAAAATGCACCAGTCTTACAGCGTTCAATCCGAATATGGTTTAATGATATTTATTTATCTTATTATCACTTATTATTATTTAACATCATTTTGAATGTATAATAAGTGTGATACAGGAGGATGAACGTTTGAAATAAATAGACACGAAGGAAGTTAAACAATGGCAGACAACATCATTACAAGCACGTACTTACCGCGTTCAAAGATTTCAAATGTACGCATGTTGTTCCACAGTAACTTGTCCTACTCCACAATGATCATTATCCAAACGGGCAAAATTGAACGTCTATATATTTAGAGTTCCAGAGATTGTCAAAGATAACGAAACACAAGAATTCACATAACGAGTCTCTGTTATTCATATTGCTCTTCATTGTTTATCATACTTGCAAGTCTATATACATTTCAAATTCTATTTTCATTCGATCTCAAGGTATTGGGACCTTAAGAGGGTAGATATCCTTATGAGAGAAGTAGTTGAGAGAATTCCTTGTAAAACTTTTCACTCAAAAGACTTACAAGATACAAGCAGTAGAGAACATTGTTGCTCATAAGACTTACAGTGGTGTAAGCAGGAGAGAACGTTGCTGCTCATAAGACTTGTATATGTAAGCAAGTGAGAAAGGTCATAGGTTGTTTTTCTACACGTAAGACTTGTCGTAAGGGGGAGAGAAATTTCTTTGTGTTAGAATATTTCTACTCGTAGTCTATTCGAGGACGATTTATATTTTGTGGCATTCTGTGAGCCCATTGAATCTTGGAAGCATAGTGAAAATCTCAGTAGGTCTTGATCTCTGAGGACTGGACATAGGCCTGGTTTTTAGGCCGAACCAGTATAACTCTTTGTGTACTAATCCTCTTAACTCTACTCTATCTACAATTACTATCATATCACCACGTCAAACGAAAAATTTATCACATCACCCAATTCACCCCCCTCTTGGGTGAAGCTTGCCTCTTTCATTTGGTATCAGAGCGAGGTCTTCTCCGAAGAGCCTAACAGCTTGAGAAGGATCCGATAAATGACAACAATGGGCGAAAACATTCTTCCAGACGGAGCTTCAATCACTAGACCTCCTGGTTTTACTGGAGAACATTTTTCATTCTGGAAAGCGGAGTTCAGAGTGTTTGTGATGGCTAACGAGTATGGTTTATGGAATGTAATACAAGATGGTGACTATGTTCCAATGAAGAAAATCGAAGATAGAGTCATTAAGAAGAGCCCAGAGGAGTTTGACGAAGATGATAAAAGGTTAGTAACATTAAATAGTAAAGCTATTTTAATGATACAGAGTGCTCTCAGTGAAAAGGAATATTTTTGAATCTGCACTTTACCAACTACCAAAGATATGTGGGATGCTCTTGAAATCGCTCACAAAGGTACATCCGGAATCAAAGAAAATAGAGTCAATAGTCTAATTACAGAGTATGATTTATTTCGTATAAAACCTAGAGAAGGAATATCAGAATTCAAACTCAGGTACACTCATCTTGTTAATCAACTATCTGCACTTGGAAAATCTTTTGATCAAAATTCCCAGGTAAGAAAGATTCTTAATATTCTTACAAAATAATGGGAAGCGAAGGTGATAGCTATCGAAGAAGCTAAAGGAGAGTCAATGAGATCCATAGCTGCTCTCTTTGGTAGTTTTCTGAGTATGAAGGAAAGTTGAGATTCAAGAAGGAACTAGAAGAGTTCGATGATAAAAAGAAAAAGGGAGTTGCACTTAAGGCTATCAAGGAAGAAGAATCTTCCGAAAATGAAGATGTTCCTAATGATGATGCTATGGGAATGATCATGAGAAAATTCAAGAAGTTCTACAAAAGAGGTCAAAAGAACTTTAAAAATTATCAAGGTGGACTAAGCAAGAAAGAAAACAAAGAGCAACAAATAGTATGCTATGAATGTGGAAAGCTTGGACACATCAAATCGGAATGCTTCAGAAACAAAGACAAAATGAAGCAGAAAAAGAAATCATACATATCATCTATCTGGGGTGATAGTTCGTCAGATGAAGAAAGCGACAATGACGAAGTAGCAAATCTATGCTTGGTAGCCAAAGAAGAAGAATCAGATTCTGAGGTAAGTGATTCTGAACCTACTTATGATAAGCTGTTATCCGAATATAATGCATTTCTTACAGAATTCTTCAAGGTAGCTAAAGAAATGGTTAGTTATAAGAAGAAAGTAAAGGAATTAGAAAATACTATCATATCATCGTGTGAAGTATGTGAAGAGAAAGATAAGAAAATAAGAGATTTAACAAAAACTGTTGAGAAATTTACTAAGGGATGTGAAACTCTTAAATTTATTCTAAATTCTCATAAAGTTTCCTTTGATAAATCTGGAATTGGATATAGGCTCGATAATGATAAGAATAAAGGAATAAGAAGAATAGCAGTAGAACTTATCTTAAATATTTCAAGAATTCTGTGCATACATCAAATCCATTCGCATCATGTAGCTATTGTAATAGGAAAGGACATTATACTTCATCATGTTATTTTAAGAAAGGACAAGTTATTGGCACATATAAAAGGGTTCCGAAAGGGACACATGTATTACATACTAACCATAAAGGACCCAAGAAAGTGTGGGTACCTAAAAATTGATCACCTTACTCTAGGTATGTCTCAAAGCATCACGAGCAAACAAGTGGTATATTGGTAGTGGATGTTCGAGACACATGACTGGTGACAAAAATAAGTTCACCATGTTGGAAACCAGATAAGGAGGAAAGATAACATTTAGAGGTAATCAATCTGGACATCTTGCTGGAATTGGTGAAGTGGGAAAATCCGATGGTGTTCAAATCAACGAGGTATACTACGTTGAAGGATTATGCCACAACCTCTTGAGTGTAAGTCAAAGCACTAACAAAGATAACTGGGTGATCTTTGATTCAAAAGAATGCTTGATAGTAAACAAGAAAGATCTGCCGCTAAACAAAGAATCTATCAAGGCAAAGATCCGAGCTCAAAGGGACGATAACTGTTATACTATTGATTTAAATTCAAATTCTTCTTAAAATTGTTTTCTTAGCATATCAGAGGAAAGTTGGTTATGGCATAAGCGTCTGGCTTATGTTAATATGAATCAACTTGACAAACTGATTAGAAAAGATTTAGTTGTTGGTCTTCCTAAACTAAAATTCAAAGATAAAATGATTTGTGAAGCATGTCAAAAAGGCAAACAAACTAAATCTTCATTCAAAACAAAGTATGAGATTTCTACCTCCAACCCTTTACAATTACTTCATATGGATTTGGTAGGTCCGGCAAGAGTAAAAAGTTTTGGAGGAAATCTATATACTTTAGTGATTATCGATGATTTTACAAGATTTACATGGACTATATTTATTGCTTCAAAAGATGAAACATTTGTTGAATTTATTACGTTTGCTAAAAAGGTTCAAAATGAGAAAGGTATTTCTATTGTTTCTATTAGGACAGACCATGGAGGAGAATTTGATAATCAACTCTTTGAAGACTACTACAACAACGAAGGAATATATCACAACTTCTCTGCACCTAGAACACCCCAACAAAATGGAGTAGTAGAAAGAAAGAACAGAGTCCTCACAGAAATGGCGAGAGCAATACTTAATGAAAAAGAAATGTCATAAGTGTTCTGGGCAGATGCAATGAGTACTGTATGCTACATTTCAAATCGAGCATATATTCGCAAGTCACTTGGAAAGACGCCATATGAACTCTACAAAGGAAGAAAGCCAAATCTTGCTCATCTACACATCTTCGGATGTAAGTGCTTCATTCACAACAATGGAAAAAAAACTTAGGTAAATTTGATTCAAAGTCTGACAAAGGTTTATTTCTAGGATACTCTAATAGAAGTAAAGCTTATAGAGTTTTTAATAAAAGAACATGTACAGTTGAAGAATCTATTCATGTTGTGTTTGATGAACATGACTCTCAGACAAAACTTGTTGATGAAGAAGAAATGGATTTGATAAAGAAAAACAAAACTATTTCAAAACAGAATGATTTTGAAATAAATGATTTTCAAAATATAGAAGATGTCGATGATCATGCTTAACCAAGAGCATGGAGACATATTAAAGATCATCCAATTGATCTAGTAATTAGAGATATTCACGAAGGTGTCAAAACCAGAAATAGAATTCTCAATGAGGTAACTTTCTCTGCTTTTATTTCTGAAATTGAACCTTCTAATATGGAAGAAGCTTTATCTGACAATGATTGGGTGATTGCTATGCAAGAAGAATTAAATCAATTCCAAAAAAAATCAAGTTTGGGATTTGGTTCCTCGACCTAAAGATCAAACAGTTATAGGGACCAAATGGGTTTTCAAAAAAAAACTTGATGAATCAGTAATCATTGTGAGAAACAAAGCAAGATTGGTGGCCAAAGGCTATAATCAAGAAGAAGGTATTGATTATGAGGAAACATATGCTCCAGTGGCAAGATTGGAAGCAATACGAGTACTCTTAGCCTTTGCTTGCATTAAAGGTTTTAAACTTTATCAAATGGATGTGAAAAGTGCTTTTCTAAATGGTTATATTATGGAGGAAGTATATGTTGAACAACCTCCTGGTTTTGAAGATGAAACAAAGCCTAATCATGTTTTCAAACTTAAGAAAGCCTTATATGGTTTGAAACAAGTACTAGAGCTTGGTATGAAAGACTAAGCAAGTTTCTTCTTGATCAAAATTTTGTCAGAGGAAAAGTGGATACAACTCTTTTCATCAAACATAATAAAGAAGATATTCTAATTGTTTTAAATTTATGTTGATGATATTATTTTCGGTGCTACTAATGAATCTGTGTCAAAAAATTTCTAAGATTATGCAAGGAGAGTTTGAGATGTCCATGATGGAAGAATTGAACTTCTTTCTTGGACTTCAAATCAAGCAAAAGAAGAATGGTATATTTGTGTCTCAAACAAAATATTTGAAAGAGTTATTGAAGAAGTATGGATTAGATAATGCTAATGGAGCTGATACTCCAATGAGTTCTACAACTTTGTTGGATGCTGATGTAAAAGGTCCTAGCTTTAACATTACTAAATATAGAGGAATGATTGGTTCATTACTCTATCTTACAGCAAGCAGGCTAGATATTCAGTTCAGCGTTGGAATGTGTGCGAGGTATCAATCCGCTCCTAAGGTATCACACGCAGAGACAGTAAAAAGAATCTTCAAATATCTAGGAGACACTTCAGAACTTGGCTTATGGTATCCAAAAAGAGGAAACGAGTATTTAATGGCATATTTAGATTCAGATCATGGAGGATATAAAACTGACAAGAAAAGTACTAGTGGTCAATGCCAATTCCTTGGAGGCTCTCTGGTATCATGGTTCAGCAAGAAGCAGAACACAGTTTCATTATCCTCAACTGAAGCTGAATATATAGCTGTAGCTAGTTGTTGTTCTCAAGTATTATGGTTGAAACAACAACTTCAAGATTTGGGGATATACTTAAAAGAGATTCCAATTTATTGTGACAACACTAGCACCATAAGCTTAGCCAAGAATCTTCTGCAACATTCAAGGACCAAACACATAGACATCCGACATCACTTCATTCGAGATCACGTGCAAAAGTAGGATGTCAAAGTAGAATTCATACCAACACACCTTCAACTTGCTGACATTTTCACAAAGCCAATAGCTAAAGATCAATTCCTATATATTCGAAGAGAATTGGGAATGGTTAATCCCAATGAGTTGTAAGTTTTCTTAATTATATTAATTAAATGAACTTTTGATGATAACCATACTGACTTTGGCATCGGAGCATTAGAAATTGTTTTTGCAGGTCTGACACTCGAGCACAGGATGTGTCACTCGAGTGACAAGCTCATGATCACTCGAGTCAGTCAACCCTGCTCGAGCACAGAACTATTGAAAATACTCTGTTTCTAAGCATGTAAAACAGGGGTTAACAGAGGAGATAAAAATACCAAGAGACTATCTGAAGTGCAACAGTTAAAATTGATCTTACTCGGGTGAGAGGGATCCTCACTCGAGCATGGTATGAACATACTTGAAGTGAAGTAAGAGCACTCGAGCAGAAAGGAAGGAATTCTTACAAGTGCTCATTCAAAGCATGGTTACTCAAATGATTTTAGAGGATTTGAGTACAAAGATGAAAAATATAGCAAGAAATCTTTAAACCAGGTATGCCTTTACATGTTTTATCAAAATTGTCTAAATATCACTCGAGCACAGTATGAACATCACTCGAGCACTAGGGTTATTGCTCGAGTGTTGCCACCTATATCAGTTACGCGATGCTCAGACCGTCGCACTTCCTGCTCTCACTCGAAGCGTTGCGTCACTCGAAGGTCGCCACTCTTCACCTCCAACCGTTACCCATTGATCAAATGTCTCCTTTTGCCTAAAATCACCGTTACAACTCTTTAATCTTCTTTATAAGGTGAGATTTAATCTCAGAGTCTGTTATTCGGTGCCCTAACTCTCTGAAATATTCTCACTCATCTTTAGTAAATATGTGATTCTTGTTCTTTTCATTTCGTTTCTAAATGGCTAGAACTAAGATTCCTGTTATTGCCCAAAGATCTCATTCACCCTCTCCCACTCATTCTGCAGCTAGTGCTTCAAGAACTCCGATACCAACACCTTCATCTCCTATAATGTCTTCTTCACCTACTCCTCCTCCTAAACCCAAAACCAAAAAGAGAACTCCGGCCAAGAAACCTCATCCTAAGCCTCAAATAGCCAAGAAGGATCAACCTCCGCAAAAGAAACCAAAGGGTATGGTTTTCAAAGAACCAATGATTACCCGGTCTCAATCCAAGGAGGTCAAAGGAAGAGGAAAGAAGAAAGACACTGAGCAATCATAACAATCCTCTTCTCCCTCCGATGACACATTCAATATACAACTCTGGGAAGCAATGGAGAGGTCAAAACTTGACAAGTTGGTTGGGAAAATTGCCTCTCAAGCCGGTGTCTCAAGTTCACACCAAGTTGGTATGTCCAGTGCGGCTGCTTCTGGGGTACCTTCTACATCACAAGCTCTAAAGGAAGAACAAGCCACAAGTCCTCCTGAAGGTTTCAATGTTGAGGAGCTGAAGCCACTACAATAGAAGGTATTCGATACTGAGTTTGCACATAGACATTTCTGTCCTGTAGTTTATGTGGACTTAGATTATCTGAAGAAGAATTGTTATTTGGATTTATACACTTATCTTGGATTCTATGCTCCTTGGCTGAATATTCATATTCCTTATTCACCCTCTGTTGTGAAAACCTTTTATTGCAACATGAAAACCCATAACATTATGTCTAGGGCTAGAGAATTGATTGAGGAAGCAGTATCTACCACTGTTAGAGGTCAATTCATTATGATATCTACTAAGATTATTAATGACTTACTTGGGTATGTTGCACCACCTCCAGATCCACCCACTCTTTCGGCCAATGAAGCCTTCCGGCTTTGAAGACCAAATGACCCTATAGGCCCTCTTAATTTTAAGCCTATTGACATGCCTGATTCTCATAGAGCCCTTCACTACATATACTCTCGTAGCATGGTTAACAAGTCCAAAAATTTTACCCATTTTGCTCAGAGAGATTATTATTTGCTAGCCTCATTCCTAGCCAGGCAACAAAGAAATGTGGGGGAGATCATTTTTAGTGAGTGAGAAGATTTCGATTTTCTTCATCAAAATCCGTGACTATACCATATCCTCAGATTATATCCCTCATCATCATGAAAAACAAGATATGGTACTTGGAAGGAACTGAGAGGGTAATCATTCTAAGGTTTGGCAAGACTCAACTGACTCATATGAGTATCAATCTTCCAGTGAGTCAAACCAAGGCCACATCTTAGAGAGAAGCCACTCCATCAAGAGGTGATGAGGCAAATGCTCAAGGTCAGGTTCCCCCTCCATCTTTCCTATATGCATCACTCTCCAATCTTTTAATTGAAGTGATCAATCAAGCTGTGTCTGGCTTGAAAAAGGAATTGATGATTGAGTATGAGAAGTTGGTGGACAAGATGGAGTTACAAGTCTTAAAGTTGGTAGACAAGGCTAATACCAACTTTGACTTAATGTTTAAGACTCAGGATAACATGTCAAGAAGAATAACTGATATGGAGATCTTCTTACGTTCCCACTTTCCGACTACATCTTCAGAAATGCCACCTGAGACTACTCCTGCCTCGACTTCACCTCCTCATCCACAGACACATGTTCTCTTCACCGATCTAGATTCTAATATTGATATCACTTATGATCGGTCACCTTCACCACCACTCTCAACCTCTGTTCCTCAACCATCATCTCCACCCTTTGTGCCAGTGCCAGTCAACCCTTCCACTGCTATAGTGCCCTTTGTCCCATCATCTGATCTCACTTTTCCTCAACACCCTTCTGATGTTGACAAAACGGGGGAGAAGGATGTGTAAGGTGGTTTTCTGAGCTATCATGGGATGTATTGGGTGTTTGGGTAGTTTTTGTGTATCAGGGTAGGATTATGATGTTGTTATTGGGTTTATGGTTGTATATGGGTTTTATAGGTAGTTGATAGTTTAAACTTAACATTATACTTCTCTTGATTTATCATTAATGCTTATTTTCAAGTTATTAAGTTTTCTGTTCGGTTTTAATTGTTTCTGTGATACTATCCCTTATCTTGGTTGTTAAGTGTCCAGTGGAAGTATTGCAAGAAACAAATATAGCTAAGTACAAAAATCTGAACTTGAATATGAACTTTGGTGAAAATATGCATTTGGAAACATTGATGTTGTGTTTTAAATTTTTTTTCCACTCTAATCAAGCTTTTTCTTAAAAATCATCACAAAGGTTTTGTCATCATCAAAAAGGGGGAGAATGTTAGATCCCAAGTTTTGATGATAACAAAAGATAATTGTATGCAAAACATGGTTTTATAAGTCTAAAGAATGATTACAAAGTTACCAAATGCATATGGCAAAGTTTTGTAATGTCTGCTGTCAGATTTAACTGATGCACTCGAGCAGATGCGAGTGTTAAACAAAAAGTGTTTGTCCGAGAGCAAACTACTGTCAATTTTACTGATGCACTCGAGCACTGGAGATAACACTCGAGCATCAGGCTCTTTCTCACCCGAGCACATGCAAGTGTTGGACAAGAAGTGTTTGGCCGAGAGCAATTACTATCATTCTTAACTGATGCACTCGAGCATTATAACCAACACTTGAGCATGAAGCTGGTTTGCACTCGAGCACTAGCGAGTGAGGGACTGCAAGTGTTTGGCTGAGAGGCAAGAAGATCAGAGAAGCATAAGTATGCCCGAGTGACACAGCAGCACTCACGAGTGTGAAATACAACTCTCTCAAAACTTGATGCAAGTGCTGATAATAAGAGTATATTACATGAGAATATTCTTCTCACTCGAGCAGGAGTATGTGTGTTGGAGTGAGGGCCCACATCACTTGCGAGAGCAAAATCACACTCTTGCTAAAACGGTATGCGAGTGTTGTCCAGAGACGGGTCTCTTACTGTAAAGAACAAGGACACTCGAGCAGAAGGAGTTGTGCTCGAGTGAAGCCCCACTTCACTCGCGAGTGAGAAAATGAACTTTCTGAAATCATGTGGAAGTGCAAGTGAAAAACTGAAGAACAAGGAGAAAATATGTGAGTTTACTCGAGTGAACCCCATCCATGCCCAAGTGATACTCTGCCAGAAGACAAAATGCACCAGTCTTACAGCGTTCAATCCGAATATGGTTTAATGATATTTATTTATCTTATTATCACTTATTATTATTATTTAACATCATTTTGAATGTATAATAAATGTGATACAGGAGGATGAACGTTTGAAATAAACAGACACAAAGGAAGTCAAACAATGGTAGACAACATCATTACAAGCACGAACCTACCGCATTCAAAGATTTCAAAAGTACGCATGTCATTCCACAGTAACTTTCCCCGCTCCATAATGATCATTATCCAAATGGGCAAAATCGAACTACTATATATACAGAGTTCCAGAGATTGTCAAAGATAACGAAGCACAAGAATTCACATAAGCAAATTCATGAGTCTCTGTTATTCATATTTTCTTTGTATTCATATTGCTCTTCATTGTTATCATACTTCCAAGTCTATATACATTTCAAATTCTATTTTCATTCGTTCTCAAGGTATTGGGACCTTGAGAAGGTAGATATCCTTACGAGAGAAGCAGTTGAGAGAATTCCTTGTAAAACTTTCTACTAAAAAAACTTACAAGATACAAGCAGTAGAGAACGTTGCTGCTCATAAGACTTACAGTGGTGTAAGCAGGAGGGAACGTTGCTGCTCATAAGACTTGTATATGTAAGCAAGTGAGAAAGGTCATAGGTTGTTTTTCTGGATATAAGACTTGTCGTAAGGGGGAGAGAAATTTCTTTGTGTTAGAATATTTCTGCTCGTAGTCCATTCGAGGATGATTTATGTTTTGTGGCATTCTGTGAGCCAATTGAATCTTGCAAGCATAGTGGAAATCTCAGTAGGTCTTGATCTCTGAGGACTGGACGTAGGCCTGGTTTTTAGGCCGAACCAATATAACTCTCTGTGTACTAATCCTCTCAACTCTACTCTATCTACAATTACTATCATATCACCACATCAAATGAAAAATTTATCACATCACCCAATTCACCCCCCACTTAGGTAAAGCTTGCCTCTTTCAGTAACATGCAATCAGTCATATAAACTGTGACAAATAAATATGTCATACCCTATGTAATCCAACATAACAACAACACAAGGCATATAAACACTCATATAATATATGAGAGAAAGAGTTACTACCTGGAATTGCCCTTTCCTACTCTATTTGTCTGTTCAATACCTTTGATCTAGCTTAGGCTATTGTAAATTCCTATAAAAGTATAATTACAAGTAAGTGGTTATTGCTTGAACTATTACTACCTTTAATCACAGTTTGTTGGTTATCTATCAAAGTTTCAACAATTTCTGCATAATACAATTCTGCCCAATGCAATTTCACAGTTTTTTAGAAAACTGGCAGATTTTCGATCGACTTTGGAAAATCATAATTAATTGTAGGAAATTCCAAATTAGCTAGTTCCAAAGCCTATGTACAGATCTCTAAGGCTGGTCACTGTTATCACATTTTTCCCAGAAATTCGCCAAACTTCCCCTGTTCAAGATTGCATTCCAGAAACAGGGCACAACTTTGAAAATTCATATATTTTAATCTACTCATCCAAAAATCATGTTCTACCCACCAAATTAAAGCTCTACATATCTACTTTAGTCCTACCAAGTTTCCTAATATTTTCACTTGGTTTGACTAATGAAATTCATTACACAATCAGACTGCCTATACTGAAACAAATCAAATAGCACCTCCCCTTAACTTCATAAATTTCCGAATTTGCATATCAACATCCAAAAATCATGAACACATGTATTCCTACATAATTTCCCCTTCTAAATCCAATAGGACCATAAAAATTACAAAATTCCAACTCCTCATCTATGTTGTGCATCTAGCTCAAACTTAGGTTCTTAGGACGGAAGTTGTGTTTTCTTGATTTCTCTTCATTAACCACTTTCTTTTCACTTAAAATCACAAGATTAACTACTTAAACACTTAACAAACATGATTCATGGAAATTTTGGCAGCATGTCCCCTTAGGGTTTGAGCTTCCCAAAATCATAAACCAAACAAAACAAACCACCAAACCAATAACAACATCAATAATCACTTTGAATCAATAAGAGAAACAAGATTCTATGATTTACCTTTGATTTCTCCGTCTTCTCTCTCTAAAACCATGGCTGCCTCTCTCTCTCTCTCTCTAATTTCTTGATTTTGCTTGCTACTCATATCATTCATGAAGATATCGAGGTTAGAAGTGATCTTGCATGAACTAGAAGGGTTAAATATGTGTAGACCACCTTCAACTCACCTTCGATTAGCTTCAGCCTCTTTTTGAGTTCTCTTATTTCCTCTGGTTCTTCAAGCTCTTCGTCCAACTCTCTCTTTCTCTCTCTCTTTCTGGTTCTAACTTGACCAAAATATGCTAAAAGAAAGACATAAGAACTCACTTATAATATCTTCATCCTCCTCTTTTCTTTTATGCTATTTTAATTCAATTTGAACACATGCTATTTTCTATTTAATCATCTTTTCTATTGGCCATTTACTTGGGCTAAACTGAATATTGGGAGGGAGGAAAGAGATGCCTTCAATTATCACAATTAACCTCCTCCACATAAATTAATATGGGTTGCAAACTTTGACTTCTTCCATCATCCTTTTTTTTTATTTTGACCATATCTCCAAAAATGGTTCCAAATGGAAATACATTCTCAATTAATTATTTTTTCTTCCTCATATCTCTTTTTGACCGAAAATGGCCAAATAAATTAGGGAAAATAATTACCTCATGCTTAACATGACAAATTACCATTTTGCCTTTACATTTATGATTTTCTCACAAGCTGACAGAATTTTCATCAACTTTGAAAATTCATATCTAATTATACAGATGTCCAATTGTTATGGTTCTAAAGGCTATATGACCCTTATTAAGTCTATTTTTAAGGAAAAATATAACCTTTAGCCAACTAGAGGCTCATAATTCCCAGAATTTTTATTTTTGGACGCTATCACAAAAACTTGCCAGTTTCACTGGGCTAACTTCAAAAATTCATAACTCTGTACAACTCCAAATGACTTATATGACCTATCAAATTGAACCTTGATATGTCTACTCTTATTCTAAAAAATTTCACATTAAATGGATATCATTGGTTTATCCTAAACTATCAAACAAGCAGACTACCACGCAGGAGAACACACTAAAAAAAAAGTTTACATCCATGGGACTCTTGCTAAACTATGGCTTAGTAGTCCACTTGATTCAGGCTTATTCTCAGGCCTCTAATCAAAAAATTTATGTTATTACACATTTCTTTTCTTTTCATGAAGATTATGGATGATTCGATCATTAGACACAAGAATAAAGGTGTATGTTTCATAGATAGTGCTACAACACACACCATACTTAGAGATAAAAAATATTTCTCACATCTAACAATAAGTAGTACAAGCATCAACACCATAGCAGGTAACACAAAACTAATTGAAGGCACCAGAAGAATAATTATAATATTACCCTGAGGGATAAAATTTGTTCTTAATGATGCTTTCTATTCCTCGAAGTCTCAAAAATTTATTGATTTTTAAAGATATCCACCAAAATAGGTATCACATTGAGACTTTGAATGAGAAGAATATAAAATATTTACAAATTACAATTGTTAGATTTGGAGAAAAATGCATCTTGGAGAAATTACCGATATTATCTTCTAGTTTATACTATACAAATATTAGTACAATTGAAACAAAAGCGTCTTGGAAAAATTACCTATTTAATACAGTCTCACTGCCACTTTTCAAATCTATTTGACCTGTTCGGTTCAGTTCTATTCATAAATATCAGAGTACTCAACAAAATTTTTTGACTACTCTCGGGTTATATTCAACATCTAGTAGGGTCTACAAGAGTTTCCCATACTGGAGATTACATACAATACACAAGTTTGCATCATATAAAAATATATAATATGTTCCCAAGAATTGATAACCAACACAAGAAGTTAAATCTCCTAGCTGGGAGTATTTGCCACCCTTGATCTACTTCTCCTTCGATCCATTTGCCCTAGTTGTAGGTTAGTCATTAAAAAGAGTGAGATTCAAATGAATCTCAGTAGTAACATTTCACTCATAAGATATATCATAGCAAAGCATATAAGCAAATCACAAAGCAATATCACGATAACATCCACAGCAGCAATCACATCCGTGACTTTCGTCACAATAACAATAGTTTTTGTAGCTATATGCACAATCATGACTTTTGTCATAATAACGACAGCCCTCACAGCTGTATTCACAATAACGACAGCTTTCACCGTTATATACACAATCACAACAATTTTTGTAGTTGTGTTCATAATAATGATAGCTTTCGCAGCTGTATTCAAAGCAGCATTCATGTGCGTCACAATTCAATGATAAGCATATTCATACAAAGCTTTATACATGATATAAGAGAAAGAGTCACTACCTTGTTCTTTATGTTCCTGCTCAGACACTAGTTTTTTATGCTCTGGGTAGATATCAAATCCTATAAATCATAATCAAAGGTGAAAAAGACACTTAGGGTTGGTTATCATTTGAAACCTTTAGGTAGCTACTAGAAGCTCAACCAAATGCCTAATGTAACCCCCTACCTTATAAACAGTAATTATAACTTGAAAGGGCGTAATTAAAATAAAATAGAAACCAATAATAATCAAACTCATTTACTATCCCTTCCTTAAGATAGGGTTTTTATAAGTTCTTTCAAAATTTTCTACCTTACCCTAGTCTCAAATTTCACAATTCAAATATCATTACCCTACGTAGTTAAATCATATTTATATATCAGAGTGTACAACAAAATTCCGGCAACCCCCGAGTTTTATATGTATATATATTCTAAGGGTTTACAATTTCCCACTTAGGGGATTACACAAAATCATTTCAATGTTTACATCTCAAATATGTACAGTAATCCCAATACCAAAACTGATAACCAACAACCAACACATAAATCTCCCTAAGGAGGCCTATTCATCCTTGATCGTCTCTTTTCCCTTGGAGCCACTTGCCCTGTCTGAAAGTTAGTCAAAGGAAATAATAAGATTCAAAAGAATTCCAGTAGTAACAAATTGCTCATACCACATGTAATCACATAGCATGCAAATAAATCATCATACAGCATAGCAACACAAACACATATCACACCCCACCCTCATCCCCTTTTACCACTAGGAAGGCACGTAGTCCTTACCCGAACCGTTATTAGCGACTCAGGGACTATTGGAGTGGCGGTGCATATACATACCTTACGACTCACATAGCCTTTCATCTTCACAAATAGCCTTTTGGCCCACAAATAGCCTTTCAGCTTTCACAAATAGCCTTTTGGCTTTCACATATCCACAAGCTTTACAGCATACGAAGTCTTCATAAATCAATGATAAATCAAACATGCAATGTATCATATATAGTATAAGGAAAAGCATCACTACCTTGTTCATCACTACCTTGTTCTTTCCGAACGTGCTCTGGCACAGTTTGTTCTCAAGTAGGGCAAATATCAAAGCCTATAAGTCAAATCAAGGACGATAGGTTATTCTCTATTCCAGATTCTTATCTTCATAACACTTAAGGTTGGTTAGCATTTGAACTCTTTAGGTGGCTATTAGAAGCCTAGACACATGCCTAAAGAGTTGGGAACACTACACTGAAGATCCCTTTTTTAAAGAGAAAAGACTAATTTTTAGCTCTTACGCTCGAGTGATAGCTGATGCACTCAAGAGATGAGAAGGTTTGCACTAGAGTGAGGTTGGCTCACTCATGCGAGTGCTTGGCTGAGAGCAACAACTAAGACAAAAAATAATCACAGCACTCGAGTCCTGACCCCAACACTTGAGTTGATGCCCTCATGCTCACCCGAGTCCAACCAAGTGAGGCACAGGAAGTGACTACCCGAGAGCAACCGAAACCCTAGGATAAGAAGTGCACTCGAGCACTAGCTCTAGTACTTGAGTGATAGCTCAACACTTGCGGGTGCTAGCACACACTCTTGAAAAATGGCCTTTGAGTGACAACTTGAGACATGGCCTCCTAATACAAAATGCTCTTGCACTCAAGTGAGACAAAGTTCCCTTAAGTAATGACTCATATCACTCACAAGTGAAAACATGCACTCTTGCATTCTGGCATAGAAGTAAGACCAAAAAATGAAGAAAAAAGGAAAAACAGGATGCTGCACTCGAGTGACACCCCTATGCACTCGAGTAAGGCTTATCAGAAGCCAAAACGCAGCAACTGATTCCAAGGGTCCTGAAATGCTTATCCAATATCACTCCCACATAATTTTGCCCTAGGAACCCAATAGATACCCCAAAACAACCAAATTCTCACTCTAACTACAAGTTTTGGGTTTGGTCATCACATTCCCATACATTAACCAATAACACCACTTTTTCTTCTAAAATTCCAAACTAACTTCAATAACTCAAAGAGACAATAAGACACCAAATCCAACCAAATACACTATACAAATTGTCCATTTCCAAATGACACCAAAATTAGGGCAAAATCACAAATTTCCAAAACTTAACTAATGATCAAAATGAATATGTCAATAGAGAGCTCTTCCTTACCTCTTCCTCTTCTCAAGGTTGGTTTCTTGTTTTCACAACTTCCAACTTTCTTCAAACATTCAAACACCACCTTTCAAAATTATGAAATTATATCAATAAAGCTCTCATCACTATAAACAAGATTAATGAAGATAAATGAGGCTAAAGGAGGCATTAAGCAAGTCAAAACCTCACCTTTCACTTTCTCTTTCCTTCCTTGAACACACAAAAATGGAGAATGGAGAGAGAGAAGATAAGATGATGATGGAAGTGTAGATTTTTCCCTTCCTCATGCCTCTAGCCGACTTGGAGGGAGAGAGGAGAGAGGAAAAGATGTTGAAACTTTGACTTTGATCCAATGGCTTCCATGTTGCCACTTGTCATGATCTTGTTCTCCTTTCATACACACACATGAGCTCATACACACACAATTCCATTCTCTTAACCACTTAATCCTAACCATTGATCTTCGAGTTACCATGGAGCTTCTTCTTCAGTAACTGAGCAATCGGTGGTAACTTTCCTTTTTCCCATTTTTCCCCTGATGTTGGCAATTCCACTTGAATTACCACTAAGCATATTTATATCATTCATATCACCATTCATGCGCCCTCCCCAACTATTAGGAATCATTTTAAGCTTTGTCATATAATTAAGCTTAAATGCAGGGTTTAGGCACTGATCAAAACACATTCGGATCATAATTCACTTCACATTTTTCAAAAGTGTTTATTAACAATAATTACATCCACTTTTGCAGTCATTAGCCCTTAATCCTATGTTTGGGTCATTACACCTAAAGGGTTGGAAAGAAATAGACCATAGACCATCTTTCAAAAACTCAAAGCGCTGAAAATCAAGGTTGGCCGTGGCGAAGAAATGGTCAGAAAGATTTGGGCTACAGCTAAAAATAGAACAGAAACTTTTGGGCAGCGGCCAAAAACTGGCCTGTTTCCTAGCTGACTTCAAACCACTATAACTTTACCCACACATATCGAAATGACACCTACTTTATATCATTTTAAAGCTTGTCATGTCTACTACAAAACTAGAAATTTTCATAACTTTTAGACATCATTTTCTATTTCTAAATACCATGAAAAATAGCTCCCCTACATAGAATTCTCTCTTGACAGAATTTCCAGAATTTCCAATTTCTCGCAAATGTTTCCAAAGGTCAGAATTCACAACCGGAGCTACTCCCCACACCATTTTTCACAAAAAATCCAATAGAAATATCAAAACAAACAAATTCACATTTCTTTCTCATGTTCTGTTTTAAGCAGGATTTAACACAAAACTTACACTTTTCCAAATTTCACATTCAAGTCCCTAAATCAATTACATTATCCAAAACACCACACAAGACACCATTTCAACAATCAAAACACCATGACTCTTTAGAACCCTAATATACACTAAAATTAGGGCAATTTTCACAAACTAAAGTACTCAATCAATGATCACAATATACATGCCTAAAGATTATCTTTGCTCACCTCTTTCACTTTCTCTAGTTGGTTCTTTGATTCCTCAACCACTAGTTTTCTTGAGTTCACAAAACACCTCTTGAAAATTTAAAACTATAGCAATAAAGATCTCATCAAGAAGATCAAGATTAAAGAAGATGATTTTAGCACTAGAGGTCATCTACATGGTCAAAATGCAAGAAATGGAGCTCCTTTACCTTGATTTCTTCTTTCTTTTCCTTCTCCTTCTTGAACGAAAATGAGAGCTAGAGAGAGAGTATGAGATGATGAATGATCAGCTTTTCCTACTCCCTCCATGCCCTTAACCAACTTGAGAGGAGAAACGGAAAAGAAAAGAGTTGAAACTTTGACTTTACTCAGTAGTATCCATGGTGCCATGTGTCAACATCCTAAGGCTTCTTCCAAAATGCATGTAACCAATTAGTTAATCTAACTAATTCCATTATCCATTTTTTCAAACCACTTACCCTTTAGTTATTAGTGAATTCCCTCATCAGTTGCTAACTAATTGGCCAATAAATTTCTTTATTCCTGTTTTGCCCCTGACTATGGCAATTTCTATAGAATTACCACTTAAGACATTATATAACCCCATTTACTCATGCCATGAGCCTTCCCCCTCACTTTTAATTCAATTTAGTCTTTGACACCAGGATTAAGCTTAAATACAGGGTTTATGCACTGTCTACTGCTAATTCGGGTCATTCGGTAATAATTCACATGATATTCTCCGGAAGTGTTTGTCTAACATTAATTACGTTCACTTTTGGAGTCATGAGCCCTCACACATATGTTGGGGCATTACAATGTTGTCATCAGGGGGTAAACATTATGTATTCTTTTTCCTTCACTGGGTTTTTGTCACAATAGGTTTTTCCTAGTAAAGTTTTAATAAGGCACAATATTTTTTATGAACATCCAAGGAGGAGTGTTATAAACAATATGATGTTTGGATATTCATAACTCCATAGGGTTTCATCTCATGGAAATTACATTACACCCTATAACTCCCAAATTGAAGGGTCTTCAGTGCACATTCCCACTCCAATTGTACCATTATGTTGCTTAATTCCCTTCTTTATGTGCTTGTAATTCTTAGGTTGGTCTTTAATGTATGGGGGCCTATAAATAGGGGCCATACATAAGGCATTTGTATAGCAATGAAACTAAGTGAATGGGATAGGTCATTCTCTTTTCTCCCATTCTATTGTCTTGTTATTTCTTCTCTTCTTCTACTACTCTCTAGTCTTCTTGTTTTCTCTAATTTTACACAACTTTGGCTTTATCATGAGTTAAGCTTTTTGCTCATCATCTATTAAAAATGTACTTTCTCAATTAATTATGGTGTTAGATTCTGATGTCATAATTTAAGATTTTACCTTCTCTATTAATTATGGAGTTAGATTCTAATTTCCTAATTTAATAAAGAGTTTGCTTCATTATTTTTCTATACCGATTTGAATCCTATTAGAATGGGTAAGAAAAGTGTAACATCCCAAATTGCAGTCACCAAAATTTCACACCTTTATGGTAATAAAGGGAATAAAATGGTGAATATTGGAACACTTGAATTAGCCTAACAATGCAACTAGTGGCCACACGTGTAACACCCCACCGCCGTCTCACCCCACCGGGCCACAACGGTTGGTGCCCTCTCCCACCACGCGGTGCGGAGTAGGATGGGTCAAGTCCGTTAGACCCACTACTCACAAGAGTCCCTCGCTCCCCAAGCGAGATTTTTCGCCTCCGTGGGAATCGAAGCCACTACCTGGGGGTAAGTAGCGCCTCAATGCATTCCCACTACCACTTGAGCTAGTAATGTAATATCCCAAAAAGTGATTAAGGGCTAATGACTTCAAAAGTGGATGTAATTATTGTTGAATAAACACTTTTGAAGAATGTGTGATGGGAATTTGGATATTTTAATGATTCCAATGGATTCCTTGTGAAAATTTATGTGAGAATGATGTTTGGTATGAAAATGGAACCAATGGAAGCAAAGATGCAAAATCTAAAATTCTGTCCAGTGAAATTCTATTCTGGGCAGTCCGTTTGTGTGAACGTTTTTAATGACCAAATGGTATCTAAAGATTATGAAATTTTCCAGTCTTATAGTTCACATCTCAAGCTTCAAAATGGACATATAATTTGTTCCATTTCGTTTTGTGAACCAGGAGATATAACTGTCCAAAGTTTGGGATGGAAACTGAACTCTGTTTTGGGGCAGTGATGAGTTTTATGTAATTCTGGAATTGTGTGGTGATTTTTATTAATGGCCAATATTTTTCCTATGAAGAGGACTTAAATATCTTTCATTTGGCTTTGGAATCACCTCATTTCTATTTTTCTAGAATTAGTCATGATTTTTCAAAGTTTGGGCAGAAAATCTGCCAGAAAATCCGAAAATGGGAATTATGACATCATCTCATTAAAAGATGATGTCAGCATGGATTATTAATCAAATTGCTCATCTTCTTCAGCCATTTCACGCCATTTTCAGCTGAAGATAGTGAGAGAAAGTTGAGAGCTCTTAGAGAGAGAAAGAGGAGAAATCTCGCAAGGTAAGCCGATTTCTCCGACGATTTAGCTTCTAACGCGTGTAACTCCGATCCTAAGCTACTCCTCTTTATCCTTTAAGGTTGTGAAGCTCAAAATTTGGTGTTTTAAAGAGGCTAGGGTTCAGCCAAGTTTGGGAAAAGCCTGAGGGAGCTTGAGGTAACTTCCAAACTTTCGTATATTGCTTATTCTGGCTGCTGTGGGCAATTTAATCGGTGAAATTTCGCCGGATTGCCATTGGTTTTAAAGTTTGGAAATTGAGTTTCCTAGGGGTTATGCTGAACAAATTGGGTCTTAATGTTAGTTGTAACCTAATGTAATGGTTAATAAAGTGGTTAGGAGTAGAAAGGAACGCGTTTACGGAGCCGAAATCGTAAAACCCCGATTTTCCCTGGAGAAGACCATTATTTCGGCCAGCCCTAGAAATGGGTCTTAGAGTTGGATTTTCAATGATTTGATGGTTCCATTGAGTTCAGGGGCGAAAATTAGGTGGGGTTACAGTTGGGCACTTTTTCAAAAAAGGCCGAGAAAGCATAATTACGGAAACACCCCTAAAACCCTAAAAGTAGGGCTGCCAAGGGAAATTTTGTAATTTGATATTGAATTTGATAATTCTGAGTACGGAAATGGATTCCTTGGGCGAAAATATGTCAGGATAGCCCATGTCAAAATTTCAAGAAAAGTATAGCCGGACCGGGTACGGCGGGCCCAGGCCGGGTCCCCGGGGGTATTTTTGTAAATTTTCATTATAGACTCATATAACCCTAAGTAACACTATGGAAGTGTCTAAATAGTGCATTTGGAATTGTAGGATTCGATATTTGCCGCCCTCGTGAGCCAACTACGCCAGCGAACGTCAGAAAGGAACGAGGTAGTGACTTTTCTTTTGTACCATATATAATGCATTGTATGTGTGTTATATCGTTGATTTGTAATGAATTCGTATGCTGCGACATCTGTGGATTTGTGTTAGCACTGTCATTCCAATAGTCCCTGAGTAGCTAACAACGGTTCGGGTTAGGACGGTGTGCCTTCCCGGCGGAGAAAGGGGATGAGGATGAGGTGTGATATATGTGATTATGTGAGCCGAAAGGCTATTTGTGGAGGCCGACGGGCCATTTGTAAAAGCCGAATAGCTGTATGGGCTATAAGGCTATATGTATGCACTGCCACGCCAATAGTCCCTGAGTAGCTAACAACGGTTCGGGTTAGGCGGTGTGCCTTCCCGGCGGAGAAAGGGGATGAGGGTGGAGTGTGATTTGTGGTGCTGCTGCTGTATGATGATTTGCTTACATGCTGTGTGCTTATGTGTGGTATAAATGTTTTGTTACTACTGGGATTCTCTTGAATCTCATTCTTTCCTTTAACTAACCTTTCAGACAGGGCGAGTGGCTCTAAGGAGAAGCGTACGACCCGGAGCGGTTAGAATCCTATAGGGGCATTTATTTTGGTTATGTTGGTTAAACCTGTTGGACAGGGTGTCTGTATATTATGTTGGTTGTAAAGAATAGTTGAACGTAGTTGTGTAGTCCCCTATATGGAGGTTGTAAACCCTTTTTGTGTATGAACGGAACCCGAGGGTTGCCGGGATTGCTATTAGATATTCTGATATGAATGAATGTGAATTAACTGCACAGGTGATTATATTCGATAATTGAACTTGAGACCGGAATAGGAAAGAAGTTTTGAAAATTTTATAAAGTCCCTACTTCACAGGGAGTTCTAAATGAGTTTTGAACTATTCGACGGTCTCTAAACCGATTTAACTACGTAATATCGAATTATAATTACGCTATTTAAGGCAGGGGGTTACAACACGAATGTTAGGCTAACATAAGACATAAAGTCCAATATTTTTCTTCTTAAAAGCCCATTTTTGTAGCCCAAAATGAGAAAATGGAATAACACAATTTTTTGTCCCAATTAATAGTGATTTTTGGCTAAACACAAAGGGAAAAAAGAAAGCCCAATTTAATTATAAAAATGTAACGGCAAATTGATCTTTTGACCATAAAGCAAAAAGCTATTATTTTTTCCAATAATTAAGGCTAATTTTTGGCCAACAAGAATAAAGGCAAGGGAAAAATAAATACTTGGTCCAAAATGGAGCAATTGTGGCCAAGTACAAATGAGAAGAAAAAGTCAAAGTAAACATGTACAAAATTAGCATTAAAATACTAATATCTTAAGGAGGTGGATGATGATATTTTTTTTAAGAGTTCTTATATCTTTTTTAAGACTATATTTTCGTCCAACATGGAAAAGAAAGAGAAAATAAATAGTTTAACATAAATGGTGACCTTTGGAAGCCATTAAAGACAAGTTCAAAAGATGATGCTTAAAGTCAAATTTCTCATGCTAATTGACAATTTAATATTATTATTTGAGGAGGCGGAAATATCACATTTCAAGAAGCTCTTTTCATTCCTTTAAGGGCCATATTTCAGTCACACTAAGGAGAGCAAAGAGAAATAATTATGACCAAGCAAAAGATGAAGACATTGGTCAAAAGAAAACATATGCAAAAAATTACAATAAAATATAATATTTTGAGGAGGTGGAAATGATATTTTAAAGGCTCATAATCCTATCTTCAAGGGCCATATTTTTGGCCAACATATAAACAAGAGAGAGAGAGAGTCATACCAAAAAACACAAGGAGCAAGAGAGAGCTCAAGTGCTCAAGAAGCAAGATCAAGGTGAGTTATTAGTGATTTCCACTTGTTCTTGTCTTCTAATTCATGACAACTCTCTCTAATCTTTGTTTCTTCTTGAAATATACATGAAGCAAGAACAAATCAAGAGGAAGAGAGAGAGAGAGGGAGCCCATGTTTTTGAAGGGCTAGAGAGAGAAAATCAAAGGTAAGCCATAAAACCTTGTTATCTTGTTGATTCAAGGTTGTTTGTTGTGGTTGTTGTTGATTTGTGGTTTCTCTTTGCTTGGTTTATGATTTTAGGATGCACAAACCCTAAGGGGAGGTGCTACCCAAATTTGGATTAATCATTTAGGAAGTGTGTTTAAATGATTAAACAAGTGATTTAGGGTGAAAAGAATGTGTTAAATTGATTGAAATCATAAAACTTCATTTCTCCTAAAATATCCAACTTTTTGGTCAACTGTGTTTGATAGGGTTATAGCTGGAATTTGATGTTTTTTATGGTTTCATTGTGTTTAGAAAGGAAAATTGTGTAGGGAACAAATATAATATGAAGTGTGAAGGCTTTAGAGTGTGAAATGACAATTTTACCCCCTAAAACCCTAACATAGTTGCTGCTAGGGAGAATTTCAAAATTTGGGCATGAATTTGAATAATCTGAGGTCAAAAACGGATTATACACCTGAAATTGTGTAGGAATAGCCTGAGTCATAATTTTTGATAAAGTACAGTTGAACCGGGTATAAAGGGGCTTTAATCGGGTTCCTAAGGATATTTTGGTCATTATGTGTTTTTGAGTTAAGATAACCAACACAATGGGTTTAGAATGAGTTATGAATAATTAATAACTCATTTATCATAAATTTAGAATTTTAGGATATATCAATAGCCCAAGCCAGACACAAGATATTGGAGAAACATACAGGCAAGGAAAGGGCAATTCTAAGTAGTAACTCTGTCTCTCATAAACTATATGGTGGTAT
This sequence comes from Inga leiocalycina, assembly GCA_963242795.1. Taxonomy (NCBI): domain Eukaryota; kingdom Viridiplantae; phylum Streptophyta; class Magnoliopsida; order Fabales; family Fabaceae; genus Inga; species Inga leiocalycina. The sequence goes on along the minus strand of OY725327.1, from coordinate 50,562,910 downwards.
ATATGTTATATGTTGCTATATTTTGTAATATGAATAATGAACACACACTATCTAACTGTGGTGCGGGAAAAGCACAAGTACCGTCCCAATAGGAGAAGCATAAGTACCATCTAGCCTAGTGAGGACCCAGCTAAGATACACATTACCTAGTTGTGGTCTGGGACTCAGTTGAGGTATACGAACAAGTAGGCGATTTAGCCCTGAATAGTGTGCATACTATAATGCCCCAAATTTTGATTAAGGACTAAAGATAATTATTGAGAATATTTTGTGAATTAAAGTTTGAATTATCATGGGTTATGTGGCAATTTAAGTTAATATGCCATAATTAGTGGAAAATGGAAAGAATTGAAATTATTGGTTGATTAGTTAGTGATTAATGGAGAGATTAATTACTAATTAAGGAGAAATGAGAAGTGTAACTAAATGACTAATGGACTAGTTAGTGTAACTATATGGTTGCTTATTTTGTGGGAAATGAGGAAAGTTGGTCATGTGATAAGATAATATCATGATAGTTGTTGAAGAAAAGTCAAATACACATTATCTATCATTTTTTCCCTCTCTCTTTCCCTTCACTTTCGCTGAAATGGTATGGCCTAAGGAAGAGCCATCATTTCTCCTTCTTCTTCACTCTTCATCGCTCTCATTTCTCTCTCATTCCTTTCTCCCATTCAGCTACCATTTGAGACCAAGAAGGAGGAAGTGTTCTTCCAAAAGGTAAGCCATTTGACCTTTGTAATGACCTCTAATAGAAAAACTCTCTTCTTCAATCTTGTTCCATGTGTTGAGAGCTTCAATTCTATGGTTTTAGATTTGCCATTGGTGGTTATTTGAGCTCTCAAGGAAATATAGAGTTTGGTGAACCAAGGAACTCCTTTGGGAAAGTTAAAGAGGTGAGTAAGTTGAGCATTTTGATATAAGTTTTGTGGTCATTTGGTTAAGTTGGAATTTTTGGGAATTTAACCCTATTTTCTAAAATTAGGGTCTTGTGGTGTTTGAGTTGTTGTTTTCATGGATATGGCGTTTTGAGATGTATTTTGGATAGATAGAAGTTGATTGGAAACTTGGATTGAAAAGTTGCAAGTTTGGTCAGTGAAAAACTCTGTGCTGGCAGTGGTCTTGCATGGACGTTTTAAAATATCAAATGGTGTTGGAAAATTATGAAACTTTCCAGTATTAAATTTCACATGTCAAGCTTCAAAATGGACATATAATTTATATAATTTTGACTTTTGAGCTAGGAGTTATGACTGTCCAAAGTTTGATGTTAAATCTGGGAACAATTCTGGAGCAGTGTGAACATTTCTTAAATTCTGTTTTTTTGTGGTAATTTCTGGTAATGGTCCATATTTTTCTAGTAAAGGGAACTTAAATAGCTTTCAACAGGCTTTGGGATCACCTCATTTCGATTTTTCTAGAATTAGTTATAATGTTTGGAAGTTAAGACACAAAAGTCAAATTTTTCCATTTTTTTGCCTAAACTTTCGGCCAGCACTGTTTAGATAGGTAGGAGTTGGTTTTACATGAAATAGATAGTTCCATTGGATTCAGTGGGCAAAAATATGTGGGGTTACAGTTGGGCACTTTTTCGGTAGAGGCCGAAAAAGCATAATTACGAAAACGCCACTAAAATCCCTAAATAGGGGGCTGTCAAGGGTATTTTCGTAATTTAACAATGATTTTAGTGATTTCAAGCCCAGAAATGGATTCCTTAGGCGAAAATACGTCAGAATAGCCTTGGTCAAAATTTTAGGAAAACGTGCCATCAGGGCGAGTACGGCTAGGCCGAGCCGAGGTCCCGGGGGCATTTTGGTAAATTTTCACCATAGGCTAATATAACCACAAGAAACACTATGGAAGAGTCTAAAATGATACTTGGATAGGTTATGACCTATTTCTTGTACATTTAAAACTTTAGAACCGAGTCAGAAGCCGGAAGCGGCACGTTTTACGAGGCACACTAAAAAGGGTGGTCTTTAAGATAGTACTTCCCTATTCTTTTAGGCGATTGTTAGAGACTTTTATAGCTACTTAAGGGACTTTAATGATAACCAAAACTAAGTGTTTTGAAGTCATTTGAGTATTGGAATAAGTAATAACGCGTCGTCCTTAATTATGACTATAAGATTCGATATTTGCCCAGATCGTAGAAGGCCTACGCCTGATCAAGGATGGAAAGAATAAGGTAGTGATACTTTATCCTATATCATGTATAATGCATTGCTTGTTTGTATTAATCATTGAATGAGCGAGGGGACGTGGCGGAAGCTCGGCCTTGAATAGGGGACGTGGCGTGAGCCCGGCCTTAAATATTGTTGATGGGATGTGGCGTGAGCCCGGCCTTGAATATTGTTTAAGGGACGTGGCGGTTAGCCCGGCCTTGAATATTGTTATGCTACATTGTGATATATGCTTACTTGCTTTGTTTAATTATACATCATATTCGTAAACTGTTGCTACTGGGATTCTTTTGAATCTCACTCTTTCCAAATAACATTTTTAGCCAGGGCAAGTGGATCTCGAGGCAAGCAAGTGAACAAGGATGACTAGGATTGCCAGTGGTAGTCTTAGTTTCTTTTTGGTTTTTGGTTATCATTTGGACAACTGTATGTATATATTGGATTGACCATAGGTTTGTAGTTATTGTGTAATCCCCGGTATAGGAAATTGAGATGGCCGATGATGCTCTATAAAACTCTTGGATTAATGATATTATCCTGGATGAATGTCGGGAATTTTGTTAATACTCTGATATTGTATATGTGACAAACCGAACAGGCCAATTGTTTTTATTTAAAAATGAATGGAGATCATGTTGTACAAGTGTTGCAAAAATTTTTTAATTATCTCAGATCTCTTATTCAACTATAAAACGTATTTAAACACTAATCACGGCCTTGATGACGGCGGGGGTTACATATATGGTATCAGAGTAGTTTTCCTAGCATTTATAGGAATTGCTAGGATAGTTGCCCTAGTTTAATGCTTGAGTGTTAGAAGGTTGATTGTATGCACATGAATATTCCAAATATTGATTGGTATATAAGAGTTTAAGGAATATGTGTATACATTTATTGATTACTGACTGGGTGAATCATTTGTAGACTAAAGAGGATCAATGGCTCCCCCTAGAGTTAGAAGACTAGATCTGGAGGTGGAAGAGCTCAATGATAACCCTCCTGATCTGATGCAAGAGATGATGACTCTGGTAAGAGAACAAAGGGACATGTCTGTGAGCTAAGAGAAGAGCTCAGGGAGGAAAGAGCTAAGAGAAATGAATAAAGGGGCCAGCCTACTCATGAGGAGACCCGGGAAGAGACCCAACCGGAAGAGACAACTAGGGGTCAAATGGATCCCATGAGTCTCCACCTCATACTGAGCATAACCAAGGTTCACACGGGGTGCCGGCTCGAAATGATAGAGACCTTCATTCTTGGGTTTCCAAATTCTGCAAACACATGCCTCCTGTGTTCAAAGGAAGATTCGACCCTCAAGCGGCTGAGGATTGGATTATGAGGCTAGAGAAGATCTTCAAGGTGCTTAAGTGCTCATCAGAAGTGAAGGCAAAGCTAGCTATCTATAAGCTAGAAGGGGATGCAGATCGATCGTGGAGAAACATTGCCATGACTATGCAGGCCCGGAATGTGCCGGTGACTTGGGAAGTATTCCAAAGGGAATTCAATGACAAGTTCTTCCCTAAGTTTGTGAGAATAGAGAAAGAGTCAGAATTTCTGGCAATAAAGCAAGGGGACAATGAGACATTTGATGATTACCTGTCCCAGTTCGTTCGCCTATCCCGATACTCCTCTTATCTCAGGCGGATGGATGACGAGGAGTGGAGCTCTAACATGTTAGTCCGGGGTTTGAGGCGTGAATTAAAGAAAATATTGGCCACCCAGCAATTTGATAAGTTCAACAAAGCGGTTGAGGAGTGTCAAATCACTGATAACAAGCTGAGAGACATTAACCCGAACAAGGGCGGTGGTCGTGGTGAACCCGGTAAGGGAAACTCCTCCCAGAAGCGTAAGAGCCAAGGATCTTCATCCAAGGGCAGCAGTAAGAAGCCATACTACTCTAGGGATCGTGAGAACCAAAAATCCTCAGGTCAATGGGTATGCCCTCGTTGTAACAAAGCCCATTCTGGAAGGAATTGTGAGGGACAAGCGATATGCTTCACCTGTAAGCAGCCGAGTCATTTTTCCAAGGATTGCAAGGGGCAACCGGTAGAGCGAAGGCCCAAGAGTCAAGGGAGAGTGTTCACTATGACTCATTGCAAACTTTATTTAATTTGAGTGCTAGTCATTCATTTAGAGCCTATGACTGTGTAAAGCACCTAGGATTACATGTCCATAAACTGCCATTTGATCTTATGGTGTCAACACCTATGGGTGCTAAGACTGTGGCTGCGGAAGCTTGTCTGAATAGTGTTATAACCGTGGAAGGGTTTGAGTCTACTATTGATTTGATTTGTTTGCCACTTCATCAACTAGAAGTTATTCTGAGTATTGATTGGTTGACGGCAAACAATGTCATGTTGGATTATGGGAATAGGAAAATAGTTTATCCTGCTCCGTAGAGAGATAATAGGGTTAATAGTAGTTTGAATTTCCTCTCGACGGCTAAAGCGGAGGAATGCTTGAAAAAGGGATGCCAAGGGTATATGGTGTTCTTTTCTATTCAGGGAGAGTCAAATGAAACTCTAGAAAGTATATCTGTAGTGAAAGAATTCCCTGAGGTGTTTCCGAATGATCTTAGCGGATTGCCTCCGGAAAGGAAAGTGGAATTTCCAATTGAGATAGTGCCTGGAGCTGGGTCCGTATCCAAAGCCCCATATAAAATGGCCCCTAATGAAATGGCGGAATTGAAGAAACAAATTGAAAACTTGCTTGAGAAAGGGTTCATCCGACCTAGTGTGTCGCCATAGGGAGCTCCAGTATTGTTTGTGAAATAGAAAGATGGAAGCTTGAGGCTTTATATAGATTACAGAGAATTTAACAAAGTAACTGTTAAGAATAAGTACCCTCTCTCGAGAATTGATGACCTATTAGGTCAATTGTCTGGCTCGTGTGTATTCTCCAAGATTGATCTAAGGTCGGGGTATCATCAGATGCGTGTGAAGGCAGCGGATATTCCAAAGACTGCTTTCAGAACGAGATATGGGCACTATGAGTTCCTTGTAATGCCCTTTGGTTTGACTAATGCACCTGCGGTATTTATGGATTATATGAATCGCATCTTCCGACCATATCTTGATCAGTTTGTGGTAGTGTTCATAGATGACATCTTGATTTACTCTAAGAGTAATGAAGAGCATGAACGGCATTTAAGAATTGTGTTGAGAATCTTGCTAAAAAAGCAACTCTATGCCAAGCTAAGCAAGTGTGAGTTTTGGCTTACGGAAGTGAAGTTCCTTGGCCATGTTATCTCACGTGAAGGAGTCTCGGTGGATCCCAGTAAAGTGGAAGCAGTACTTGACTGGAAGAGGCTAAAAACTATTTCTGAGATCCGCAGTTTTCTAGGTCTTGCTGGTTACTATCGGAGGTTCATTCAGAACTTCTCCCGGATTGCATTGCCAATGACCAAGCTTACGAGGAAGGATCAACCATTTTTGTGGGATGACCGATGTGAACAGAGTTTCACAGAGTTGAAAGAGAGGTTGACTACGGCACCGGTATTGATTATACCTGATCCCAGCGAGGCTTACGTCATGTATAGTGATGCGAGCAAGCAGGGTTAAGGTGTATCCTGATGCAGTAGGGACGTGTGGTGGCTTATGCCTCTCGACATCTCAAACCGCATGAGATGAATTACCCCACTCATGATTTGGAGCTTGCGGCAATAGTATTTGCATTGAAAATTTGGCGTCATTACCTGTATGGTGTGACAGTAGAATTGTACTGCAACCACAAGAGTCTCCAATATTTGTATGATAAGAAAGAGTTGAATATGAGACACTGTCGGTGGATGGAGTTGCTGAAAGATTATGCCTTGGAGATTAAATATCATCCGGGTAAAGCTAATGTCGTCGCAGATGCTCTTAGTCGGAAGGCAGTACTAGTGGCAACAATGATGATTCAGGAAAGGAAATTGATAGAGGATTTTCGGGACTTCAATCTCTCGAATGATATCCTGTGTGCCAATTATGTCGTTGTCCAAGGGGAGAATGACCTGAGGACTGAAATTGAAGAGGCTCAGAAGTATGATGAGCAAGCCCAGTCTATCCAAGCCATGATTGAGCAAGGAGAGACTCGGGGTTATGATTTGTCGCCTAGTGGACTAGTTCGATACCAGAAGAGAATCTATGTTCTACTGAAGGCTGACTTGAAATAAAGGATTCTAAATGAGGCTCATAAGAGTCAGTATACTCTTCACTCCGGTATGACTAAGATGTATCACAATTTGAAATCTATGTACTGGTGGCCAGGGTTGAAGAGTGATGTGACTAAGTACGTGGCGTGGTGTCTTACCTATCAAAAGGTGAAGATTGAACACCAGAAACCGCCAGGATTACTTCAGAGTCCAGAAATTCCAGAATGGAAGTGGGAAAGTATGACCATGGATTTGGTGGTGGGTTTGCCCAGGATCAGGAACTACGATGCGATCTAGGTGATTGTTGATCGACTCACAAAGTCAGCACACTTCATACCTATAAATGCTAGCTATTCTCCAGATAGGCTAGCGGAAATCTACATCAAGGAGATAGTGAGACTCCATGGTACACCAAAGAACATTATCTCTGATAGAGATCCCCGTTTTACTTTTAGATTTTGGAAGGCTCTGCATTAAGCTATGGGTACTCAATTGAGGTTTAGTACAGCCTACCATCCTCAGACAGACGGACAGTCAGAAAAGACCATTCAGACGCTAAAAGATATGCTAAGAGCGTGTGTCCTAGACTTTAAAGGAAAATGGGACTACTATCTTCTATTGGCTGAGTTTGCTTATAACAATAGTTGTCATACGAGTATTCAGATGGCTCCATATGAGGCATTGTATGGAAGGAAGTGCCAGTTACCATTGTGCTAGACAGAATTGTCTGAGAGAAAGTTGTATGGGCCGGATCTTATTGATCAAACCTCTGAGCAAATCAAAATCATCAGAAAGAGGCTCTTTGCAGCACAGAGTCAACAAAAGAACTATGCTGATAAGAGGAGAAGACCTCTAGAGTTTGAAGTGGGGGATCATGTATTCCTGAGAGTATCTCCAACCACAGGCATCGGGAGAGCAATCAAGCGGAGGAAGCTGAGTCCGAGGTACATCGGTCCATTTGAGATTCTAGCACGAATCGAACCTGTAGCGTCCCGGATAGCCCTGCCCCCGAATTTGAGCAAATTGCATGATGTGTTCCATGTCTGCAGCTCAAGAAGTACCAACCAGACCCTGAGCATATCATTGAGTATGAAGAGGTTGAGTTACAAGATAACCTCACTTATGCGGTAGAGCTAGAACGAATCATTGATCGAGAAGAGCGGCGGCTCAGACATCGAAGCTTACCATTTGTGAAGGTGGTCTGGAAGGGAATGTCTCCAAGGGAAGCAACTTGGGAAGCATAAGCGGACATGAAGAAGCAATTTCCTGAGTTTATGCCCAATAATGTGTAACAAATTTTGGGGATGAAATTTATTGAACGGGAGGAGAATTGTAACGCCCCAAATTTTGATCAAGGACTAATGATAATTATTGAGAATATTTTGTGAATTAAAGTTTGAATTATCATGGGTTATGTGGCAATTTAAGTTAATAAGCCATAATTAGTGGAAAAATGGAAAGAATGGAAATTATTGGTTGATTAGTTAGTGATTAATGGAGAGATTAATTACTAATTAAGGAGAAATGAGAAGTGTAACTAAATGACTAATGGACTAGTTAGTGTAACTATATGGTTGCTTATTTTGTGGGAAATGAGGAAAGTTGGTCATGTGATAAGATAATATGATGATAGTTGTTGAAGAAAAGTCAAATACACATTATCTATCATTTTTTCCCTCTCTCTTTCCCTTCACTTTCGCTAAAATGGTATGGCCTAAGGAAAAGCCATCATTTCTCCTTCTTCTTCACTCTTCATCCCTTTCATTTCTCTCTCATTCCTCTCTCCCATTCAGCTACCATTTGAGACCAAGAAGGAGGAAGTGTTCTTGCAAAAGGTAAGCCATTTGACCTTTGTAATGACCTCTAATGGAAAAACTCTCTTCTTCAATCTTGCTCCTTGTGTTGAGAGCTTCAATCCTATGGTTTTAGATTTGCTATTGGTGGTGATTTGAGCTCTCAAGGAAATATAGAGTTTGGTGAACCAAGGAACTCCTTTGGGAAAGTTAAAGAGGTGAGCAAGTTGAGCATTTTGATATAAGTTTTGTGGTCATTTGGTTAAGTTGGAATTTTTGGGAATTTAACCCTATTTTCTAAAATTAGGGTCTTGTGGTGTTTGAGTTGTTGTTGTCATGGATATGGTGTTTTGAGATGTATTTTGGATAAATAAAAGTTGATTGGAAACTTGGATTGAAAAGTTGCAAGTTTCGTCAGTGAAAAACTCTGTGCTGGCAGTGGTCTTGCATGGATGTTTTAAAATAGCAAATGGTGTTGGAAAATTATGAAACTTTCTAGTATTAAATTTCACATGTCAAGCTTCAAAATGGAGCAGTGTGAACATTTCTTAAATTTTTTTTTTGTGGTAATTTTTGGTAATGGTTCATATTTTTCTAGTAAAAGGAACTTAAATAGCTTTCAACAGGCTTTGGGATCACCTCATTTCGATTTTTCTAGAATTTGTTATAATTTTTGGAAGTTAAGACACAAAAGTCTAATTTTTCCATTTTTTTTGCCTAAACTTTCGGCCAACAATGTTTAGATAGGTAGGAGATGGTTTTACATGAAATAGATGATTCAAATGGATTCGGTGGAAAAAAATATGTGGGGTTACAGTTAGGCACTTTTTCGATAGAGGCCAAAAAAGCACAATTACGAAAATACCACTAAAATCCCTAAATAGGGGCTGTCAAGGGTTATTTCGTAATTTGACAATGATTTTAGTGATTTCAAGCCCAGAATGGATTCCTTGGGCAAAAATACGTCAGAATAGCCTTGGTCAAAATTTTGGGAAAACGTGCCATCGGGCCCGGGTACGACTGGGCCGGGCCGAGGTCCCAAGGGCATTTTGGTAAATTTTCACCATAGGCTAATATAACCACAAGAAACATTATGGAAGAGTCTAAAATGATACTTGGATAGGTTATGACCTATTTCTTGTACATTTAATACTTTACAACCTAGTCGGAAGTCGGAAACGGCACGTTTTACGAGGCACACTAAAAAGGGTGGTCTTTGAGATAGTACTTCCCTATTCTTTTAGGCGATTGTTAGAGACTTTCATAGCTACTTAAGGAACTTTAATGATAACCAAAACTAAGTGTTTTGAATTCATTTGAGTATTGGAATAAGTGATAACGCTTCGTCCTTAATTATGACTATAGGATTCGATATTTGCCCGGATCGTAGAAGGCCTACACCTGATCAAGGATGGAAAGAACAAGGTAGTGACACTTTATCCTATATCATGTATAATGCATTGCTTGTTTGTATTAATCATTGAATGAGCGAGGGGACGTGGCATGAGCCCGGCCTTAAATAGGGGACGTGGCATGAGCCCGGCCTTGAATATTGTTGATAGGATGTGGCGTGAGCCTGGCCTTGAATATTGTTTAGGGGACGTGGCGGTTAGCCCGGCCTTAAATATTGTTATGCTGCATTGTGATATATGCTTACTTGCTTTGTTTAATTATACATCATATTCGTAAACTGTTGCTACTGGGATTCTTTTGAATCTCACTCTTTCCAAATAACATTTTTAGCCAGGGCAAGTGGATCTCGAGGCAAGCAAGTGAACAAGGACGACTAGGATTGCCAGTGGTAGTCTTAGTTTCTTTTTGGTTTTTGGTTATCATTTGGACAACTGTATGTTTATATTAGATTGACCATAGGTTTGTAGTTATTGTGTAATCCTCGGTAAGGGAAATTGAGATGGGCGATGATGCCCTATAAAACTCTTGGATTAATTATATTATCCCGAATGAATGTCGGGAATTTTGTTAATACTCTGATATTGCATATGAGACAAACCGAACAGGCCAATTATTTTTATTTAAAAATAAATGGAGATCATGTTGTACAAGTGTTGCAAAAAGTTTTAAATTATCTCAGATCTCTTATTCAACTATAAAACGTATTTAAAGACTAATCACGGCCTTGATGACGGCGGGGGTTACACATACTCCGATTTACAATGTTGTTGTTATATTAACATTATGTGGCGCATTGCATATCTATTTATCGCATTTTATATGATTGATAGCCTATTACTAATGAAATTCGTTTGAATCTCACTCTTTCCATAAATGTATAAAGTTTTTAGCAATAGGCAGCGGCTCAAAGGGGCAAAATCATAATTACCGAAAACTGAAGATTCCAGTCCAGATCAAATACTGACGTTGGTTATCTAAAGGCTTTTATTATATTTTAAGTATATAAATATTATGTACAAGCCCCTATAAGGATTCCTGTAATATAATCATGTACTATATATCAGTATATTTATATTATTCATGTGTGCCCACTGAACTGCATGTAAACACTCTGGTAAAACGCTAAAATAATTAAGGGTTTGACAAAAAGCAACTTATTTTTCAGAAAAATACCTTTATATAGAAATAATGTGTAGGGGAGAGAAGTAGTGGGGAAAAAAAGAGATATATACGGGAGATATATAATTAATTAGGGATAAAAATAGAAAAATTCATTGAATTTCCATATCCTATCCAAATATATATATATATATACCCCTGGTTGTAACACCCTTATCTTTTTTTCATATTTTTCTAAGTATTCATGGAAAATGATACGCAGTTCAGTGGGCAACATAGGAATATCATAATTATACTGATAAAAAGTGCTCTATTACAAAAATTTCTCATAGGGGTTCGTACATGATAATTACCGCTAATGTAGCGGCACAATGATACTTGGGTATCTAAACCCGTCCCAGTGAAACGGAGACATTTTCCCACCTTCGTTCCACCCGGCAATCCTCTTGTGAAGTTTTCTTCTATGATCTCAGCATACCTTCCATATTCCTGTTTAAATTGTTGGTAGGGGAGGGTGAGATTTGAGAGAATTTTAGTAGGAAACAGATACGATAATGCATGCAAGATAGATGCTATGTGCATGACATGTTAGCTTTATCTAGATGCATGCCCCATAATGACATTTCTGCATGCTTAATGTCTCACACAACAAACTATAGCCACAACGAAAATAGAAACAGAGCTTCATTTATTCAAATATACTCTACACAATCAAGTAAAGCAATCACATACATCACTACACAAACAAAGATATCAAATACATGCAAATAAGGTAAGTCTCCTACCTTAACCCTTCTTTATCCTTAAGTAGACTCCTCGAACTTCATGCAGCAGCTTGGGCAATCAATCGAGTCCTACAGTTCCAAAGGCACAATTTAGACACTTCTATAGTGTTTTTGGTGGTTATATGAGTCAATATTGAAAATTACCAAAATGTCCCTGGGGCCTGGCCCCCTACCCAATCTAACTGCACTTTTTTTTTGAAATTTGACATAGGCTATTTTGACATATTTTCGTCCAAGGAATTTACTTCCGGACTCGAAATCACCAAATTCACTGCCAAAAGACCAGAATACCCTTGGCAGCCCCTATTTCAGGGTTTCATGGGCATTTTCATAATTATACTTTTTCAGGTTTTTTCTAAAAAAGTGATCAACTATAACCCCACCTAATTTTCCCTTCTAAACACAATGGAATCATAAAATCATTAAAAATTCAAATCTAAGCCCCATTTCTAGATCTGACCAAATTGAACAGTATTCCAAAAAAATTGCAGTTTTTCAATTCCGACTCCATAGACGTGTTCTTTTCTACTCCTAACCACTTTATTAATTATTTAATTAGGTTACAACTACCATTTAGACCAAATTTTGGTAGCATAACCCTTATGCCATCTCAATTTCCAAATTTAAAACCAAAGACAATCTGACGAAATTTCACCAATTAAATTGTCCACAGCAGCCAGAACAATCAAAGATTGAAGTTTCGAAAGTTACCTCAAGCTCCTTCTAGCTTTTCCTAATGTGGCCGAAACCCTAGCTCTTCCCACAAGAGAATTTGAGCTTCACAAACCTTAAAATACATGAAAGAGAAGCTTAGGAGCAGAGTAATACACATTATAAGATAAATCAGCGGAGAATCTGCTTACCTTACGAGTTCTTTTCTCCTTCTCTCTCTAGAATTTCTCAAACTTTCTCCCTCTATTTTTTTGAAAATGGCATCGGTTTGGAGGTTAGAGAAGGAAAGATGACTTTATATCATGCTTATGTCATATTACAATATGCTAATGTCATAATTTCTAATTTTCCATTTTCAGATTTTTTGCCCAAACTTTGAAAAAATATAACTAAAGTTGTAGACCTCAAATTGGAGTGATTCTAAAGGCTATAGAATTCTCATTAAGTCTAGTTTCAAGGAAAAATATATTCTCTAGCCAATTGGAAGCTAAAAATCCCAGAATTAAATTCTTTGAATGTTGATCCAGAAACTTTTCACATTTTCTGAACTAATTTCAAAAATTCATAAATTTTTCTATATAACTTTAAATAATTGATATGACCTATCAATTTAAAGCTTAGGATGTCTACTTTCACCCTATAAAATTTCATAATTTTTACTCATCATTTAGTCATACAAAATCACATAACAAGCTCACTGCCTTACAGGCGATTTCACTGGAAGCAATATCACCTTCTCCAAAATTCTCTATTTTACTTTCTTTAATACCCCAAAGATATAAAAAATATTAGGGAATAGATTTGGGGCACCTGCTAAATCAAGGCTTAACAGTCCGCTTAATTTGGGCTTATTCCCAAGCCTCCAATCCCAAAATTGGGGATATTACATTGGTCCTTAATATAAGAACTGGTTGATTTTTTTGAAGAGATTAAGGAAACTAAATAAGTTACTTAATCATAGCATACATTCTTTATTATATATTATATATCAGTTTACAAGTCAAACAAACTAATTTAGAGAAAAAATAAATATAAATAATTTAAAGTAACTTATTTAGCTTCTTTAATCTTTTCAGGAAAAAAAAAAATCAATTGCTCTTATAAAAACAAGAGCTAATATTCTTTTGATATCTTAATTCTCAACTCTCGCATGCTTTCATTTAGAAAAATTCCAAAAAAAATACCTCTTAAACTTCAAAATCCCAAATTAATTATTTGACAAAAATTGTGTTGCTTCTTATCAATAGAATTTTGAAATTTAGGTGATTTTTTTTTTTAATTCTTCCTCTTCATTTTGAGTATCCTCCCAATGCTTCCCAAGTAGTAATCTCTCCTCTACCTTTTCCTTCCTCTATCTCCCTTTTCACCAAAATTCAATTAAAATTTTGATGGCCCATGTTTAACATGTTATGAAAAATAATTTTTCCTTTTTCCATTATTAAATTGAAAAAGAAACACCCTCAGATATTTATCGGTATTTGCCAATGCTTTTAGAGAGGGAAGTACAGGGCACTTGCTAGTTGCTAGCTCCGTTGGTATAAATATTTTCTTGAACCAAGACGGCCCTCATTTTAGCCAAAACAAACTAAAAAAAGACGGCTCTTTCTTGTACACTTTCCTTTTTCAACAGTTTTAACTACCAATCAGATTTGGCTTTTGCTTTTTTTTTTTGGGCCATAGATTTGGCTTTTGTTACTTTCCTCGTTTACGACATTAATCTTCAAATACCCTCCAAAGCCACCCGCCTTTCCTCGTTCTGAACCAATTATAAGCTTACTGCTGACAATATCCCTAGTTTCTTCTCTTCTTTGAGAATAGACTCATTTTTCTTCAGCTTAGGATTTTCAGATCTACTCTCCAGAGAAATTTTAAGCCACCGAAAATCCAAATTCGACAATGTCACAAATAAGCATAGCAACAAAATTCAAAACTCAGCAATCGCCGCGAGCATAAAACAAGTTGTTCTGAGGTTGAACTCAGACGAACAGGTATCTTCGAAACTCTTTGGTTGATTCCATACGCCTCACGTTATAAAACATGACCTTTATATACAAAGCTCTGACGTTATTTAGCGTTCTGATCGTGGTGATAATTTGTACTTCAAGTTCGTAACAAGTATCAAAGCCTAACTTCGACCAAAAATCTTGGGACTGTGAATAACCAGGCCAAATATCATTTGGCAAAACTGTTTGGACCAAGCATCACTAGATTTGACGATGGAAACAGAATGTTTACCAAGTACAAATTATCGTGGCTGCGCACAAATACAAGAACAGGACATAGCAAACTTGACCCATTTACCAATATACCAAATTCTAAAAAGCAAAACACGTCATATCTGTTTCGAGTATTTGCCTATCATAATCTAACAAGACATTACGAACCTTGCAGTGGGCACAACTAAATCTGTTTCTAAATGAAATAAAACTAAATATTAATTAAATACTAAAAGAGAGCAGCCATCCTATCTTCCCAGTAACATATAGAACAATTCAAGCACGTTCACCACGAATTCTTCTAGCCAGCTGGATATCCTTAGGCATAATTGTGACACGTTTGGCATGGATGGCACAAAGGTTAGTGTCCTCAAAAAGTCCAACTAGGTATGCCTCAGCTGCTTCTTGCAATGCAAGCACGGCATGGCTCTGGAAACGAAGATCAGTCTGCCACAAAAGAACGAGATATTGTCAATATGTTCCTCAAAGAAGTAAACATTTGAATAGGAACACTAAGAACAATCAAATCACCTTGAAGTCTTGAGCAATTTCACGAACAAGCCTCTGGAAAGGGAGTTTCCTAATCAAGAGCTCAGTACTTTTCTGGTACTTCCTAATCTCACTGCCACAACAAAGAAGAACAATTCAGACATAAATGAAAGGGGCCAAAAACACAACTAAAATCAAACGAAAAACCAATATACACAATAAGAGTAACATACACATGAACAAAAAACCACAATCTTACCGAAGAGCGACTGTTCCAGGGCGATAACGGTGAGGCTTCTTGACACCACCAGTTGTTGGTGCCGACTTACGAGCAGCCTGAAACCATACAGCACATAGCGAAGGAAAAGAGTAAGCCAACCCGTTAAATTGCTTAAACTATACAATAACGAAACCGATGGGAGAAAAACCTTGGTAGCGAGTTGCTTTCTGGGCGCCTTTCCACCAGTTGACTTGCGAGCAGTTTGCTTTGTACGGGCCATCTACTTAAATTTAAATGGAGACATTGAATTATCAAATTACGCTAGGAACAATAACAATAAACATCATCCAAAACAATTAGAGTAAAGAGACGATATTACATTCGAATAAAAAAAACAAGACGACGACCAGAAAAATAGGGGTCGAGGCCAAACCACAGAACAAATTATTAGAGGAACACCATATGATGGAAGTAAATTAATTATCAGCGCCGCATTCTAACGCAGGTTTGAGTGCCCAAATTACCTTATATTGCCGACTCAATGACCAGAACAACATAAAAATTCGTAAAATATCTAAGAACATGTAAGACGAAGACAATGAGGTGAGAAGCGATTGGAGGCACAAATCAGCTAACCTAGTCGAAACACGTACGCGGACTCCAACGTAATTCCGAAATTAGGTTGCTAAAAATACAATAACAAAAAAAAGAACTCAAGATTATAGCTAATACAGCCGTTAAATCTAAACCCTAATTTACTTTCAAACCCAGAAGAAATCTTACCTCGAGCGCGTCCTCTCCCTCTCTCTCTTCTAGCCTCCTTTGCTGGGTCGGTTTGACAATACTCCAAAGTTCGCAACGGGGTTATAGCGATGGGCTATTAATATCGTGTTAACAAGGGCAATAGAATGATCGGACGGATATAAATAATCATCCTTTTCGTACCAACGGATATAAATTATTATCCGTGTGTTTATAGATCAAGAATCGGACGGTTTCTACAGGGCTTTTCTGTGTTTTCTGAAGCTCAATAAACGGTTGCGATTTCATTAAAGAGATAAGACGCGGATCATCATTTAGCATTGTTCTTTTCTTATTGGTTATTGTCACAATTATTATTTTATATTATCTTTAATTCAATATCATTACAAAAAAGATTTTATAATGTTACTTAAATTTTAAAATTTTATACTGATTTTTATTTATAATAAAAATTATGAAATTAATAAAAAAAAGTATAACAATTAAAATTTTATATTTTTAAAAAATCATTAATTTAAGATTTTAAAGTTTAAATGATATTTATTTATCTTTATTTTAATAATACATTTATATATTTTTTTATATATATAATATATCGATATCTCTGTTAGACTGTTATTATATTATACTAAAAACATAAAATCAAATCGCATCTAAAGTCACTTGAAGGCTGAAGCAATAAAATACCAATTCTGGTCGGTAAATCTGATAAATTCTTGATTAATGATTTAATTTAGAATTTTAAAATGAGAATAAAATGACTTTTATGTCCATGTCCCGTCTCCCCCGCTTATCTCATCTGGGTATTTCCCTCTTCCATTCTCTCTCTATTTGTGTTCTCTTTCCCAGAATAATTTAAGCTCCATTCCAGCCGCACGATTAAAATCTCCCACAGCCCTTCCCCTTGATAAGAGATACCAAATCGTCGTCGTGTGCGTTTGATATTGTTTATTAGGGGTTAATAAGCACTTATTACGTAAGTCAAAATAAAACTACTCTCACGTACTTACCTTGTATACCGTAAATCACGATTTATAAGCACTTATTATCGGATCACTGGCTGTGTTTGTTTCAACGTTTTGTATAGGAAAAACGTACTTATTACGCAAGCCGAGAAAAAACTCCTCTCACATACTTACCTCGTATACCGTGAATCACGAATTATAAGCACGTTTTGGACAAAAATAGCCATTCCAAAAATTTTAGAGAATAAGTCCTTATTACGCAAGCCGAGATAAAACTCCTCTCACATACTTACCTCGAATATCGAGAATCACGATTTATAAACACTTATTACCTAAAATTAAGCTATTCCAAACGAACACTAAATTATCCCAAACGAACGCGTCATCTTCTTCTAGCTTAGGCTGTGTTTGGAAACACGTTTTGGGCGCAAATAAGTCCTTATTACATAATTTGAGATAAAACTCCTCTCACATACTTACTTCGTATATCGTGAATTACAATTTATAAACACTTATTACCTAAAAATAAGCTATCCTAAGTGAGCATTTAGTTATCCCAGGTGGGTTTCGTTGGACCCCAATTTTGAGGCGAGGAGAGCGGCTGTTTGATAATGGGGTAATCAAACCCTACGAGTTAATGAGATAATGGACAAGGAGAAGAAAAGGCAGTATAAACGAATTGAATTGATGATGGAATCTTTAATGGAAATGTCGTAAGCACGATATTAGGGAGGGAATCAATGTATTGATGGGATCGAAATGCTCTGTTGTGAACGCGCATTGGCAACATTTAATCTGGACCAAAAACTTGGGGCGTGAAATTGAAACCTTATCCATGTACCTCTGCGAATTTTGCTGGCCGTGCTTTTCTCTTGGTTACTTTGGGAAGCTCATTCTCTGTGTCTTCTCTTCGTCAGCATCATAGAATCATCATCATGGTAGTGGAAGCTTGCATTGTTGGCACTGTCGCACTGGTGGTGGTGGGTCCTAGTTATACATTTTTTTCTTATGCAATCTAAGATTAAAAAAAATGTACGTAAGAAATAAAAATAGTATTACCTTTGGTCTTAAATATAGGACATAGTTTGTAGTGTAAATTGCACTACAAACTATGTCCTATATTTAGGACCGGAGGGAGTATTATTTAAGGGAAAATTACTGAACGATCCTAAGGACCCAAAAAAACCATAAAAAAATCTCAATTCAAATTCTTTTACTAGCAAGGTCTTTAGAGATTGAAATATGATTAAGTGGGAATGTGAAATGACTATATTGCCCTTAAAATTTAAAATAGTGTGTGTTTACAATATTGGATGAGAAGCAAAGTACTTTGTTAAAATCACTCTAAAATTTAAAGGCAAAATGGTAAACTAACCAAAATTTAAAAATATTAATTTGATATCTGTCATTCTTATGTCATTTCAAATATTAATAGATTTTTTGAGGCTTTGTTAATTCACATGGTATTTAAATAGCATTTTCCCTTACTTTTTTTTTTGGCAAAACCAATATTATTGTTTTTTCCCATCGCAAAAACAAATATTATTACTATTACATTAAAATCACTTTCAATAATTATATTACTTAAACCCAAATTTTTAATAAAAGGCCTAAGGGGGCATTTTTAACAAAGGATGACCCCGGACCTATGCCCCGCAACTCTTCCCCAATTAACCAGGTAAATCATATTCTAGAATTTCAGAGATAGAAAAAATGAAAAGAAAAAAATGTCAAAAAGAAAATAGTGAAAATTATTATCGTTGCCAAAAAAAGAAGTATTCTCATTCATGTTAATCAAGGAACGAAAAATCGGACCGGGCAATGAACCAGTCACAGCAAAGGTTCAAAGGTTAATGGGTCAACCGGGGTCTAATCGGTAATTGAACCGGTCATATTAAAATATTATAATTTATTAGTGATAATATATATTAATATATTTTTAAACTTCTATAGATAAAAATAAAGATTTTTAGAAAAAAAAATGTTTAAAATCTATTAGCATTAGTTATAATACATATATTTATGCAAAGATATCTCATTTCTTATAATTATTATATCTTTTTAAATAATTTTTTTCATTATTTTCTTCATTTTTTTAGATCTGTTCTTTCTTTATCTATTTTTCTCTTCATTTTAGTCTTCAACTTTCCATTTTGCTCTCAAAAAATACAAAATAAAAATTTAAAAAATTTAAAAAAAAAGAAGAAGAAACCGGGTCAATCGGTTGGACCACCGGTTTTAACCGGTCTGATCGGTTTACTGATCAAACAGGACCGGCCGGTTGGACCGGGAACCGGCCGGTCCGGTTCTTTATACTATGATGTTAATTTCTCGTGTTACTTTTTTCTTTTTTACCAAGGAGCAAGATCCATCTACACCCTACGCCGTCATTACACCACAGATCACACGTTTATAACATTCTCGTCTGTTACTTGATGGCGGAAGATCAAGGCTTGACTAGAACCAATTGAAGGTAATGTGAAAAATACGATTGTCGCGCCTCTGTGCATGTCTTTTCTAGGGTTCTCCTAGGGTTTTTGTCTTAGCAGTTCGTTGGTTTCTTCTCCATGGCAAGTCAATCGGTGATGGCGGCAATGGGCAGGCGAGTTTCCTCGCACGAGATTTCAGCGGGCGAGGGAAGGACATTGCTCGATGTCGGCGAAACAGGGGATTGGGGCACGCGTTTGGGGTGGCTAAATCGGGGGTCGATGGTTGCAGTTCCAAGGGGCATCGGGCTTCCTCAGGCGAATCAGTTCCTCGGCCTTCGTTTATGCAAGCGAAGGTAACGGGGCTGAGTTTTCGGAGATGTGGATTGAAGTGCTTGGTGAATTATGACTGAAGTTCTGAAGAATCTGAAAATTGAAGGGCTGAAGCTTTAGGATGATTTGAGCACAAGCAAGAAGAAAGTTCTTCAAGGCTGGTTTGCGGCTCAGACGATCCTCCGATGGATTTTATTATGAAGTTTGGTGGCTGGTCAGCAGCCACCCAAGTACTATGAGGGCTGTTTATTGGTTCTACCAGGGATGTGGAGCTTCTCTCGTGTTGCATTGAGAACCTCGGTTGCCCCTATTAGCTTATTAGATTTATATTGAGAACCTCGGTTGTTGGGCTTAGGTTTGCGCTCTCTTTGTGGGTTAGTTTTGTTATTGAAGGATGTCGGCCTGATTCTACCATGATTCCCTCTCTTTGTGGGTTAGTCTTGTTATTGAAGGATGTTGGCTTGATTCTACCATGATTACTGGTTTCCTAGAATTTGTTCTCAAATTTCAGTTGTTTTACCCCCATGACTTAGTAGGTGGTATTGGAGCTGCATTGTTTGGTTTGAGGGGAGGGGAGGAAAAATGAGCCCCTCCCCTCATTTGGTTTGAAATTTTGGAAGGGAGAGGAGTAAAAATTTGCTTCTTTCTCCCCTCCCCTCCCCTCATTTTGATTCCCTCCAAATTGGGGGGTTTTGAAAGGGAGCCAAATATTGGGACTAATTTACTCTCATAATCTTTATCATATCCCCTCAATGCCCATGGTTGCAACTCATGCCCTCTCCGCTACTGTTACTCCTAGTTTCTCGACCTCAATTCCCTTCCTCTGCTTTTTGCCAAAAACGTAAATTTGGACTTTATTTTTGTGTTCTCATTTTTTGCACAGTAACATATAAGAAATCCTGATGGCTGATAGTTTCATCTTCACAAATCCTGATGCACATTCGGCTCAATAAATTTTGTCAGCTGAATTTTGAGAACCACATTATAGGGTGATCTAAATAATTTGCATTGTTGCTAGTCATTTTTTGCTAAAGCATTGTTGCTGGCGTCATCTTTTTTTAGAGTCAAATTAGCCCTTTATTGAAAACGTAGTTTAAACCAAAAATTATTATATCAATTGTTGTATACATATTAAGGTGAGAGTAAGTTTTCAAAAATTATATAATTTATATTAAGGTGTAAATTAATTTAAATAACTTATATAAGTAAAAATATATAAACTAATATATAAGGGTAAAATGGTAAATTATATATTATCTCCCCTCCCATCCCCTCTTGAACCAAATAAAAGATCATTAAAAAACCTTCCCCTTCCTTCCCCTTCAACCAAACCAAACAAGGTAACCTCCTATCCTTCCCTTCCATCCCCTCCCATTGAACCAAACAGACCCTTAGCGGCATTGGCATCAAAAGGTTGAGCTAAGGAGTGCACGCTTTTGCACAACCACCCTCAATTACACTTTCCTTTAAAATGTGGAATGGAAGTTAGCCTCCTCACCTTCAATCTACAAGATTTAGACATCGATTGTCTTAGATTTTGGTTTTGACCTGGTAGTCCTTGTCTGCTGGCTTTGTTCAGTTGTTTGATCTCCCTGTTTTGTATTCATTTCTCAATGTAATGAAATTATCTCTTCCATTGTTTTTCTCTTCTGGGGCGAATAACTTTGTTTTATAAGGGGCGAATAACAGTTTTAATTCCATTAAGACAAAGTGTGTGTTTGAAACAACTAATGGAAAAATAGAGTTTCTCAATTTTAGCTTTTGATAATTTTATTTTTAGTAAAATCCAATTGTATAATGTGATTTATGTTTAGAACAACGATGGTATAAATAACTTTTATAAAAATAAAACTTGTTTGAATTGACTTAAACACAGATAACTTTTATGATAATAGTAAGAGAGTGGGTAGAAAAATATTTTAAAATAGTTTTTAGAACTGAAAAGTACATTAAGGATAAAATTACATAACACATTGGGTACAATTGAAAAAATATTTTAAAGGTTAAAAACACAAAAAAATAATTTAAATTAATTTTTATAACTAAAAAAGTATATTAAAGATAAAATTACAATCAGTCCGATAACACACTGAATACAACTAAAAAAATATTTTAATCATTCACACTATCCCAAAACACTAAATCAATAAAAGCCAAAAAATGGAAATTATAGCCAAAAGCTATTAAAATGGGATAAGCTCAATAAAAGCTCAATTAAAAAATACATTAAGGATAAAATTACAATCAGTTATTTGATAACACACTGGTACAATTAAAAAAATATTTTAAGAGTTAAAAACACAAAAATAATTTAAATTAATTTTTATAACTAAAAAATACATTAAAGATAAAATTACAAATAATACACTGAATACAACTAAAAAAATATTTTATTCATTCCTACTATCTCAAAACGCTAAATCAATTAAAGCCAAAAAATGAAACTTATTGCCAAGGGATAAACTCAATTGATCAATTTTTAGCTCCCAAACACTCACCTCTTTTTTTAAATAGCCAACTGGCATTTTGGACCTGAGCGTTTGGGGGCTAATCGCCCCCACTAAACACGCAAATTTTTATTTCGAACCTAAACAGAATCACTTTTGGCCAATAAAAAAACCTAAAGAGAATCACGCAAACTTTGAAGTTAACGAGCAAAGTGGCCCAAGTTTCCGATCGTGCCAACAAACAACTAATAAGTTTAAACCCCCGGGGCGCTGACATGAATGAACGAACTACATCCTCATAGAATCTGGCCACTTTACTCATGAACATAAACGCTCATCCATTGGGAAAACAAATCAGCTCATTTTGCTCAAGGTGGTGCATTGTCATTATCAGTAAATTTAAGGGAAAAACAAACAATTCACGAAATACGGAACAAAAATCACATCCCCGCAAAAACTAGATA
Source organism: Inga leiocalycina (assembly GCA_963242795.1). NCBI lineage: Eukaryota > Viridiplantae > Streptophyta > Magnoliopsida > Fabales > Fabaceae > Inga > Inga leiocalycina. The sequence goes on along the minus strand of OY725327.1, from coordinate 50,540,494 downwards.
TCTAATATTGGAAGGTGGGAAACTGGGTTTTCAACAAGCTACACTAAGATTAGATGGCAACAAAATGTTAACCAAGTACAGTTTAGTGTGGCCGCACACATTAACAAGAACTTGAAGGTCCAAATTTAAATACATCTACCAAGTTATAGCAAACTTTAAACAATACACAATCCTTTAACCATTGTATCTTTTTCACAATATTTGCCTATCATAATTCATCTAACCCAACAGTGAACGCCTTCAAAAGGCACAGCTAAAATTGGTTTCAATCAAAATATAACAGACGGATAAACACTTGGCAGCCATCCTATCTTCACAACTACGAGAATTAATCAAGCACGCTCCCCACGGATCCTTCTAGCCAGCTGAATATCCTTGGGCATAATGGTAACACGCTTAGCATGAATGGCACAGAGGTTAGTGTCCTCGAACAGACCAACTAGGTATGCCTCAGCTGCTTCTTGCAATGCAAGCACAGCATGGCTCTGGAATCGAAGGTCAGTCTGCCAATACAGAAGAAATAACATCAAGATCTTCAATGGAGGCCAAACATTTAACCAAGTATACCAAAACAAGATGTAATCACCATACCTTGAAATCCTGAGCAATTTCACGAACAAGCCTCTGGAAGGGGAGTTTCCTGATCAAGAGCTCAGTACTTTTCTGGTATTTCCTAATCTCACTGCAATGAAAGAAACCACAATACCGTCAGCCCAGTACAAATACCAAACTGAAAACAAAACAACAGGACAAAAAACTCTACAAACGCACCGAAGAGCAACTGTTCCAGGGCGATAACGGTGGGGCTTCTTGACACCACCAGTGGTTGGTGCAGACTTACGCGCAGCCTAAAACCATCAAAAGCACATTGGATAAGAAGACTGTAAAACATGATGTAACCTAGTAGAAATTTTATAAAAAGTAGTAATACCGAAGTAAACAAACCTTAGTAGCGAGTTGCTTCCTGGGAGCCTTTCCTCCGGTAGACTTACGAGCAGTTTGCTTAGTACGGGCCATCTGGATGAAATACCAACAAGAAAGTATCGACTTTAGTTAAATTACAACCATGACTATTCATACAAATAACCAAGTTTCCAGCTAACAAAAAAGAGAAACGTCAATCGTCAAATAAAGCAAAAGAGTCCCAATCATTAGTGTACTTCGAAGAGCAAATCCTCAAAAATCATGTATCACATTATTTTAAGCTACAAGGGAAGAAAATGCAAAAGGAACGGGCAAAATCACAAAAATTATACCCAAGAAAATACAAGTCAACATCAAACACAACCACGTCTACAGAATCACAGAAAACAAACTTAGTAAAAATGATCTTGTCAAATCTTGCAGATTGATGAAATTTCACCCTCTAGCCAGTACAATTCCGTGAAATGATGCTCATTCAGATAAGATGACCAAAATAAAACAAAATTCCTACAAAATTCCGTATGAATCAAGAGACATATACCAGAGAGAACAGAGAAGATAAAAGATTGAACGAACAAAATTCCACCGTTCAACCAATCTACCTAGCCTAATCAAGATCCGCGGGCAGAGACGTAATTCAAGAATAGAGCTACGTAACAACCAAATCCAAGAAATAGAGCTCCTAAAATTGTTGCTAGACAACGTTAACCTAGAACCCTAGCTTCTTACTTTCCTTTCCAAACTCCTAAATCGCCGAAGTAATCTCACCTCGTGCAACGCAAGCGATCTTCCTCTCTCTTACTTCCAACGTCCTAAGCTGACAATCCGCGTGAGAAGAATCAAAAGTTTCCAACGGCTCCATTCTGATGAGCTATAAATAGCGTGTCGAGAGGTGGGCACGGAATGATCAGACGGATAGAAATCAGTATCCGTGTGTTTTCTTTAGCCATAATCGGACGGCCGCTACAGTGCTCTTCTGTGTTTTCTGGAGCTAAATAGACGGCTGCGATTTCATTAAGGGGATAAGACGCGGATCGTGATTTAATATTGCTCTCTCCCCATTGGTTGGTTCCATCGACACTTTCAGAATTCGTAAAAAATATTTTTGTCCATTTTTTTTGACCGGCCAACGGCTTACGGCACTAATTAAAATATTGTTTTTTTTTTTTTGGACAAAATTAAAATATTGTTATTATTATGCTTATATTATAATAAAATTATAATTATAACCTGAGCTACATAAAACATGTGAGTAGCAATGTTGAATAATAACGCGGCATGGACTCTTTTGGTTTTTTTTGTACCAGGCATTGACTTTATAGTTTATATTAACTTATTTAGGGTAAATTACTGTGGGTGCCTATCAGGCAAACAACTCAGGATCTATTTTCCCAGCAAATGCCTCCAATATATGATGAATTTTTAATCTCTTTTTTTCTCGGGCTAATACACGAGGTCGGCCCAAAACAGGAAAAGCACTTTGATTGTATCTACATTGTGCTTCTTTGAAATAACGATTGAAATCATCAAAAACAATTTTTTAATCATGATTTATAATATATGAGATAAGTATGTGAGGGTAGTTTTGCCTGAGCCTGTAAGTTTGATTAGGCCGGCTTGAGCCTGTAAAAATATTTTTTTTAAAAAATCAGATAAGAGTTAAAGGATAATTTCGCCTGAGCCTGTAAGTTTGAGCCTTTTTTCAACCTGTTTAAGAAGGCCTGTTAAGGAGGCCTGTTTTCGGCCCGTGGCCTGTTTTGCAGTGTGGCCTGAAGGCCTGTTGTTTTGCTCAAAAAATTTTAAAAATTCAAGCCTCCTTAACAGGTTTCAGGCCCAAGCCTAAAAATTGACCTTCAACAAGCCACAAGCCAGGCTCAGGTCAATTTGTGCCTTAACAAGCCAAGCCTGTTAAGGCAAAAGCCCGGCCCGGCCTAACCTGTTTCCACCCCTACTTATAAGCTCTTCAGACACCAATCCAAACAAAGCTAATAGGGGCTGTTTTGCTTCATAGGGGCTATTTGGTATGAGGGGAAGGGAGGGGAGATAAAGTAGGCGAAGGAAATTTTTTTAAAAATTGGGTTTAAAAAAATAAGGATATGCGGTTAAAATTTTTTAATTAATTTTTCTTACTTTTTTATATTGCATTTTCTTTTTATCAAAATTTAATAACCACATTTCTCCAATTTCTTTAAATTCAACTTATAAAAATGTTCCTTCCCTAACCCTCCCCTTCAAATCCCTCATACCAAACAGACCCAATTTTGTGATACAGGAGCCTTGAATCCTTGATTAAGAGCTTGTTTAGATTAGCTTTTGAAGAATAGTCTCTTAAAAAAAATTGATAAAAGTGATTTTAGAAGATAGATTTTGAGCAAATTTATTATGTGAAAAAATTCATTTTAATAAAATAATAGTGTTTGGATAATTGTTATCAGAATCACTTTTTTTTATGTTCAAATTAACAAAAAGGACATTTGCTATGATAATTGCATATAAAGAATAAGATTTCATTTCACCCATTTTTTACCCCTTTTTTTTTTGCCAACACCCATTTTTGACATTTACTTTCATAATAAATACCATAATTTAAATAAATGTCTACAAAATTAAAATTATAACATTAGTCAATTTTATAATAGGTTAAAGTATACTTTTAGTCCTTTAAATTACGTAAGGTATCATTTTAGTCCTTTAAATTTATAAAGTATACTTTTAGTCTTTTTATTCTAACGCCATTAATATTACTAACAAAAAAATATTGAGTAAGCAAGTTTAGGTGTTAACTGTATCATGATGACAAAGCATTCCTAAATTTTAATAATTTAATATTATATTTTTTAATGTTTAAAATTAGAATTAACATTTCTCCTCTCTTTCCCCTAGAGTTGGTAATTCAGGCCAACTCGACCCCGACGGGCTGGCCCGTCACAGGTTGAGCGTTAATCGAGCCTGGCTGACACAGCCCGAGCCCTATCCGCCATTTTAATTGGACTGGGCCATGTGGGTGTCTAGGTTGTTTTTTTATTTATTTATTTATTTTAGGCTATATGATACCATTGTTTTGAGGCTCAGCTTGCTTCCCCAGTAGCCTGGACAAACTGGACCAATGGACCTTTCATTTGTTCCTTGCCACAAATCATTTGCATTCAATATTAATTTCATCTTGTACAAACATAACCTTACTAATTACCAATCTACCATTAATTTTTTCTAATTACTTCCAATGTTCCCAAACTCCAGTCAAACATCATTTCCACATAAAATTTCGTAAGGAATCCATTGGAACCATCAAAACAACAAAAGTTAACTCCCCTTGACATGTTACACAATAGCCACAACATGTCACAATCGTACAATTCAAAACTCAACATTACAATTCCTTTCCATTTCAATTTCCAAAGCAATTCCAATGACACAGACACAATTTGACATCAACTTCACCTCAACAGACTAACCACTCATGCATTTCAAAATTCACATGAAAATCAGGGAAAAAATCATAAATCTCAAAACTTAACCAATGGTCACTAGTTAGGTCAAAATGTACCAAATTCTTACCTCTTTCTCTCCCCAAAGTGAATCCCTTGATTCTTCAACTTTCAACCTTTCATAAGTTCTCAAAACCACATTTCAAAAATATGAAACCATAGAGGGGAGGCTCTCATTACCATGAACAAGTTTAATGAAGAAAATTTGAGCATACAAGGCCATTTACAAGGCCAAATACTCACCTTTCACTTTCTCTTTCTTGCTTGATCTCAACAAAAATGGAGGTTAGATGAGAGAGAAATGAGATGGTGAGGATGATGAAGGGAGGTTAGTTTTTTGGCCTCCCAAAGGCCCCTTAGCCTACTTAGGGAGAGAGGACAGAGGGAAAGAGTATTAAAAATCTGACTTTGATCCATGGCTCATATGTTGCCAAGTATCACATTCTTATTTCTTCTATCATAAACACACATGAGCACATGTACACATGATTCCACCCTATGGATTACTTGATCCTAACCATTGATCATCAAATTATCAATAAGTTTCCTCTTTAGTAACTGACCAATTAGTCGACAACTTTCCTTTTTTCCCATTTTGCCCTTGATTTTGGCAATTCTCACTGGATCACCACCAAACACATTTTTATCTTTCATTTCACTCAATCATGCACCCTCCCTACCATTAGGGTTCATTTTAAGCTTTGTCACACAATTATGCCGGAAGGCCTGGTTTAGGCACTGATTGTAACACATTCAAATCGAAATTCATATCATATTCTTTAAAAGTGTTTAATTAACAATAATTATATCACTTTTGAAGTCATTAGCCCTTAATCTCATTTTGGGTCATTACATAGATGACCTATCAAATTAAAGCTTGATATGTCTACTTTTATTTTAAAAAATTTTATAGGTATTGGACATTATTTGATTATTCAAAACTATCACACAACTAGACTGCCACGCAGGATAACACATTGGTAGCAAATCCAAATTTTACAATTTGTATTCCAAATATAATCATATTGTGTGACCTCCAATTACATTGTTTGACCATTTCATGTGTGCCAATATTCACGATGTTATTCCCTTTAATACCCTAAAAGTATAAAGGAATTTTTGTGACTAAAATTTGGGATGTTACATGTAACACCCCAAATTTTGATTAAGGGCTAATGATAATTATTGAGAATATTTTGTGATATAATGGTGAATATTCATGAATTTGGATCTTGTAAATTTTGAAATATTCATATTCATAAGGAAATGGACAAATTAATTCAAAATTGAATTAAATTACAAAGGGGATAGCAAAATCATAATTTTGCCAATTTAGCCCAAGATTAATTATTTTCCAATTAATTGGAGTTAATTTCAATTAATCAAGAAAAATAAAGGAAAATGCATAATTGGATTATTCTTGGTGGATATGTGCTTGTGACAAGTGCCATATTATGGTTCCTTGATGAGATCAAGGGCTAAGAGGCAAGAAGATATAAATGATGTGAAGGCATGGCATAAAGTTGGAAGAGTATGGCCTAAAGCAAGAGAGTATGGTGGGAGGTATGGTTGGAGGGATGGTATACATGAAAGGTGGAGAGATCTCAACCTTTGATTAGATCTATGGTTAAGAAGAAAGATGACCAAAATTAATAAAAACATTATCCTTCCTCTTTCAAACCATATTTCATACAACACCAAAGAAAAATAGGGGGGGAGAGTGAGTTTGTGAAGCTCTTGAGGTTAGAGAAAAAAGAGGAAGAGCAAAGGTAAGTTCTTGCCATTTTGACCCTCCAAGTGATCTCTAATGCAAAAACTCTCTTCTTCAATCTTGTTCATTGTGTTGAGAGCTTCAATTCTATGGTTTTACATTTGCCATTTGTGGTGATTTGAGCTCTCAAGGAAATATAGAGTTTGGTGAACCAAGGAACTCCTTTGGGAAAGTTAAAGAGGTGAGTAAGTTGAGCATTTTGATATAAGTTTTGTGGTTATTTGGTTAAGTTGGAATTTTTGGGAATTTAACCCTATTTTCAAAAATTAGGGTCTTGTGGTGTTTGAGTTGTCGTCGTCATGGATATGGTGTTTTGAGATGTATCTTGGATAGATAGAAGTTGATTGGAAACTTGGATTGAAAAGTTGCAAGTTTGGTCAGTGAAAAACTCTGTGCTGGCAGTGGTCTTGCATTGACGTTTTAAAATAGCAAATGGTGTTATAAAATTATGAAACTTTTCAGTCTTAAATTTCACATACCAAGATTCAAAATAGACATATAATTTATATAATTTTGACTTTTGAGCTAGGAGTTATGACTGTCCAAAGTTTGATGTTAAATCTGGGCATAATTCTGGAGCAGTGTGAGCATTTCTTAAATTTTGGATTTTTGTGGTAATTTCTGGTAATGGTCCATATTTTTCTAGTAAAGGGGACTTAAATAGCTTTCAATGGGCTTTGGGATCACCCCATTTTGATTTTTCTAGAATTAGTTATAATTTTTGGAAGCTAAGACACAAAAGTCTAATTTTTCCAATTTTTGCCTAAACTTTCGGCCAGCACTGTTCTGAGGGGTAGGAGCAGGTTTTACATGAAATGGATGGTTCCATTGGATTCAGTGGGCAAAATTATGTGGGGTTACAGTTGGGCACTTTTTCGGTAGAGGCCGAAAAAGCATAATTACGAAAACGCCATTGAAATCCCTAAATAGGGGTTGTCAAGGGTATTTTCATAATTTGAAAATGATTTTGGTGATTTCAAGCCAAGAAATGGATTCCTTGGGAGAAAATACGTCAGAATAGCCTTGGTAAAAATTTTGGAAAACCGTGCCATCGGGCCGGGTATGGCCGGGCCGGGCCGGGGTCCCGAGGGCATTTTGGTAAATTTTCACCATATGCTAATATAACCACAAGAAACACTATGGAAGAGTCTAAAATGATACTTGGATAGGTTATATGACCTATTTCTTATACATTTAATACTTTAGAACCGAGTCGGAAGCCGGAAGCGGCCCGTTTTATGAGGCACACTAAAAAGGGTGGTCTTTGATGTATTACTTCCCAATCCTTCTAGGCGATTGTTAGAGACCTTCATAGCTACTTAAGGGACTTTAATGATAACAAAAACTAAGTGTTTTGAAGTCATTTGAGTATTGGAATAAGTGATAACGCGTCGTCCTTAATTATGACTATACGATTCAATATTTGCCTGGATCGTAGAAGGCCTACGCCTGATCAAGGACGAGAAGAACAAGGTAGTGACACTTTATCCTATATCATGTATATTGCATTGCTTGTTAGCATTAGTCATTGAATACAGTTACAGTGAAAGGACGTGGTAAAAGCCTAGCCTTGATTACAGATACAGTGAAGGGACGTGGCGAAAGCCCAGACTCAAATACAAATAAAGTGAAGGGGCGTGGCGTAAGCCCAACCTCGTATATAGTGAAGGGAACGTGGCGGAAGCCCGGTCTCGAATATTGATTGCTGCATTGTGATATATGTTTACTTGCTTTGTATATATGCTTATATACGTAAACTATTGCTACTGGGATTCTCTAGAATCTCATTCTTTTCAAATAACATTTTTAGATAGGGCAAGTGGATCGAAGAGCAAGCAAGTGGCAATAGACGATTAGGACTATTGGCGGTAGTCTTAGTTAGATATTTTGGTTTTATACTGAACTGGTTATCATTTTGGACAAATGTATATATTGAATAGATTTATAGTATTATAGTTTTGCGTAATCCCCGGTATGGATATTGAGATGGGCAGTGATGCCTTGTATAAACTGTTGGATTAATGTTATTATCCAGGGTGAACATCGGGAATTGTGCTGATACTCTGATATTATATATGTGACAAACGAATAGGCCTATTGATTTTATAAATGAATGAACGGAGATCTATTTGTACAAGTGTTTTAAAAAGTTTTTATTTACTCCGGATCTCTTATCCAACTATAAAACACATTCAAACACTAATCTTAGCCTGATTATCGAAGCGGGGGTTACATTACAGGCTCTGCCATATAGGATGTTATGCCACATAATAGGCCACATCATCGTCATCCTCACTAGAAAAAGAGCAGAGAAATGCCCCCTTATCATCAACATTAGGCTTCACCGACCAGTTCATCATCTCTATAGGCTTCTTGTTTCACTAACAAATTCAACTACACAACTCACACTTGCTCAATTAATCCTAATAGTTATTAGAGACATCAGAAAGAGCTATTTTAGAACAAAGTTGAAGACACTAGTCTACACCAAAAACATTATTTACAATCTTACCCAAATGAATATAAACAAAATCAAGCAACTCCCAATGATAGATCTGAAATTCAAAGTTCAAGCACAAATCTGTAATTTGAAAAAAAAAGAACATATCTAAGTCAAAAATCTCTCCATGAGCGATGGCTTTATTGAAGGTTCAGGAATCGAAGTCATAGATGATGAAAAAGAGGGAGAGGCATAGGTGAAGCCATAAATATAAAGAAAGAGAGACATTTCAAGCAACAACAAAAAAGGTAAAATCTAAACAAATTTTCCACATATAACCTTGGCTTTCCCAAAAACATGGAGTAATTAGAAAAGAAGAGCACAAATCTAACAACTACAACAACATCATCATCCTCCTATTTGGACATTTCTCTCTCTGGATCCTCTATTAAAACCGTGAATTTGTAGATTGAAAGTCAATTCCAGGAAAGGGTTAGGGGAAACTTCAACAATGAAAGTATAATTAAGGAAGTAAATGGCTGAAATTGATAAGAGTGGTGGAGAGAGAGGACTCGGTGGTAGAGGGGATGGATGAGCTTTGTTGATATAAGGACATTTGTTGGAGAACAGAGGGTGGCTTGTCAACATCAACTATGGCAATACATTCACCAGCGTTAAAGTTAGTGGTTGTGACTGTCGAACAAGTGAGGAAGAAAGAAAGAGAATTAGTGAGGAAAAGAGAGGTGAAAGGCATGGAGATGATGAGGTGAAGAGGTAGAAGAAGCACTTGGCGATGAAGTGGCGATGAGGTGGAACATTGAGTGCCATACGCAATGCCACATGGCAGTTAATAGTCAAAATTAACATTGGATAATGGTTAGGGAAAAACTACTACATTTTGGTTACTTTTAGGGCAAAATTGCCCATAAGTGAAAACTTCTAGGGGAAATTGTTAGATATGATTAGTTTTGATGCTGTCAAATATTAAGAGCAAAATGTTTATATAATGTATTTATTTTATATTTTGACTAATTATGTTTAATGTGAAAAATATTGTGGATTAGTCAAGAAAGCAAGGAGTTATCAAAAGGATTTTGGAGAATAATCAATATGTTAGATTTAGAGTTTTGATGCTTAGATTTATTCAAACAGGTATTCATTTACTTGAATAAGAGAGTTCATCTTCAATTAAGAGTTATACGGATAACCCTTAGCTTATTCGAATAACTAGTACATGGCTCTTTCAAAATATTGTGGTTTATTCTAATGGGAGAAGTCTTATTCAAGGTCTAACCAATGGCCACAAAACTTATATGAAAATGAAGCTTTCACTCACCTAACAACTTTCCCAAAGAAGTTTCTTGGTTCTCCAACTTCTAGATTTCCTTGTGGCCACAAAACACCACCAATGGCAAATCTAAAACCATGAAAGTAAAGCTCTCAACCCAAGGAACAACTTTATAGAAGGGAGTTTTTCCATTAGAGGCCATTAAGAAGGTCAAAAACTCACCTTTTTCACAAAGCATTTCCTCCTTTCTTGGCTGCCATGGCTGAACAAAAGAGAGAGAAGGAAGAGAGTGATGAGAGTGTGAAATGATGAAGAATGGCAGAAAAATTTGCCCCCATGCCTATGTCAATTCGCATAAGAGAGAGGGAGAGGGAGAGAAAAAATAAAATAAAGCCATTTGACTTTTCCAACACCCTCTCTCATCCTAACCACTTGCCACATGTCTCCAACTCATTGGCTCTCATAAAATAAGTAACCAAATTAGTTACTTTAATCCCTCCATTAGCCATTTAGTTACATATCTCATTTCTCCTTAGTTAGTAAATAATTTCTTCCATTAATTACTACTTTATGGCTATTCTTTCAATTTCTCAATAATTATGGCATATTAATTAATATTGCCACCAAAACACATAATTATTCCACTTTAATTCGATAATTATCCTCAATAATTATCATTAGCCCTTAATTGAAATTTGGGGTGTTACAATAGGCATAATTGTCCGACCTCAAAGAAGTTGTATGTCTCCAAAGACACCATATTCAACGAGGAGGATGCATACTATCCCAAATGACCCATTCAAAGGGAGTCCTCAGGTGTTGAATGGCTAATTTCACATGAATCAACTTTCAAAACCACTAATGCCCTACCTATTACCCCAGAAACCATTGATACCTTACCTTACTTCCTTAATGCCAATGAGACCTTGCCACTAAACCCGGACACGTTACCTTTTACACCTCGTAATACCAACCCTAATGAACTGGAAACACAGGTTGAGATCATGGCTGGGATGGATGTAGAAGATGGATTAGAAGGAGATGCCAGGCAATAATCTTAAGAGGCAGAGAGAAACGTCAATCCCACTCTAAGGAATGACCATAAATCTGAGTCAAGGATAGATCCTGAAGAGATAGGCTGGCCTATTGTACTGAGAAAAGGGGTAAGGTCTTGTACTCAGCATCCAATCTAATGGTTTGTTTTATATAGTAGCCTGTCTGCCAAGATGCAGAGTTTTATTGTAAATAGTGTACAGATTGAAATCCCTAACACCTTCCAACAAGCTATGGTTGATCCAAAGTAAAAACAAGCTATGGAAGAGGAGTTAAAAGAACTTGAGCAAAGTAAAACGTAGGAAATCATATCCTATTCTCTGGGAAAGAAACCTGTATGATGTAAGTGGATCTTTACCCCGAAGTTCAATCCTGATGGCAGCATCAACAAGTACAAAACAAGAATAGTTACGAAAGGATATACACAGACCTATGGAATTGGTTACCAGGAGACCTTTGCTCAAGTAGCCAAATTCAACACAATCCAAGTGTTGTTGTCAATAGCAGCTAACTTGGATTGGTCACTGCATCAACTAGACATAAAGAACTGATAGAGCTTAATATTTATATATTTTTAGTAATTAATCTTAGACTTTATGGGATTTAATTGAATATTTTAGGCATAAGCAAGTGTTAATGTGAGATTTTAGTAAAATGATAATTTGGAAATTGTAGTGGTTTAATTGTTATATTTTTAATTAATATTTGTTATTCCTATTATTTCTTAATTGTGAGCAAAAGATATACCTTTGTGAATCTAATTTTGTAGGTGATAACATGGCATAACTTGCTTATTTAACCTAGAAAGAAATGAATAAAAGAAAGAATTAAAAAAAAGATGGGCTAAACCAATTGAAATAATTGAAGAAAAAGAGGGCCCAAATGATTTGAGGAGGGATGGATCGAATTGCAGATGGGATCCAAATGAATAAAAGCGGAGGATACGGCTATGATTAAAGGAGTTGGGCCGATATAGAAAAAGGAAGAAAGGGATGTGATAGCTGCAGCACTGAATTGAAAGGATAAGAGACCACGAAATGAATAAAAAGAAAGGAGAGGAGGAAGTGTGGGCCGAAATTGTTGAATGAAAAAGGGGATAGTTGACAGAGAATTAAAGGCATGCTGGATCGTGAGGGAAGAAATGAAGAAAGGAGGGACTGGACTGATGAATGAAAAAAGGGCTTGACTGAATTGTGAAAGAGGGGACCACGTGAATAAGGAGGGGGCAACACCGAATGAATAAAACAAGAGTTGGCGGCTGGGTGTGAAAAAGGGAAGCACTAAAGAGAAATAAAATACGGTTTTGTCGCCTGGACTATTTAGTTTTGGGAGAAGAGAACACCGAATGTGAAAAGGAAGAAAAGGAGGAGGCGTGTGGCAGCTGGAGAGTGAGGGAAAGAAGCAACAAATATAATGAAATGAAGGAGAGGATTATGGCTGTGAGAGCAAAAGGTGAAGGCTACTGTCAAGAATTGAAGAATTGGTATGAAGTGGCTTAACCATTTTTTTCTCAATGGTTATTCTCTTTTCCTTCCATCAAGCTTCATCTTCCTCTTCCATGAGTAGCTAAAGTGTTGGTGATTTCCTTGAGTTGGGTAATGGTTTGACCTTCTAAACTTCAATGGAATTTCTTTAAGCTCTCTTTTTAGTTCATAATTATAGGACTTGGTTAAGTATGTAGTTATTGTAATATCCTGACTTGTGATTTAGGGCTAATTACGATCTTAATGATGTAATTATTGTTAATCTTATTGCAAACATGTTGTAAGCAATTGTAAAGTTTATATTGGAGTATAAGTGATGATTTGGCAAAGGTTATGATAATTAGGGGCGAAATTGGAAATTCACTTACCCACAAGTCGGTTACCGAAGAGAAAACTACTTAGTAATCGAGATCAATAGCTAGGATTGAAAGAACAAGAGGTGGAATCAAGTGTGTAAGAGAGTATATGAATTCATAGAAGGGAGGATAAGTTGTGCCATGTGTTCAAATGTGAGCCATTGGATGAGAAGTCAAAAAGTCAAATAATTTCGCTCTCTCTTCTCTTGTCAAGTCGGTTGTCTGTGTGTGTGTGTGTGTGAAGGGAAGAGATGCCATCATTATTCTCATCTCATTTCCTCTCTCCTCCTCCATTTTCGCTGAACTAGCCAAGAAAGAGAAAAATTAAAGGTGAGTTTTAACTTTGGAAATGATCTCTTTGGCCTAAATGTTATTTTATAAAGTTGTTCATAATAGTAAGGGCTTCTTGGCTATGATTTCAGAATTTTCCCTGGTGGTGAATTGGTGTATGTTCAAATTTGAAAGTGGGGAAAAGAAAGATTTGATCTTACCAAGTTAAAAAGGTAATCATTTAGTGCATTTTGGTATGAATATTTTGGCCATTGGTTTGGTTTTGGTAAATTATGGATTTTGCCCTGATTTCTTGTGATTTTAGAAGATATGAATTAAGTGATGTAATGTGGTGGAATAGATGCTAAATAGTGTATGGGAGTCAATGGTTTTGGTTTGGATTTGAAAAGAGGAAGTTTGGCAAATTGTGGTTTTGGGTGATCTAGTGACCTAGAGATGGGAATGTGTTGTTTGAGTGGAAGTTTGGTTGTTTTGGGTTATTAATAGGTTCCTTGTGTTAAGATAAGTGAGAATGAGTTTCAGTATAAGCTTTAGGACCATTGGTAGCAAATTGGTCAATTCTGGAAAACCATATCAGTTGCTGCAATTTGGCATCTGATAGGCATCACTCAAGTGAGGGAGGATCTCACTCGAGCACGGCATGAAATTCTGGGAATTTTGGTTAAGTCTTTAGGCAGAAACCGCTAGCACACTTCCTAACTTGCGAGTGAGATATGATCCTGCTCAAGTGCGCATGGGCATGCTCGAGTGAGGTCTTGCCTGGAAGTGATATGTGCTCTCGGGCAAACACTCTTGGTGTTGCACTTCATGGTGCTCGAGTGCAACTCCTTGTGCTCGAGTGAGTGTGAGAGATATTTTGAGGATTTGCTCTTGGGCAAAAACTTTCTGTGTTTCACTCGCTGGGACTCGAGCACAATTAAGGGTATCACTCGAGTGAGGTGGTTGTCACTCGAGTGAGGCAGCCCAAAATTGGTGTTTTACATCCAGAAAAGGTATCTTCTGGGTAGTTTCTTCCAACCCTTTAGGGATATATTTAGGCATATTATAACCGCCTAAAGAGTCTAAATGATAACCAACATAAAGTATTACGAGATTTGGAAACTTGGAAAAGAGATTGACCTATTGTCCCTATTTTGGTTTATAGGATTCGATATCTGCCGTCCTCGTGATCCCACTGAGCCAGCAAATGTCAGGAAGGAACGAGGTAGTGACTTTTCTTTCGTACCATATATGATGCATTGTATGTGTGTATTATCATTGATCTGTGATAAATTCGTATGCTGCGACATTGTGAATATGTGTAAGCACTGTTATTCCGATAGTCCCTGAGTAGCTAACAACAGTTCGGGTAAGGGTTGTGTGCCTTCCCGGCGGAGAAAGGGGATGAGGATGAGGTGTGACTTTGTGATTATGTGAAGAGCCTAAAGGCTATTTGTGAAGGCCGACGGGCCATTTGTGGAAGCCGGATAGCTATATGAGCTACACGGCTATATGTATGCACTGCCACGCCAACAGTCCCTGAGTAGCTAACAACGGTTCGGGTTAGGACGGTGTGCCTTCCCAGCGGAGAAAGGGGATGAGGGTGGAGTGTGATTTGTGCTGCTGCTGCTGTATGATGATTTGCTTACCTGCTGTGTGCTTATGTATGGTATAAATGTTTTGTTATTACTGGGATTCTCTTGAATCTCATTCTTTCCTTTAACTAACCTTTCAGACAGGGCGAGTGGCTCCAAGGAGAAGCGCACGACTCGGAGTGGTTATAACCCTGTAGGGACATTTTCTTTTGGATACGTTGGTTAAACATGTTGGGACAGAGATCTTGTAAATGATTTTTGGGTTGTAATTAATAGTTGAATATAGTTGTGTAATCCCCTATATGGGAATTGTAAATCTTTGAGTGAATGAATGGAACCCGGGGGGTTACCAGGATTACAATTAGATACTCTGATATGAATGAATGTAAAGTAACTGCCCAGGTGATTATATTCGACAATTGAACTTGAGACCGGGATAGGAAAGAAGTTTTGAAAATTTTGTAAAGTTCCTACCACTTAGTGGGTGTTTTAAATGAGTTTTGAACTATCTGACGGTCTCTAACCCCTTTTGACTATGCGTTATCGAATCTTAATTACGCTTAATAAGGCAGGGGGTTACAGTTATGATCTAGATTGTTCTATGCTAAGTGAATAAACTTAGTGGTTGAGCTAGGAGTTGATTAATTAAGCTTTATATGATTCAAATTAGGAGTAGGTTGAGTTGTTTATTCCAATTTGGTTGAGTGGATTGTAAATGACTAAACAGAATGCTTTAAACTTTTGTAATGGTAATTACAAGCTAGAATTGGAAGTTCATTATTCATCTCCTTGAGTCTGAATTATTTGGTGGTATTCATTTAATTGCTTCGGTAGAATGAATTAAATGATTACTACAAGTATGGAGCTAGTGGTAGCTTAGTTCCATCCTCTTGACTCATATTATGGAATTCATATCACTAGCAAGCAAGGAAGACTAAAACCTCAACTCAAGGGAATCCTATTTCATCATTATTCTAGTTTATTGAATTTACTTTGTTATTATTGTTAATTTTGATTCCGTTTGGTTCTTTGTTTTAAAAACCAAAAAATACAAAAATATTGCATTAGCTTAAATTATTTCATTAGTTTAAAAAAATAATTTCTCAAAATGATTTCTCACAACTTTAAGGTTTTTTTCACTTTACTATTTAGAAACTTGGAAATTAATCTCCTCACAAGAATGACCTAGGTTGAGCTACGACGCTACATTTTCAAACCTAGTTTTATTTTGAGAACTCACATGAATGGGTTCATCAAGAATGCATTTCTGAATGGTGATTTGGAGGAAGAGGTCTATATAGAGGTTCCAGATGGAGTCCTAGCTCCAAACAGCTCAGTTTGTAAACTTAACAAGTCATTATATGGACTGAAACAATCCCCAAGGGCTTGGTTTAACTGCTTCAACAAAGCAATAAAGAAACTTGGGTACAACCAGGAGCAAGCAGATGACACATTATTTATCAAGCATGATGATGGAAGAATCACTATCTTGATTGTGTACGTGGATGATATAGTCATTATTGGGAATGATGAAGACTCTATTGCCTAATTGAATAGGGATTTGTCCACCAAGTTCCAGGTTAAGGATCTCAGCCAAATGAGATACTTCTTGGGTATGGAAGTGGCAAGAACAAAAAGGGGCACCAACGTATCCCAGCGGAAGTATACCTTAAACCTGTTGCATGAGACAGGAATGTTAGGGGTATAACCTGAGGGAACACCAATAGAAGAAGGTTGTCATTTAGAAATCAAAGAGAATGGTGTCCCAATTGACTCTAAATGATATAGAAGACTTGTAGGGAAGCTGATATATCTAACCCACACCCATCCAGATATCAGCTATTCCGTTGGAATAGTAAATCAGTTCATGCATCAACCATAGGAAGAACACATGGCAGCTGTTTACAGAATTTTGAGTTATCTAAAATTATGTCCAGGAAGAGTAATCTTCTTCAGGAAGTGTAATGCCAGACACTTAGAAATCTACACCGATGTAGACCATGCAAAAGACAGAGAAACCATAAGGTCAACGTCAGGATACTGTATATATGTGTGGGGAAATCTCGTGATGTGGAGAAGCAAGAGACAAACTGATGTGTCAAAGAGCAGTACAGAAGCAAAACTGAGAGCTGTGAATGACGGAACATGTGAAGGACTCTGGTTTATCAGGTTACTAAAGGAATTAGGAATTTCGTATGAGGTTCCCATGCAAGTCTTGTATGATAACCAATCCAACATTGAGATGATGAGAAACCCTGTTTATCATGATCAAACAAACCATGTTGAGATAGACAGATACTTTCTTAAAGAGAAAGTTGAAGCAGGCATTATGACATTGTCCTATATACGGTCTGAAGATCATATTGAAAATATATTGACCAAACCACTGGGCAGATCTTAATTTGAAGAGTTTCGATGCAAGCTGTGAATGATTGACATATATTCTCCAGCTTGAGGGTGAGTGTTAGAATATTAGGAAATAAATTAGGATCCCATGATTCTAGTATCCTATCATATCCCTTGATTAGCCACTCTAGTTTAGGAAGGATCTTGATATTATGTTGAGTGATTGTAATCCTTATTTTTAATTCCCTTAATTCCTCTCTTTGTGAGGGCTCTCATTTGGATCCTATAAATTGTACTCTCTACTCATTAGAATAACGTATCATTGAGAGCATTATGTCTCTAATTTTGAACAATTAGAGACAACAATCAAATTTTAGAGGTTCACCATCTCAGATTCAATGATCAATGAATGGTTAAGGATCGAGAAGCTTCCTATCGGACCATTCAAAGTATTCAATGAGCCATAAATATTCAAAATTATCAGACCATGAGAACTAATGTGGTTTCTCAACTTTAATCCTAGCTCTATGTGTGAGCTTCATTAGATTATCTGCTATACCTATGCTAGAGCTATGGTGAATAAGGTCAAAAACCTTACTCACTTAAGAAAAAGATTATCTAATAATGGCCTATTTATTAGCAAGGAGGAGAGGAACATTAGAGAGATCATGTCTTGTAAGGAACAAGAGATACATATATACTTCTACAAGACATATTCTAACAACATACCTTCATTTAGTTTCTCTATTCCTCAAGGCTAACAAGATATGGTACTTAGAGAGAGAAATGGAAAAGGTGAGATTTGGTTAGCTTCTTGTCCTCTTTAGCTCAAATACCTTTCTTTAAAATTGTTCATAGTGATAAGAGCTTCATCTCTATGGTTTTAGATTTGGGAAAGAAGGTGTTTTGAGAGCTTGAGGAAATTATGATAATGAAGAATCAAGGTTTTGGCTTGGGAAAGAGGAAGGGTGAGTATTTGTACCCTTTTGATCTAAGTTTTGTGATATTTGGTTAAGTTCTGTGAATTGTGGTATTTGCACTAATTTTGGTATAATTGTGAAATGGATGGTTTGAATGGTGGGTGGTGTTGAAAATGGTGTCCTAATGTGTTTTGATGCCATTAGAATTGATTTAAGTCATTGGGAGTATAAGTGAGGGAATTTGGTAATGTGTGTGATAAGTGTGACCATAGGGGAAAATGTTATTGTGATAGGATTTTGGTTGTTCTGAGGTTTCCAATGGGTTCCTTGTGTGAAATTATGTGGGAATAACCTTATGTAAGAATTTTAGGACCATTGGAGACATATTGGTTAAGTTTAGAAAGTGTTGATGCTGCTGCGTTCTAGGTTCCGATATTGTCTCACTCGAGTGACAGGGGTCTCACTCGAGTGATGCAGCATATTTTCCCTTTTCCCTTCAGTTTTGGTTGCACATGCATGTGGAAAGTGTGAGAGTACATTGGTTTACCCGCTAGTGATAAGGGTTGTCACTCGAGTGAGCATGCATTTTGGCACTTGGAGCCTTGTCTCGGGTTAACACTCATGGGTAATTTGGCAAGAGTATGAATGTGCACTCGCAAGTGTTGTGATCTCACCCGAGTGCTGAGGGTAGTGCTCGAGTGAGCTTGCCATTTTAAGGGTTCAGTGGCTCTCGGGTAGTCACTTTCTAGGCTTCACTTGATAGGACTCGGGTGCTTGAGGAGGCATCACTTGAGTGTTAAGGTTATCACTCGAGTGAAAGGCATCCATCACTTGAGTGAGGTTATCTTCACTCGAGTGTTATAGTCAAAAAGGGGATTTTGAGGATTCAAAAGATGAGCTTTTGTCAAGTATTTCCCAACCCTTTAGGAATATGTTTAGGCTTTGAGTAGCCACCTAAAGGTTGTGATGGTAACCAGCTTAAGTGTTTGAAAGTTAAGGAATTGGAAAAAGGGATTAACCCTATGTCCTTGGTGTTGGTTTTAGGGTTTGATAATCGCCCTGATCGTGAGCAGTCGGAGTTGGAGCTTACGTGGAAAGAGGGTAGGGAATATATCTTTCCTGCATGTATTTGATATTGTGTTAGTGTGTTGGTGCATGTCTTAGCTTTGCACGATTATGTGTAATTTGAAGCTATGTTTCAATTTATGCTATGGCAATTAGTATGTTGTTTGAAGCATTGAGCTTACAAATTTGTCATTGTATGAGTATGAGTTATGTGATGCAAGCATATCATGCATTAAACATTTATCGTACATGCATATTAATATTGTTTACCTACTGAGATTCTCTTGAATCTCACCCTCCCTTACTAACCTTTCAGATAAGGTAGTGGATCGAGGATGGAGCAGGCACTAAGGGTAACGAGGACTCCTTCGGGTCATCATTTTGGTAGTAGGTTATCATCATAGTTGGGACATTTGTATGTGGATTTGGCTGCGTATATATGGATAAGGATTTGTTTATGTGTATGAGATAGATTTATGTAATCCCCATATGAGGGCTTGTAGGGGCGAATATGCCCTTTAAGGCTTTGATTAATGAATGGAACCTAGAATTTGGCTGGGAGTTATTTTGCGTACTCTGATATTTATATGAATGTGATTTATCTTCATGTAGTAATTGTATTCGGAATGTGAACGAGAGACCATGTTATAAATGATTTCGAAATATATTTATGAAAACCCCGTCTGGTATATGGGTTTTGCAATGAGTTTTGATTATTATTGGTTTATATTTCACTTCAATTGCGTATTTTGGATATTAATTACGGCAAGGGGTTATAGCTAAGGCATTCAAAGATGATGAAGCACAATCCTCAGTAAGAGCTAGATCACCTGGACCCTCTTTCATTGGATCCACTAGTCAAATAGACTAAGCTTTAGAAGTTTTCACTTGATATTACCAATACCAATAAGAAGCTCATTAAGGTTATAGATGATAAAGTAAGAAAATTATATGAATTTAGAAATAAGTCATGAATGAGTAAGAACTCATTTATTATAAATTTGAAATTTTAGGACTTGACAATTGCCAGGCCCCTAATAGGAGCCTATGGGCTAGCCTACATAAAGCCTAGCATAGCCTATTTTGTAAATAGGCTAGGCTCAGGCTCAGCCCTATTGCCAAGCCTATTTAGATAAACAAGACATGTCTATTTTCATAAAACCTAGCCTACAAGCCTACAGGCCTAACCTATTTAACTTTTTTAATTTATACTATAATATAAGAATATATAATGTCATCTAAATAATTGTATAAATTATTTATAAATTTACTAACTTTACCTTAATTATAAGTTTCACATTTCATTGTTATTACTCTCAACCCTTACTTTCGCATCAATCATTAAGCCCTACTTCTCTTCTCTCTGATTACTCGAGATGGCAATACTAACCACTCCCTCTCCCTTGATTTGCGTTGTCCACTAAAACA
This sequence comes from Inga leiocalycina, assembly GCA_963242795.1. Classification (NCBI taxonomy): domain Eukaryota; kingdom Viridiplantae; phylum Streptophyta; class Magnoliopsida; order Fabales; family Fabaceae; genus Inga; species Inga leiocalycina. The sequence continues at coordinate 50,520,066 of OY725327.1, read as the reverse complement.
TAATAATTTATGAGTTTATTTTAGTGCCAAATGAAATATTATAATCTTAGTAGGACGAGTTTGTCCTAATTTATGTGGGAATAGTATAGAAATAAAATCTAGTTTTATATGTTACTTGTCATGCTTGATCAATTTTAAAAAATATATCTCATTAGTTAGCAGACATTAGTTTTTCTTATTCCTAGTTGCTTGAACAATTGTTGTCATTGGATTTTCTTTTCTTTTCCTTACTAAGCCTTTATATTACAACAAGAATGGATGTTAAGCTTTCAAGACATAATGTAATATTTTAAATAAGCGTGAAGGCATTATATATGAATTTAAATGCATAGGTTTTAAAGGCTATTTAAAGACCTATATTTTAAGTAGGCTTTTAAACAGGCTTCAAGCCTTGTCAGGCCTTTTGAAAGCCCAAGCTCAAGCTTAAAAAAGCCTACATAAAGGCCCGGCTTTAAATTTCTGTTGCAGGCCTAGGCCTATTTAGGTAAAGTCTAGCCTAGCCTATTTCTACCCTTAATCAAGAATTAGTGAACTGGCTAGCTAGGTACTTTAAAGGATTTCATGTAGTAACTCTATATTTCATACACTATGTGATTGGTTATATGCTTTATATTGCCATATTCTGTAACACAAGTTGTAGACACATAACCTGGTTGTGGTGTGGAAAAAGCACAAGAACTACCCAGTGGGAAAAGCACAAGTACCATCAGACCCAGTGGGACCCCAACTAGGGCAATGAGACAAGTCCAGGCAGACAATCATCTTCACCAAAATAGTATAACAAGTAGGGGTCATACAGTCATATGATCCTGAACAGTGCATACAGGGCCAGTAGGGGCACAAACAGTCATTTGTACTCGAACACTGAGCAGATAGACAAATTTATGGTGTTATAATTATGTTGCTTATATGGTGCATTGCATGTTTATTTATCTCATTTTATATGATTGATTGTGTGTTACTACTGAGATTCATTTGAATCTCACCCCTTTCCCAAAATTTAAATTTACTTAGCTAGTGGAAGTAGCTCTAAGGGCAATGCTGTGGAGACCGACAACTGAGAGTTTCGATCTAGTTCAAGCTGTGCTATTGGATATCTTTAGTTTTGTTTTATCTTTTGGGATTTGTATATGTCTTGTTCAAACCCTGAGAGGATTCCTTGTATATCTAATCAAGTACATTGTATCAGCATACTTATACTATTTTTGTATGCCCACTGAACTATGCGTTATTACTCTGGTTAATATCAAGATGTTATGAGGGTATGACATGGATGAAACAAAATATATACCCTTGTTAAATGTTGCTAGAAGCATTATGAATAATGTAGGTTTGCCACTTAAATTATGGGGTAAAGGGATTATAACTACTGCATACTTAATAAATAGGATTCATTCAAGAAATCTATTCTACATGAAACCTTATCAAATGTTATATGGGACACCACTATCTTTGATCCATCTTAGTGTGTGTTTGGGGGGGCGTTTGAGCCCCCCAAACGCCCAATTCTCCATCAAACGCCCAATGGGCAAAATGAAAAAAAATGGTGAGTGTTTGGGGATCAAGGTAGGTAATTGAGCTTAAGATTGACATAATAGCTTTTGGTATAAGCTCAACTTTGGAGCTTTTGGTGATTTAGCTTTTAGGGAGAGTGAAAATGATTAAAATATTTTTTCAGTTGTGTCCAGTGTACTATCAGACTTATTACAATTTTACCCTTAATATACTTTTTTTGCTACAAAAATTAATTTTAACTATTATTTGGTGCTTTTAACCCTTAAAATATTTTTTCAACTGTACCCAATGTGTTATCAGACTGATTGCAATTTTATCTTTAATGTATCTTTTCAGTTCCAAAAATTATTTTAAACTATTTTTTGGTGTTTTTAACCCTTTAAAATATTTTTCCACCCACTCTCTCTTACTATTATCACAAAAGTCACTTGTGCTTAAGTCAATCCAAACAAGTTTTATTTTTATAAAAGTCATTTATACAATCGCTGTTCCAAACATAAATCACATTACACAATCGAGCTTTTACCAAAATTGAAATTACCAACCGCTAAATTGAGAAACTCTATTTTTCCCATCGCTCTTCCAAACACACCCTTAAAGTGTTTGGATGCCTTGCTTTTGCCATGAATTTAAATTCACAAGATAAGCTCCAAAACAGGGCAAAAGCATGTATTTTTCTTACCTATCTAATCACTCAAAGGGTTATTTGTAAACTCCCCTTTTCTTAATGTATACGTATGAGTTATTACTTAATTCACTTGCATATATTAATATGATATCGATATTAATACTATCATTGCGGTTGTATTGTCTAATAACACTGCTCTATGATAAATCTGATACCACTCTCGGGTACTAATACCCTTATCTTATGTACTGATCTTACCTTTATCATGTCAATATTACCAAATATGTAAATATTTTGATAAATAACTACGTGTTCTGATACCGCCTTATACTATTCTTACTATATATGTCTACAAGCATTCATATACATACAAGCTTGTACGATCATTTAAGGCTATCAAAATATTAATATTTACAGGTAACTAACAAAATAACTTTGTCTCTTCATCTTCTTCTTTCATTCATCAGCACTCACCTCTTTGCCCTTTGTGTCACTTGTCTTTACTGTGTAATGAATTTTAGAAATGGTAATCAAAAGAATCTCAGTAGTAACAAGCATTCAATCATATCAAATGTAAGTACCCAAGGCATGCAATACAGCCATCACAACACAATGAGTATTATAGGAGCATTTAGCACATTAACATATGGCACAACATACACAGATCACATTGCCACAGCGTTTGGTTACAAACGTGAACATCCACCGATCATATACTTAACTGCTTTGGGCATCCACCCAACATGTTCTGCATGCTCAAAACATAACATATTTGATAGTAAAACACACATACATAGCATTACATAGTATATGAAAGAAAGAGTTACTACTTAAATGCCTTTCCGATAACTTATCCTTATTTATCAGTTTCTCGGTTGGCCTGGGCAAAGATTGAACCCTATAAGTTAGAATTCATGAGCGAATGTGTTATTTCTTATTCCAAATTCTTGTCCTCTAATATTAGTTATCTTTTAACACTCTCACATTATGTCAATTAGGTAGCAAATGGGGTCTACACTAGCTTCTAGCAAATGGGGTCGACAACTTGTCCTTATTTATCAGTCTCTCGATTGGCCTGGGCAAAGATTGAACCCTATAAGTTAGAATTCATAAGCGAATGTGTTATTTCTTATTCCAAATTCTTGTCCTCTAATATTAGTTATCTTTTAACACTCTCACATTATGTCAATTAGGTAGCAAATGGGGTCTACACTAGCTTCTAGTATATGTCTCTACCCTTTAGAATCAAGTTTAACACAATTTGCCTTAGACACTTTAAATCCGCAGGTTACCTCATTTTGGCAGATTTGTCACCCAATTTTGAAAATTCATAACTTACTCTAGAAGATTCCAAATGAGGTGATTTCAAGTCCTATGGAAATATATTTAAGTCCTCTTTAAAGAAAAAATATCACTCAGTACTAATTATAAGGTAAAACCTCAAGAATTCTCAACTAACCTTACTGCCACAAAATGTATTCTAGTGTTGATAATTTAACTTCAACAGATCATAACTTACAATTTACTAAGCCAAATTGCGCATTCTATACATCAATTGAAAGCTTGGGATGCTTACTAACTTCCTGTAAAATATCAAAATCATTGGAAAAGATTTGACCACATATGTGCTTGTGTGGCGTAAGATGGCGCCAAATGACTCAAAGACTTCCATGAGTGAGCCCGTGTGTCTTATGGCACACCAATTGTACATAGACACTGATAGCTTTCATCCGACTATCGGCACATAAGGTAACTTCTCATCGCGCCACCTTAAAAGCTACTTTATGGATGTAGGACCCAAATGGCCCCATATATGCCTTTGGGTAACACTAAATTGCGCCAAATATGCATAAGTGCCTATACACCAACATCTTATGTTTGACTACTTATACACACTGAGCCTCATGGAATCAGAAGACTCAGTCTCAACTCAGAGGGCTAAATTATATAGTCCTATGAAACTTGTAATACCCAAAATGCACTCAAGGGCTAAATATACATAATAGATAGTGGGATTAATGACAATATTACCCTCAGAAATTTTTGTTATGACTTTATTTTCGATTAACTTGAGATAACTACGTAGTCTTTTAGCCTAAAGTCAAAAATGACCAAAGGCCTAATTTGAACATGAGAAAAAGGAGAAAATGGTTTATGGAAGAGAAAGAAAGGAAACAAATAAAGAGTTAATGGCAATCTAAATAATATTTCCATAATCAAGGACAAAAGAGGGCAAAAGAGACAATTGCCACTTGATCTTGAGGTTAAAGTTAGAAACCAAAATGAAGGGCTAAGATTTACTCTTGAAAAGTAAAGATAATGATGAAGAAGATTAAATTAATTTCCCTTCATTCTCCCTTGATAAAAAACATTCAAGACCATAGGAAGAAGGAAAGAGAATTTAAATGATATACTTCTTCATCGTTTCCATTTGAAAAGTCAACAATTGTGGCTAGGTATAAATAAAGAAAGAACCAAGAGATCAATGGATCAATATATCTTTCTCCTTTTGTCTTAATTAATTTTATTCAAGATCCCAAAGAGAGAGAAAATGAGTATGTGAACACAAATGGTGACCTTGGGAAGCCATTAAAGTCAAGTGGAAAAGATAAGAAGAAAAATAAAAAATTGTAGGCAAATAGCTACAATTAAAATCAATATTGGAGGAGGCAATTAGTCAACATATTTTCCTCCATTTTGGCAGCCAAATTTTGTCCATGTAGAAGAGGAAAGAAGGAAAAGAAAGTCAATATGTTTACTATAAGAATTGACCACCATGGTAAATTACTTGACTTGTGCAAGAAGAGTGATTTATGGCCACAATTTTTGCTTTCTCTTTGACAAACTTTTGGCCAAGTAATTAAGGGCAAGAGAAGAGAAAAAATATGACCCATTACTTGAATATTTTGGCCAACAAACAACGAGCAAGAGAAAAAGAAAGACAAGAAACAAAGGTAACTTTCTAGGTTGATTTTCTCTTATCAAATCACTTCTTTGGCTCAAAATCTCTTCATAAACCTTGTTCCCCTTATTGAGAGGTTCAATTATATGGTTTTATAATTTTAAGGGGAGGTGTTTTGATTCATCTATCAAGACCCAAAGTTGTAGAATCAAAGAAAGAACCTAAGGAGGAGCAAGAGGTGAGTATTAGCTTCAATTTAAGCTATGGGTTGTGTAAGTTGAAAGAGTATTTTGACATGTGTAATTCTGCCCTAATTTAGTCCAAGCTAGGGTTTTGAGGAGTCATGGAGATTTGATTATGTTCATGGTGTTTTATGATGCTTAAAGGACATATGAAGCTAGATGTGGGCTTAAATTGGAAGTATGGTAATTGTTGGAATTTTGTTGAATTTCTGCCCAAAACAGGATGTGGGGAATGAGTAAGAATTTGTTCATTTTGATGTTACCATTGTGTTCTACACAAAAAATATTATGTGGCTATAGCCCTTGGTTGTGAATTTTGGGTTATTGAAACTCAAAATGTAAAACTGGATTTTCTGCAGAACAGAATTCCAGCAAGGTACATTGATTGTGTGGTGGTTTTGGATAACCAAGTGATGTTCAATAAAGGTGAAACTTTCTAGAGTAAGAGTAGACATTGCAAGCTTTAAATTGATATATTATGGGTGACATTTTTTATGTGTATGCTGGGAGTTATGTATTTTCAAAGTCTGAGGTTGAAACTGGAATTAATTCTGGAACCATATGGAATTTCGTTTAAGTCTGTATTTTTGTAGTGGAGCATAGTAGTGGTTCATATTTTTCCTGTATAGAAGACTTAAAAAACTTCAAGTAGGACTTAGAGTCACCTCATTTCGATTTTTTTAGAATTAGTTATGATTTTTTAAAGTTTGTAGAAAATTCTGATGATTTGGTTCAAGTGTGCCAAAATTCAAAGGTAATGGCGCATGGTAATAACTATAAACTTTAAGGTTAGAATATTGGTCTTTTGGGTTAATTGACCTCTTTAGCTCCTTAGTTGACTTAATTAAATGACCATAGGGATAACCAAGCCAAGTATTATGAGTTATTAAAGAATTAGAATAAGTAATAACTCGTCATCCTTGATTATGATTTATAGGATTTGACATTTGCCCTGCGCATAAGAAACCGGTGTCCAAGCAAGAACGGAAAGAACAAGATAGTGACTCTTTTTCCTATATCATGTATAATTGCTTGTATGTTTGTGCTTATCATTGAATTGTGATAAACGTGAATGCTGCTATTATGCCATTGTGAAATTGTGATGAACGTGAATGTTTTTGTTTATGCCGTTGTGAACACAGTGAAAGCTGTCGTGATGCCATGGAAGTGAATACAGTGAAAGATGTTATTGTTTATGCCATTGTGAATACATCGAAAGCTATCATTTTGTGACTTACGAGTCACGCATTAATGTGGTAGCTGAATACAATGAAAGCTGTTGTGACACTCGTCACGCATCAATATGGAAGTTGTTGTGAATGCTATTGAGAATTTGTTGCCGAGAATGTTATCGTTATTGTGAATGCTATTGCGTTATTGTTTTGTGATAATTACTTCCATGCCTTGTTTATTATATTCATATGAGTGAATGTTACTACTGAGATTCCTATGAATCTCATTCTTTCCAATGACTAACCTACAACCAGGGCAAGTATCAAAGGAGAAGCAGGTATACAAGGGCGGCTAGTATTTGCGGTTAGGAGTTTAATTTTGTGTTGGTTATCAAACTCTTGGATAAATGCATATACTATAGTTATAAATCCAATGTAATGATAGCGGAGGTATCTACCGTAGATTTGGATGGATGTATGTAATCCTTGCTATAGGAAACTCTTGTAGGCCCATTTAGTGAATGTATGAAACTTGAGAATCTGCTTAGAAATTTTGTTATGCACTTTGATATTAAGGGATGGAATAGAACCAAACAGGCCAAATGGATTCAAAAAGTGAAAGTGAGACCGTATATAATAGATTGTGAAAAGTTTTGAAAAACCCACTTTATCACGAGACCAAATCTTGTCTTGAAGTTGGGACTTCTAATGAGTTTTGAATCAACCGTTGGTTTCCTATTTAACTTAATGGCATGTTTTCAAACTATATTATCAGTTGTGAAGGTAGGGGGTTACAAAACTCATTCTACCTTTAGGACGACTCTTGACAAAGTGGGATTAATAGTCTTCTTGACTTAGGCTTATTCTCAAGCTTCTAGGCCCGAAATTCAGGATATTGCAGTATCTCCTCTATGACATTAAGAATAAGGCTCTTATAATTTCTAGACATGTAATGTTCATGGAGAACATATTTGTAACCCCCTTCTATCCAAGGCCAAGATTAAGTTCATAATTAGAAAATTTTGTTGAATTAGAGACCACGGGATAATTTGAGACTTGTAAAATTTTCTTTTCCCAAAAACAGGGTTTTCAAAACCTTTTCTAAACCAATTCAACAGTGGTCTCATATTCGCATTTCAAATACACAATTGGCCTGTACAGTTCAATTCCATTCATAAATATCAAAGTGCAATAAAATTTCTCGACATACTCGGGTTTTATTAATCACTAAAGGGTTTACAGGGCACAAATGCCCATAATCAGTTTCCCATTCTAAGGGATTACACAAATACCATTCTATGGTCCATAATATATCATATACAAATGTCCATAATGATAACTAAAAACCAAAATAAACTCCTGGCCCAGAGCTCTATCTATCGTTCTTCGCCTGCTTCTCCTTGGAACCTCTAGCCCTGTCTGAAATTTGTTTTGTGGAAGAGTGAGATTCTAAGGAATTCCCATAGTAACAAATCACTTATAGTATGCACAACCATAAAGCATGTAAGCATATCATAACAAATCACACAGCAATCACAATGGCGGTTATAGCGATAGGGGTAGGTATGATGTGCATTACCCTCACGTCTGCTCACGTTGAAGTGCTAACACTGTATTGCACCACAACATAGTTCTCAACCATATATTTCACCACAGCTGGGTTCCACATAAAACATTTCACATATTTCACAATACAGCCCCATCAATTACAACGGTAGGGGTAGGTGTGACACGCATCACCACCTAGGATTGCTCACGCTGAAGTGCTCATGCTGTAATGTACTTCGGCACATTTTGCATTCACATTTTCACAATGGTGTCATGCCCACAATTTTCACAACAAAAAAATGATAAGTCATGTATACCAAGCATCATACACAACATGAGAGAAAAGTCACTACCTTGGTCTTTCCGTGCTAGCTCTGGCACTGGTCTCTCACGGGCAGGACAATTATCAAATCCTATAATTCATGATTAGGGACAAAGAGTTATTCTCTATTCCAATACTTAATGACTTTATAACACTTAGATTTGGTTATCATTAATATCTTTTAGGAAGCTACAATTGCCTTTAACAAAAGCCCTAAAGGGTTAGAAGAACTATACCAAAGATCCCTTTTTAGAAGTACAAGTGTTGATTTTTCACTGTTGCACTCGAGTGAAGAAAGCCTCACTCGAGTGATGATGGACTTGCACTCGAGTCATGAAAAGCATACTCGTGCGAGTGCTTGATAGAAAGTAATGGCAGAGATATGAAATGCCCACATTACTCGAGCATAAAGATCAACACTCGAGTGATAGCCTAATGCTCACCCGAGTTCCACAAAGTGAGGTTCAGGAAACTTTCAAATGAAAAGTGCACTCGAGCAGGGACCTCGGCACTAGAGTGACGGTTTAACACTCACGAGTGCTAAGACACACTCTTTAAAAATGACCGTGAGTGACATCTCAAGATGCGAATTGATAGTGTCAAATACATATACACTCGAGTGAGAACCCACATCACTCACAAATGAGACAAACACTTTGGCTTTTTGGAAGGAAGTGCAATAGGAAAGCTGAAGGAAAAAGAGAACATGAGATGCTGCACTCGAGTGAGACCCCATATCAATCGAGTGATGCTTATCAGAAGCCAAAATGTAACCCCCTGCCTTAATTAGCATGATTAAGATTCGATAATATATAATAAAATGGTTTAGAGACCGTTGGATAGTTTGAACTCATTTTGAACTTCCTACTTCACCGTAGGTTTTTCACAAAATCCTTCAAAACTTTTCCCCATCCAGGTCTCAATTTTGAATATTTGAATATAATCACCTGTGCAGTTAATTCACATTCATACATATCAGAGTATGTAACATAAATCCCGACAAACCCCGGGTTCCATTTATTCACTAAAGGGTTTATAATTCCCATAGAGGGGATTACACAACTATATTCAACTAATAGTTACAACCCAAAAATAATTTACAAACCCCTGTCCAATATGATTAACCAACATGGCCCGAACAAAATGTCCCTATAGGGTTCTAATCGCTCCGGGTTGTTCGCTTCTCCTTGGAGCCACTTGCCCTATCTGAAAGTTTAGTCAAAAGAAAGAATGAGATTCAAAGAATCCCAGTAGTAACAAAACATTCATACCACACATAAGCACATAGCATGTAAGCAATCATCATACAGCAGCACAAATCACACTCCACCCTCATCCGCTTTTACCGCCGGGAAGGCACACCGTCCTAACTCGAACCGTTGTTAGCGACTCAGGGACTGTTGGCGTGGCAGTGCATACACATAGCCTTATAGCTCATACAGCTATCTGGCTTTCACAAATAGACTTTCGGCTTTTCACATAATCTCACATATCACACCCTATCCTCATCCCCTTTTACAGCCGGGAAGGCATACCATCCTAACCCGAATCATTGTTAGCAACTCAGGGACTATTGGCATGGCGGTGCTTACACATATACACAAATATCGCAACATACGAATTCATCACAAATCAATGATATAACACACATACAATGCATCACATATGGTATAAAAGAAAGAGTCACTACCTTGTTCCTTCCTGATGTTCGCTTGCACAGAGGGCTCACGAGGACGGTAGATGTCGAATCCTATAAACCAAATTAGGGACAATAGATCAATCTCTTTTCCAAGTTCTTAATTCTGTAATACTTTAAGTTGGTATTCATATGAACTCTTTGAGTGGTTATTAAATGCCTAGATATACGCCTAAAGGGTTGGAGTAACTATCCTCAAAGACACCTTTTTTGGAAAAAGAAGCACTAATTTTAGGCTGCCTCACTCGAGTGACGAACACCTCACTCGAGTGATGCCCACAGTTGTGCTCAAGTCCCAGTGAGTGAAACACAGAAAGTGTTTACTCAAGAGCAAGCCTCACAGTATCCCTCACATTCACTCGAGCACAGGAAGCTCTACTCGAGTGATAACCTTAAATGCACTCGAGCACCAAGAAGTGAGGCTCAGCGAGTGACTACTCGAGAGCAACCCAACTCCTAGGCGATAAGTGCACTCGAACACCAGCCCTAGTGCTCGAGTGACTTCCCAATGCTCGCGAGTAATGACGCACGTCACTCAAAGATGAAGAAGTGCACCCGTGATTTCTGCCTGAAGACTCAACCAAAATACCCAGAATTTCATACCGCACTCGAGTGAAGCCTATCAGAAGCCAGATTCGCAGCAACTGATAAGGTTTTCCAGAATTGACCAATTTGCTATCAATGGTCCTAAAGCTTGTACTAAAACTCATTCTTACTTATTTTAACACAAGGAACCTATTGGTAACCTCAAAACTACCAAAATCTTACCACAATGACACCTTTAACACCTCTAACCACCTTGCAACCAAATTCACCCAATGACCAAACTTCCTCTTTTCAAATCCAAACCAAAACCATTGATACCCATACACTATTTGGCATCTATTCCACCACCAACACTACTCAATTCATATCATCTAAAATCACAAGAAACCAGGGCAAAATTCTAGAATTTACTAAACTTAACTAAAAGACAAAACAAGTATACCAAAATTCATCAAAAGCTTACCCTTAAGCTTGTTGAAATCAAAACCTTGATTCTTTTACTTTCAAATTTCCTCAAGTTTCCACACACCACAAATCAAAAATATGAAAATATTGGAATGAAGCTCTTGAACTTTTGAATAAAATCAATGAAGATGAAGTGAGCATTTAGAGTCAAATACTTACCTAAAATTCAAACCCTTCCTTTCTCTTTCCTCCTTGGTTCCGTTGGAAATGGAGAATGGTGAAAGAGAGATGAGTTGATGAAGATGATCTCATTTTCCCATTTCCCATGCTTCTTCACCGACTTGAGAGAGAGAGGGAAGAGTATTTGAAAATTTGACCTCATCTATGGTTCATATTTTGCCACTTGGCACCATCTTATTCTTCCTACCATGATTTCACATGGACTTGCATGCATTGGATTCCACCTATTGCCCTTTCATTCCTAGCCATTGATCTCAATTAATAAGGAGTTTTCTCTTCGGTAACTGACCAGTTGGTTGGTAAATTTACCATTTTGCCTCTGATTATCACAATGCTTACTAAACCATCACTAAGCACCTTTATATCACATTGCACAACATATACTTCAAAAGTTCCAGATTATCATTAATTACATCACTTTGAAGTTGTTAATCCTTGATTACAATTTAGGATATTACACAAAACGCAGCAGAGTTCACAACATTTTCCAAATTTTTACCATATGTTTCCAATGATCCCAAATTCTAATCCAAGACTATTCCCACATAATTTTGCACAAGGAATCCACTGAAAACATCAAAACTATCAAATTCCTATTCCATTATCATGCTTGATTTTAGGCAACATCTAACACAAAATCCTCAAAATTACAAAACTTGTCATTTCAAACTCAAACCCATTTCTATCTATTCTAACCACACAACAAGGCACCATTTCCATGACTACATCATACCAAACTCCCAATAATCCTAATTTTCGAAAATAGGCAAAAATTTCAAAAATTCAAGACTATGTCCAATAGCCACAAAACTCATATAGAAAGGTTCATCTTACTTACCTCAACAACTTTCACAAAGAGGTTCCTTGATCCACCAATCCTTAGATTTCCTTGTGTGCTCAAAACACCACCAATGGAAAGTCTAAAGCCATAGAAATGGAGCCCTCAATCCAAGGAATAAGATTAAAGAAGAGAGTTTTTGCATTTGGGGTCATTGTCTTACCTTAATATCAAGCTTTTTCTTTCTCTCTCCTAAGCACCCATGGTTGCCGAAAATGGAAGAAAAAATAAGAGAGAAGAGAGCTTGAAGAAGATGAAATGATGAATTCCCCTTAGCCCATGCTTGTTCAGCCGAAAATGGGGAAGGAAGAGAGAGAAAATGATTAAACAATGGGTTATTGGACTTTCTCCACACTCTTCCTTTATCTCCCATTTGCCAAGTGTCTCAATCTCATTGGTTATCATAAAGCAAATAATTAATTAGTTACTCTAACTTCTCCATTAGCCATTTAGTCATACATCTCATCTCTTCTTAGTTAGCAATTAATTTCTTCATTAATCACTTACTAATTAACCGACAATTTTCCATTCTTTCTAATTTTTCACTGATCTTGGCACATTATCTTAAGTTGTCACATAACACTAATTTAAATTATTTTCCTCTTCTTCATGTCCCATTTCCCTCATATTTAGCCCAAATAATTATTTGTCATATAATTATGCAAAAATACAGGGTGTTGGGAATTTGCAATAATTAATTTAAGACTTAATTTAACTTTAATTCACAGAATATTCTCAATAATTATCATTAGCCCTTAATCAAAATTTGGGGCATTACAATATTTTCTTTTGCTGATTGTGATGATTCAGATCAAGGAAGAGATAAAAATTGAACTTGTAAACTTGACTATTTTGATATAATCCATGAAGCACCATCCAATACTCCTCCTATGACCCGAATAAATCACAATCAAGAGACTAATATAGAGTCCAATAGAACTCAACAAGCTAGCCAGAATTGGGATGACATTGGGGAGAATTCACAACATCACTCATCCATTAGATCCACTAGAAATAGACAAGCCTCTGTTTGGACTAAATACTATGAGTGTCAATATTTACCTTCTTCTAGTGCACAAAACTGTGACCCTATAAGTGACATTGAATGAAAATGATGTTAATATGCTGCATTCTATTTCACTTGATGATTTGTCTCCATCATATAAATGCTTTCTTACTTCTATTGAAAAAGAGGGTGAGCCAGACAACTATTTTCATGTTTGTAAGGATCCAAGGTGGCCTAAGGCTATGCACAATGAGATTAAGGCCTTAGAGTCAAACAAGACCTGGAAAATAGTTAATTTACCAAAAGGAAAAAGACCAATAGGGTGTAAATGGGTGTTTAAAGTAAAATATAAGGTAGATGGTAAGGTCAATAAGTTTAAAGCCCAATTAGTCATTAAGGGTTACAACCAAAGGAAATGAATAAATTTCTGAGACTTTTTCTTCGGTTGTTAAAATAGTGACTATTAGAACTATTCTTAAGCTTGCAGCTATTAATGATTGAGAAATTCATCAAATGGATGTTGATAATTCATTCCTTCTAGGCGATCTACATGAGGATGTCTATATGACTATTCCTCAAGCATCCTTTTGGTTTTGAAAGGAAAACAGATCAATTGAAGGTATGTAAATTAGAGGAATCTCTCTATGGCCTAAAGCAAGCAAGCTTCTATGCAATGGAATGAGAAATTAACACAATCATTGATCAATGGTGGTTTTCAACAAATTAAGCATAATTATGCTTTATTTTATAAAAGAATTGATGCTAATTTGGTTTTTATTCTTGCATATGTTGATGATCTCATGATTATAGGTAGTAGTGTTAAAAGAATTTAGGATCCTAAAAGGTATTTTCATCAAGAATTTAAAATTAGAGATCTAGGCATATTAAAATATTTCCCTGGGTTGGAAGTGATAAGGTCTAAACATGGCATTCTTTGTAACCCCCTCAGTAATTATATCCGAAATACACGATTAAAATGAAATAGAGACCAATAATAATCAAATAACATTTACTAACCCATCACATGATGGGGTTTTCAAAAATACCTTTCGAAATCATTTATAAACTTGGTCTCATATTCACATTTCGAATACAATTACTACGCGAAGATAAATCACATTCATATAAATATCAGAGTGCACAACATAATCATCCCGGCAATCTCGGGTACATACCTTCGCTAAAGATATACAGGGCATAATTGCCCATTACAATTCTCCAAATGGGGATTACACAATCTTTCTCATACATATACAAATATCCAACAACTCATTTCAAATACATAACCAAATATACTCATCCTAAACATGCATTGATAACCACTTATCACAAGATTACAACCCGAACGAGTCCCGTCGCCTTTGATTGCTTACTCCATCCTCGATCCACCTACCCTATCTAAATTGTTGGTAGGGGAGGGTGAGATTCGAGAGAATCTCAGTAGGGAAATATTATCAATATGCAAGTAAGATAAGTGTTTAATGCATGACATGCTTGCATCACTTAACTCATGCACACATACAATGACAAATCTATAAGCTCAATGCTTCGAATGATACACATATGGCCATAGCATATATTGAAACATAGCTTCAAATCATTCATACATGTTCCACATAATCAAGCAAAGCAATAACATGCATCAACACATTAACACAGTTATCAGAGCATGCAGGAGAGATAAGTTCCCTACCTCCAGTCTTTTCTCCTCGATTTGCGTGCCATCAACTCGGGGCTTCACATTCGATCCTACAATGTCAAATGTACTATTTAGACACTTCCATACTGTTTCTGGGGGTTATATGAGGCTATATTGAAAAATTACTAAAATACCCCCGGGACCCGGCCCGGCCCAACCCTGCCGTACCCGGTCCGACTGTACTTTTCCTGAAATTTTGACATGGGCTATTCTGACATATTTTCGCCCAAGGAATCCATTTCCGGACTTAGAATTATCAAATTCAATGTCAATTACAAAATTACCCTTGACAGCCCCACTTTAAGGGTTTTAGGGGCGTTTCTGTAATTATGCTTTCTCGGCCTTTTCCGAAAAAGTGCCCAACTGTAACCCCACCTATTTTCGCCCACTGAATCCAATGGAATCATCAAATCATTGAAAATCCAGATCTAAGACCCATTTACAATGCTGGCCGAAATATATGGGTTTTAAGGGGAAAATTGGGGTTTTTCGGTTTCGGCTCCGTAAACGTGTTTCTTTCCATTCCTAACCACTTTATTGACTATTCCATTAGGTTACAACTACCATTGAGTATCAATTTGGGCAGCATAACAGCCCCTACAACCCATTTCCATAAATTAAAACCAACGGCAATCCAGCGAAATTTCACCGATTAAATTGCCCACAGCAGCTAGAATAGTCAATACACAAGAGTTTGGAAGTTACCTCAAGCTCCCACTAGCTTTTCCTTGACTTGGTTGAAAACCCTAGGTGTTTTAACACCAAAAGAGGAGCTTCCAAACCTTAAAGAACATAAAGGGGTAGCTTAGGATCGGAGTTATACGCGTTAGGAGCTAGATCGTCGGAGAAATCGGCTTACCTTGCGAGATTTCTCCTCTTTCTCTCTCTAAGAGCTCTCAACTTTCTCTCACAAGTTTCAGCTGGTTCATCACGACAGAAAATGATAGCTGAAGAAGATGAGAATATATTTAATTCCATGCTGATGTCATCTTTTAATGAGATGATGTCATAATTCCCATTTTCGGATTTTCTGGCAGATTTTCTGCCCAAATTTTGAAAAATCATAACTAATTCTAGAAAAATTTAAATGAGGTGATTCCAAAGCCAAATGAAAGATATTTAAGTCCTCTTTATAGGAAAAATATTTACCAATACTAGAAATCACCACAGAATTCCAGAATTACAAAAATGTCATCACTGCCCCAAAACAGAGTCCATTTTCGACCTCAAACTTTGGACAGTCATATCTCCCAGTTCCCAAAACGAAATGGCACAAATTATATGTCCATTTTGAAGGTTGAGATATGAACTATAAGACTGGAAAGTTTCATAATTTTCTGACATCATTTGCCTAGTCAAAACAGCCACACGATAAGACTGGCCATACAGAATTCACACTGGACAGCATTTCCAGTTTTGCAACCAATATGTCCAATTCAATTTAAATCAATTCCAATGATTAAATACCACAACATGACACCATTTCCATCACAATACACCATTCAATTCTTCCCTCTATTCTAAGTCAATTTGGATGTTAATCCACAATTGAACTCAAATACAGGGTTTTGGCGTTGCTCATAACACAAGCGACTACAATCCTCTTTATATTCTCTAAAAGGGTTCATTAATCACTAACCACGTCCACTTTTGTAGTCATTAACCCCTAATCACAATTTGGGATCTTGCTAAACCAGGGCTTAGCAATCCACTAATCTCAAGCTTATTCTCTATCCTTGAGTCTCAAAATTCGGGGTATTACATTCTTCTTAACCAAAGGAAATGTGCTACTGAACTATAAATCAGACTGGTTTAGATGAATCTGAGATTGTGTCAACTCCTATGGAACAAAATCTCAAATTAACAGTAGGAGAAACTGACAAGGATCACTTCATTGAAGATGGAGGGGTCTATAGAAGACTCTTTGGTAAGCTATTATATCTTACTTTGACCAGACCTGATATATCTTTTACTATGCAGGTTTTGAGCCAATTTATGCAAGAGCCAAAGGAATCACATATGAAGGCTGTGCTTAGATTGGTGAAATATTTAAAAGATAGTCTTGGTAGAGGGGTTTTCATGTCGGCTAAGAACTCTTCGACCCTTAGAATGTTATTTTGATTTTGACCATGCAGGTTATGCAGTTACAAAGCACTCTGTGACATGTTTCCTTGTTAAATTTGGGGGGTCACTTATTTTTGGGAAGTCGAAAATGCTCACCGTATTATCCTTTTCATCTAATGAAGCTGAATATAGGGCCCTCAGGATGGCTGTTACGGAGCTTACTTGGATTATTGGATTAATGAAGATACTGCATATTAGCGAAGTGGAGCCAATCAAGGTGTTTTGTGATAGTAGATCAGCGATCCACGCAGCCAAAAATCCAGTCTTCCACGAGTGAACAAAACATATTGAAGTAGATAGTCACTTTATAAGAGAAAAGATGCTAAGTGGAATGATCAAGTTCGAGCATGTAAGATCCGAGGAGCAATATGCTGATCTCTTAACTAAAGCACTAAGTGGTGCTTAACACCAATACATTCTCGGCAAGCTAGGCACTTATGAGTATAGGACGTCCAACTTGAGTGGGAGTATTGAACATCATTGAATATATGTTTGGATATATTATCTAATGTTGTGATATTAGAGGCAGAGACCTATTTCATTATCATGTTTGTATTTACAGGGCTTGTATTCCCGCCCATCAGCTAGTGGGCTGAGCCCAAGTTGTTTAGATAAAATTGTTGTTAACCTCTCTCTCTCTCTCTCTATCTCTATATATATATATATATTGGCGAGTCTGTACGGAATATTATGATGATGATGATTGATTAATAGAATATTTAGGTGGTTCATTTTATTCTCGGCCTTCTGGTTTTAACAAATCAAAAAAATAAAAGAAACAATCTAATTAATTAACGATGAATGAATCAATATATGTAAGATTTCCATGAAATTAGACCATTCATGACTCCTTACAAACGCGAAACTCAGATCTTGGTTTTCAAATTATGCCACTTGACGTCTCATTCTTTAGATGAAAATAGATAGTCAAAGAACTAATTGACAAAAAAAACTTGCATGATCAAAGCCATCTTTTACCATCCAATGCCAGGATGAAATTCAACGTTGATTACATTTCTTTCTTCCTTCAATGTTGTTTCTGTGCCGTTCGATTTTGCTCAAAAGGGTAGAAAATAAAACTTTTCCTGCCTTCTTTTACATTCGTATGAACAGATACATGTAATTTAAAACTAATATGAAACTAAATATTAGCTTGCCACGCCCAAACACCAAAAAAACCTCATCAGGCACCGACCCAATACCAACTATAACAACAAAAGTATAAACACCAACAAATACACAGCATAGACCATTGAGGCAGAGGGGTTGAATTTCCGGGGCAGTAGAACATGCAGAGGCAACCTTGGCCAGCCAAAGCCCCACCAAGAATTACCTGTGATAAGGACCAAGTCCGCCAGCGTTTTTGTCGATTTTCCCTATCAAGACGAAAATCCTTGGCTCCCCTGCCCAAAGCATGAATTTTTTTTCTACTCAAGCTTTCCTAATCTTAGGTATCACTAAAGTGAAAGGAGTCAGCCACTTCAAAATGTGTAGCAATTTGAACAACGGCAGTACGAACAGCTCCAGATCCCGGCGCAACAGGAGTGGGTAGGTGAGGCAAGCAAAGTGGCAGATACTGCTCACTTTCTTCAGAGGGGCAGTAAAAAGATATCGCTGACCGGCAGAAGATGAATCTGTAGACAACACACAGAAAACAACCAAGTCCAATCAGTTCCCCAGCACATAAAAACAAAGATATCTACTACTCAAATAGAAATTTAAAACCAAAATACCTTAAGATGACCCGCCGCAAAAATGGATCTGTTATAATTTGAGCCCATACTAAATCCAGGCTGGTAGTTGATGAGCACAGAATTATTTCCCACTCGGCAAAGGCATTGGCAAGAATGTTCTCCGCTTGGTCATAGACATCCTGATGTTAACACAACAATGAGTATGCCATGAATCAAGATGCTCTAAGACACATCAAGGACTATTCAGATCAACCAACCTTGTCAACCTCACTGGGGGATAGGCCAACCATCTGGCAAAATGCTGACAAAGGAGCAGTCAAGAAGAAGGTAAACTGGCTTCCATTATGTAAACTTGCATCAGATGGATTCTTAAAAACTGGAATTAAAGGAGAAAGAAACAGAGCAGCTGTCTCCCCCCGTTCAGCACCACGTAAAACCTGCAATCAATTATGTCTATCAGGATAACTCTGTGTATAGCATTCTTCCTCAAAAATACACAAAGGACGAACAATACATCAGGGACTCATACATGCAAGTGGCAAGCACACCCTCCCCCCACCCCCCCAAACACACGCGCACACACACAAAAAGCATAACTTAATGTCCAATATGTAAAAGCTCCACCAAGAAGATAATGTCAAAAGCATCCCTCATCCCTAGTCCAGAAAGATGCCCCTTTAACATTCTGACAGTTGTAACCTAGCCAGGAATTTAGATAAAAGCATTTAATTCAAAGGATATTTCTATTTCGTTCCTCCAACTCTGCAGTGAGAGAAATATCTGAGCAAATCAACATGGTACGGTTTCAAAACTTAGTGTCTCAGAATTCATCTCGAAACGCTAAGACAAAACTTTATCATAGGCAGAAAAAGAAATATCTACAAATTTCATTGTTTATTTTTTTTTGGTCCAAATTTCATTGTCTTCTGAAAAAGAGAAAATCACTCAAACACCCCAGGTAAGAAAATTAAATACAGAGTCCTGAAAAATGCATATTTACAAGTCAAACTTACATATTTACAATTTAAATTTAACAATATATGGTTACAAGTCAAACTTGCATATGTACAAGTCGAGTTGTATCATTTACAAGTCAAATATATAAAACTTGCAAAAAAGCAAGGCCTTGTTTGATTTCCCATTTCCAAAAACTAAAAAATAAAAAAACTTCAATGATAACTAAGTGTTTTGTAAAAAAAATAATCTGTTTTAAAAATAAAAAAGAACAAATTTTAGAGGTTTTTTTATGGTTTGTTCTATAAAATTGGGCAACAAGCGGAAAGCCTTATCTTCTTTCAGTGCTCGACGACTTGAGCATTTGCCTCTCAAACTCGAACTTGCCCCTCTCTGGTCTCAGTTTGCATGCTTGGTGCTCACTGGAGTTAATTTTAAGAACAATTATTTCAAACAAGTTTTTTTATATTTTTTTTTTGTTCTTAAATATTCTTTTTTAGAACAATCATCCAAACAATTTTTTTTATTTTTTTCTCAAACTTGTTCAAAAAAACAATTTTATAAAACTATTCTACAAACAAAAAAAGAAATTACAAACATAATCAAACAAGGCCTAAAATTCTTGGGACCTCTATATTTAGTTTTCTTACCTTTCAAAAATTCAAATCAGATTAAAGAAATATAGAGAATAGCACATCCCAACAATTTCCCCCCGCAAGTCTTGCACAAGTTTTGACAAACCTGCCTTGAATGCATGGCTGTTATCACTATCAATAATGAAGAAAAGAGGTTTGCGAGTGAAAGGAATAAGATCGCCAGGGTAGAGATTGTTTGAACCTGATAATTCAAGAAAGAAGCAGGAGTAAGTGGAGATGACAAACGTACATGTTTCTTCCGTAACATAAATCAAAATTATTAAAATTACATCTTGTAACACGACTGGGAACAAATGCTCTCAACAGAAATATAATGGAGAAAAGACCCACAGCAAATACCCACCATCAATGCCCTTGGGACCAAACCACAGATAGTTGTCATAATAGGAGTTGGATTCTCTCTTGCCATTTATTTGAGAGTCAGAAGATCCGCTACCCTGCTCTTGAGAACTCTGAGAAAGGACTTTGTGCTTCGAATGTTTTGATGACCCTCCAGAATTCTCCAAATGATGGATATTATTATAACCAGCCTTCCCTGTACAAGTGATAACCAAGGTAACTAACCAAGTACAACAAGAACAATTGATTTTTTACACTTAAGAAATCAAATAACCTGAAGCTGATAGATATAGAAGCACAACACTATCTGGTGGCAGTTCCTCACAAATTGCTGCCATAACCTGTTTAGCATCATGACGCTCAATATCAGACTAGTTACATATTCAACATCAAGCGATAGATTGTTCATCAGGAAGACATACATGATTCCATTTAACCTAGTGAAAGATTGTTCATCATGGGGAAATAAGCATGTAATGAAAACTCTCCCCCCAACATGAAGCAAAAATGCAATTTGCTTGACCCCTAGAAACTGAATAGAATTATTACACTGGCGATATAGCAAGATTGAGAACTCACTGCTATCAGATGTGTTACAGATGGATGATAAAGAACAGCCTTTCTTGGATTAGGAGGCACATTTGGATCTGTCATATCTGCAGTTAGGTTCATATTTATTAACCCGGAAGTTCCAGAATGATCAATGGAGTCCCCATTCTCAATCGGTTTAACAATAGATTTTTGGTAGAAGGATCCACTAGGCTCCCATTCTAAGCATTGCATCATTCTGTAGGTGTCTAATGTAAGCTCAGCAAATTTGACCTGAAAATGAAAATATATGACCCTCCAGCAATTATAAGTAATTTAACTAACCAAATTTGAGAACCATATGGTGACATGAAGTGGTATTATTAACTAACCTCATTCCGATGATAGCTTGTCAACAGGGCATCTCGAAATTTTAAAAACCTCTTTGCATGAAAGCGAGCTACATAAGGAAGAGAAGCCTGATGAGTATCAGTTGTGGCACAATAACGCAAAGGCCTGATAGCAAAGCCATTCTCTGCTTTTGTAAACCGGACAATTTCTTGCACCACTTGCCTCCATTCCTTTAAGTTAGTTTCCTGAGAAGTAGTAGATTACATTCATCAAATCACAGATGCAATACATATACCTTTCATTCTATTGGTTATCACTACAATAAGAAAAACTGGTTTATATGTATATGGTAATCAAGTATTCTCGATGTTTTATATGAGCTGGAAAACTTTAATTTTAATATTAATAATGAAGCATGTAAGGGCAGATAGACAAAATTACGAATCAAAGTGCAGAACTCATGATTATGAATAGGAAAAAAATATTAAGCAAGTCAAATTTGGTATGTGATTGATTTGGAAATAAGAAATACCAGCAGCAGAGCATTCAAAGGATAACTAAAATTTCAGACCAATCACAAATCTAGACAGTTAAGATACTCTATTGTTTATCAGTATAATAAGAAAAACTCTTCTAAATGATAACCATAGACTGCCACTTATAGTTTGGAAGACTTGGTAATGTTCCCCACTACGAGTATATCATCCAGAAGTTTCTATTCGTATTTGATATTTCAAGCATTACATCAGTTCATCTCCAAAAAAGATAATAGTTAAAAAAAAAAAGGATATTGCAGCAGGTCTAGAACCAGTGACTGCTTTCTTCAAAGTAAAACCACTTGGTTTTCTTTAGTAAAGTAAAATTGAGTAGGTTCGACAACCTTGATCTAGCCTAGAACACAACCAGTTCCCTTCATATAAAATTGATATAACCAAGAAAGAAATTAAAGATATACCGATGAAAATAATCAGACACATACAGGTAATTTTTAGAGGCAATAATGAAGCGCACTTAGCTTAAAATAATCATCTATCATTTAATCCTTTTTTTTTTTCTGAATAGCATTCAGTTCCCAAAAGCCATGATGGATCTATAAGTGCAAAGTTCTTCTGCCGGCAATACTTTTCCATTAACAAAACTTAAAGTGAAGACTTTGATTAAGGAATATCGTGCCCAAACACATGACGCAATCTCTGGTATCTTATCTATTTTTTCATTCCCAGAAGTGTTATAAACCTGATCTGCTCTATCAAATTCCATCCATGTGCAACCTCCACTAGATTCAGATGCTAACCGAAAACACATCCACATCAAATAAGACTTTCAAGAGTTCCAGTGCTGATTATAGGGGGGAAATTAGTAATTTTATATGTAATTGAACTAAAATTATGTAGCCCAATGCATCAACAATAGGAGATGTTATCTTCATCGTTCCCCTCAAAAGAAACTTATTTACTAATCATTTCTGATAGGATGGCCCGAAAGTGTTGATTTGAACAGAGCACCTTCATAATTTAAACAGCAATTCAACCTAAAAGTAAGAACCTTTGAAATGAAGCGAGGATAACAACTAACAAGTACGACTTTCGAAGAAAACACTTGTCAATCAATTCACTACTCAAAGCGTTATAACGGTTTAGCAGAAATTAGGAAAAAGAAATCATGTTTACCCGAAAGTTGCTCTTACAATCGTCAAGCAAAGCCATGAAACGGTCCATAAGATGCTTCATCATCTCCGTTCTGTTTAGAATCACCGACACCAACAAAAACCGTGCATAAAATCTCAATTCCTTGAACCTAATTCCCGGATCTTTTGGCGAACCTTCGGATCCTTCAAAGTACCTTCTGTTGAGTATCGCTTCATAGAACACATATGCTTCAACTAAGTACCTGCACTCACTAGTCCTCATATACTGCCCGAAGTAAAGCTGACCGATTCGGCTCGCGATCTCGCCGATTTCCCAGCGTTTTAGACCGCACTGAACCAGTTTGGACCGGTTCTCCTGCTGGTACTTCCAAAGTCGCGTATATGCCCGGAAAACCTTCGGATAGAAGTGGTTCTGGCTCACCCGCCCATAGGCTGGCACGTCGCGAACCCTAGCGAACTTGCGGTCCGCGCTCTCAACCAGAGCTCGGAAAGTCTCGAAGACAAGGTCGTTGTCAGACATGCCGGAGGTGTCAGTTCTCCGACGAGGAGCTGTTATCGCCGTCGGTCATCAGAAAACGGTGTTCGGTAATCGCTAGACAGAAAATCAGCGGGGAAGAAAAGGGATTTTAATATTTAATAGTTATAGTATGAAATAGAAGACTTGGAGAGAGGGTTAGAGTAGCAGTTGGACTTCTCGTTCTGAATGTTGCGAACTGCAGTATTATTTTAATGGTGGCGACTGGCAACTACAGAATAAATAAGAAATAATAGTATTTTTATTTTTATTTGCTTTTTCCGCAT
Organism: Inga leiocalycina; assembly: GCA_963242795.1. Lineage (NCBI taxonomy): Eukaryota > Viridiplantae > Streptophyta > Magnoliopsida > Fabales > Fabaceae > Inga > Inga leiocalycina. Next base: position 50,496,212 of record OY725327.1, on the reverse strand, counting down.
CTTTTTTAATTTTAATTTTTCTTTATGACAGAAGAAAATGTCGTGACGCTGCGAAGGAGCAAGAGAGAGGTAGGACAGATGGTGATTAGTTTATTAATTAAATTAATTAATCTGAAGAAAAATAAATATTCTAAAATAATTTAATTAATTTCCTTAATTTCTTCAAAAAAATCAACGTTGTCTGTAATTAGGACAGAAGGAAATAATTTTGAATTAAAAGATAAAAATATCTTAGAAGTTTTTACCAACAGGTACATGATGTTTAGAACTTTTCAAGAAATCGATTCTATCTCACAAGTTGAAAAAATTGGATAATATTGCTCCACCGTTACAAAGCCAACGGTCAATATTTGTTGACTAATTATATGTTTGAGATATAGTTTATTTTTTATTTATAATTATTTTTCATATAAATTGATATAAAACTCATTTTACATATTTATCTTGTATACCGTAAATCATGATTTAAAAGTATTTATAAATTAAAATTAAACTATACCCAAATAAATACTAATACAGAGCTGGCATGGTTACGTGAAATCCAACTCACCCTTTACTTTCAATCAGTTTTGCAAGTCATCTGCTGGACTTCATCGCTCCGGGAAAAACACTACACACCGTTTTGCATTTCTCGCCGCCATCATCTTCCCCAGAAAAACCCATCAACTTAGTTTTACATCCCTCGCTGCCATCAACGCTGGACTTTATCTTCCCCAGAAAATGGCTACCCCCCTCCAGATCTACAACACCAAAAAGAAAAAACCCTTGTCATCTTCGGCAACACCCCCCTTCCCCAAGAAAAAAAAAATTCACTCAATCAACGAAAATCAAAACTAAATCGCTTACCCCCTGCAGATCTACAGCAAATGAGATTGTCCTCTGAAAATTTTCAGACACCCAATACCCATTAATGAAAACTTTCATGGCATTTTTATCCTCTATCCCTATAATTTTTTCCATTATATATATATAGGGTTAAGGTGCAATTTTATTCTGATCGTTATCCCAATTAATTTTGAACGTTAGTTGATTAAATATACTAAGCTAACAATCTCATGTATCATTTACGCCATTTCTGTTTAGGTGTAAATTTGCCCCGAAAATTTTAAATCTAAGTTTGAAAAAAAATGAAGTTAATGACATATAGATTTTCGGAGCAAATTTATATATTAACAAAAATAATATGGATTATGAAAAAATGAATTTTATGACAGAATTATTGAACAAGAAAATTCAAACATTTTGATACAACTAATAACGAGGAACAACATATCGAAATTGAAGAGTTAGAAACATTATAAATATAAAATATAATTAATTTTAGAAATAAAAATTACTGTTGAGTTTTTCATATCTTCTAATCAATTTCTAGAAAAGATGTTGATGAACTTTGAAAAGGTTATTAAACATTTCTAAATATAATTATAATTTTCTTATTTCTCACTATCTAACCCAAATTTTTTTCCTAGTTAGTTAACGAGACAAATATATTTAATAGCTAAGGTTAAGCTTTATTAGATGGAAGTCCAAAATCAGCTAATATAGCTAGTTTAAACTTAAATATGAATAATTTTTTATCAGCCGGAGTTTTTACTACTTTCAAAAAAAATTATACAATTTAATAGAAATACATCATGCATAATTTCACAAAAATATTTAAGTTTGATTATCATTTTACAGCAATTACCTAGTGAAATAGACAGACTAAAAGATATGTTAAAATTTACCGATTGAAGCAAATTTGTTCAATAAACGACAAATCCAAACTACTCCTAAACAAGCTAAATCATTTACTGTCTCATATTTTCTTAACTGGTAAGAATTTCGGGTATAATAGGAAACTAATTGACTCGTTAAAGTTCCCACACAAAACTAGAGTATTAATACGGACTCTAATCACGTTAAACAATAAATATAGTAAATAAAAAAAAAGAAAAAGAAGATATCACACTTATCAGAGAATCTTTTAGAGGGAGAAAAACATAATTTTATGTGTGTTATTATTCAAACTGGCCACTACTTCAATCTCACATCCTATTTATAGTGTATGTATAGTTACATAAAATATATATATAACTCTTAAATGTATGATTATATAGAAATAGAAATAAACTTTAAACCATAAAAAGATATCCCTTTTTATGAACCGTGTCTCTATATTTATATAATAGTATCTCTCGATTCAGGCTCCGGCTCTATTTTATCAAGGATTGACTAATATATTCTAACATAAATATATGATATCCTAAATTTTTAATTAATTAAAATTTGAGCTGACTCGAACTATATATAAGAGATAACTATTTTAAAAGTACTTTTTAAATTTACATTCGGATTCGTTACTATAGGAAGAACTAATAATACCCATACATAAAAAGAAAAAAAATGTATGCTCAATCATTGGGCAAATATATATATATATATATTTGGCCAATCATTGGGTAAATATTTCATGGCAAATCATTTTAAGTTTAATAACTGTACAATAGATACCTCGGGATAAAATTTCATAGCGACTATTTCAAGGCCCATACATTTTATTTTATTGGGGAATGTATAAAAATACTTATAAACTTTTAATTAAAGTGCATCCAACACTATATATATTTTGGAGGAACCAAAATACCCGTAAATATTCAAAATGTGAGTAAAAATATCAACACAATTAAATTTGACCTAATACCATTACTTTTTATAGTGACACCACCCTCTTTTTGCATATATATGTAACAGTATCGGTGATATTTAACGGCATTGGCACTTTTGTTCCTATTTTAAATATTTATAGATATTTTTACATGTTCAAAATGTATATATTGTTGGAGGCACTATAGTAATAGAAGTTTATTGGTATTATTGTCTCATTTTATTTTCAATACTAAATTAGCTGGATTGGCCCACCAATATTCATTCATGACACCAAGAATAAATAAATAAAAATATATTTTTCCAAGGTGGATGTGGTCCTTGAAAAAATTTATCATGCAATCAATTAATTTGGATTCTAGTTATATGTCATTTTCACACATGTATTGACAATGAAAAGAAACTTCACATATATAATGCACTATTTTTCTCCCCCATGAAAGGAAAATAAAGGAAAAGAAAAGGGGGAAAAAAAGAAAAGACTATTGTTTTCGTCTTTGGATTATCACGGCTAAAGAAAGTTGACATTATAAGGACAGAGATGGTTCACTAACGTTAGTGGCCACGTCATATCTTTCTTTTTTTCTTTTTTTTAAAAAAAGCTTAGATATCATGCTTAGGATGTAGATAAATCCAAGACAAATTATCCTCTCTTTTTGCCCATAAAAATAGCCATGTTAAATAGATAAATCAATGGGGAAATCTAATATTGAGGTCATGTTACTAATTATAGTAATGGTGATTTTAAAAAAAATATTGAGAAACCATCCCTTGCCTAAAGCCAAATAAAATATTAGCCAAATTTAGAATAGTTGGCAGTGTTGGAAAAACAACTAATCATATTAAAAAATTAATAAAATTAAATTATTATATGTAGGGTTTCTCAAAATTATCATTTATATATGTTCCTTAAAATTATAATTTTAAATTTTTTATTATCTCGGAATTAAAAATACTTTCGCAATAGTTAGATAGCAACTTATTAAAAAAAGAGAAATTAAAAAAAAAAATAAATAAAATCTTAAATAGCATGAGTATTAGGCAATAATTTTAAGAAGCATATATATATGGTAATTTATTTTTATAATTATTAAAAATCTTTATCGTTAATGTATAGATGAAGTTTTTTTTTTCCCAACTGTTAATGTATGAAGTTGTTACATATATAAATGCGTATCAGTTATTTTTAAAAAAATTATTCAAAATACAAACAAATAATAAAATATGATTGATTGCAGAGTTTTGTAATCCAATGACGATAAACACCTCCTTTAAAGCTTTCTCAAATATATATAAGGTTATAAGTTCAAACCTTGTTTAAACAATATATAATAATAATGTGAGTTAGGGCAAAATATGATGATGAAAATATACCCAAGACATACTCTTTGTGTCACACCCTTATTTTATTTTCACATATTTCAGAGTATTTGCGAAAAATGATACGCAGTTCGGTGGGTAACACAAAAATATCATAAATACATTGATATTATGTGCACGATTAAAGAAATTTCTCATGGGGTTCGTACTTGATAATTACAATTAATATAGCCTTGCACAGCTATGTGGGTGTTTAAACTCATCTCAGGGAAATCGGAGACATCTTCCAGTCTTTGTTCCACCATGGCATTCCCCTCATATGATCCTCTTCGCTATTCTTAGCATAGCTTCTGTCTTCACCTGTCTAAATTGTTGGTAGGAGAGGGTGAAATTTGAGAGAATCTCAATACGAAAACAATATCAATATGCATGCAAGATAAGTGCTTAATGCATGACATGCTTGCATTACATAACTCATATTCACACAATGACATATCTGCGTGCTCCATGTTTCAAACAATATACATATGGTCATATCATAAACAGAAACAGAGCTTCAATTATTCATATACGTTCCATATAATCAAGCAAAGCAATAACATACATCAATACACCAGCACAAATATTAAATATATGTAGGAGAGGTAAGTTCCCTACCTTAATCGCCCTTCCTGATCCTTGAATAACGTGCCTCGATTTGCTTGCCAATTCCTCGGGCTCTCTACTCAATCCTAAAACGTCAAATGTACAATTTAGACACTTCCATAGTGTTTTTGGGGGTTATATGAGTCTATATTGAAAAATGATCAAAATGCCCCCGGGAACCCGACCTGGCCTCGCTATAACCGGTTCGATCGTACTTTTCCTAAAATTTTGACCAGACCTATTCTAACATATTTTCGTCCAAGGAATCCATTTTCGAGCTCAAAATTGCCAAATTTAGTGTTAAATTATGAAAATACCCTTGACAGTCCCGACTTAGGGTTTTAAGGGTGTTTTCGTAGTTACACTGTACCAAGGGTGGACCAAGCCCAATTTCCAACATCTTGTTGGATTAGGCCCAAAACCCAAACCCATTAAGCTTTAAGCTTTGGGGCAAAATAAAATACCTAGACAAATGTGGGGTATTTATTTGTAATTTTCCCCAAGGGTTCAAAATTGAAACCTGGAAGGAGCAGTTCCCCCTTATATTTTGGAGGGAACAGTTGTTTGAGAAATTGATGTGTGTGTGTGCGTGAATAAGTACACAGAATAGAGAGAAAAACATTCTCTGAGAACTCTCTTCTCTATTCTTCCCTTCTTGTGCATTTGCTGTGTGATATAGTCGAAATCCTGGTAATTTGTCTCACGTGGGTACCGGAAGAAATCGAAACGACACTTCAGGTACGCCCGAAATCTGACATTGGTATCAGAGCATCTGGTTTTAAAATCTGTCCAATTACTTTCGCTGAGCATGTGATCACTGTGTTCATGAATTTCTACCGAGCATGTATATGAAAATTCATTGTCCATCTGATTTTCGTTTAAAGTTCATGAATATTCCATACGTCTTCTCAGCACACACACACACACATATATATATATATATATGAAAATATGATTACATGTATGAGAATGAGTTTATTGTTCATATGTTTATATATGTCTGCGTTCTGCTCACTGTTTCTTTTTTTTCGATGATACACTGCGGGTTCCTTTTTTCCTGAATTCCTGTTATGTGTTTAAATTTGGCACTTTAGAGTATCATTGTACTAAAAAGCCTCATAATACACATATACTAAGGCTATGGAAAGAGAGAAAACTCATAGGGTGTCTGTAAAACTGAGAAAACCAAGAAAAAAATGAAACTTTGAATCGGGTCATCATAAAACGAGCTTTTTAGGGTTTAAAAATAATCCCATTATGTAGAGCTCAAAAAAACAATGAAGATGGACACCAAGAACGCGCAAAACGGACATCGGACGGCGAAGTTACGGAGGAAAGAAGTTTTTGGGTCGACGAACCCAACCCGCGACAAAAATGGGTCCTGGCCGACCCGGCTGAAGGTTGAAGACAACCTCTAGTGACTCCAAAACAGCGCCGTTTTTGCGCCAGGTTATTAAAAAAAATATCCGGATCGGGTCAACGGCCCAACCCGATCCGATGTAAGAGAATTAAAAAAAAATGGACCGAGTGCTTGGCCCAACCCGATCCGTTACAATAATATTTAAAAAAAAGGGGTTTTTGGGCTATCAGGGGCCAAAACCCAAACACAAAAAAAAAAGAACCGGATCAGGTCAGTGGGTAAAGACCCAACTCGATACATCAACCCAAAAAAAAGGGGCAGAAACGCCACGTGGCGCGTGTGGCCACGTGGCAGACCCAATTGACACGTGGTGGACATAGACCGACATCCGGTGGCGCGGGGGTTCCAGCTCGCCGGCACGTGTGGCAATCAGAGGACTACAGAGTGGCGCGTGTACTACACACGCCTCCAGTGAGAATGGGGTTCATCCATTTTTTTATTTTTTCCAGGATTTTATCTTCTTGGGTCGCGTGAGGGCGCGTGGGAGCTCTGTTTGAGACTTGGTTTGTTCCTAAAAATCCCTAAATTTGATATCTTCATAATGATATACTATTTGCCTATTTTTGTGGCAATTCAGGATTTGTTTGTGAGGTTTTAGTGCTTATTTAAGTGTTTTTTATATATTTAAAAATACCTAAAATCATGATAATGACTTACATTTGTTTATTTAGGTAAAAAATGAAGCAAGAGGCTTCTAACAACACTGAAACACTTGAGTATGGGTCATTGAGCATTGAGTTTGTGGACGATCAAGCTCATATGAATGATCCTGAAGAGGATCCCGAAGAGGAACCTGAAGAATATGAATTTTTTGAGGAAGATCCTGAAGAAGGTTTTCTAGAGCCTGTTCCAGTGGAACCTCAAGTGGTCTACTCTGACTCTGGATCTAAGTCAGTGCCCTCCTGTCCTGATAAACCTCAAAATTTGGAAGAAGAGGTCGATCAACCATATTCTGCTACTATGGCTGAGAAAATAGCTGAACTTGACGCGAACAAAACAGCTAGAATAAATAATATAAAAATCATATATCAATCATTGCAAATTATGTGGAAAGCATAAAAGACAAAAAGAGTGTAGAGTTCTACGTGAGCGTAATGATGAAGTATCGCGCGGCTGTAAGGGCAAGGGGCACATTTTTGATGCTGTGACGAAAACAATAAGATTCATGAAGAAAAAGAAAAGATTCTTTAGGAAACTAAGGAAAGCCATTATTGATTACTGTTGTTCTGACATTTAATGGTGTATTATATTCCTATTTCCGTTTATGCTGTTTGTATTGAGAATATGACTCTAAATATTATTGTTTGTATGTTTTATGTATGGACATGGTATTTTTTCATGTAATGAATTATGTTTGTCATACAATTCTAAATTTTAATTGTGCATTATGATACCATGTATCCCTGATGAGTGGGAGCTTTTAGAAGGTGAAACTTCTAAAAGCTGATGATTTATTTAAAGTACTTATATGAATATTTTTTGATAGAAAATAGTAAGTTGCTAGTATTTGTATGATGGGAGGTACAAACGTATTCTCCTGATTATGGATATAGTAATGAACTTATTTTCTGGTCAAGAATGATATAAGTACAGACGTTGTATACTGTGCTATGCTACATAATCGTTTGGTTACGTTCTCTTAAAGAGAACAACGTTTCTAAATGTGAAAAACGTTACTTCAGAATTGACAAATGGCCACAAAAGGGATCATTGCTAAACTGAATAAGGGGGAGAAACTGAATGGCGACAACTGGGACATCTGGCACCGTAAGGTGCAGTACATTTTGGAGGAACAGGAGGTTGTTGAACCACTAACCACTATTTTAGTAGAACCTGAAGCTGGGACTACTACTCAGCACAAGAGAAACTTGGAAGTTTACCAAGCATGGAAGAAGAAGAACAGTATTGCAAGAGTCACCTTATTGAGCACAATGGAGAATGACCTGATGTGCCAATATGAGAAATACCAAACTACTCAGGCTATGTGGGCTGCACTCAAGGATAAGTTTGGTGGCACATCAACCACTAAGCTTAGAAGGTTGACAATCAAGTTTGATACCTACAAACTTAGAGCAAATACTCCTATGAAGTAGCATCTGAGAGAGATGTCCAACATGATCAGAGAACTTCAGGAAGCTAGACACACCTTGACTGATAAACAGCAAGTTCAGGATGTAATCAGATCGCTTCTTTCTAGTTGGGAGCACATGAAAGTGAACTTAACTCATAATGACAACATCGTCACTTTTGATGATGTAGTTAAACATCTTGAGCTTGAGGATGAATGCCTAGCGGCGTATAAGGCTTCTAGTCAAGCCTACTATACTGAAAATACTGGTCCTTCTAATGCAAAGCCTGATTCCAAAAAGGGCAAGAAATCTCAAAAGAAAGGCAAGAAAGATGACTCTAATTTCAAAAAGGGCAAAAAGCAATTCAAGAAGAAAGGAAAGAAGGGCGGCAAGAAGAAAGTTGACCTGAATAAGGTCAAATGTTACGCCTGCCAGAAAATGGGTTACTTCGCACGAGACTGTATTGAGCGAAACAACCGTGAAAAGGTACTAGTGGATTATGTGAATTCACACATTTCTTTTGTTTTAAGTACTTCTTTTTTAACAGAACCTATTTGTTCTTCTTAGATTTTGGATTCAGGCTCAACAGAACATGTGACGAGGGATCGGGGATCCTTCGTGGAATACCGTTGGTTGCCGCATCTCAGCAAATGGCTTTACATGGGCAACAATGCAAAGATCGAAGTCAAAGAAATTTGCACCTGCAAGTTACCTTTGCGTGGTAGGAAGACTTTGATCCTACATGATGTTCTTCATGCACCTGACATCCGATGGAACTTAGTTTCAGTACTTTGTTTAAGATTATGGGTTTGATTTAAACTTTCATGGCAAAGTTGCAGACATTTTTAGCAACAAGACCTTTTATGGTTTAGCTTTCCTTTCTAGAAAGTTCTTTGTTATGGATGTTGTAGGTAATTTTAATGTGCATGACTGTTTCGTTATTTCCTCCAATATAACTATTGATATGAATATCTAGCACGCTAGACTATGACACATTAACCAAAATAGAATGATTAAACTAGCTAGAGAAGGTTTACTGGGTGAAATTTTGAATATAAAATGTCCTTATGTGAGAATTGTCTAGCTGGTAAGGCAACTAGGAAACCTTTTGGTAAGGGAACTGGAGCTGAGATTCCATTACAATTAATCCATTCTGATATATGCGGTCCAATGAGTGTGAGGGCGAGACACGAAGCCTGGTATTTCATTACCTTCATTGATGACTATTCGCGATATGGTCACATCTATTTGATCTCACACAAGTCTAAAGCTCTTGAATGCTTTAGACGGTACATGAATGAAGTAGATAATCAAACAGATTGTAAAATTGAAGCTTTGCACATTGATCGGGGTCATGAATACTTATCTGATCAGTTTAAGGAGCTCTGTGAAGAAAAAGGGATAATTAGGCAACTAACCATCCCTGGTACTCCACAACAAAATGGAGTTGTTGAAAGGAGAAATAGAACTCTCCTAGACATGGTTAGGTCAATGATGGCTCAAGCAAATATGCCAATTTCATATTGGGGTGATGCTTTACTAACGGCTGCCTTCATTCTTAACCGTGTGCCCTCAAAATCAGTCACTTCTATACCCTATGAGTTATGGACAAAACGTAAGCCAGATTTAAACATCCTGAGACCCTGGGGGTCTACTACGTACATTCATAATGATTCCCATAGGTATGGAAAATTGGGTCCTAGAGGAAAAAAGTGTATCTTTATAAGATACTCTGAGCAATCAAAAGGATATGTTTTCATAGGTGAAAACGAAGATGGAATTGTAACTGAAATTGAATCAAGACATGCCGTATTTCTAGAAAATGAATTTCCTAGTAAGGGAGATATTGATCGTACATTATCTCTTTATGAAACACAAGAACAAGGCAGTACAGAACAAACTCAGACTAATGATCCTCAATCGTCTCAATACATTGACTTGAGTGGGAGCTCAGAAAGGCCTTTATAAAGGCCTAGACAAGAGAAGTGAAAGAGACAAGAAGTTCCCACAAGAAGGAGTGACAGGGGAAATGTACCTAGGAGATCTTTCTCCATAGAAGGAGAGGCACTTATTGTTACTCCAGACGGAGATAATGAGCCTCGTTCTGTGCAAGTAGCCTTATCAGGTCCTACTAAGGATGAATGGAAGAATGCAATGGAGGAAGAAATTGATTCAATGAAGAAGAATCAAGTTTGGGAACTAGTTGATCTACCAAAAGAGCGAAAAGCCATTGGGAACAAATAAGTTCTCAAAATTAAAAGAAAAGTTGATGGATCAATTGACAAATACAAGGCTCGATTGGTTGCAAAGGGGTACACACAACAGGAAGGTATAGATTACGAGGATACCTTTTCACCTGTTGTATGTTTCAATTCTATAAGGCTTATTATGGAAATAGTAAATAGTTTAGATCTAGAACTACATCAGATGGATGTAAAAACCGCATTTCTAAACGGTGATCTGGATGAAGAAATCCATATGGAACAACCATTAGGTTTCATTAAGAAAGAAATGGAGAGTAGAGTTTGTAAGCTCAAAAGGTCCATTTATGGACTAAAACAATCATCCAGACAGTGGTATTTGAGATTTCATAGAGCAATAACCTCTTATGACTTTCAAATGATTGAAGAAGACCACTGCGTCTACATTAAACGGTTTGAGGGTAATTTTGTAATATTATCCTTATATGTAGATGACATACTATTGGCTGGAGATAGTCTAAAGTCGGTCTTAGCTATTAAAGAATGGCTATCATCAAATTTTGAGATGAAGGACATGGGTGAAGCAGAATATATACTTGGAGTTAAAATCCAAAGGGATCGCTCTAAAAGAATTCTCTCTCTTTCACAAGAGAATTACATCAAGAAAATTCTTGAGCGATTCAATATGAGAGACTGCAATCCCTTAGATACCCCAGTAGCTTTAAGTGTAACCTTAAGTCTTGATATGTGTCCCAAAACTGAGTCAGCAAAGAAGAAAATGGAAAGTGTTCCCTATGCTAGTGTCGTTGGAAGTTTGATGTACGCAATGATGTGTACAAGGCCAGATATTTGTTTTGCAGTTGGACTGGTTAGCAGATTCCAGTCAAATCCCGGTGAGCAACATTGGAAAGCAGTGAAAAGGATTTTGAGATACTTGAAGGGCACGTCAGATTATGCACTATGCTATCAAGGAAGCGATCTGCGCTTGGTTGGATATTCTAACGCTGATTTGGGTGGAGATGAAGTTGAACGAAGATCAACTTCAAGATACACCTTCTTGCTGAACAATGGCGCCATATGTTGGAGCAGCAAGAAGCAAACGTGCATTGCCCTACATCCTATGGAAGCTGAATTCGTGGCATGCACTTCAGTAGTGCAAGAGGCTATATGGCTGAAGAGATTTATTGAACATCTTGGATTTGGAAATGAAAGCACAAATCCGGTGTTAGTGTATTGTGACAATACCACGGCCATAGCCTATATGAAAGATCCCAAATACGATAGCAAGACCAAACACATAGATATAAAGTATAATTTTGTGAGAGATTATGTAGCACAGAAAGTTGTTACTGTACAACATATTTCGACCAAGAGTATGGTCGCGGACCCCCTAACCAAACCTATAGCCAAGGAAATGTATGACAAATATGTGAGGGTTATTGTGATGCATAAAATGTAAACTTGCAAACACTATGTAATATGTTTATGATTAATGAAAATGTTTCTTCATAAAATTTTATGTGTTTATATGAAGGTATACAATGTCCAGTATGTCGTACAGGCAGGTAAGGTTGGCTCTCTCACACGAGCAACCACCTTTGATACTCAGGAAGAATATGCAAAAATGAGACAGTTGTGTTCACCAGTAAAGCAGTAAGAATGCTGATATGGTAGAGAAGAAACATAAATTATGTCATCTCGATAAGAGTGTAGTATGTCGAGATGAGATCCAATAAGACGTAATATAAATATGGATCGAATCATGGATACCCACTTCTATGATGCCTGTTGCCAGATAACAAATTCTTTAACATTGACGTCATGATAGATAAATGGAGTAGAAGAATTTGGGTTTAGATATTGGGAGCATCTAAACTCATGTCTGTACGGTGTTAACGATGAGAATCAAAATGACGTACGCTCTTATAGTATAAGAGTAACACCGTAGCATGTGATTCATACCACATGTGTGAAAGAACCGCAAATAGGAAGTAAGTGAATGGATCCCTGCTTCATGGCTGTGTGAGTCCTAAGAAGGTTAAACACTTCTTTGATGTCCTTTGACTTTGACATTATTATGGAGGTATACTTCAGCGTCTGCTACCTTAACATTCATCCTATGATCATGACTGATACGATCCAAGGTTTTATGTTAGGAAAGCGGTTGACGCATATCAAAATGATATATGAGCGAAAAGAAGATTACCTAAAATATACACATCTATGCTGGTGTCTGAGACATGTCCCTTATGATATTAATATTTGGCAATTTCATGAGTGTGAACACTAAGCATATGAAAAGGCAATCTAAGTTTTATCTTGACTTGAGAGGGATTAGATCTACCGTGTGGAAGTATATATTGGTGTATCTAGGACATATGAGGCATACTATTAAAATTCAAGCTACACAAAGAAAGGTTGTCTTGTGCTGGTCCTATGAGAGGGATTTCTAGTACAAATACCTAGGAGACGTCATGCCCACGCGGTCACGGCAAAGCACCTAGTATGAAAGAAGAAAGAGAGAGAGACAATTCTTATGGCATCCAATCCACCAAGTGTGAGTGGGAGATGTTGGAAATTGGGCTTGGTCCACCCTTGGTGGATTAGGCCCAAAACCTAAACCCATTAAACTTTAAGCTTTAGGGCAAAATAAAATACCCAGACAAATGTGGGGTATTTATTTGTAATTTTCCCCAAGGGTTCAAAATTGAAACCTGGAGGGAGCAGTTCCCCCGTATATTTTGGAGGGAACAGTTGTTTAAGAAACAAATGTGTATATGCGTGAATAAGTACACAGAACAGACAAAAACAGAGAGAAAAACATTCTCTGAGAACTTTCTTCTCCACTCTTCCCTTCTTGTGCATTTGTTGTGTGATATAGTCGAAATCCTGGTGATTCAACTCACTTGGGTACCGGAAGACCTCGAAACGACACTTCAGGTACGCCCGAAATCCGACAGCTTAGAACGAAAATGTGAAGGGAAGAGGAAGGGAAAATGTGCTTCATAAGATATCTCCAATTGCTCTCATCCCTTGATTTTTAAGATGCTTTCTTGTGTTGACACATGGCAAATAGTCTCATCTTCTTCTAACTATGTCATTAGGTTTCTAGTTGGATTTGAACTAACTTCTTCCTTTTCTAGTTAGCATAAAGAACCGCTCCCTCTTGCTCTTCGAACTAAATGAGTTTTCTTCCAACTAAAACACTATGCAATCAACCATGCACTTAAGTTAGTCCAACCTTACACTCAAGCAAATTCTGTAACCCCCTTCCGTAATTATATCCGAAATACGCGATTAAAATGAAATAGAGACCAATAAGAAGCAAAAACATTTATAAACCCATCTACCAGACGGGATTTTAACAAATAACTTTCGAAATCTAATTAACCTGGTCTCATATTCAATTTTGAATACAATTACATCACATGGAATATCACATTTATACAAATATCAGAGTGTACAACAATATCATCCCGGCAACTCCCGGGTTTATACCTTTACATAGAATTCATAGGGCACATCCACCCTTTACAATTCTCAAACGGGGATTACACAAGTATCATCTCCATACATAATCAAATATACATCCATATATACACATCCAAATCCAAATATACATCCCAACTATGATAACCAACTACCAAAATCTATAACCCGAAGTAGTCCTCGTCGCCTTTGCCTGTTTGTTCCAACCTCGATCCACCTACCCTGTCTAAAATGTTGATAGGGGAGGGTAAGATTCGAGAGAATCTCAGTAGGAAACAAATACCTATATGCATGTATGATATGTGTTTAATGCATGACATGCTTGCAGTACATAACTCATGCTCACACAATGACATATCTGCGTGCTCAATGTTTCAACAACATACTCATGGCCATAGCATAACTAGAATCAGAGCTATAATCATTCATACATGTTTCACATAATCCAGCAAAGCAATACATGCATCAATACACAAACACAAATATCAAAGTATGCAAGAGAGGTAAGTTCCCTACACTTGTTCTTTCCACGTATGCTCCAGCACTGGCTACTCACGATCAAAGCGAATATCCAACCCTATAACCAAATCAAGGACATAGGGTTATTCTCTATTCCAAATATTTACTTTCATATCACTTAAGGTTGGTTATCATTCACACCCTTTAGGTGGCTAAAATAAGCTCAACGAAAGCTTAAAGGATTGGGACGTACTAGGTTGAAAATCACCTTTCAAAATCTCAAAATGCTGAAAATGGGGGTTGGCTGCAGCCAAGAATCCTCTGGCTGCAGCCAGAAAATGCACAGAAGGTTTTTGGTTGCAGCCAAGAATTTCTGGCTGCGGCCAAAACGTGCACAGAAACTTTTGCGCTGCAGCCAGGATTTTCTGCTGCAGCCAAGGTAACTTCGAAAATTCATAACTAATTCCAAAAAAATAGAAATGAGGTGATTCCAAAGTCAAATGAAAGCTATTGAAGTCCTATTCATAGGAAAAATATGGATCATTACTGGAAATCACCACAAAAATACAGAATTACACACATTTCATCACTGACCTAGAATCAAACCCAGTTTCGACCTCAAACTTTGGGCAAACATAAATCCTAGTTCACAAAACAAAATGACACAATTTATATGTCCATTTTGAAGCTTGGGATGTGAAATTCAAGACTGGAAAGTTTCAGAATTTTCTAACATCATTTGCCCATTCAAAACGGCAACACAAGCAGATTGCCCAAACAGAATTCTCACTGGACAGAATTTCCAGTTTTGCAACCATTGTGTCCAATCCAATTCAAATCAATTCCAATGATTAAATACCACAACATGACACCATTTTCAACATAAAACAACATCCAATTCATCCAATTACAAACCACACGAAAATACCATAAAATTAGGGCAAAATTCACAATTCACCATACTTAACCAAAACTTACAAAACTTATATCACAAGGCTTCAAATACTCACCTCTTCCTCTTTCCCAAACCAATTCTTTGATTCTTCATCTTTCCAAATTTCCTCAAGCCATCAAACACCTCCTTTCAAAAATCTAAAACCATACAGATGAAGCTCTCATCACTATGAATAAGATTATAGAAGGACATTAGAGCATTAGAGGACCATAAACCAACCAAAATCTCACCTATGCTTTCTCTTTCCTCCCCTTGTGCTTGGCAAAAATGGAGAACAAGAGAGAGAGATGAAGATGAAGATGATGAAGAAAGTGTTCAGTTTTTGGGAGCCACAACCGACCAAATAAAGAGAGGAGAGAGGAAAATGAGGTTTGACACTTTGACATCATCCAAGGGCTCACAAAGTGCCAAGTGTCACCATCTTGACAAACCTCATATGAGCTCACATAAGCTCACACACATGTGATTCCACCCCTTAATCTCTTGCACAAATCAATCCTAACCATTGATCTTGAAGTTACCAATGAGTTTCCTCTTCGGTAACTGACCAATCGGTCGATCACTTTACCGTTTTGCCCCCTGATTATGGCAATTCCTCTTGAATCACCACTAAACACACCATATCATTCCTTTTCTTCCACAATGCGCCCTCCCCTCTATTTTAAGTCAATTTAGATGTTAATCCATAATTGAACTTAAATACAGGGTTTCGAATCACATCCGAATCACATCCGAATCTCAAATCACATCGGATTCTCCAAGAGAGTTCATTTATCACTAATGACATTTACTTTTGGAGTCATTAGCCCTTAATCACAATTTGGGATCTTGCTAAACCAGGGCTTAACAGTCCACTAATCTCAGGCTTATTCTCTAGCCTCAAGTCTCAGAATTCGGGGTATTACAAATTCCACCCTTACACTCAAGATAATCCTTACCATCATCAATCATGATTGCTATGTTCATGTAGCATTGTTTTAATGTAATTGGACATGTGCTCATCTTCATAAATCATGACCTACTCCCCTCTTCATATGATAATGACACTTGGCATCTTTAATTCCACAATTTACACAATTACTAACACATTTTATTTTCAATTTTTGGAATAATGCCAATTCTCGCAGATTTTATGCCATAATTTTGAAAAATCATAACTAAATTTGTAGACATTGTTTTAGAGTGATTCCAAAGGCTAAGGAACCCTTATTGAGTTTAGTTTCAAGAAAAAATATGGACTTTAGAAAATTGGAAGCATATCATTCTCAGATTTTATTTCTTTGACTGCTGCTCCAGAGACTTTCCAGATTTTCTGGGCTAACTTCAAAAATTTATAACTCTCAATCCATTAGTCAAAATGGCTTATAATACCTATCAAATTAAAGCCCTAGATGTCTACTTTCACCATGTAAAATTTCATAATTTTGGACATCATTTGATCATTCAAAATCCCAAGACAATCTCACTGCCTCATAGGAAATTTCAATAGAAGCATAATCACATTCTCCAAAATTCACCATTACACTTTCTTTAATACCCCAAAGATATAAGAAATACTAGTATTAGGGAATAAATTTGGGGCTTCTACTAAATCAGGGCTTGGCAGTCCACTTATTTTAAGCTTATTGGCTTATTCACTAGTCTTCAATCCCGAAATTTGAGGTGTTACACCTTAAACACAAGACATACAAAAAAAACAAAGTATTATCCTATTAGTGGGGTCAGTTTATGGATCGTATGACGTTATTGTACACTATCAACAATTAAATCTTTAAATAGATTGTTAAATAAATAATAAAATATGATGATGGCAGAGTTTTGTAGTCAAATGACACTAAACACCTTCTTTAAATCTTTCTTAAATATATATAAGGTTATACGTTCAAAGCTTATTTAAAAAATACATAATAATAATGTAAGTTAGGGCAAAATATGATGATGAAAATATACCCAGGACATACTTAAATGCAAAACATACCAAAAAAAAAACAAAGCATTATCCTATTAGTGGGGTCGATTTATAGATCGTATGACGCCACTGTATACTATCAACAATTAAATCTTTAGATAAATTGTTAACTAAATAATCCCGCTCTTTATTGAGTGTTCTCTTCGATTTTATTTTATCTTTTTTAAAAGACTCCATACTGCTTGATTAATTCTCCTCAATGTCGCATTCCAACAGCTTTTATTGAATATATCTAAACTACCTCAAATAATTTTCTATTCAATACATGTCACTCCAACATTTTTGCGAATATAGTCATTATGAACTTTGTTGTTTCATGTAAGGCATCTCTATATCAGCATCTTCATCTCAGCTACTCAAATTTTACACTCGTCTCTTTAATGCTCAATATTTATTATTATAAAGTATTGTTAAAACTTTAAAAGAAAAACAAAAAGAACGCGATTAAACCCAAGACATGCCATAAAACTTTAAGGGTATGTTTGGTGTGAGGGATTTGGAGGGGAGGGAAAATTTTTATGAGTTGAATTTTAAAAGAATGAAGAAGTGGGATAATAACATTTTAATAAAGATAATATATAAGATAAAAGAGTAAGAAAAATTAATTAAAAATTTTTAACCCCACTTCACTAATTTTTTTAAATTCAACTAAAAAAAATTTCCCTTCCACCCACTTTTCCTTCCCTTCCCTCAGATCAAACAAGCCCTAAAAGAAAAACAAAAAGAACACGTAAACCCAAGACATTCCACCTTATTCATCTAAGGACATACCCTATAAAAAGACAAGAAAGAACGAAATTTCAAGAAATGCATGCCAGATGGC
This sequence comes from Inga leiocalycina, assembly GCA_963242795.1. NCBI lineage: Eukaryota > Viridiplantae > Streptophyta > Magnoliopsida > Fabales > Fabaceae > Inga > Inga leiocalycina. Next base: position 50,478,216 of record OY725327.1, on the reverse strand, counting down.
ATATGCACGTGAACTAGTATATTTTATGCAATGAGTTCAGAAAGCATAATGGGAGCCCCAGCCCCCTAACTATAATGGGTTGGTGCATAAAGATTTGCGCATAATATGGCCAATGATGTAAAATAATATAACAATAATAATAGCATTAATCATTCTCAAATTTCTCGCCTGAGTATATTACTATTAATTAATCTATTACTCACTAATAAATTGCTCATAATTAATAATTCCGGGGAATGAATTATGGCACTATCCCATAAGTTGATGAGCAGCATTATGAATCGTATATTGTCCTGTGTGCTTAAATACAAATAATCCAACATATTTTAATTAGTAAAGGAGGAATGCATTTTAACATTTCACTTAGGATTCTAGGTAAACATTTCTTCCTTTTTCTATCTTTTCACTTATGAGTGATGATCGTCGGTGGAGGATAAAATTAAAAAGGGAGAATGACAAAAATATGTTAATTCCAAATCAAAGCTGCAAATGGTCTAATAACTGGAAAGTCTCTAAAAACTGATATGATGACATTAATATGCTTTTTTTTGTTGTTGCAAAATTACCTCTTAATCAGTCACGACTATATTCATGAAAGTAATCAATAACAACTTCAACTTAATTAACAAATAAGAGCTTAGACTTTATGAAACAACAAGAAGAAGGTCGTTATAGAGGTTATGACAAAGGTAATAGAGTGCTTACATGTGTGCTTTCAAATGGTTTGCTAACAATCTCACATCAGCAGCAGAATTTTACTCAACCTTATTGGTTACTCCTTCGATCTTTAATAAAAGATATATTTAGGGAGTTGATTTTGATCCTAAATATATGACAGATACATAGTTTTCATATTTGTAAATCTTTTCCTACTTTACTCTTGTTATTAATGCTCCCTCAACCATAATTAAGGAAGAGATGGAATGGAGGAATTAAAGAATATAGTTAGAGCATTTTAGAAAATACATATCTTATTAACTAACTTAATCAACTTCTTTAATCTAATCAAGTGCATGTTCGGGAAACCCCCAAACCATTGTTTCAGAAGTCTTTTTTCGCAAGTTGAAACAAAACTCCTCTCACATACTTTGCTCATAAATCATAAAAGCACTTCTAGAAAATTAAAATAAATAGGCACCAAATTAGGTAAATATATCTTATATTAAGGATCAAAAGGAGTATAAGTTAACTCCTTATCAACTGGACATAATTTTTTGTTGGTTTTTTTATCCTTTTTTATTAAACCATATAGTTGTACATATTTTTTTAACTGCACATTAAATTTTAAACTTCAAGGGACAAATCATTTGTGGAGGTGTCAAAGAAAATTCAATTTATTTTTTGGCCAGAAAGAAAATTCAATTTAAAATATTTAAAAGGAGAAAAAAGACAGTAGCAATTAAGATGGGAACAAGGTCCCTGCACGTGACCGTTGCTGCGGATGATGAATTGGGTGTGGAGTACAGCCAAAATGAGGCAATTCAAAACAAACGTATCAACGGGGCATTGGCATCATATGACCGCCACCGCATACTTCCAAACATAATTTTCTATTTTGTCCCTTGGGAATGTTATTATGCTTGCATGCTGTACAGAATACGATATGATATTCCTTTCACTACTCTGATATGACATACAATACTTCCAATGATATTATGGTCATTGGCAAGGAAGTTTCCTGCAGTAGAATATGTTGTGACTTGTGAGTGAGATCTCATTTATAATGTCATACCATTACTATCTGCCCAGGAATTAAAAAGAAATTTACTTAAATGGCTCAAAGATATTTTTTTTTAAGTATTGTACTATTTTGTGGTGAGAAAATGTTGATGTTGATTATCTAAGTGTCAAAATCGTTGTAATGTCACGTCTTGAACTAACAAAGAGCATATATATATACAAAACATGTCAATGGTCTTATGGCTATGGAAGCTCCCCAATGATGGTAGGATGATAGTTTGATCCTACGTATAACTTCAGATCTTAGTACCCAATTCTGTAATTAAAAAACCAATAATTAAAATCTTCAAAAATGAGTTACTTTAACCAAGTCTCTTTCACATTTCATTCTACAATGATTACCCACATTTTGCATCCAAGCGAAATTCATTGCTATCCTCAAAATGTCAAAATATGACAAACATTTAGTGAGACCTTATATCACTACAAAAAACATTAAATTTCTGACAAAATTTGTCACGAAATTAGTTTCTGCGGCAGATTCTGTCGGAAATTTCGTAAAACAAGTTTCCAACGGAATTTTTTCTATGGCAAATTATATTCCGTGACAAATTCAGTTGGAAATAATTTTGCCACGGAATTAGCCACAGAAATTTCCGTTGCAAAATTTGCTACGGAATTTCTGATGGAATTATTTGTGGCAAATTGAATTTCGTCAGAAAAATCAAAAAATTATTATTATTTAATTTAATTTAATTTAAAAACATATCTTTATAAAAATTAAAATTATGATATTATTAGTTATATAAATATTAAAAAATTAGGATTAATACCATATTTCATCCTTCAAGTTTTTTCTCATTTTGGTTTTGGCTCCTCAAGTTTCCAACCATAGGTTTTGGTCCCTGTAAGGACAAAATGATCATATAAAAATTTATTTATAAAAAATAAAATTTATTAGTTATTAATTAATATTAATAAAAAATATTAGTTAGTAATTATTTATTAGTTATTAATTAATGTTAATAAAAAAATTAATTTTAGAAATTAGACAAAAATATAGTCATATGAAATCTATTTAAGATGTAAAATTTTTTAATTTGAAGTTAATTTATATTAAAAATTATAACAATATATAAAATTATTTTATATTATTATTACATTTATATATAAGAAAAAAATATATATTTATAAATAATTGATTATATATAATAAGATTATATATATATATATATATAATTGTGTAATAATAAAACGCCAAAGCAGTCAAGCCCATTCAGTAAGGAGGGCAAATTGAGTTGCATTTACAGGAAAAAGTGGTTGTGACACGTGGCAAAGGCAGGCTGCACCACATGGCGAATCTGGTCACCAGCGACTAAGTGGAGGCCACCGGAGCTGCCAAGTGCCACCGCCAGTGGTGAGGTGGCAGCTGCCAGAGTTGCCACGTGGCTTTTTAAAATTTAAAAAATAAAAAATAAGTTTGCGAGGGAATTTCCAACGGTTTGTCACGCTATTATCAGCGACGGAATCCAGTCCGTCGGAAACTCTGAATTTCGTGGCAAATTTCGTCAGAAATTCAATGTTTTTTTGTAGTGTATGCCAAATCATGATAGCAAGGACACCTAAGATATTGATGTGCGTGTTTTCAGGGAGGATGGTTGGACGCAAAAGTACTCTTCCGTATGCTCCTTGGAAGGTGGGCATGATTCTGGTGGATGAACAGGTTCATCAATCATAAAGTTCCTCTAGAACCAACTTCTACAAGACCATCACACCAAATTGTGCAAAATATGCAGGGAACCATGATTAAAAGTTTCATCACTTAGAAGTGATTGATGATAGCAAGGACACCTAAGATATTGATGCATTTGTTCTTAGGAAGCTCGTTGGACGCAAAAGTACTCCATTGTATTATCCTTGGAAGGTGGGCATGATTTTGGTGGATAAACATGTTTATCAATCATAAAGTTCCTCTACCATCAACTCCTACAAGACCATTACATTGAATTGTGAAAAATATGCAAGGAATCACAATTGAAATTTTCATCACTCAAAAGTGATTGATGGAACAAGAAAGGTCCTGAAGGGTGAGGTTTATTGCTTTTAAAACTTTGAAGTGCTTGACAATAATGGTAGATATAAAGTGACTTGACATTTGTGGAGGATTAGATTCCACAAGACATCATATTTCCACAATTTGTGTTTTACAACTAATTAGTTAGCGTTTGTCACTAATCTATTTTGTATAATTTATATCTTCAAAATGTAATTATCATATTTGTGTTTTGCAACTTTCTGTTTTGCCCACGTCATATGATTGAAGTTGAATCAAAGACTGAATTTCACATTTGCATATAAGAGCAATATTCCTCCCATGTCATGTCTTTGTTATTTTACTGTTTAAACCTATCAATAATGATTTTTCGTCATTTATATATGACAGTGTTAACATTAACAATGTTACTAAAGAAATAACAATAACGGTAATAAAAATAGTTTTCTTCCAAGCATGGTAAATAAAAGGGTATGGTTTTCATTCAAACATGGTAAATGAAAGGGCATAATATGGATAACAATGACAAAACAAGTATTAATAATAAAGAGTTCGAGTTACATTTTCAATTTTAAGTAGCATTAATAAATTTCCCTCTAATTTATAGTGTTACTAAAGGAACCAACATATAGTTGGTTTAGAAGTGTAAGGCCCCGCTAGATTCCTCTGGGTCTTAAGTTTAAGTTTTAGATTAGACACTTGTATTGAGAGGGACAGTCACAAACCTCGACCCAGATATCAGATGATAATATAAAAAAACAGTGCTACTAAAGAAATAAAATTAACGGTTTGATTGTCAAATACTTTAATAACATCATAAAATCCAAGCAAAGTCTCAAAAAAAGAAAGAAAGAAAGAAAGAAAGAAAGAAAAATCTAAGCAAGGAAGACAACCGACAATTATGTAATAAGACATAATTGGGGCATTAAGTTCTCAATTATGTTTCTTTTTTTGCTGCAATTCATTATTTAAAAAAATTATGGCATTCAAAAAGACGCACTATGATCATGAATTAGAAAAACAATAAATTAATATAAGTTATTATTAAAATTTAAATTGCTTTGAATGCTTTTTAATTATAAGTTATAAAAATAATTTTGGCCCTTAAATGAAAAGGGGCATTGAGTTCTAAAAAAACCACACTTTTAATTTAAATCTCCATAAATGAGTTATTTAAACCAAGCCTCTTTCACATTCCATTATAGAATATAGTTGTTTACTTCACATGATCACCCACATTTTGCATCCAAGCCAAATTCTTTGCCATTCTCAAAATCTCAAAATATGGCAAACATTTAGTGAGACCTTATATACCAAATCATGATAGCAAGGACATTTGAGATATTGATGCATATGTTTTTAGGGATGATGGTTAGACGCAAAAGTACTCCTCCGCATGCTCGTTGAAAGGTGGGCATGATTCTAGTGGATGAACATGTTCATTAATCATAAAGTTCCTCTAGAACCAACTTCTACAAGAGCATCACACTAAATTGTGAAAATATGTAGGGAACCACCATTAAAAGTCTCATCACTCAGACCCTAAAATAACTCATTTATGTGAGATTGATCCTTGTTAAAGTATGATTGCCCATGAAGATGTTGGAGCCTCCACACTCACCACTTTAAATTTTTGCATAGCCGAAAGGAAAAAAATATTAAAAAGGAAAAATGAATACATGAGAGAATGACAAATTTTGATTGAAGGCCCATTTTGGTTAGGGAAAATTCTAGATAACTACAAGGAAAAATACAAAAGGACAGAAAGGTTAGGTGAAAATCAAAAATCCCAAATCAGTTGCTCATGAGGAATCTGGCATTTCATATGTTTGCAAAATGACCTCCTTGCCCTCCTAAAAGACATGAAAAGGAAAAACGTCAGCAGACATGAAAAGGAAAAACGTCAGCATAAGCAATATACAGCGTTGTGGCGCCAAAAAGTGACGAAAGACGACGAAAAGCTACGGAAATCAGAGGCAAGCCACGGGTAAGCAAATCTGAGAGAGAAATGATGATTACGCTGTGTTTCTTGAACATTGATTGAAAAATGTTTATGTGGTTTTTGGTTGCGATGTACGTAATCGAAGCGGACGCATTATGGGTAAGGGGGTGTTAGATGATCTGACATAAAAGTAGTGGCTTTAAGGTAATGGAACAATTTTGATGGTTGTGCGATGGATTCGATTGCGTTTTGTTGAGTGATTGATGAAGCTTGTGCCATTTTTGTTTACTGTGAGTACTGACGGGATGGGTGTTGAATCAGGGGAAAGGTGGTGTTGCGATGGATAGTAACGTGGGTGAGGGTGGTGTTATTAGTGAGTATGAAGATGTAAAGACCTATTGACTGGGTGATAATAATAGGGGCAGAGTGACGACATGGGCAGAGTGTTGTTATTTGTGAATATGGAGATGTAAAAGTACATTATGTTGTTGTTAATATGAGATAGAGGGTGATGATTTTTGGGTGTTGTTAACAGTGATTATCGAGATGTTAAAGATCATTATGTTGTTGTTAATAGGACATGCAGGGTAAAGATTTTTGGGTGTTGTTAACAGTGAGGATGGAGATGTTAAAACATATAGTATTGTTGTAAATTGTAGGTGGTAGGTGAGATTATAAAGAGTGGTGTAACTTTAATGTAATTATTTTTTTTTCAGGTAAGCATGCAAAATGACATGTAATGAAGGTTCATCGTCTTTGAAGGAACTATTTTGTTATTTTCATGTTGGAGGCAAATTAGTGTGTAATGATGAAGGTAAAATTCAATATGTTGGAGGTTATGTGAAGGCGAAGTGGCTAAAACAGCTGATAACACTAAAAGATTTGAGGTTCATGATATCATCATGGCTTGGGATTGATTGTAACATGTGTGAGATGAAATATACAGTGAGCTTTGATGAGAAGACACTAATAGATTTAAATGATGATGGTAAAGTGAAGAACTTGTATGACTATAATGAAAGGAGTGGGCATGTGTATATAGCAAAAAAAGGGAATGATAATGTGTCAGATATATCAGTTGAGGCAGACATGTAAGTGTAAAATTTTGTAATTTTTATAGTTGTTATTTATGAAGCTCTTGTTGGTTATTAACGAACTGCAGTTGTTATTCACTGCAGGGCTGAAGATGTACTGGGACTGTCACAACAAACATCCACTCAGTGTCGAAGCATTGTGGAAAATGATTATGAACCAGTCAATTATGAAAGTGTTGCTGCTTGTTTGACTGCTGAAATTGGTGGAGGATGTAATAGGTTGCCCTGTGGAGTAGAGAGTGCACCTACACCAATGCCGGAGTTGAACTGTACGAAATGGAGGGGATTACTTTCAGGAGTCATGCAGAGTTTTGCACATGCAGAAGCTTTTAAGAAGGCGTTGTACAAGTACAGCATAGCACACAAGTTTGAGTTTGAGTTTGTGAGAAATAGCAAGGACAGCATTTCAGTTAAATGTAAGATTTTTTGATGTCTTTGGAGGGTAACAGCAAATGCTATTGGTAAGACCAGCCCATTACTACGGGTAACGACATTCAGAGATGAACATTTTCATAGTGCGCAAGACAATCTTCAGGTTAGTCATGCTGGAAGATCTAACTTGACATCGTCAATTATAGTTGATGAGGTGAGAAATCACATTGAGAAACGTCCAAATGAAATAAGAAAGACGTTGCAAACAGAATATGGTGTAACTCTTACGTATAAGCAAGCATATCGGGCGAAGGAAAAAGCCATGGAAGACATACAAGGAAGACCTCAAGATTCGTATATATTGATACCTTGGATTTGTGACCGATTGAAGGAAGCAGATGAGAGGACTGTTGCTGAATGGGAAGCAAGCGTGAATAACATATTTGAGCGAGTATTTATTGCATATGGTTGCTGTATTGACGGATTCGTGACTGGTGCTAGACATGTGCTATACATTGATGGCACCCACTTGTCTGGACCATACAAGGGAACGATGCTTTCTGCTTCTGCGTATGATGTGGACAATGAAATGTTGCCCTTTGCAATCGCTATTGTGAAGGGGGAGATATTAGAGGATTGGTCATGGTTTTTACACAAGATAAAAGACATAGTTGGGTCCATTGAATTAACAATCATGTCTGACCGTCACAATGCAATTAAAGGGGCGGTGAGGACAATTTTTAGGGGGGAAAGACATGCTTATTGTTATAGGCATGTGAAGGAGAATTTAAGTTTAGAATTGCTGAAAGTAAATAGAGGCAAGAGGAAGACTAGTGGGTGTTCAAAGGAAGATGCATTACGGTTGCTTGATAATATTGCATATGCAAGGTTGGATGCCGATTTCAATAAGGCAATGGACTACATGCAAAATTGCTATCCAGAGATGTATGAGTGGCTGAATCAGCAAGGGGATATTGATAAATGGGCATTGAGCAAGTTCCCCTTCCGAAGATGGGATAACATAACTACTAACATTGCTGAATCATTTAACGCGTGGATGGTGAAGGAAAGGAAACACAATGTGGCCCAACTTATTCATGAACATCTTGAGAAGGTTGCCAAGAAGATGTATGCATCTAGTATGGCAATGAGTAAGTGGAAAAATGGGATAGGCCCCAACATAGAGTCAATGCTGAAGCAAAATGTTGCTCATGCTGAACATATGTCCCCTGAAAATTATGGTAGGGGTAGCCTTTGTGTTCATACAAAATATGGAGCATTAAGTGTTGATCTTTGTTTACGTCTTTGCAGTTGTCAAGTGTGGCAAATGTCGGGGATCCCTTGTGCACATGCTTGTGCAGCCATAAAGCATGTTCATGCCAATGTGTATGAGTACGTTGAAGAATGCTACAAAATCACATCCCAAGAATAGATTTATAGCCGTAGTATGGTTCCAATTGTGACAATCAACAAACCTGACACAAACAACTATATGTTGGACAATTTTGCAGGTCAAACTTTTTTGTTGCCCCCAAGGACCAGCCGACCTTCAGGTAGGCCAAGAACCAAAAGGCGTGAATCGCAATTCCAAAACAAGAAGATATACCACTGTGCAAGTTGCCATGAAGCCGGTCACACTAGAAGGACATGCAAAAATCCAAACCCAGGCTGATATTGGATGAAGTGAAACTGTCAACATGAAGGAGTTGCAATATTGTGAAGTGAAACTTTTTGATTATGCTTTTGTAAAGGTGCTGTCAACCCACTCATGGTTTTTTTGGGAGATGGGTTGGTGTCAATTGTGTACTCCAGTAGGTAGTTACTTTAATTAGTGTTTTATGTAATCCAATGTTTGTGACAAGGAAACATTATGTACTAGTCCAGAGATAATGTTCCCTTGTCATGAAATATGTCAACATGTACAAGGGGCAGTGTGTAACTTGTTTTTGGGCTTTATATGGTTTAGAAACGTAATTATGCAGATTGTGATCTGTCAGGAACTGATACATATATAATGGTGTTAATCCACTTAACCATGTTGTTATTATAGAGGGAAATGGTGTTATTATGCTGGTAACATGTTTTGTTGCAAACTTGTTCCGTCACACATCTTCTGTTGTCCGTGTGTATGGAATATGTGAAAGGTGTTGCGTTAAGCCAACGATGCTAAAAAGTTCACATTTGTTGTTCGGAAGATGTTAATGAACGAAATAATGTTGTTAATACTAAATATAAAGTTGTTAATAAAGAGAAGAATAGTCGTGAATAGGCAAGGCATAGTCGTTAGCAATGAAAGCAAAGATGTTATTACGCAGACACAAGTTGTGTTTTCCCATCTACGTGACGTTGTCCAAACTTGTTGTTCGGAGATGTGAATCGGTGAGGCATAGTCGTTAACAATGAAAGCAAAGATGTTATTACGCAGACACAAGTTGTGTTTTCCCATCTACGTGACGTCGTCCAAACTTGTTATTTGGAGATGTGAATCGGCGAGGCATAGTCGTTAACAGTGAAAGGAAAGATGTTATTACGCGCATATAAGTTGTGTTTGTAATATACATGACGCCGTCCTAACCTGTTCATTGGATGCTGTTAATTAGCGACGCTAAGTCGTTAATAACGGATGTAATGATGTTAATAGCAGGCAGCAAATGTACTGATGTTATTAAATGATGTTAATAACGAATGTAATGATGTTAATAACGAATGCAATGATGTCAATAACGAATGTTATGATGTTAATAACGATGTTAATAACAATGTTAATAACGAATGTAATGATGTTAATAACAATGTTAATAGCAGGCTGCAAATGTTAATAACTAATGTAATGATGTTAATAACGAATGTAATGCTGTTTGTAAACTCGCCATGTGATGTTATTTAAGAGGTTTGCGGTGTTAATGTACGGGTTGCTGGTGTTAATAACAAATGTACATCAGGTGAGACAAAAAATTCAAATAATTAACAAACATGCGACACGTCATCACATTGCCCTTTCAATGGCAGCAAAGTAGCGTCCAAACTGGGGGACAAAAAGGCACAACATGTGCACACTACTATCATGCTTTTCAGAAAATAACGTTGCCCACAACAAAAAGGTATATGCCAACATGTTCCTATTGTGGCAGACAATATGACTAAAGTCTACTGTGTAACCCGTTGTCGTTTAGTGGGTGGCTTTGCCAACAGACTAAGAGCGTCAACACGAGATGAATTTCGAGGATGATTGACCAGCCACCATAAAATATCCTTCCTGTACTGTGTTACTTGATCCTACAGAAAATGAAGTACGCATCAAAAGTAGAGAACATTTTCATGAAAAGTAAAGTGCACATGAAAAGTTGAGTGCACATGTAAAGTTGACATGCAAAAGTACATACATTTGTGTAATCGAGTGTCACATTTGGGCTCCATTGAAACAACCATATCAACACGTGGATGCCACAGTCTTTCCTATAATTGCAAACAACAGTCACTTCCTTGGTAACACAAGTGAAAAAAGTCAACTTGTCCCACTGTGGTATACAGATTATTTTGATGTGGTATAGGTAAGACATACAAATTATTTTGCTGTGGTATAGGCGCCCGAATGATATCAGCCTTTGGATTCTTGCCATGCCGATTGTGACTGACAAATTGAAGTATATCATAAAACCTGTCCCGCTGAACCCCAAAAAAATAATAACATCAGTGGAGTTGTGGTCTAAACATATTAAATGAAAGGAAACAGTAAGTGAAAAAGCACAGTACACATGTCTCCACTGCGTAGTCTTGGGGATTTTCGAAAATGCTATTTTTCTTTGTTTTTTTCTTTTCAACTGTTGGTTGCATAGAGTCCACAACAAAGAAATTCATGGTTTTCGGCTCTAAGGCTACACAAAACCAATGTTCACGCACAAGTACGGGGCCAATAACCACTTCACAATCCGCTATATTGTAGCCTATTCGCTCCGGCAGTAAGTGACCCTTGTAATCTGAGGGTCTCCAATTCTTACTTTTGCCGACAACAAGCGCCTACAAAATATACATATTAGTATCAATAAAAAAAGGCACATCCCCTTATTTCCTCATAATTTACTGACCATAAAGTCGGCATCAAAAATGTGCCTCTTAATGAGTCCTTGTTCCTTCATATCTGCCATCAAAGTCTTGCAAACAAGCGACACCACCTGCAGTCCAGAATGACATAATCAAACATTGGCCATTTACTAAACAATATACAGCTTATCATCTACATTTGGTCTTACTTACCCGATTGTTCACCTTATGAATTCCACCTAAAGAGTATAGCTCTTCTCGAGTGACATATTCGTCACACATGGTCACCATTTCCCTATCATTACATTCAATAACAAGGCAACAACAAAACAAAGGTTACAAAACATTATTCAATTGGTCTAAAAAATAAATGACAGGTAAGGCAAACGTCGATCACTCACTTATCTCCACCTATGCTTGGAGGGAGCTGGGAAATTATATGGAAAAACCTTTCCTTGTCGTCCACTTCCTTCTTTTTCCGCTTAATTTCCTTAGGCATAACATACGGGGATTCTATTTTCTTCTCTTTTCTAACCCGACATGATCTGCGCAACACTTGACCCATGCCAACCTCTTCGTCCTCCACAGCGTCCCCTCCTTTTGCTCCACTATCTGATACGCTAATGGGAGAATCACCAAAATCACTTTCAGAGGCCTTCTCTTCCTCCTCATAATTTTCTTCTACTTTAGCAGCAACAACGTTATGAACATCGTGTGCATGAGGGTCCATTTCCTTCTTGTGATCTTCTTGTCCATTGATCTTTTCCTGCCCCCCTCTCTTCACTTGGACTTTTATCAACTCCTCAGCAATGACCCTCGTCAATCTTCTATACATATCTTTCAGGTCCTAATCACGAGAAATGAAATGTCAATGTTAGGAGTTTGTTTGTAACGTACAACTACGGGAAGTTAGATACAAATACCTGGTCCAAATGGTCAATTCCTATGTTGTCCTCTGGCTGCACATATGTTTGGGAGGCCGTTCCTGCAAATAGTATGCCCATATTGCTTTCCCTCTCTAATTTAACCATTTCTTTAAATCTCTCCTCAGTCCAATACTTTATAGCATCACCATATTGGTGTCTCTCAGTTGTCACCATTGTGAAGTGCTCACCGAAATATAGCTGTCCATTCAATCACATATTTTCAGCTACAACAATTGGCAATTGAAGCATATAAATTGGAAAAAATATATAAATACGTACCAACAATAAGTACACGCATCCACCGACATTCGTGTTGGTAGTCTTGTTCTTCCTAACAGCTCTAACATAGTCTTCCATCTCTTTCCACAACTCTTGAATTATGAAGGTCGCCCAATCAAATTTCTCAAAGCCCTTTATGGTCGCACTCATCACCTTCAGTACCCAATAACTGACCTTTAGGCTTGCAGTAGGAGCTAGAAACGTTCCAAGTGTGTACAACATGAACAAGAACTCAAAATGATCATTCTCTCTCCCCCCAATAATGGCCTCAAAAATCTTGCTATATAGCCGTTTTGAATACTTACTCTTTAGCTTTGTGTACACTGGGTCATCATCATCCACATCGCCACAAATAAGTTCACCTCCGTGCGGCACACCGAGTAATTGGTGCACGTCAACCGCTGAAATTTCCCTTGTCTTTCCCCTAATTCGGAAATGGTGAGTTGGTGGATCATATGACCGGAGCATTGACGCAATAAGATCTTTCGGTAATCGATTGCAACCTCCAACCTCAAGCAACTTCCTGAAACCTAATCTCTCAACCCTATCCTTCAGACTTGTGTCTTTGCTTATGAAGTCAGCCAATTGCTTAAATTGCCGGATTGAGGAACGTGTGATAAAAGGTATTTTCCTCTTCGTAGTCTTCTTTTCAATTATTGCTTTCTTTTCATTCTGAGTATATTTTGCCTTCTCACAATATTCCTTTCTCTCCCGGTCACTTAATGCTCTCCATGCTTCTAGCGCATCATTGAAGGGTAGAACACATTTATCATCTTTTTTCCCCTTCAATTTGTTGAAAAACTCTTTTTTAAACAACACTAAGCCATTGTTCAATGCTTTTGTTGTCTGCCCTTTTCCCACCTCCTTGTTCCCTTGTTCATCCAAATCCTGCCCTTCTTCAACCACCATGTTTTGCTGCAAAACAACTTTCAACAACCAAGTACAGGAGCCTTAACAAAATAGACCCTCAACCAAACATGTATCCAATTATACAATCCAATCAACTCTATGCATGAGAATACAAACCTCTACAATGTTACACTCAATCAAATTAGTCATATTCATAAACACATTCAAACCTCATGGCCATCGATCTAATTCCTATTTCTGTCACTACAGGAATAACTGCCTGAAAACAAATTTTTAGTTCTTTGTTATGCCTGAAAACAACATCTCTCTCACTATTAACAACATCACCTTCACTATTAACAACATCCCTCTCACTATTAATCAAAAGAAATCAACATATGCCAGAAAACAACATCTCTCAGACTATTAACAACATCACCTTCTTTATTAACAACATCCCTCTCACTATTAATCAAAAGAAATCAACATATGCCAGAAAACAACATCTCTCTCACTATTAACAACATCACCTTCTTTATTAACAACATCCCTCTCACTATTAATTAAAAGAAATCAACATATGCCAGAAAATAACATCTCTCTCACTATTAACAACATCACCTTCTTTATTAACAACATCCCTCTCACTATTAATCAAAAGAAATCAACATATACCTGAAAACAACATCTCTCTCACTATTAACAACATAACCTTCTTTATTAACAACATCCCTCTAACTATTAATCAAAAGAAATCAACATATGCACATGTAAAATATATAAATGTACTAGTGCGAGTCAATCAACCGAGCAAAGATTAAGGATTAGTACAAGCAAATCTACTAGTGGAACTACATGACAGTGCATACTTTGGCAGCATTAGTACAGTCACTAGAAGTCCTGCTGTCCATTACTTCCCCATTACCAACTAACAAAAGGGTGACTCAATGCACAATGTTTACACTAGGTGGGGTTTAGTTAGGCAGTATTAGAATGTATTAAGAGAAGTCATACTTTGATTAGTTAAACATTGAATTAAAGATATGTCCTATCAATTGACTTAAGTCTTTTGAAATAAAGACAACTTCAAATTATACCAATATCCAAATTCAACATGATATCAAAACCTATTCGATATGGGACATAAAAAAAATGAATATTGCAAGAAAAAGAAAAAAAATTATGGACCAAAGACCTCTGACACTTAAAAGAAGTGCAAACCCAAACAAAGAACAAAGAAGAAGATATGACCTGAGGCCAACCTCTAATACTCAGATTAGTTGAACATTGAATCTGCAGGTGGAAAGACTACCTTCCCGTTGCTCTAAGACTAACTACCCTCCATAGGAAAGAACCAACTATTTTAATATAACAAAGATATATATATATATATATATAGATATATTATGCTGTTTCTAGTGTGAGTTTCCTCACTTACCTATATATCAAGGAACGATTGTATTTTCTTACTCAGATTTGCATGATACTCAAAGCTACTAGGGACTTACACCAGGGCACACCGAGAGCACCGAAATCGTAATCTACACCGTGCGAATCGAAGAAGCCAACCCGAGAAAATGGGGAAGAAGAGGACACGCACACGACAATCCAAGAACCCAACCGTGCGAATCGAAGAAGCCAACCGTGCGAATCACAACCGCGCCGCTCCGCCTTCCCACACCCCACCCCTCGCCGGACCTTCGTGTCCCTTCGCCGCGCCGCCCAACGTTCCCCACCGCACCGTCAGTCTGATCTCCTCTCTCCTCATTCCCCTCAGCCGGCGCTCGTGTGTCCCTGTCTCCTCGTTCCCCTCAGCCACCGCAACGTTCCCCACCGCACGCACCTCCGTTTTGAATCTCGGCTCTTCCTTTGTCTCCCTCCCTCCGTTTTTGTCTGTTTACTTCCCCTTTTTAGGAGGGCAAGGAGGTCATTTTGCAAATATATGAAATGCCAGATTCCTTATGAGCAACTGATTTGGGATTTTTGATTTTCACCCAACCTTTCTGTCCTTTTGTATTTTTCCTTGTAGTTATCTTGAATTTTCCCTTTTGGTTATGCCCTCTGCTGAAACAATAACTTCACATTTATATAATTTTCATGTTTGTACTTTACTTCAATGATTTTGTATTTTCTTCATTTATTTTTTACTGTATTTTTTTTTTGTCAATTTTTTTACTGTATTATTACATTTGCGTGCTTATCTTATTTTGTGCCTTTTTAATGAAGTTGTCACGTTTATGATTTTTATTTCTCCCTCCATTCCTTTTTATAAGATTCCAATAACCAAATTATATAGATTAAAATGTTAGTTAAAGTTGGTTAAACACAATAAATATATACAAAATGAAACACATTTTCCAAAAACACCCTTATTTATAAAGAAGGTGGGCGGGAGAGAGAATGAGTGGGAAAAAGTGAGGAGAAAGACGTATGTTTAATTGAGGATAAAAACAAAAAAAAATGTATTAAATGTTTAGACATCTCCAAATGGTATGTTATCAAAAATAACATATCTATTCAAACAATGGTATCTTATAAAAGTGAACGAAGGGAGTGCATACTCTTGGTGAATAGTTAATGTCTATTAATTAATTAGTTAACATTCTGTTGTGCTACATAAATAATTGGGCCTTTTTGTCCCCTTTTGTCCTTAGAAAAAGGAGTGTGAGATTGATCGTTGTTAAAGTATGATTCCCTATGAAGATGTTGGAACCTCCGTACTCACCACTTTAAAATTCCGCATAGCCGAAAGAAAAAAAATACATCAAAAATGAAAAATGAATTCAGGAGAGAATAAAGAATTTTGATTTAAGGCCTATTTTGGTTATGCCCTCTGCTGAAACAATAACTTAATGCATGTTCCGTTCATTATCCATATTGCGCTAAGAAGTTAACCACATCAAAACTAGAAAATTTATAAAGGAAATCTATATAATTCTAACATAAGTATATGGATATTATATTTTGGCACTTTGTGCTTTTTCCTTTAAAATTTTTTTCCTATAAACATAACAAGGTTTTCAGTTTCAAAAGAGCATATACCTATAATTAAATATTAAATGGCACAAACATTTATTTCCACGCTAAATGTGAATATTATATAGGCAAAATTGAGAGTGCAAAAATCAATTGCCCAATGGTAAATTCCTACAGGCTTGGAGTAGTTTTCAAATTGCAAACTATAGTACCACACATTAATATATTCTACTTATGACTTAGATAAAAATAAAATAAAAATAAAACTATACCGGATTCATACAAAACATATGTACAAACTACTTTCCTAAAATTAAAAAAAAACACAATGGGCAATCATAATATGTGGTTGTTTCTTGATGAGCTCTTATTTATTAGCCTATTTGTGATCATAATTCTTTTCATACCATTCCTTAATTGAACCATAGTTAATTGATATTACAAATGAATTTTACATGAAGTTGAGGCAATCAAAATGATATAATAATGTGAGCATAGCGTAATCTAGACAACGAAAGAATGATGCAGACATTGTCAAAGTTGAAAACACATGCCTTAACTAGAACAACAGTCTAGTAAAGAAATACCATATGGTTGCAGAGATTATAAGGCTTGATGAGCTTGCAGATATTAGAATTTGCAGCAATAGGCAATTAGATTTCCAGCAGAAAAATTATGCCAACCCATGGCACAGAAGTTGCTACACATGTAGTTGGAGAAATTGACAAATCCTAATGTTAGAACTCATGTTTTGATGATAGCAAACCTTAGAAATATTGGATTTTGAAGGATTAAAATAGCTTAGAAGATTTGTGGATATAGATCACTCAAGTGAGGACGTGTCACAAGAGTGGTGTTTACAAACTTTGTCACTAGGAGGTAACTAGCTAATGAATGAGTGATTTTGTGAAAATATGTTAGCATACTCGAGTAATGACATGGAACTTTATAACACTGTCCAAGTACCAGCTAGTGATAAAACTATTTTGCCTTAAGAAAGAAAGATCACTCGAGTGAAGCTGAGTCATTAGAGTGATGATCTTAAAAAACCATTAAGGTACCTAATGGTACTTCTTTGTTCTTGAAAGAAAAATTGGCCAAGCACTCTAGAGACACATATAGCACACGAGTAATGCTAAAAAATCTAGAGTTGCCATCCAGTAACTGGATAGAGATAACATAAGGCGAGCTTTTAAAAGTCAAGAATCACCTGAGTGCAACAATGTCGCTCGAGTGATATTTGTAAACATGAGTTATTACTTTTCAGCTACCTACCAATGATCAAGTTATCTTTTGAATTAGAGAGAGAGCCACTCCAGTGACCTAAAGACCACTCGAGTGGAATAGTGTTTCACTGGAGAGTTACCAAACAGTAGCTCGAAAATTTATATACTATCTTTTAGACTTTTTCAAGCAGTTACTGGCCGATACTTCTCTGGGATGGAACTTCACTCTAGTGATAAAATGTCACTCCAGTGATAGTGATTGCAGACTTTTGAAACAATGTCTTGGAAATTTTGATACTTATTCTAAGTGTGATAGAATTTATCTACAATACTTCCTATTGTTTCTAACATTACTAATTACACTTATGTATAAGTTTCAGGTGCTTAACCTTGGATAAAACTCAATCACATAAAGCACTTTTGTGTCAAAAATATTAAATGCAATGAAGCCCGTCCAATCCAAATGCTCTCTTTCACCCACGGCTATATCATCTCTCTAACGGACATATTTGAATACTTCAACGGTCATTAATTCCTTTCAAACTATAAATACAGAAGCATTCAAGATAGTGCTAACTACCTACAACTAAGTTCACTGTTGCATTAAGTTCGTGAGCTATGTTATTCTAATATTCTCTGTAGTTTAGTTTTTATCAAATATTGTAATATCCTGATTTGTGATTAGGGCTAATGACTCTGGTAATTATTGTAATTAAGCACTTTTGGAATTAATGTGATGTGATTTTGGTATACATGTGTGTGGTATTTAAGATCAAGGGTTGAGATTCTTTGACTATAGGTCGAAATCCTATACTTTGCGATTGGATGAGCTTATGAAGGAATAAGTAGGATGGTGACAAGTGGCATTTGGTGAGCCATTGGATGTAGCACAAGAGGACAAAATAGCACTTTTTCCTATCTTCTCTCTCCTATTCGGTGGAAGTGTGTATGGGAGGGGAAGGAAGGCTTGCTTATCACAATCATTTCATCTCTCATATTCTCTCTCCTCTTTCTCCATAGTTTCGGTGATCAAGGGGAAAAGGAATAAGAAAAGGTGAGATTTTGATATTTTGTTTGATCTCTAATGCCTTAAATCTCTTCTCTAAAGATATGCATCTCATTGAGAGCTTCAACTTGGTAATTTCAGAATCTTGAAATAGTAGTGATTTATGTGTTGGTCGGAATTGGAAGTTGGCAAATCAAGATATTGGATTTGGCAAAGTGAAGAGGTAGGCATTTAGTGCATTTTGATATATTGTTTGTGATTTTTGGATAAGTTTGGGAAAATCTGGAAATTTGCCCTAGTTATGCCAAATGTTGAAAATATGGATTTCATTGTGTTTGATATTGAAAATGATCTGTTGTGAAGATATTTGGGTATTGGATTTAGTTTGGAATGTTGGAAATGTGTTAAGGGAAATTAGACATTTGTTGTGTTATAGAGACCTAAGAATATGATTGTGGTCAAATTGGTTTTGGGAGTGTTTTTGAAGTGGCCAATGTGTTCCCTAGTTAGTGCAAAGTGTGTATGAGCTTTTGGTAGAGTTTGGGAACCATTGGGTATGAATTTGACCATCTGGTATTTTCTGTTGTTTTCTGCGTTTCTGGTCTCTGATTCACAACACTCGAGCAGAGGAAGATCATGCTTGAGTGCTGTGTGCATTTTCCCTTCTCTACTTTGAGTTTTGCTTGGATTCTATTAATGAGGCTCCAGTGCACTTCTTTGTTCTCGAGTGAGGGAAGATCATGCTCGAGTGATAGTGTGAGCCCAGAGATGGGGTTGCTCTCGGGTCTTCACTCGCTGGTTGATGCCAAGAGTGTGCTCTGACACTCGCAAGCATAGTTGTCTTACCCGAGTGCAGGGTGTCATACTCGAGTGAGCTGGTGCCTCTGGTGTGGGTTGTACTCTCGGGTTGTCACTCGTGGTGTTGCACTTTCGGGTACTCAAGCATATTTGGGGTCGTCACCTGAGTGTAGAGCTTGGTGCTCAAGTGATGTGAGCACTTCCTGGCTGTGAAGGTTGCTCTCTGTCAAGCACTCGCGGGTGAGAGTCGTTCTCACCTGAGTACAAGTCTCTCATTACTCGAGTGAGGTCATCTTCACTCGAGTGAGGCTGTCAGAAATCAGTGTTGTGCCTTTAAAAAAAAGGGTCTTTGGGGTAATTCTTCCAACCCTTTAGGTATATGTTTAGGCCTCTAGTAGTCACTTAAAGAGTCCTAAATGATAACCAACTAAGTGTATTATGAAATTGAGAATTTGTAAAAGAGATTGATCGGTTGTCCCTAATTTGGTATAGGATTTGACATCTGTCGCCCTCATGAGACCACAGTACCGGAGCCAGTCAGGAAAGATAGAAGTAGTGACTCTTACTTTATACCTTATGTGATACATTGTATGTGCGCTATATCATTGTGATGTGATGGTTTAGTATGCTACAAGATATGTAAAATTGTGGAAGCATTGCTATACCAATAGTCCCTGAGTCGCTAACAACGGTTCGGGTAAGGGCCGTGTGCCTTACCGACGGTAAAAGGGGATGAGGTTAGGGTGTCATATATGTGTTTATGTGAAATCGTTGAAGCACCGCTATACCAATAGTCCCTGAGTCGCTAACAACGGTTCGGGTAAGGACTGTGTGCCTTCCCGGCGGTAAAAGGGGATGAGGTTAGGGTGTGTTATATATGATTATGTGGGCCAAAAGGCTATTTGTGAAGGTCGATGGGCCAATTGTGAAAGCAGAAAGGCTATATGTGAGCCGTAAGGCTATTCGTACGCACTGCCGCACCAACAGTCCCTAAGTCACTAACAACGGTTCGGATTAGGACGGTGTGCCTTCCCGGCGGTAAAAGGGGATGAGGGTGGAGTGTGATTCGTGTGTTGCTGTATGAGATGATTTGTTTATATGCTATGTGGTTACGTGTGGTATGAATAATTTGTTACTATTGAGATTCTTTAGAATCTCACTCGTTCCAAATGACTAACCTTTTCAGATAAGGCGAGTGGCTCAAAAGGGAAGCGGACAACCAGAAGTAGTTAGGATTACTCCGAGACTTTAGTGGTAGTTGGTTATCTTTGTTTTGGTTTTGGGATTACTAAGTGTAGATGAGATGTAAATGAATATTTTGGATATGTAATCCCTATTTTGGAAACCTTAAACCCATTATATGTATGTAAGTAACCCGGGGTTTGCCGGGATTCTAGTTTCCGCACTCTAATATTTATTATGTGATTTGATTTCTCAAGTAATTATATCCGCACGTGAATGTGAGACCAGGATTCATTACACTTTGAATTGATTTTTGAAATACCCCATCCCACGTTGAGGGATTATAAATTGTTGATTTCATTTTATTGGTCTTTATTTCACTTAAATTTGGTAATCCGAATGTAATTACGGTGAGGGGGTTACAAATATACTCTTTGAGAGAGAAATTGTAAACTCATTTATTACTCTTATCATGATTTACTCAAGGTAGTGGGACCTTGAGTGTGGGCTTTGATTATAAAGTGTAAGGGGGAGTGAGTGCTTAGGAGAGGAACTTGCTTGTACAGAGGCACTAATAGCCCTGTGAATCTTGGGACATTAGTGAAACTCTCAAAAACATCTCTAAGAACTAGACGTAGGTTAAGTGAATTGGACTAAACTAGTATAAATCTCGTGTGCCTACTATTTGTGATATCTTTCTAACTCTACCTTCTCCATTAAGTCTTTGTTTAAGTTTGTACTTAAGTTTAAATTTTTTTAATATCACCTAATTCACCCCCTTGGGTGAAGGCTTCAACTAACATTTGGTATTAAAGCCTAGACTTCTTATTTTTAGGTTTAATAGCTAAAGAAGGACCCGATAGTAAGCATGGGTGAAGGGATACTTCCCGATGGAGCTTTAATCACTAGACCACTAGGATTCTGTGGTGAGCACTTCTCATTTTGGAAAGCCAAGTTCAAAGTTTTCATAACAACAAATGAGCATGATCTCTGGCAAGTTATACAAATTGGAGACTATGTTCCTATAAAGAGACAAGGAGAAAGAATGATTCCAAAGACACCATCATATTTTGATGATAATGATAAGAAGTTGGTGACCCTCAACAATAAAGTCATTGTAATGATCCAGAGTGTAACCCTCTAACTTAATAGCTGAAATTATAGTTCGAAAATGCGTCGTTAAGTTAATTTAGAGACCAACAGATAATTCAAAACTTGTTAAAGGTCCCAACTCCGAGACAGGATCTGACCCTGTGATAAAGTGGGTTTTCAAAAACTTTTTTTAAAAGCTGTTCAATACAGTCTCATATTCACATGTTAAATATATTTGGTCTGTGCAGTTTGGTTTCATTCATAAATATCATAGTGTAAACAAAATTCCCGACAACTCTCGGGTTGCATCCATTCACTAAAAGGGTTTATGGGGCATATTCGCCCTTTTCGATTTCCCATAATGGGGATTACATAACACTATCCAAATTTACAACATTTACAATATATACAATAATCCTAAAATATGACAACCAACTAACAAAACTAATACTCTGAGTGGGGAGTACTAGCCACCCTTGGTTGCTTGTTTCTCCTTTGACCTACTTACCCTGGCTGTAGGTTATTCAATGAAAAGAATGAGATTCAAAAGAATCTCAGTAGTAACAATTCACTTATATAACATATGATAACATAGCATGCAAGCAAATCACAAAGTAGCAATAGCAGCAACAATCACAATGATGCATGACTTTCATCACAAATGATGGCTCTCATGACTGTATTCACATGATGTGTAACTTCTGTCACAAATGACAGAACCCACGATTGTATCCACATGATGCATGACTTGCATCACAAACAACATCACCCACGGTTGTATCCACATGATGCATGACTTGAGTCACAAATGATAACACCCACAGCTGTATCCACATAATACGTGACTTGCGTCACAAAACGACAGCGCTCACGGCTGTATACATAAGGCTTTCACAGCAACATACACCGCAACACTTGCAATCAATACAATTCAATGATAAGACATACATACAATGCATTACACATAATATAAGAGAAAGAGTCACAACCTTGTTCTTTCCACTCGTGCTCTGGCACCAGTTTATCACGCCCAGGGCAAATGTCAAATCCTATAAACCATAATCAAGGATGATGAGTTATTCCCTTTTCCAATGTTTAATTTTAAAACACTTAGGGTTGTTTATCATTTGAGACATTTAGGTGGCTACTATAAGCCCAAACAGATGCTTAAAGGGTTGGAAATACTGGACTAAAAACCATCTTTCAAAAGTTCAAAATACAGATTTTAAAGGGTTGGCCGCAGCTAAGCCACTCTCTGGTTGCGGCCAAGAGATGGTCAGGAAGATTTGGGCTACAACCAAGATCCACTGGCCGTGGCCAAAATTAGGTCAGAAACTTTTGGGCTATATAATATCCTGAATTTTGGGATCGGAGGCTAAAGTATAAGCCTGAATTAAGTGAACTGCTAAACCCCAATTTCACAAATGCCCTAAATCTATTCCCTAATCTTTCTTATATCTTTAGGCTACTAAGAAAGTAAAAGGGTGAATTTTGGAGAATATGATTATGCTTCCAATGAAATTTTTTGTGAGGCAATGAGCTTGTCATCTGATTTTGTATGACCAAATGATGAGTAAAAATTATGCAATTTTATAGGGTGAAAGTAGACATCCTGATATTTAATTTGATAGTTCATATGAATCATTTAAAGCTATATGCAAAAAGATACGAGTTTTTGAAGTTAGCCAACAAAAACTAGAAAGTTTCTGGAATGACATTCAAAGATTTAAATTCTGGGATTTTTGTGCTTCCATTTGGCTAAATTCTATATTTTTCCTTGAAACTAGACTCAATAAGGGTTATATAGCCTTTAGAATAACTCCGATATGAGGTCTACAAAATTAGTTATGATTTTCAAATTTTAGGCAGAAAATCTGCTAGAATTGTAAAAAATCCGAAAATGGGAAAAATGTGACTTAAAGTGTACATGTAACTTGAATAAGTTATGAAGCCAATTTGGATATGGAAGAAGGACTCTTGGGATGCCATTACATGTAACAGAAGGAGCAAATATTAGTTGTATGTTCATTGAGCTTAATGATATGGTTACATGTATATAAAGTACTATGCACAAAAAGTCCAAATTTTAGAATTTTGGAAATTATAATGTAAGCCTAATGTTAGATGACATAAGAAAGCATATTATAAAAGTTAATCTTCTTCCTCCTTGCTTTCATTTCCTGTCGGTTTGTGCTCAAGAGAGAAAGAGAGAGTTGTATGAAATTTTAGAGAGAAGGAGGAGAAAATTCGCCAGGTAAGCTTGATTTTTTAGGTAAATTAGCTCCTAACTTATATAATCCTTCCTCTAAGCTTATTTTCTATGTGAATTAAGGTGTTGAGAAGCTAAATTTTATTGTGGAAAAGGCTAGGGCTTTCGGCCAAAAGAGGGGAAAGCCAAAAGGAAGCAAAAGTAACTTCCTAAACTCCGAATATTGATTATTCTGGCTGTTGTGAGTAGTTTAATTGGTGAAATTTCACCGGATTAAATTTTATAGTAAATTTTGTAAAGGTGGTGGCCTAGGTGTTATGCTATCAAAATTAGGTCTAAATGGTAGTTATAATGTAATTAAATAGTTAATAAAATAATTAAGAGTAGAAAAGAACACGTCTGGGAAGTTAGACTTGGAAAACCCCAATTTCCCCCTGAGAATTTTAGGTTTTAGACAGTGCCGTTTGGAGGGATTAGGGCTGGATTTTTGATAATTTGATGATTCCATTAATTTTAGGAGGGGAAATTAGGTGGGGTTACAGTTGATCACTTTTTCAGAAAAGTCCGAAAAAGCATAATTACAAAAACACCCCTAAAACCCTTAAAGTGGGTTGCCAAGGGTAATTTTATAATTTGATAATGAATTTGGTAATTTCAAGTCCAAAAATGGATTCCTTGGGTGAAAGTATGTCAGGATAGCCCAAGTTAGAATTTCGAGAAAAATGTAGTCAGACCTGGTACGGCGGGGCCGGGCCAGGGTCCCGAGAGCATTTTGGTAAATTTTCACATTCATATAACCCCCAGAAACACTATAGAAGTGTCTAAATGATACATTTGACATTATAGGATTGAATATGGAGCTCGAGCTGTTTACATGTAGATTGATGAACTATTTCTATTTAGCAACAGGGACATAAGGTAGGGGACTTACCTTATTTGCATGTATTTGATATCTCTACTTGTGTAGTGATGTATGTGATTGCTTACTTGATTGTGTAGAGCATATTTGAATAAATGAAGCTCTGTTTCTATTTTTGCTATGGCCATAGTCTTATTGCATGAAATATTGAGCATGCAGAAATGTCATTATGGGGCATACATCTAGTTAAAGCTAACATGTCATACACATAGCACTATCATGCTTGCATTATTGTATCTGTTTCCTACTGAGATTCTCCTGAATCTCACCCTTCCCTACCAATAAATTAGACAGGAGGAGACAGAAGATATGTTGAGAAGCAAAGAAGAGAACCGTACAAGGAGATTGCCGTGGTGGAACCAAAACGGGAAGTGTCTCCATCTCACTAGGATAGGTTTAGACACTGTAGTAGTCCTGTGCGGCTACATTGATGGTAATTATCGTGTACGAAGTCCTATGGGGAATTTTCTATAATCGAGCACTTATTATCAGTATTTTCATGCTATTCTTATGTTGCCCACCGAACCGTATATCGTTTTCTACAAAGACTCTACAAAAAGTGAAAATAAGATAAGGGTATGATAGGCTACGAACAGAGGAAGGGCTAGTAACATTTAGGTTGCGGCTAAAAGACGGCCAAGAACTGGTCAGAAGGTTTTGGGCTGTGGCAAAGATTTGTTGGCCGCGGCGAACAACTAACATGTTTCCTTGCTGTTTTCAAATGATCAGAACTTGGTGCACACTTATCAAAATGACATAAACTTTATATCATTAGAAAGCTTGCAGTGTCTACTACAACACTGGAAAATTTCATAACATTTTGAGACCATTTACTATTTCAAAACACTATACCAAGTTGGTCCCCTGTACATAATTTTAACTTGACAGAACTTCCAAAATTTCTGGTTTTTACACAATGGTTTCCAATGGCTCAAGATTCACACCCAACACTACCGTATAGGTGAAGTTGTCCTGCAAGTTGACATCTTCATACTCAATAATGTGCATAGGATCCAGTTGGTACTTCTCCATTTGGGAAACATGGAACATATCATAGAGCTTGCTCAAGTTTGGGGGTAAGGCTATTTGATACGCTATAGGTCCAATTCTTGTAATAATCTCAAAAGGACCTATGTACTGCAGACTCAACTTCTTTCACTTGATTGCTCTCCCGATACCTGTGACTGGAGACACCTTCAAGAACATATGATCACCAACTTCAAACTCTAGAGGTATTTTCCTCTTATCAACATAGCTTTTCTACCGACTCTACTTTACAAGGAGTCTCTTTTTGATGATTTTAATCTGCTATATGGTCCAATCAACAAGATCCAGCCTATAAAGCTTCTCTCAGATAGCTCTGTCTAGCACAAAAGTGATTGGCATTTCTTCCCATACAACACTTCATATGAAGCCATCTAAATGCTCGCATGATAGCTATTGTTGTAGGCAAACTCGACAAGTGGAAGAAAGTAAACCCAATTCCCTTTAAAGTCTAGGACATATGCCCTCGACATTTCTTCCAACATTTGAATGGTCCTCTCCGACTGTCTGTCTGTCTGTAGATTATAGGCCGTACTAAACCTTAATTTTGTACCTAGAGCTTCATATAGAGCCCTCTAGAATCTTGAAGTAAAACGAGGATCTCTATCTAAAATGATGCTCTTCGGTGTGGCATGAAGTCTCACTATATCTCGTATATAAATCTTTGCCAGTTTGTCTGGAGAGCAACTAGCATTGATCGGTATAAAATTCGCCGACTTCGTGAACGGTCAATAATAACCATATCGCATCATAGTTTTTGATCCTGGGCAATCCTACAATGAGATCCATGGTCACACTTTCTCATTTCCATTCTAGAATCTCAGGACTCTGCTGGTGTTCAATCTTTACTTTCTGACAAGTAAGACACCTCGCTACATACTTGGTCAAATCACTCTTCAATCCTGGCCACAAATACATAGACTTCAAACCATTATACATTTTGGTTAACCAGGCTGAAGAGTATACCGACTCTTGTGTGCCTCGTCCAAGTGACAACTCATAGTCTTGAGTTTCTCTTTACTCAATCATGGTTCTAATAGACTATACCCGATCATATTGCTTTTGAGCCTCTTTAATTTCAGCCCTTAGATCACTTTCCCCTTAGGAAACAATGTAATTAGCACTAAGGATTTGGTTTGACAAATTCAAATCTTAAAAGTCTTCTATTAACTTTCCCTTTTGTATCATCATTGCTGCAACTAGCACCATTTTTCTATTAGGATAGGCAAGCACAGCGAAAGAATTTTAAAAATTTTACCAATCCTAATCGAGGATCTATCAACGGTGTTTAAATCAAGTTAGAAAGAACTTGTACCTTTTTTTTAACTTAGGGTTTTCACGATCTCTAGGAGCCAACACGTTAAGTCTGCTCCCTCTACTGGTATCCACATGAATGCTCTCACACCGAGACTGCGTGCTAGCTCCTCCAAATGTCTCATAGAGTTTTCCTTGCAGCTCTCAATTCTCATGTGCGTATGAGTATATCTGCTCTATCAAGTTTATAACCTATGAGGGCTATATTCAAATTTCAAAATTAATCATCATTAATTTTGAAATTAATCAACAATTAATTATCTTGATGAGCTAATTAAATAAATTCAGTTTAAATTAAATCTGTCCAACAGTTTTAATTTAACCTATTTATTTAATCCAAATAAGAAAGAGAAACAATGTTACTACTTAAAGCAGGAACATAATAGCAATTGTTCAAAACTGACAAAAGCCCACTGGGCAGAACTAATTCATAAGTGCTTACGGTAAAGCAGCAACTCTTGCTCTGTTTCCAACTCGTAGGTCCCCTCATCCTTCTTCAACTTTCTATTGTCCTTTAGACCATGTACATTTTTACAAATGTGAGAACCACAGCGGTATCTAATACCCATGTAGAGGAAGTAGAAAAATGAATGTCTATAACATAAATACCTGAAGCGATAGCCTCACTATCCTTCTTATTCTTTTTTAGATCTTCCAGGTAGAGTTTGCAATTCCTCTTCCAATGACCGAGATCATTGTAGAAGTAGCAGACTCCTTCCTTTGGAGGCTTTGCCTTCTTGGGTGCAGGCTTGGTTTCGGGCTTGTTTGAATCTTTGGTCTTACCACGTGAGCCATTACCCTTCCATTTACCCTTCCCTTTCTTTTTCACACCCTTTCCTTTCTGAACCATCAAAACTGTACTGGGCTTTTTCTTAATACTTTGCTCAGCAGTTTTGAGCATCCCATGCAGCTCAAAAATTGATTTCTCCATGTTGTTCATGTTATAGTTCATGACAAACTGGTCATAACTCTCTGGGAGTGAGTTCGGGATCAAATCCGTAGCTAACTCCTGGCTCATAGGAAATCCAAGCCTCTTAAGGTGATTAATATAGCCTTTTATCTTTAACACATGAGTACTAACTGATGCACCTTCAGCCATCTTGCAGGAATGTAAGGCCTTTGTGGTCTCATACCTTTCTTGTCTTGCCTGTTGCCGGAACATTTCCTTGAGATGGACAATCATCTCATGAGCCTCTATTAGCTCCAGATCTCTTTGGATCTCTAGAACCATAGTGGCAAGCATCAGACAACCTACATCCACAGAGTCATCCTTATGCTTTGTGTAAGCATCTCTCTGAGCCCTTGGAGTATTGGCTGCAGGCTCCTCAGGAATAGGTTGATCTAGGACATAAGCCTTTCTTTCCTACTTGAGAACAATTTTCAAGTTCCTGAACTAGTCAATAAACTTTGTCCCATTGAGTTTGTCTTTCTCAAGGATCGATCGCAACGATAGTGTAGCAGTATTACTAGTCGACATGATTCTATAATTAAAATATGCAAAGTTAGTTAGTAATCTCCCACTAAATTAACAACCCTCAAAATAATAATTAGTGGGCTAAGGTCCATAATTGGCTTAAACCTAAGTCCGCTTTGGCAAGACGCTTAAATTCAAGTTATTTAGGTAGGTTACCTATTTATCAATTACATCACATGTAACTCTTAGATTTTTATGGGATTTAATCATCATATAATCTGACATGTTTAATCCCATTTAACGCCTTGAGATTCAAAACCATTTTGTTAATCTCAATTAAGTCAAAACAATAATGAATATTATGAGCAGCATCATTACTCATGCTTGTCTCATCAAGATAACTCAAGTGCATCCACTTTGATGGTTTCTGCAATTGAGTGATCTAGGTTTTGATAGGCATTCATTAATTGACGGCATTAAGATTTGATTAGTGGGCTCAAGTAATTAGTCTTGTTTATATGAATGCAAT
Source organism: Inga leiocalycina (assembly GCA_963242795.1). Classification (NCBI taxonomy): domain Eukaryota; kingdom Viridiplantae; phylum Streptophyta; class Magnoliopsida; order Fabales; family Fabaceae; genus Inga; species Inga leiocalycina. The sequence continues at coordinate 50,449,271 of OY725327.1, read as the reverse complement.
CGTGGTCGTATCTCATATAGATAAATACATATAAACATAAAAGTATTCATGCAATGATCTTATTAAAAGCATAATTTAAACGTGACACAACATGGCTTACCTAACCTAAAAACCCCCCAAGCCAAAGAGAGGACTTCTCTAAATAAGAAAAGAAATACATTGAGAGAAACCTCATTTAAACATTCAAGGGGAGTGAGATGAGAAGAGAATGTATATTGAGAGTATTTAGAGAAAGGCACGGCATGCAGGCCATATTTAAATATTACAACCCTTTGTAAAATCTAAAGCCAACAGTTCACCATACCCAGACAAGTATGAAGAATAAACCACAAAAAGAATTCATACAATATGAAAAGCAATAAATGTCGTGATTATATTATATTGCGCTACGAACACGTAATCACAGCGGTCCCGCTATAGATTTCGAACCCAATTTTTTTAAAAGATTTGTTTAGTCCAATTCTTAAGGGATTTCAACCCAGTTTCAAAAAACAACAACGGCCCAGAACGATTTTGATCCACATTGTCTTCCCCATAGTTTTGGATCCCTATTACCCGAATAGATATCCAAACTTAGATCTGATTGAATTGCCGCCAACTACGATCTAAGGTACCCTACCCGACTTCATGCAAGCCTAAGGTTTCATACAAGTAATATACTTTTCAATTCAAAATGAAACCACAAATTCTGACTTCAGATTTTTTTCCAGAATTGAAATTAAGTAACTAGTAGCTCATGTAATCGAAACAATTTTTTTGGCAGATCATATATATGCAACTAAATCAGAAAACGAAAATCACATATATGTTTAGACTTTTCTTATAAGCATCGTGCATATCCCATATATTACATGTATAGGAATCATAAACTCAATTTAAAAGCACAATTGACCTAGCACTGATGCCACTACATGTGATAGAGGTGACAATATGTGGGAGATTAACACGAGCTAATTAGAGGGCTAAGGTCCATATCTGGCTTAAACTTAAGTCTGCTTTGGTAAGACGCTTAAATTCAATTTATCACGATGTAACCTGTCATACAACTATGTCACGTCCCTTTTGTCACACGATATATCGATCAAGGATAACGCATGGATAATGTCATCCTCTTGTTCCTGACCATTACTTTCTCAATTCCTGAGTAGCCTGACAATAGAAATGGAAACTCCTTTCCATTGTAGTATGGCCATACATATCTCAAACTCACTTATCGAGGGGCCCAGTAATATCTCTATACTAATGTGAGGGACAAATTTCATCTTGACCATTCATATTCCTCTACATGAAAAACCACCAAGCCCAATCATAGCCTTTAATATCACCCGGTCAAAAGTGACTTTTGACTAGTTCAAAGCTTATCAACTCTCATGTAGGAATCCATGATGACTTCAGGTCTAAGGGCATTGTGATATGGTTATATATGAGAAAAGCTTATGACTTGATCCATGTAGCTTTCTCATAGTGGGTTGGTCCAGCACCTCCTACTCTTACAAGTGCCTAAGACTTTGATTTGTATCTCCATATCTTATCAAAGTCATACTGGTCTTGTTTCATCCCTGCTCCCGCATAGATAACTGACCAGGGACATTTTAGGACAATCTTCATGAATTATCCAAGGATACAATTATCACAGTTAACATGTAAATAATATGATAACAGAATGGAGAAATTTCATCAAAATAATAATGTTTAAAGTACAATGATTGGCCCTTAGGGCACAATTTCCAATACTTTCGACTAAGAGCATTTGCGATGACATTTGCTTTACCCGCATGATATTTAATCTCCAGGTTGTAATCTTTCAGTAACTTTATCCATCGGTGCTATCTCATACTCAACTCTTTCTAATTGTACAAATATTTGAGACTTTTGTGGTTGCAGTACAGTTCCACCATCACACCATACAAGTAATGTCATCATATCTTCAATACAAACACAATCACCACAAGCTCCAAATCATGAGTTGGATAATTCATTTCATGAGGCTTCACCTGTCGAGAGTCAAAGGCCACCACACGTCCCTACTGCATAAGGACACACCCCAACCCCTGCTTATTCGCATCACTATACATAACATAAGTCAAGCTGGGACAATGGTGCCGTAGTTAAGCTCTCCTTCAACTCAACAAAACTATTTTCACAACGTTCATCCCACTTAAACGGCTGATCTTTACACGTGAGCTTGGTTTCGGTAAGGCGATTCTGGAGAAATTCTGAATAAATCTCCAGTAGCAACCAGCAAGACCCAGAAAATTTTGTATCTCAGCAATAGTTTTTGGCCTCTTCCAGTCAAGTACTGCTTCCACTTTACTGGGATCTATTGAGACCCCTTCTTGCAAAATAACATGGCCTAGGAACTTTCTTTTGAAAGCTAGAACTCACACTTACTCAGCTTGGCATAGAGTTTCTTTTCATACAATATCTACAGCACTATTCTCAAATAATGCTCATGCTCCTAGTTGTGCTTGGAGTATATTAGAATGTCGTCTATAAAAGCTACCACAAATTGATCTAGATATTGTCGAAAGATACGATTCATGTAATCTATGAATACCGTAGGTGCATTAGTCAGTCTAAAGGGCATTACCAAAAACCCATAGTGCCCATACCTCATCCTGAAAGTAGTCTTCGGTATATCTGCTTTCACACGTAGCTGATGATAACCCGACCTTAGATCAATTTTTGAAAACACACAAGAACCAGAAAATTGATCTAAAAGGTAATCGTTCTTAGGAGAGAGTATTTGTTCTTGACGGTTATCTTGTTCAATTCTTTGTAATCCATACATAATCTCATACTCTTGTCTTTCTTCTTAACAAATAATACTAGAGCTCCCCACGGTGAAACATTGGGTCGCATAAACCCTTTCTAAAGCAATTCTTCAATTTGTTTTCTTAGTTCTACTATCTTATTTGTGGTCATTCGGTATGGGGCCTTCGATATAGAACCAGCTCTAGGCATAACTTCAATTGGAAATTCTACTTTCCTTTCTGGAGGCAATCGGCTAAGATCGTTCGGAAACACCTCAGGGAACTATTGACCACGGGTATATTGTTCAAAGTTTCTTCTATCTCTCCTTGCACGGAAAAGAATACCATATACCCCTGGAACCCCTTCTCCAGATATTTCTTAGCTTTTGCCGTTGAGAGGAAATTCAAATTAGCACTTATATTGCCATCATTTTGCAAAGTAGGAAACACTATTCTCTTGTTCCTACAATCAAGCAACACATTATTCACAGTCAACTAATCAAAACCCAATATGACTTCTAATTGATAGAGCAGCAAACAAATCAAATCGATAGTAGACTCATGCCCCTCAACGGTTATCATACAATTTAAATAAGCCTTAGCCGTCACAGCCTTGACGCCCATCGGTGTTGACACAACCAAGTCAAATAGCAGTTTATGAACATGCAATCCCAGGCGCCTCACACAGTCATAAGCAATAAAGGACTAACTTGCACTTGAATCAAATAAAGATTGTAGTAAACTACCATTAAGAAGGGGTTTACCTTGAATCAGGTCGGGAGACTTCTAGGCTTCTTAGTGTGTCATAGTGAACACCCTGCCCTGATTCCTTAGTCTTTGCTTTGCTGGTGACTGTTTGCAATCACTAGCAATATGTCCAAGCTGTTTATAGTGATAACTGATCACTTGCCCATAACACGTTCTGCCATAATGTGACTTACCACAATGATTACATATGTATATTGCTGGGGATTTTTGGTTCTCACGATCCTTTGATTGATAAGGTTTCTTGCCACCGCCTTTGGATGAGGATCCCTAGCCCTCTGCTTTTAAGGAGTACTGCCCTTACTAAGTTCACCATGACCACTACCCTTAGTTGGGTTCCAATCTCTCAAATTTTTTTTTATTATTCTATAATCTTCTACAGCCTTATTGAATATAGTAAATTGGCAGGTGGCCAACCTTTTCCTCAACTCACGTCGTAAGCTTCGGATCAGCATATTGGAACTCCACTCCTCATCATCCATGCGTTGAAGATAAGAGGAGTATCGAGCTAGCCGGATGAAGCGAGAAAGGTAGTCATCGAATGTCTCTCATGTAATAGACAAGAATTATGATTCTTTCTCTATTCTCACTGACCTTAGGAAGTACTTGTCATTAAACTGTTCCTGAAATAGCTCCCAAGTTAGAGGCTTATTCCGGGTACGTAACGTCAAAGCAATATTCTGCCCCATCGGTCAGCATCTTCCTCAAGTTTGTATATGGCCAATCGTGCCTTTACCTCAGTTGGGCAGTCTAGCACTTTAAAAATTTTCTCCAGCCGGATTAGCCAATCTTCTGCTGCTTGGGGATCAAACCTTCCCTTAAACACTGGAGGTAGATGTTTGTAGAATTTGGAGACCCAATATTGTAGATTTCTTTCCTCTTGGGCTGGTACCCCATATGACACCTGGTTTGGTACTGTTTGAGGCGGGGATCCTGAACTTGAATCGACCATTCTGTTGTCTCTTCATGATGTGTCTCCTCTTAAGTCTTTTCCTGGGTCGAATGAGCTATATCACCATTGCATTTTTCTTTCTCCTCTTAGAGCTCTTCCCTTAATTCGTTGATCATGTCCCACTGCTCCAATAACATACCCATCATCACTTGCATGGGATCAGGTGGACTGTCATGCATCTCTTCCGCCTCTGGTTCTACACGTCGCACCTTTGAGTGAATCATTGTTTCTTTTCACTCTACAAATGATTTACCACGTCAATATAACAATACATGTATACACAAATTCGTTAAAACTCATATACCAACAATAACAAGAACAAACATGTGTATACCACAAACATTTATAGGTTAACTATCATCACTAGAGCATTAACCCTAGCAATTATCCTAGCAAAACCCACCCTTGCTAGGAACTACAGCTCTGATACCAAAAATGTAAGCCCTCTAACTTAATAGCTGTAATTATAGTTCAAAAATACGTCATTAAGTTAATTTAGAGACCGTCGAATAATTTGAAACTTGTTAAAGGTCCCAACTCCAAGACAGGATCTGGCCCTATGATAAAGTAGTTTTTCAAAAACTTTTTCCAAAACTTGTTCAATATGGTCTCATATTCACATTTCAAATATATTTGGCCTATGCAGTTCAGTTTCATTCATAAATATTATAGTGTAAACAACATTCCCAACAACTCTCAAGGTTGCATCCTTTCACTAAAAGGGTTTACGGGGCATATTCGCCCCTTTTAATTTCCCATACTGGGGATTACATAGCACTATCCAAATTTACAACATTTACAATATATATAATAATCCCAAAATATGACAATCAACTAACAAAACTAACACTCTGAGTGGGGAGTACTAGCCACTCTTGTTCGCTTGTTTCTCCTTTGACCTACTTGTCCTAGCTGTAGGTTATTCAATAGAAAGAATGAGATTTAAAAGAATCCTAGTAGTAATAATTCTCTCATATAATAACATAGTATGCAAGCAAATCACAAAGTAGTAACAGTAGTAACAATCACAATGATGCATGACTTTCGTCACAAATGACAGCTCTTATGGCTGTATCCACATGATACGTGACTTACATCACAAACGATAGCACCCACGACTATATCCACATGATGTGTGACTTGCATCACAAACGATAGTACCCACGGTTGTATCCACATGATGCGTGACCTGCGTCACAAATGACAACACTCACGACTGTATACATAAAGCTTTCACAACAACATACACCTCAGCATTTGCAATCAACACAATTTAATAATAAGACATACATACAATGCATTACACATAATATAAGAGAAAGATTCACTTTCTTGTTCTTTCCGCTTGTGCTCTAGTTCCAGTTTATTATGCCCAGGGAAAACGTGAAATCCTATAAACTATAATCAAGGACGATGAGTTATTCATTTTTCCAATGTTTAATTTCAAAACACTCAGGGTTAGTTATCATTTGACCTTTAGGTGGCTACTATAAGCCCAAATAGATGCCTAAAAGGTTAGGAAATACTAAACCAAACACTATCTTTCAAAAGTTCAAAATGTAGATTTTGTAGGATTGACCGTGGCCAAGCCACTCTCTAGCCGCTGCCAAGAGATGGTCAAAAAGATTTGGGCTGTAGCCAAAATTAGGTCAGAAACTTTTAGACCGCGGCCAAGAGCCACTGGCCAAGGCTAAGAACAGGTCAATAACATTTGGGCCGTGGCTAAGACCCTTTTGGCCGTGGCCAAGAATTGGTCAGAAGGTTTTGGGCTGCGGCCAAGATCCGCTGGCCGTGGCCAACAACTGGCCTATTTCCTGGTTGTTTTCAAATGATTATAACTTGGTGCATACTTATCAAAATGACACAAACTTTATATCATTAAAAAGCTTGCAATGTCTACTACAATACTGGAAAATTTCATAACATTTTGACAGCATTTGATATTTCAAAACACTATGCCAAATTGGTCCCCTGCACAGAATTTTAACTGGACGGAATTTCTAGAATTTTCGGTTTTTACACAATGGTTTCCAATGGCTCAAAATTCACTCCCAACACTATTCCACACAATTCTCCACAAGGAATCCAATGGAAATATCAAAACTCCCAAATTCCTATTACTTCCACATGTTCTGTTTTGACCACAATGCAACACAAAATCTCATATTTTAAACAATTTCTCATTCAAAACTCCAATCAATCCCATTATCTAAAACTCAACTTAAGACACCATTTCAACAATCAAAACTCCATGAATCCTCTAAAACTCTATATCACGCGAAAACAGGGCAAAATCCAGAATTCAAGGTCTTAACCAATAGCCACACTATGCATATCAAAAGGTAGCTTTTACTCACCTCTTTCACTTTCACAAGCTTGTTCTTTGATTCTACAACCTCCAACTTTTCTTGAACTCAAAATACTTCCTCTTGAAAATCTAAAAACATAGAAATGAAGCCTTCATCAAGATGATCAAGATTAAAGAAGAGGTTTTTGGCATTTGAGATCATCTTCTAGGTTAAAAGTGCAAGAGATTACCTTGACTTCACTTTCTCTTTCCTCCTCTAGCTATGGCTGAAAATGAGAGTTGAAGTGAGAGTAAATAAGATGATGATGATAAACTTTTTCATCCTCTCACATTGCCTTAGCTAACCTTGAAGAGAGAGGGAAGAGAGAAATGAGTTTGAACATTTGACTTCCATCTATGGTCCATGTGATGCCATGTGTCATGATCTTGGAACTTCTCCCATGTACATACAACCATGTGATTCTTCTCTCTTGTTCAATTAGCAATTAATCACTCCACTTAATCTTTAATTTATTAGTGGAATCCCTCTTCGGTTGCTGACAGGTTGGCCGGTAAATTTCCTTTCTTCCCATTTTGAGCCTGACTATGGAAATTCCTATTGAATCAACATTGAGCACATCATTTCCTTCCTTTTCCTCATCCATGCGCCCTCCCCTCTCTTTGATACAGGGTTTGGGCACTATCTGCTGTTTATTCGGATCATAATTCTCATTGCATTCTCCGAAAGTGTTTATTTAACATTAATTACATTCACTTTTGGAGTCACTAGCCCTTAATCATAATTTGGGGCATTACATAGAGCACCTTGAGTTAGAAAGAATATTTCAGAATTGTACTCTCCCCTCTGCCAAAGAAGTATGGGGGGTAATAGAAATTGCTCATAGAGGTACTTTTGGGATTAAATAAAATAGAGTCAATACTTTTATCACTGAGTATGACTTGTTCTGATGAAGTAAGAGAAAGCATTGCTGAATTTGAGCTCAAATATACTCATATCATCAATCAACTTGCTGCTTTAGGCAAGACCTATAATCAAAATTCTCAAGTGAGAAAAATTCTTAATATTCTCATAAAGGAATGGGAAGCCAAAGGAGAATCTAAAAGATTGGTTTCTGCTTTATTTGGAAGTCTTTTCAAATATGAATGGAAACAAAAATTCAAAAAGGAATTGGAATAGATAAATGAGAAGAAAAAGAAAGGAGTGGCTTTGAATGTAATCAAAGAAAAGGAATCAGAGGAAAAAGAACTTGAAGACGATGAAATGGTCATTATCGTGAGGAGATTCAAGAAGTTCTACCGAAAAGATCAAGTATTCAAGAAGATTCACATATGAGCTCCTAGTAGTAGAAAAGAAACCAAGGATCAAATCATATTCTTTGATAGTAACAAACTTAGACATATCAAGTCTAAATATCCTCTTTATCTAGAAAACAAGGAAAAGAAAATGAACAAGTTCACCAAGAAGAAGGCGTATGTCTCTACAATATGGGGAGATAGCTCTTCTGATGAAGATAGTGATGCTGAAGAAATTGCTAACATATGCTTGGTAGCCCAAGAAGAAGAATTAGAGATAGAGGAGGTAATAGATTTTGAACCTACTTATGATGAATTACAATATGAATATAATGCTTTACATTTTGAATTTATCAAAGTAGTTAAGGAGTTGGTAAGCTCCACGAAAAAAGTTAAATTTCTTAAAAAACAACTTAAAGAACCATCTGTTGTTTCTTATGAGACTCATCACTCCAATGGCCTCTTACAACACTCGAGTGATATACTCCATTATCAAGTAACTGGATATCGGTAGGTTGAAAGAATATAAGGCCAAGCCAAAAGAGTACTCTAGTGACCCATGAAGGACTCGAGTGATATTTAGCACTGAATGGTAACCTGTTGGTGATCAAGCAAGATTCCACGAAGTGTAAGGATATCCTTGAAGGGTAATTGGATGGTTATATAAAAATGGAGTACGACTCAAGTGATTACAAGACTCACTCGAGTGAGGTAATGTACTCAAATCTTTCTTATATATATGTCACTGAGTGGCTAAAGAGCTTCTCTAGTGATCATAAGCACTCGAGTGGCCAAGAAGCAACTAAAGTGGACTTGGGTTTCTGAAAATAAAACCTGATACGAAGCGCCAGTTTGAACATCACCATACTCGATCCTACTTCAAATTTTCTAGAGTTCCTTCCAACTAAAAAATTGTTCCCCTGTACCCCTACATGTGTTAGCTATGTATATTCATTCATGAACAATACACAATCATTGGGGCAAGTATGTATCTTCTCGTAGCTAAGGCTGATGGAGCATAACATCTTTATGACATATGTTTTGGGTGGAACCACGTTTTTTATTGGCAGCATTTTATTCAAAGCCTCAAGAAATTCTGTAAAGTTCATATTAGACTACCCATTTCTTGCCTTCAAGTTGTACAACATTAACACAACGCTCAATAAGGTAGACTCAGTGTAGCCCTTATACAATGGCTTCACCGCATCACCCTTCAAAGTTTACATCATTTTAGGACAATCTCAGAGGTCTTCTTCTAATGCCTTAGCCATATCATCAAGATGGTCGACGTCAAATATACTTGTGTCAAGGAAATATGTTTCCATGCCTCATCTAACATGTATAAGTAGGATCGATTCCATGAATCACTAAGTGCAACATACAAGTTTCTCGATCACACCATCATACATTGTCACACTTTATACAGGGGCAAAGAATCAAACCATCGTTTGGGGGATTATGTGTAAATGCAAAGTTAAGGAAATATGTTTCCCCATCCTAGTAGTCTCTTATTAGCCAATCGGCATACATCTACTACTTATTTAAAGATCCCATCTAGCATAAATCATTTAGAAACAAAAACCCTAATCAAAACCCAATAATCGTCCGTGCCCATAAAAAATTCAAGAAAATGTATAATAAAAGAAAAACCATGAACCTTATGTCAACTCGGCCAAATGTTAAAGAAAGAAAACTCTGAGGTTAAACGGATGCCTTTCTCAGAGCTTAAAAATCTAGAGCTTTTGATCAAGTGCAAAAGTTTTTAAATGCCAAAATGATTGGATATTTTACAAAAAAAAACTCTCGTTATAGATTTTAAGGTCTTACATGACGATTAATTGGTAAGAACAGCTAATTTTTTTATTTTTATAATGGTTATATACAAGTAATAGTGAGGTATGTTATTAACAAATCTATAATGTTTAAGGTCTTACATAACGGTTAGTTGGTAAAAACCGTTAATTATATTTTTACCTTTATACTGGTTTTTTTATTTATCTCGGTTATTTAACAACAACCATAAGGTATGTTATTATTTTTTCTTTCTTACATATGTTTGAGCCATTGCAGTAATATATTTATATATAAAACTAAAAAACAGAAATAATTAAAACCTACTTATCAACCTCAGTGGAGTGATCTGAATCATTTGAGAACATGAGGACAAGCGATGTGGAAGAAATGCAGCGTCGGCCATAGGCTGAAGGCGGGGGAAGAGAAGCAGGTAGAGGAGTAAGTTGGGAAAGAGGAGCATAAGGTGGGTTAATTATATTTTTACCTTTATACTGGTTTTTTATTTATCCCGGTTATTTAACAACAACCATAAGGTATGTTATTATTTTTTCTTTTTTACATATGTTTGAGCCATTGCAATAATATATTTATATATATAAAACTAAAAAATAGAAATAATTAAAACCTACTTATCAACCTCAGTGGAGTGATTTGAATCATTTGAGAACATGAGGACAAGCGATGTGGAAGCAATGCAGCGTCGGCCATAGGCTGAAGGAAGGGGAAGAGAAGCAGGTAGAGGAGTAAGTTGGGAAGGAGGAGCACAAGGTGGGTGTAAAGGTTTAGTGGGAGGAGGAATGGAAGCAGGTGGGGGTTGAGGTTGGGGAGGAAAAAGAAGCAAAGCAGGCAAAAGAGGAGCAGGTTGGGAAAGAGGAGGAAGAGAAGTAGGCTGAAGAGGAGTAGGTTAGGAAGGAGGAGCACAAGGAGGGCATGGTGGTTGGGTGGGAGGAGGAAGAGAAGCAGGCAGAGGTGCATGTTGAGAAGCAGCATGAAGAGGAGAAGGAGGCGGAGGTTGGGGAGGATGATTTTCCAGCATTTATTCAGTGCGTCACTTGACCATGATGATGAGGAGAACAGAGGAAGAGGGTAAAGAAAATGTATGAAAACGAGGAGTTTAAATTGATTGGAAGTGACGTGTGTGATGGAAGTTGAAGATTGAGGATCAGTCCGCACAACTTTATTTTGTTCTTTTTCCCGCGCCATGAGTTTCATTATGGTTGTTTCGAAAGAATAGCTAACAAACCATTATTTATTGTATTTCATAATGGTTGTTTTCTAATAACTATGAGTAATGTTCTGTATTTTTTTACAATACATTTAAAATGAAAAAACATAAAGAACAAAACAACATTGAGTAGCCTGATAAACTGATGAGATCATCATGCTACTCGTTACCAGAGAAGTGGCTAGGATCATGGCCAATCCTATTCTCAGCAAGTATGATATTGGTCTTCTTGTTCATGCTCGAGATGTTTAAAGCAAGCCTCCTTATTGCAGGGTCAGTATGTTCTACATGCCGCAATATTGCCTCCAGTTTGGATGCATAGGATATGGAGGCAGAAGTGGAGTAGGAGGATAGGGAGGATGAGAAGGAGGAGGTGGAGGATGTCGTAGAGAGTTTTCTGGAAACTCTTCCTCATAGTGTTTCATCTTTGCAATTGAGAGAACAAAGACAAGGATGATGAAAAAAAACATAGTAAAAATAAATGAAAATGGTGAGCTTAAATAGACATTTATGACTCTGGAAGGGACAAAAAAAACCATCATTGCATGCGTTAATTGGGAGTTGAACATGGCATAATTGAAGGATACCAAGTCCTCCTAACAATCATTGGGAACGGGAGGCACCCAGAGTTAGTGCAAGGAAGAGGAAAGGTTTTGAAAGTTTTAATTTACATTTATTAAGTTAGAACCATTAAGTATGGTACAAGAATACTTTACAATTATTAATTAATAACAGTGAAGTATGAAGTTGTTTTTTTATAACTTATTTTTTAAAAAATAATTTAAAAATATAATAGTAGTGTTCAATCATCACCACTACTGCCGTCCTTCTCTTCCTCCTCTTCATTCTCATCATTGGAGGAAGGAGATGAAGAGTTTGATTGCAAATCATATTCAATCTCATTGTGATGAAGTATGAGGTTCAACTTCCTCTTTAGCCTGTTGGCGTATGCTATAAGATGCCTGTGTGACGGTCACGGCCTACCAACACTACAAAAAATTGCCCGATTTATTTTGTGGCAAATTTTGACGGAATTTCGGACGAAATTTTCCATGGCAAACTTACCCATGGAATTCCGACAGAAAATTTTGGGTAAGTTTGCCACGAAAAATTCCGTTGCAAATTGCCACAAAACTTTTCCATCACAAATTCCGTGGCAAAAATTAAAATTTATTTTAAAAATAATATTTATAAAATTAAAATATTAATTATTAAATAATTATATTTAACCTTAATTATTAAAATTATATTATTATTTATTATTATTATATTTAAAATTTTATTCTTTAAAAATAATTTTATTAAATAATTCTATTTAACCTTAATAATTAAAATTTTATTTTACTTAAAAATAAATTATATGTTATTAATATTATATTAAAAATAATATTTATAATATTAAATTATTATTTATTAATTAATTTTATTTCAAAATTTGTTTAATTAAATATATAAATATTTTTTTCGTTTTATTAAATTTTTCAATATTTTTAATAATATTATATTTAATTAATAGTTAATTATCATATATATAATTAAAATATTATTTTATTTATATTATATTTATAATTTTATATTAAAAATAATATTTATAATATTAAATTATTATTTATTAATTAATTTTAATTAAAAAAATTTTCAATTAAATATATACCTATTTTTTTCTTTACATTTTTCAATATTTTTAATAATATTATATTTAATTAATAGTTAATTATGTGTGTATGTATGTATATATGATAATATTATATGTATATATATATAGATATAATATGTAGTAATATAATACAAGTTCAATTTAGTGCAACTAGCAAATGCTTGCACGCGAAGGTGTCCTTACTATGAGGTCGCAAGTTCAAACGAGAGGAGAAGCACTTTCAGGAATTATAAGGTGCTAACATGTGGTAGGTTGAGGAGCCGACATGTGGCAGCGAGTGGAGGAGAGGAGTACATGGAACTTATATTTTTTAAAAAAAATTTGCGATGGAATTCCCTCGGAAATTCCATTGCAAAATTTTTTTAAAAAAGATTTTGCTACGAAATTCTATAGGAAAATTCGGACGGAATTGAATTTTCGTCGCAAAGTCATTTGTAATGCATCTTTTTCCGATGGAATGGATGTCGTCAGAAAAGCTAATTCTATGGCAATTTCTGTCAGAAATTCAATATTTTTTTGTAGTGCAATAACTACATCAAAGCCTCCATTTTAGGAGGAGGTAGAGGAGGAGGAGGAGAAGGTGGTGGTGGTGGAGGAACTCCCTAGGATGTTAACATTATGAAGAAAAGGAGGAGACCAATAAAGAAAAGTAGTAAAAATCCAAGGTATTAAAACCCGAACCGGGTATGGAACCGGTTGGGGTACTGGGTTAATGGTTAAGGGTTAGTGGGTCAGACTGGAGCCAAACCAGAGCTAAACCGGGACCAAACGGGTGAGAAATTGAAAATTTTAGACTTATAGTATGAAATTCTAAAGGAAAAATTTTAATTTTTTTTTTAAAAAATAGTGACCCAGATCGGGAACCGGATTGGTTTACCGGCCGATTCGCCGGTTTCTGGGCCGAACCGGCCGGTCCGATCCGGGTTACATAACCCTGTAAAAATCACAAGGAATATGTGAGTTTAAGTAGATGTTTAACAGATGTTACGAAGGGTTATGATCTATGAAAAGTCTTACATGACGATTGTTTATGAAGACCGTTGTGCTTTGTCTTTTGCTGATATAAGAGGTTAGAAGTCAAATCATTTGTAAATGTTACATGACAATTGTTTCGAAAGAATCATAACTTTTGTTACTAAATAAATGATGATTATTAACTACAACAGTTATTTTTGTGATTTTTCAAATTCTGCCTCGCAATACGTGATGGTAGGCATAATTAACCGTTACTTTTAAGCGTTATATATCCTTACGCAACCTCCGCCTCAACATATATGACGTTTATTAGCTGTAATCATTATGTATTAAGCGTTATAAATGTGCAAATCTGTCGTAATGATGGTTGCCTATGTGTGACCGTTATTTATTTTTATTAAAAATCACGGTTCTTACATAAAAACCGTTATATATGTTTATGAATAAATAGCGGTTGTCAAAATAAGACTATTATGTATTATACAAACATTACCTTATATTATGATGATTGTTCACGTGTGCTCGTTAATCATTATCACAGACTGCGCATATCATGGCCTCACCAAGTCTCAATACGTAACAAGTGTTATATCAAAACCATTATTGTAGGTCTAAAATAAATAACAATTTGAAATCATAATTTATCTGCATCGAGTATATATAGTGTCCGCATAACGGTTCAGAACCATGATTTATGACTGATAATAACCAGTGTATATCACGATTTCTGTAGGAGTGTCATGTGCAAACTTTTATTTTTTAATATCTTATGCAAGGCCGAAGATAGCCATATCAAGATGATTGAAAGCGCCCATGAATGGGACGTTCTCTTTTACATTTTCTGTTTCTTAAAGGGAATCTCTCTCTTCACATCTCTTATTGTGCTGTTTGGCACGAGAAGGACAAGGAAAATACATGGGAGTGAAGGAGGGGAGACGGAGATGAGGCAAAGTAGTGAGACGAAGAGGGAGAGAGAAAAAGAGGAGAGCGGAGTGGTTGGCGGGGACTATTACTTGGAGGGGCAAGATTGATTATTTTTAATATATTCGGGGTATGCGCCTCAAAAATATTTCAGACTGTTAGATTCACCCAAGAAATATTTTAGGGTGTTAAATCCGATTAGCTCTAAAAAATATTCAAAGTTCAATCTTTTATGATATTCTAACAAAAAAATATTACAGGAAATTATATCATTTACAAACTATTATGACTCGTCCAAGGTGTCATGCAAATTATGGAACCCTCTCTAATCATCAATAATAATCTTCACAACTTAAATATACTATTCTAGCTCATAACAAGTAAATTATAGGACCCTTTTTTTGTCTGTTAAGCTGTTAGATTGTTTACACAAGGAAACTTCGTGTTAGGTAATTATAATTCAAACTTAATTTTAGTCAATACTCCATCTAGTTGTTATAATAACATTTTATCAACTACCTTGCGTGCAATAAAAAATTAGTTTATATCAAAAAATTATGTACTTAAGAATTACCCTTCATCAAGTTAAAAATAAAAATTCCTTTTCACATCATATTTTCATAGAAGGGAAAAAACGGGCAGCTTCTTTCCATGCCCTCGCATTCTCATTCTGTATGCAATTATGGCGGCCATTCAAAAAGCTATTTTTAAAAAGAAGTCATAAATACTTTATTAAATTTTATACAGTTTGTATTAATGATGATGAGAAATGATGTTATAAATAAATAAAATCAAAGAAAATATTTACTAATTTTTTAACATGTTATCTATGAAACTTGTAATCATTGCAGCTATTATTCAATAATACATTTTCCTACCAAAGTCCTATTTAAAATAAAATCACCTTCTCGTTGTACTTCCTTATGTCCTTAATATAAAATATATTTGTGGAGTTGATCTTGATCTTAAATATAAGGTAAAATTTTTATATTTGTCAATATTTTCTTAATTTACTGCTATTGATGCTCTCGACAATAACTAAGGAGGAGAGGGAATGAGGAAATTAAGGAAGATGACTAGGGCGTTTTAGAAAATACATGTTATATTAACTAACTTAACCAACTTTCTTAATCTAATCAAATTAGTAAATATATCTTATATTAAGGACCAGAGGAGTATTTGTTATTTCATGTTTCTTAAAAGCTTGAAAGCAAATCTCTATTAAAAGTCTAGTTCAACACAATGAATTAAATATCATTTCACCTTTTTCATGAAAATTATTATATAACAAGTTTATTAGAAATCACTACTCCTTCCATAACTATATATATTTAAGGAATAATATTTTCCTATTAATAAAAGACACTAATAACTTGTCTGAAATTTTTAATATACCTTTTGATTTTTGCCTCAAATATTTATTGGCTAATTTCATTGAATTGATTACTATTTAGTCATTCTCTTGCACGCCCTCTCACTATAAGGGCGTTCTCAAAAAATAAGTTGTATTTTTACATTTTTTATTTATTATTTTTAATCAATTTTGAAATTTTATTTATTCACGTAATTCAGTGACTTATATCTTATAAAAATGATGAAGAAGGATATAAAGCTTTCCAAAAAGTATCTGCTCATCAACCTACTTTCCCAGAACCCTAATAAATTAATCAGGGCTGAAAATTCCATCGGATGTGACATTGATCAGGCAAATTGGGATCCAAAGAAATTATTGGGCGTAATTGATGAGCACTTGTCAATGGATTGGGTTGACTTTTCATAAGCTGAAGTGAAATGATTGTGAGCCTTAAATTCATTCATTTGTGGCCCACACAAAATAATAATGCACTTTTTTTTCATTTTTCTTTTATCAAATTAACCTATCCACAATTCCACATCATGGAGCGTTTTTCTGTTCAAGTGTCTGCATTGTAAAAGATTGATTAAAGCAAAAGACAGAAAACATATATAAATTGTCCCACGAAATTTGGGTCATTTCTCTTTGTTCCATAATTCTTTGTTTTGACAGGTCAAAAAAAAAAAAAAATAATTCTTTGTTTTGCATAGTACTTTTCTACATAACTTTGGTCCTTCTTTTACCATTTTAGACACATCTAAAGCTTTAAAGCCGCTGAATGTTAATTTTCTGAATTGATTAATTTAATTAAATTCATAATATTATTCATCTTAACTTTTAATTATATGAAAATAGTCAAAACTTGATAGTAATTTTTTCTAAATTTTTAATTTATGTAAACAACTCTAATGTCATTAATTAACATGTTATTTCACTAATGAAAAATGACTACTTCATAAATGAGAAACATGACTGACAATTTAATTTGTTAGTTCACAAAATGAAATATTAAATTATATTTTTAAAAAATTTATAAAATTTGGATTGTATAATAAATAATTTCTTAAATTTCTAAATAATGTATAAATAAATTTTGTTTGTGTTGTTATATTATTAAAACTACATATTAATGTAATAAGTGGTAATAAAGTAGTGTAACATTAAAAGTTGAGAATTTTTTTTTTAAAGTTTTCCATCCTAAGAGACAAATTTCCTAGACAAGCTATCTACTCATAATCAAGCCTGTTATGCGGGATTTATTTTTTAATATAAAAAATGCTTAAAATAAAAGCTCATTAGCTGAATGGTAGTACAAAGTCACGCAGTTTGGTCCACCAATCCTTGATTTCTTTTTCAAGTGTCAAAACAAGTCATTTTCTTTTTCTTTAGTAGGTAGAAGCTTTCCTCACTCTATCACCAATTTTGTTTGCCTTTTATGGGGCACGTCAAGTCGTGTGACAAATCCCAAATAAATTATTAACAATATTTTTTATGAATTATGGATATGATCATACGTAGCACTGTTAGTGTCAACATCAATATATTAATTTGTAATTATCAATATATAAAATAAAAAATTATTAAAAAATTACATTAGTAATAAATTATTAACAATAGAAGCATGCATTTCAATATGCTGGGAAGTTCTTAAAGCAAAATTACTCAGAATGACTTTTACTCTCTCTTTTTTTTATGCCTTCAAGGATGACTTTTTTTTTTTTGAATAAGAACTGGAATACATTAATCATTTATAAGACTAATACAACCTAGGATTATGCAAAACCCTAATAACAAAATAGCAAAATAAAAATTCATCCCTGAGCAATGTCCGCCTTCCGAACGGAAGGTGGTGGTTGATCAAGAATTACAAAATTCCCTGTAATACTATGAGCTAAACTAGCAAGATGATCTGCTAACATATTCTGCACTCTAGGAATATGATAAATGATAACCTGCCAATTCCTAGACAACCAAAGTCTTGCATCCTCAATAACATCTATAAACAGGTGATCTATCACAGCATCCCTAGAAAGTAAATTAACAACCTCAAGACAATCAGTAAAGACCAAAATGTTCATCAATTGCTTGTTCCAGCAAATCTAGAGGCCTTGCATGATCGCAATAATTTCAGCTACTACCAGTGGCACTTGAATGAGCTTGCTCATAAATCCGCATATCAATCTCCCTTCTTCTCCACAAATAACACATGCACATCCACTCTGACCATAAGCAAGAACAGAACCATCTGTCTCCAGAGTACTAAAGCCAGGTTTCCCCTTGATAACCATTTCACTACCTCTAACAGTATGGTTATAAAAATGACAATTATTGGTCAAATCCATATCCCAACTAGCTCGGAATAAGCTAGAGTGACCACTAGGTCTCTGAAACTCCTGACCCTCCCCAAACAGTTTAGTACATCGGTCAACCCAAATGTCCCAACATACATAACCAAACAACATTGCCCATTTAAATTTTTTAGTAAAGTTTATGCCTGCTTCATGCTTGAGGTTCCATTTTATCCAGTCCATACCTTGGTGAGTAGAAAATTGTTCCCACAAAGTTGGCTGGATAATGGAAATCCACCTGTCTTGAGCGTTGACACAGTCCCTCAGCAAATGCATTAGATCTTCATCATGACCGCAACCAAATGGACATCCAGCTTGCTCTTGCAACCCTCGTCATGCTTGTAGCTGCGCCGTGTGAACCCTTCCCTGAGCTACAAGCCACATGAATGTCTTGACTTTCTCTGGTATTGGCCATTTCCACAGCAATCTCCATATCGGTTCGTTCCGATTCTGGGCACCTGCAAAACTAAAACGATATGCAAAACTAACAGAAAAGCATCCGTTAGAAGAAGGTTTCCAATAGTATGTATCCTCTCCTCTCTCGTCACTAGGAGGATGTGCACACAAAATACGGTCGATCACTGGATGCTGGAACTATATGCTCAATCTATCCACATCCCACTTACCTTAAGGGTTAACATACTCTTGAACCTTCTCATTGCTATCACCAAATCTCTCAAAACCTGGAACAAGCTCTATCAATGGTCTATTTAGCTCCGACCAATTGTCATACTAAAAGGATGCATGTCTCCCATTTCCAATCTTCACTCCTACTCCCTTGTGGAATCTCTCCCAAATTGAACAAATCCCCCTCCAAGTGAATGAAGCACTCCTCTAAGTCACTGGACTGTTCGTCTGGTCCCATCAGTATTTAGCTCTGAGCACACGTACCCATAAGGCTTCCTTATTGGTGAGGAGGTGCCAACAAAGTTTCATGATAAAGGCTTCATTTTGCTTACCCATATCATGTATACCTAGACTATCTTCGTCTTCTTGACCCGATCCTAGGAGATAAGATGTAACTTCTTTTGATCATTAGTTTCACCCCATAGAAAACCCTACTCATCCTTTCCATCTCCTGGAGAATGCCCTTAGGGAGCAACATTGTCTGCATGTGATATGATGGTAAAGCAGATAATAATGCTTTGATAAGAGTTACTCTACCAGCCATACTAAGACAACCTCTCTTCCATTCGAATAACCTTTTGTGCACTTTCTCCATAATGGGTGCAAAAAGGACCTTGGTAACCCTTTTATGAATAAGAGGGATGCCCAAATATTTACTCAAATCACCAGTTAGACATACACCCATGCTTTGACTAAGACTGTAAGCTCTGGAAAAGTTTACATTTTTGGAGGAACACACCCTTGTTTTTCTTTTGTTCATCCTCTAACCAGATACATCACAAAAATTCTGTATGCAACTCAACATGTGATCTATTTGGCTCTCAGATGCCTCTCCAAACAGGAAAAGATCGTTTGCAAAAAATAAGTGGGAGATAGTAGGATCCACTCTCTTAACTTGAAAAGGCTTCCATAGACCCTCATTAACTGAATCTTGAATAATATGACTTAGCTGCTCCATGCACAAGGTGAAAATGTAGGGGGAAAGTGGGTCTCCTTGTCTTATAACCCGGGAGGCGGTAAAATTTTTGGTACCTTCCCTGTTCCATAAAACCTGGAAGCGCAGACTGGATATACAAGCTATGATAACCTCACAGATATGACCCTCAATACCCACATATCTAAGAGTATCACGAATGAAAGCCCATTCCAGGCGGTCATAGGCTTTCTCAAGGTCCACATTCACTGCCATCCAACCTTTTCTCCCTGTCTTGGTTCTCATGGATTGGATTACCTCTTGAGTAATGATTATGTTATCACTACTCTGACATCCCGCTATGAAGCTACACTGGTGATACCCAATAATTTTCCCATAATCTCCCTAAGCCTGGTGCTAAGAATCTTAGTGACAATCTTGTAGCTGACGTTACACAACGAAATTGGCCTAAAGTCATTAATGGATTCTCGGTATTCTATTTTCGGAATCAGTACAATGTTTGTATCATTTATTGCCCAAACATGGTCAGGGACTTGAAAGATGTCTATCACCAATTTAACAATGTGCTCCCCAACTAACGACCAGTATTCTTGGTAGAACACTGCCTGTAATCCATCAGGTCCCAAAGCCTTGAAAGCCCCAAGATCAAAAGTTGCTCTTTTAACTTCCTCTGTAGTCACAGTTGCATTTATCCTGTTCTACTCCATATTGGTTAGTCTTCGAAACTGGGTATTCGTAACAAGGCAATCCGCATTAATTAATTCACTGCTAAATAGATCCATATAGTGGCGTACAACCAAACTTTTTAGCTCTGCTTGGTCAAAACTCCACTCACCATCATTCTTCTTAAGCCCTTCAATACTGTTCCTTCTTATTATTATTATAGCCGCAATATGGAAGAATTTGCTCTTTTTATCCCCCCACTTTAACCAATTACACCGAGATTTCTAGTACCACGTAAGCTCTTGTGCAAGGATTTTATTATATTCTTGCCATAATTCATTTTCTACCTGGACTAAGTATTGGCTATTCCGCTTGGCTCTAGCTCTTTCAATACCTTCAATCCTCTGAAAAACTCTTCTCTTTTTATTAGTTAAATTACCGCTCTTTGTTCTATTCCATTCCCCCGCATCTCTGGTAAACTTACATGCTTTCTCATTCCATTCACCCCTGTTGCAAGACTGCTTCACCATATCTCCAAATCCCTCTTCAAGGAACCAGGCGGCTTGGCACCGAAAGAATCTCTGATTATGTCTACTTGAAATTGTAGGTGATGATCTGAGTAAAATTGGCCGATGATCCGATCCAAACCTGCTTAAGTGATGGACCTTAGTGAAGGGATATTTGTTGTTCCATTCTAAGTTCATAAAGGCCCAGTCTAATTTCTCTTTTAGCATACCGCGCTCCCAAGTGAATCTTTCTCCAACTGTTTCAGTTTCAATAAGATTGGATTTAGATATGCACTCCTGAAATTGTCTTATGGAATAAGCATTTGGTCTCAAACCCCCTTTCTTATCTTCAAAGTAAAGATATGCGTTAAAATCCCCAATTGCAATCCAAGGAAAACTTATCGACTAACTAATCATTTTAATTTCATTCCATAAATTTTGACGAAGAGAAAGAACGGGTTCAACATAAATATAGGACAAAACAAAATCAATGGAGTCTCTCGCCCCAGTCACTCTGACATGCACTGCTTGGGTAGACGACGATAGATAATGCAATGATAGCTCTTCAACATTCCATAAAACCCAGATGCCTCCTGCATAGCCAGTGGCCTCGACCCGAATCCATGTGTTGAAACCTAGTCTTCTAATTATTCTATCAGCTTTCCTACCACTGACTCGAGTTTCACAAATGATCAAAATTTTAATATCTTTACCTTTAATCATATCTTGAACTCTTCCCGGAAAAGACTTAAAGGCTGCTCCTCTACAGTTCCAAGGCAATATATTTTTAGAATTCATAATAAAACAAAAAAAATGAGAAAAAGGACCTGGTGTATAACCATTATTGGCCCGAGTCGGAGAGCTCCATACCCGCATCCTCCCCAATATCATCTTCTGCAACTCCATGATGAACCTCAGCTTCAGACTTCTTTACGATTTTTGGCTCCTCATTCCCAACGAACTGTAGAGCCAATGGATTCGGTGGTCGCTGAGGAATTGATGGTTAGTCTGGGTTACCATGGGAAATAACCATTGGGCCTTCTTGGATAATATCCACAACCTCCTTCGATTGGTCTCGTTTCTTATTATTTCCCTTGGTATGAGTAGCAACACCCATAATCTTCTCCAATTTAACATTGCCCGTCATTGCAAGAGACCCAAAAATCAAGTTGTGGGCTCTTCCCCCTTGCTTCCGTTTAAAGTTCGGTATTGAGACTTTAGGCCCATACCTAGCACCTTTCTTGCCCTTTGAATTATCAATGCCCATTTTCATGCATTGACCCACTGTGACATTCTCATTTTCCTTGCTCTTAATGTGGTCCAACCTACTTGCATCACCCATCGGTTCTTCATTTATAGAAACCCAACCCATCATATCATCTTTAATAGCTTGTCCCTTCTCAACTCCATTCAGCGTCTGCACCGAAACTTTCCCTTCCTTCTCTTATCATGCGAGCATCCAAATGGCTCCGTATGAAGCGTTTTATGGAAGACGGTGTCAATCACCTTTGTGCTGGAACGAGTTATCCGAAAGGAAGCTTTATGGGCCAGATTTGGTTGATCAAACCTCAGAACAGATTCGGATTATTCGTAAGAGGTTGCTTGTAGCGTAGAGTCGACAGAAAAGTTACTCTGACAAGAGGAGAAGGCCTCTAGAATTTGAGGTTGGTGATCACATATTCCTAAGAGTATCACCAATTACAGGCATTGGGCGAGCCATCAAGAGGAAGAAGCTGAGCCCGAGATATATAGGTCCTTTTGAAATCCTTGAGAGGATTGGGCATGTTGCTTATCGAGTAACCCTACCCTCGAACTTGAGCAGGCTCCATGACGTGTTTCATGTTTCCCAATTGAAGAAGTACCAACCGGATCCATCTCACATTGTTGAATATGAAGAAGTTGAGTTACAAGACAACTTCACATATGCGATAGAGCCAGAACAAATCATTGATAGAGAAGAACGACAGCTCAGACACCGAAGCATTCCATTTGTGAAGGTGATCTGGAAGGGAATGACTCAGAGGGAAGCAACTTGGGAAGCAGAAGCAGATATGCGAAGACGTTATCCAGAGTTTATGGCTCAAGTTGTGTGACAAATTTCGAGGACGAAATTTATTTTACGGGGGGAGAAATGTAATATCCCAAAAAGTGATTAAGGGCTAATGACTTCAAAAGTGGATGTAATTATTGTTGAATAAACACTTTTAGAGAATGTGTAATGGGAATTTGGATATTTTAATGATTCCAATGGATTCCTTGTGAAAATTTATGTGGGAATGATGTTTGGTATGAAAATGGAACCATTGGAAGTAAAGATGAAAAATTTGAAATTCTGTCCAGTGAAACTCTATTCTGGGCAGTTTTCTCGTGTGGATGTTTTGATTAGGAAAATGATGTCAGAAAATTATGAAAATTTCCAGTCTTAAATTTCACCTCCCAAGCTTCAAAATTGACATATAATTTGTGCCATTTCGTTTTGGGAAATGGAAGATATGACTGTCCAAAGTTTGAGGTCGAAAATGAACTCTGTTTTGGGGCAATGATGAAATTTGTGTAATTCTGGAATGTTTTGGTGATTTCGGGTAATGGCTCATATTTTTCCTATAAAGAGGACTTAAATATCTTTCATTTGGCTTTGGGATCACCTCATTTCAATTTTTCTAGAATTAGTTATGATTTTTCAAAGTTAGGGCAGAAAATCTGCCAGAATTTCTGAAAAATCCGAAAATGGGAAATTAAAAATTATGACATCATCATATTGTAAGATGACATCAACATGGAATTAAAAGCAATTCCACCATCTTCATCGGCCATTCCCGACCCCATTTCAGAAAAAAAAAAAGACATGAGGGAGAGCTTGGAGAAAAGAGAGAAAAAGAGGAAGAAATCTCGTAAGGTAAGCCGATTTCTCCGACGATCTAGCTCCTAACGTGTATAACTCCGACTCTAAGCTACTCCTCTTTATTCTTTAAGGTTGTGAAGCTCAAAATTTGGTGTTTCAAAGAGGCTAGGGTTCAGCCAAATTTGGGAAAAGCTAGTGAGAGCTTGAGGTAACTTCCAAACTTTCGTATATTGCTTATTCTGGCTGCTGTGGGCAATTTAATCGGTGAAATTTCGCCGGATTGCCATTGGTTTTAAATTTTGGAAATTGAGTTTCCTAAGGGTTATGCTGCCCAATTTTGGTTATAACCTAATGTAATAGTGAATAAAGTGGTTAGGAGTAGAAAGGAATGCGTTTACGGAGCCGAAATCGTAAAACCCCGATTTTCTCCGAAGAACTCATAAATTTCGGCCAGCTCTAGCAATGGGTCTTAGAGCTGGATTTTCAATGATTTGATGGTTCCATTGAGTTCAGGGGCGAAAATTAGGTGGGCTTACAGTTGGTCACTTTTTCGGAAAAGGCCGAAAAAGCATAATTACGAAAACGCCCCTAAAACCCTTAAAGTGGGGCTGCCAAGGGTAAATTTGTAATTTAACATTGAATTTGATAATTCTGAGTACGAAAATGGATTCCTTGGGCGGAAATATGTTAGGATAGCCCAGATTAGAATTTCAGGAAAAGTGCAACCGGACCGGGTACGGCAGGCCCGGGCTGGGTCCCCAGGGCCATTTTTGTAAATTTTCATTATAGACTTATATGGAACCTATTCTAAGTGTTTGAAAGTAGGAATTAGGGGTAGGAAATTAATCCACCATTCTTGATTTTGTTTATAGGCTTTGATATTTGCCACCCTCGTGAGCCAACTGCGCCAAAGGACGTCAGGAAAGGACAAGGTAGTTACTCTCTCCCTTATACTATGTGTAATGCTCTGTACGTGTGTGTTATCACTGTTCTGTGATAAATCTTTGAGGCTGCTGTGGTTACAGCTGGTGATAACTGTCGTTTACAGGGCAAGCTGTCGTTTACAGCACAAGCTATCGTTTATAGCGCAAGCTGTCGTTATTGTGATTACAGCGTAAGCTGTCGTGATTATGATTACAGCGAGAGCTGTCGTATTGTGTATACAGCCGTGAGTGCTGTCGTTTGTGGTGAAAACCATATATCTTTGAGATTGATGCTGCTGTTGCTATTTGTGATTTATGTACATACTTTGTGTTTATGCATTGTGTGAGTGGTTTGTTACTACTGAGATTCTCTCGAATCTCATTCTTTCCTATGACTAACATTTCAGACAGGGCGTGTGGCTCAAAGGAGAAGCGGGCAACCCGGAGCAATTAGGACCCTTGGGGGTATATAGTTGAATTGGAAATGTTGGTTATGTATTTTGAACTCGGGATTACTGTATATTTTGAATCAAGAACACTACATTCGATTTTGGTTGTGTAATCCCCTAGTGTATACTTATAAACCTTCAGGTTTTTATGTATAGAACCCAGAAGTTGCCGGGGATGCGGTTATACACTCTGATATGATTGAATGTATATTAACTGCATAGGTAATTAAATTCGAGTATTGAAATTGAGACCAGGATGGGAAAAAGAGTTTTGAAAGTTTTGTAAAAATTTTACTGTGAGTCAGAAAGTTTAAAACAAGGTTAAAACATCCAATGGTCTCTAATCCGATTTAAATATGTGTTATCGAATTATAATTACGTGTTTAAAGTCAGGGGGTTACATTATGTCTCTGGAAACTCTTCAGCCAAGTGTGATTTTGTTCCAACGCATCTTCCATCAGTTCATCCGAACAACGTAACTCATGCCCATCATTGTAGCCTTTCTCTTGTACTAAAACACCATCAGGCATTCGTTTGATGTTTCTCCCTAATAAATCTTCTTCTTCCTTGGATTTTCCTTCACCACCATCTGATATTGTTCCAGAAGTGATCAACCAACCAATGTGCACACTCTTTCTCTCACTAACTTTCTCACTCATCTTTTGATACTTGTGCAATGCCACCTTTCAAGAATGACTTTTACTTATCTGAACTAAACACATTTTTCCTATGTATGGTATCAAATTTAAAATAAATCACATTATTTAATGACTTTGTCAAGAACATACTTTTAGTACTTCGAAACTATAGTAAATAGTTTCCCGCCCCTCAGCTTGCCAACCGCGTTAGTCGGTTTTGCTGTTGGGTATTGACCAAAAAGACTATAGTAAACAGCAAACTTTATACTCCTTATATCCTTAATATAAGACTTAATTAAAGAGTTGATCTTGATCTTAAATGTTAAACATATTCCTCATAATCATTAAGGCTTAATTGAAGAGTTGATATTGATCCTAAATGTAAGATATATCCCCATATCTTTCAATTTTTTTCCTAATTTACCCCTATTGATGCATCCTCAATAATAAGTGAGTAAGAAAGAAATTACGGGAATCAAGTAAGATTATTAAGATGTTTTAGAAAAATAAGTTATGTTAACAAATTTAATCAACTTTTTTAATCCAATCAAATTAGATATATAGATCTTATATTAAGTATCAAAGAATTAACTTTCGTGTTGTTATTGCTATTATTTTCTTATTGGTGATCATATGTATATTTTGTATCCATGTGCCTAGCTTTGCCCGGTTACCCGGTTAGTAGCTGAATGTGGCCCAGGGTGGGTTAGTAGCTGAATGATTTAGAAATCCTATTTTGAAATTGATTGTTATAATCAAATAAAATATAATGAAATACACACACATGTATTTAACAACTTAAAAATGAGATAATAAATACAATAACTTTTTATTATGTGCTAGTTGTTCCTTCAGCAGTATCACCCGCAATGCTTGAATAAAGTCCTAAGTTTAAATCCAACATTGACATGTTTGTATGCTGTGTTTAAATTGTATTAAATAAAAAATTAAAATACATTTTTTAAAAATAAATTGAGACATCTATTCACTTATTTTTTTCATTGCTTAAAACTTTAATTATTTATTTAAATAGCTAGTTATATATCAAAAGAATAGTCCAGTCGCAAAGATTTCAAAAGTTTCATGGTTGATGACTTGATGTGAAAAAATCAATATAAAAAAATAGGAAAAACCATCTTGGATATGTCTAAACTTTCACACAATTTTAAATTTGGTTCCTATGTTCTTCTCTCTTAATTAAATCTTTTAATTTTGCTTTGTTAGAAACAGTTAACCGTGCAACTTAGCTATTAGCATCGTTAGCTCATGTACCTAATTACGCTAACAAAGCCAAGGTAACCATTTAATTAAAAGAAAAAGACATATAGATATCAAAGTAAAAATTGAGAGAAAGTATAGGTAATGACAAAATGATTTCCCTAAAAAAATATTATGAGGAGCATAGAAGAATTCTTCTTTATCGTATCTTTACATTTTCCATATTCTAAAGGCCTCTTTAGCTAAATTATAATTCTCTGGGGGGAAAACTAGGAGAGATAAATTTCTAAAAGAAAGTACAATGAGGGTTAAAGTTCATCATGCATTAAAGCCTCAGCATCCCTAACATGGATATTCAAATCATTAGCAACAGCTTGGGGTCTCAACTCTGCTTGTCCCACCAAACCAGCCTTCACAGCTTCCGTAACCTTTCTCTGCAATTTAAGCAGCCCAATTCGCTTGGAAACAACGTAAAGCACAGCAAGGGAGAACAAGAAAAAGCCAACCCCAAGTATGATCCTGGCTAAATATATATATATATATATATGAGCTAATTAATCACCATGGAGACCAAAGAAAAAGGGGTATATGCAGAAAAAGTCAGGTTCACCTTTTTACTGCCCGTACCTGTCCATGACATCTTGACGTTGGATTGTAGAGAGTAGATTTCTTGTTCTCATCAGCAAAGAGCGTTGCCCTTTGTATTCAATTTCAGCCTTCTTTAATACTCCCGTTGATTCCTCTGTTTATTTAAACAGTTTTTTTTCCAAGTAAAAAGCATGCCACGTACATAGGTAGTTCAAGCTTCTTCAGGTCTTTTTTCTTGAAGCAATTTTATGGCTAAATGTTTACAAGAGGTTTGACAAAACTCTCTTGTTTGACAACCCATATATAATATAATCAGCCACTCTTAGTAGCATAATTTGCAAACCTTTACCCTATGTTTGGATGGAGGGAAGATTAAGGAGGAAAGAAAACTAGAAGGGAAAAAGCCCAAAAATAGTAAATTTTTTTACCATTTTTGGAAGTTTTTCTTCCTAGCATCCCCTCCCCCCTATTTTCCCCTTCACTTTTCTCTCCATCCAAACATAGGGTTAGAGTTTTTATTCTTAATTTTTCCCCATTGTAACATAATCCTCAAGGTTATTGATTAAACTGATATCCCTGAGCAGTTCACAAAGCCAACCTCACTAAATCATAGCAAAAAATAGAAGGCCTAATTTTGTATTTTAATAAAGGGAAATGGGAGTAAAGAAAGAAGAGCTCACGGTTACTGATAAAGGCCTAAGCAAGCAAGCATGAGAATCTATCCGTTTATTTATTTTCATGAAATACATCAAGGAAGGGAGGTAGAGAGTGGGAACAATACATACCAACGGTCATAAGTGTGCTTGCGCCTCTTTCAACCTCCTGTATAAATATAATGAGTATGTTTATTTATTTTGTCATTAAGGCTACGATCAAGAAGAGATAAGGATATATTATTTAAAGAGGATATGAGTATACTTTGATTATGATAAATGATAAACGAGAGATACCTAGCCACTGACCTGAACCATCAACTGGCGAGTTCTACGAAGGCTTTCTGTGATGCTCTCTGTAGCAGATGTCATCCCAGCTTTTGTTCTAGAAGATAACAAATTAGACAACTTAAATATTCATCCTAGCCCTCTTGCTAATTGAATTTTTCAGTACAAGAAGGCATAAGATACAAAAACAAGCAAGCACATGTTGACAACAGCTGAATATCACACCCCATGACTTACTGTAAGTTGCGTCTGCGGAAAGTGGACTCACTGCCACCACCTAGGAGTAGCTCTCTCTGCATCATGCAAAACACAGAACAAATTACACACAATGTAGATGCAACAAATCCTTCTAGAGAACTACAAATTAACACATAAATGATCGTGATAATGAACAGATTATACAACAAAATTATCATCGTTGTTACATAGCGCTAGAGTGGTGGTTGATAAGACAAAAGCTGATTATATTTTAATCTAGAACAAAGAACATAATAATCTGTACAATTCATTTAAAAGAAAGGGGCCAGCAAAATGAAGAGAAAAATGCCAAGGAGACAAAGTAAATTGCCTCCTCCTGAGCAGCTTTCCTCAAGTTTTCCTTTGCTTGCAGATTCGCATTCCTCAGACTTAATCGCAAACTGTAAAAAAGTAATCAGATATTCAGATATTAGCAATGGAAATCACAAGAACATGACATCATATAACTCAATTCATGACTTATTACATAAATCAGAGCACTAAGATTCCGCTGATTCCTCAATAGCCTATACTGACCATCTGGAATGGGAGGTCATGGGGTAAATTTTCATTTCTTTTCAGTTAAAAGTAGAAGTAATAGCACTAAGATTCCCAATATGGGCACTGCAGTTACAAAAAAGAGAAAATAAAATAAAATACCTCTGGCTTTGGGTTTTCCAGGATTCAAGCACCGTGCTAGCAGATTCTACCTCTTCATCAGTGGGCAACTGTGGAGCAAGAAGATCAAGCCTGAACTGCAAGGAAGAAAGCAATGCCAAGCCATCCTGAGCAATCCCATTGAGTCTGGGAAGTGAATTTTTCTCCTCGGATCTCCCTGATTTCCCATATTCTCTAATTTCCTTTATATGCTCTTGCGTTTTACTGTATGTCTCATACCATTCCCTCTTCACCTTGTCAACCACTTGCACAACCTCGTCCTTCATGAAACCTGAAGCAGGCCAAGTTACATTGGCCCCAGAGCTTTCTAAGAATTTTGTTACCACCTGCTTAGTTCAGGAAGCTCACTTAACTTAGAGGCCATAAACTCTGTAGGCACGGTTAAATATGCATGCAAATTAGTATCTGCCAGATTTATTTCTTTTTTCACAACATTCAACGTTCTTTAGCAGTGTCCTCTTTTCTAATTCCTTTGAACTAATCCATAAAGCTGTCTGAATGAACTTAAAGACGCTTCTCCACGTCCAGAGTCTAATACTCCCTCGGGTGCATAATAGAGGGCGCTTTAACTAATTCACAAGAAATAAGAAGTTATTAAATAGGTCCTAAATTGAATTTTTTTCCCACTTTTACTCCTTAATGGAAAATGTAAAATGTGATTGAAATTTTAAAGAGCGGGCAAAATTTGAAATGAGCATTAATAATAAGGACAAAAATGGAAAATAAATATTAATTATCCTACAAGTGACTTATATTTAAGACCAAACTATATTCTTCTAGAATTATCTATATTGTGAACAGAGGGACTATATATAAATCGGAAAACAATGTCTTCATTGATTCTTCTCTCCGTTTGCTCTCCATTAGATGTCAACACCGCTAGATCAAGTTTGAATGGTTGGAATTTAATGCTATATAAAAATATTAATATAACATTAAATCTCGAAACTTATTCAATGGCGGATACATTCAATGTATGGAAAATAAAATGGAGAAATCAATGGAAACGTCTATCCCGATATATAAATTGAAATTAAAACTGTCGTTTAAGAGTGATTTGTAACCATGATTGCCTATGGTTTTCACAACCTCGAACGTACTACACTAGAGCTTCAAACCCGAATGAACACCGTTTGCAATCACTCCTATATGATTCGTCAAGTAAACATAAATCTCGGATCGAGAAGTGAAAACAACGGGGAGCCCCACAATGAAAAGAAAAATCCCAAAAAGAATTCAAGCGAAAACTGGGTAAAGATTATTCAAATGATTTTGTGGGGAAAAAAAAAAACTGACCTAATCAAGGACCCAGCCCGTAAGAATCACGATCTGCCATGGCAAAAACACTGAATCACATATCAACGCAGGGAATGAGATTAATGCGATAGATTCGGTTCTTCTTCTTCTTCCTTTTCCCTTCTTCTCAAATCTCAAGTGACGTGCGAAAGGGGAAAATCGGGACTTAAAATCTTCGAAAACCGAACAAAAATAGGTCCAGAGAAAATTTCATTTCATTTCATTTATTTTATTATTTTGGGAGAATCCCAGAAAAAAAAGGGAAAATCCCTTAAAAATACCACCGAAATAGAAAAATACCGATTCAGTGCTGCGAAATTCCAAAATCCCGATTTAATACTGTGTCAGTACGGATGAGCAGTACATGGGTGTGAAAGTATAATTTTTCCCTTCAGCCCTCCATCTCGCCATTTTAGAATAACAATACAATACTCTTAATTAACAACTCTGGTTTCTTAATTAATAACTCCAGTTTCTTCTTTTTACTTTCACAATAACAACACCGGTTTTGTTATTAACAATACCATATTCTACATTAACAACTCTCATTTCTTGTTTCACACCTTCGTAATTTAAGTTTCAAGACCAATAACAATACCTCTTTCTGATAGGATCGGTAGGTGTAACCCCCTGCCGTAATTAATATCCGGATTACGCGATTAAGGTGAAATAGAGACCAATAAAATAAAACATCATTTATAAACCCATCAACCAGACGGGGTTTTCACAATTACATTTCGAAATTATTAAAAACACGGTCTCATATTTATACTCCGAATATAATTACTATGCGAAGATAAATTACATTTATACAAATATCAGAGTACGCAATATAAATTTCCGGCAATCCCGGAATCATATCTTCGCTCAATAATCATAGGGCATATTAGCCCATACAATTCATAATAACAGGGATTACACAACTTATCTGAATACATTCTCAAATACTGATCCAAACATACACATACATAATCCCAATTACGTATTGATAACCAACTACTAAGCTCTCACCCAGAAACGAGTCCTCTTCGTCCTTGGATGCCTGCTTCATCCTCAATCTTCCTTCCCTGCCTAAAATGTTGATAGGGGAGGGTGAGATTCTGGGGAATCTCAGTAGGAAAACAAATACCAATATGCATGCAAGATAAGTATTTAATGCATGACATGCTTGCATCACAATAACACATGCTCACATAATGATATATCCGCATGCTCAATGTTCACACAACATACTCATGGCCATAGTATAAATAGAACAGAGCTACAATCATTCTCATATGTCTCACATAATCATGCAAAGCAATAACATGCACCAATACACAAATACAATTATCAATACATGCAGAAGAGGTAAGTTCCCTACTCTCTTTCCACGTAAGCTCCAGATCCGGCTGCTCACGCTCAGGAAATCATCAAATCCTATAACCAAGATCAAGGACATAGGATTAATCCCTTTTCCAATTCTTTAACTTTTAGACATTCAAGTTGGTTATCATTATTGCCCTTTAAGTGCCCTCAAACACCTTAATCCATAGCTCTAAAGGGTTGGAAGACTATCCCCAAAGATCCCCTTTTGAACACTCAAACTTGATATTTTTCACTGCCTCACTCGAGCACAGATGCTCTCACTCGAGCACAAGTACGGACATCACTCGAGCACAAATGCTCTCACTCGAGCATTGGTACGGACAACACCCGAGCACAAGAGAAAGTGAGACAGAAAGCACATGCCCGAGAGCACAACCCTCATTTGAGGCACAAGCTCACTCGAGCACAGATCCTCACTCGAGCACAAGGCCAAAAGCCTCACTCGAGCACCCGCGAGAGAAATCCAGGAAGTGAGGACCCGAGAGCCCCAAAGCTCTCCAAGCACTGGATCACTCGAACACACACCTCTCACCCGCGAGCACACACCTCTCACCCACGAGCACACACGGCTCACTCGAGCAGATGCCCTCCACCCGCGAGTGAGAAGGCACACTTCTTGCACCTTGCCCGCGAGTGAAGACCAGAAAGCAACCCTTCACTCTGGACTCCCACTATCACTCGAGCAGACCATGCTCACTCGAGCATGTTCTTCGCTCACTCGAGCACAAAGCGATGTGCTCGAGCATTGCTCATAAAAACCCAGGTGCACTCGAAGCAAAACAAAGGGAAAACTCACATATCACTCGAGCAGGCTCTTCCTCACTCGAGCAACATTCATCCCTCACTCGAGCACACCCCTGTCTGCTCGAGTGAATCTATCAGATTCCAGGAAAACGCAGCAAACATACCACATTCTCC
This sequence comes from Inga leiocalycina, assembly GCA_963242795.1. Lineage (NCBI taxonomy): Eukaryota > Viridiplantae > Streptophyta > Magnoliopsida > Fabales > Fabaceae > Inga > Inga leiocalycina. The sequence continues at coordinate 50,416,100 of OY725327.1, read as the reverse complement.
TAACTCTTGCCCAATTGATCCAAATGGACCCAAAACCTCTACCAAAGCTACTCCCACACAAAATCACTCACTGAATTCAATGGAATCAATAGAATTACCCAATTCCCATTCCATTAACATGCTTTGGTCTAGGGCAATATAATCATCATTTTCCAAAATCACTAACCTTACACATTTCAATCCCAAATCCATTCTATCTATTCAAAACTCATACCAATATACCATTTCTATAACCATAACATGCCAAACTACCCATTACCCATATTTTCGAAATTAGGGCAATAATTCCAGAAATTCCCAACTTAATCATTTGGCAATGAAACATAGAAGAAGGATTGGTTTCACATACCTTATCCACTTTCTCAAAGACACTCTTTGATTCTCCAAGCTTCATATTTTCGTGATCTTCAAATCACCACCAATGGAGAAGCTACAACCATCAAATTGAAGCTCTCAACTCAAGGATTAACATTAGAGAAGAGAGTTTGAGCTAAAGGGGCCATTTGCTTACCTCAAAAACCAAATTCTCCTTTCTCTCTCCCAAGCATATTCAGCGATAATGGAGGAAGGAAGAGAAGAGAGAGAAACCGAGAGAGAGAAGAGAGGAGATGGAGATGATGATGATGTGTCACCCACTTTTGACTCATCCAAGGGTCCACTCTTTGCCACTTGTCACCATCTCACTCCAACTCTCATGGGCTCACATGCACACACATACACATGATTATGCCCCTTGCTCAATTACACAAATCAATCATAGCCATTGATCTTGAAGCTACCAATGAGTTTCCTCTTCGGCAACCAATCAAATGGTCGGTAACTTTACTGTTTTGCCCCTGATTATGGAAATTCACTTGGAATTACCATCAACTCATTTTCATATTTCTTAATCACCATTTGGACTCTTGCTAAACCAGGGCTTAGCAGTCCACTAATCTCAGGCTTAATCTCAATAATTATCATTAGTCCTTAATCGAAAATCGGGGTGTTACAGTAGGCACAGCGGAAGAATTTTAAAAAAATTTCACCGATCTTAATTGAGGATTAATCTTCATTAATTTTGAAATTAATTAAAAATTAATTATCTTGATGAGCTAATTAAATAAATTCAGTTTAAATTAAATCTGTCCAACAATTTTAATTTAACCTATTTATTTAATCCAAATAAAGAGCCATTAGATTTAAGTTATCTTCATAAATTAAATCTGAGATACTATATCTCTATCATGTTAGTTATTAAATTTAATATATCTTAATAGATTAAATTTAAAACTAACACAATATAATAATATCATATAATACACACACACACACACACACACATATATAAGATATGTATTTCAAAAATATATATCTATATAATATTATTAACGAAATTTATATTATATATATATATATATATATAATTCGTCCACTCTAAATTAAACATTATCTCGTGTTGGGTCATTCTTGTATGCGACCCTATAGACCCATATGAAGTTGGCAGTGGGCCAATAACTATACTAACCCATAAATTGCAAGCAGCCTCTAGCAAGACATTACGACTACCCAATTCATATGAGGATCGTTAACACGATGCAATCTGTCATACAACCATGTCACGTCCCTTTTGTCACACGATAAATCGGTCAAGGATAAGGCATGGATAATGTCATCCTCTTGTTCCTGACCATTACTTTCTCAATTCCTGAGTGGCCTGACAATAGAAATGGAAACTCCTTTCCATCTTAGTATGACCATACATTTCTCAGACTCATTCATCGATGGCCCCAATAATATCTCTCTACTAATATGAGGGACAAATTCCACCTTGATCATTTATATTCCTTTGCATGAAAAACCACCAAGCTCGATCATACCCTTTATTATCACCCGGTCAAAAATGAGTTTTGACTAATTCAAAGCTTAGCAACTCTCATGTAGGAATCTATGATAACCTCAGGTCTAAGGGCATTGTGACGTGGTTATACATGAGAAAAGCTTATGAATTGATCCATGTAGCTTTCTCATAGTGGGTCGGTCCAGCACCTTGTACTCTTCTTACAAGTGCCTAAGACTTTGATTCATATCTTCATATCTTATCAAAGTCATACTGGTCTTGTTTCATCTTTACTTTCGCATAGATGATCGACCAGGGACATTTTAGGATAATCTTTATGATTTATCTAAGGATACAATTATCACAGTTAACATGAAAATAATATGATAACAGAATGGAGAAATTTCATTAAATTAATAATGTTCAAAGTATAATGATTGGCCCTTTGGATACAATTTTCAACACTTTTTTTATTAACAACACCGTATTTTACATTAATAACACTATATTGTTGAAATACGAATACGTGAAAAAATAAAGCAGAGTTGTTAATTAAGAGTCTCGTGTTGTTATTCTAAAGTGGCGAGGTAGAAGGCTGAAGGGCAAAATCATCTTTTCGCACCCATGCACTATTCATCCGTACTGACACAATACTGAATCGGGATTTTGAAATTTCGCAACACTAAATCTGAATTTTCCTAGTTCAATTGTATTTTAAAGGGATTTTCCCAAAAAAAAACTTGAAAATTAAAAAATAATAAATCAGTTTTTTTATTAAGAATAATTAATTAGAAAATATCAAACTTAACAAGTAATTTGTAATTTATTTTTTAGAAAATACTTGATTTATCATTTTCTGATTTTCAAATTCTTTTTAAAAGATTATGTCATTTACTGGGAATTTATAAAAAAAGCAATTTTCTTATCCCAAAAAAGTGACCAAGACCAGAGAATTCTAAACATTTGTTGTCTATCGGTTCCCTGAATCGTCCTCATCTACGGATCATGAGATCATCGGTCCATCAAATCTCTGGTAATATTCCAAACATTACAATGAAAATCCCACCATCAAAGCCGGATGAAATACATTTTAAATTGAAAACATCTTCCTTAAAAAAATTGGTCACTGTAAAATTTATTGTTGGCTGTGAAAATATTAGACGATATGGATGTCCATAAACTCTTAACTTTTAACCTTTCATATTTTATTTTATAATTTCTCTAATAAATAGTCTTTAGGAGTTTGTATTCCTATAACCCAATGATTACATATTATACAATTATGAGAATTCATTTTGTTATTCATTCTATGTAACTTTTAGTTGAGGTTGGAGGCCTCTATAAGTATAAGTAGAGGCTTTGTTATGCACATTGTAAGCATTCAAATGAATGAGATATTGCTCCCTTTTTCTTTTCAATTTTCTCATATCTTTATCATCTCAATATCTTATATTTTCCTTATTTTCAAAACACGTTACCAACACAAGTTTGTTTTGAAGATTTGAGTTATAAGCTTTTTTTTGTAAATTAATAGGTTCTTATGGCATATAATGATTCTGCCTTTTAGCTTCCCTTTACCCATTTATCCCTTTTACCCAATATTCATGTGCAATTTTAATTCCTTATACCTTTGCTACACATTATGTAACCCCCTGCCTTAATCAATATAATTAAGATTCGATAACACATAATAAAAAGGGGTTAGAGACCATCGGATAGTTCAAAACTTATTAAAACACCCACTAAGTAGTAGGGACTTTACAAAATTTTCAAAACTTCTTTCCTATTCTGGTCTCAAGTTCAATTATTAAATATAATCACCTGTGCAGTTCATTTATATTCATACATATCAGAGTATATAATCAAAAATTCCCGGCAACCCCTCGGGTTCCATTCAGTCACTAAAAGGGTTATAATTCCCATAGAGGGGATTACACAACTATATTCAACTACTAATACAACCCAAAATAATTTACAAGATTTTTGTCCAATATGTTTAACCAACATATCCAAAAGAAAATGTCCCTACAGAGTTCTAACCATTCCGAGTCATGCGCTTCTCCTTAGAGCCACTCGCCCTGTCTGAAAGGTTAGTTTAAAAAAAGGGTGAGATTCAAGAGAATCCCAGTAGTAACAAAACATTTATACCACACATAAGCACACAGCATGTAAGCAAATCATCATATAGCAGCAGCAGCACAAATCACACTCCACCCTCATCCCCTTTCTCCGCCGGGAAGGCACACTGTCCTAACCCGAACCGTTGTTAGCTACTCAGGGACTGTTGGCGTGGCAGTGCATACACATAGTCTTATAACCTATATAGCTATCTGGCTTTCACAAATGGCCCGTTGGCCTTCACAAATAGCCTTTCGGCCCACATAATCACATGTATCACACCTCATCCTCATCCCCTTTCTCCGCCGGGAGGCATACAACCCTTACCCGAACTGTTGTTAGCTACTCATAGACTATCGGAATGACGGTGCTTACACATATTCACAATGTCGCAACATACGAATTTATCACAAATCAATGATAATACACACATACCATGTATCACATATGGTATGAAAGAAAAGTTACTACCTCGTTCCTTCCTGACGTTTGCTGGCTTAGTGGGCTCACGAGAACGGCAGATATCAAATCCTAAAAAAACATAGGGACAATAGGTCAATCTTTTTTTTCCAAATTTCCAAATCTCATAATACTTTATGTTGGTTATCATTTAGACTCTTTAGGTGGCTATAATAGGTCTAAATATATCCCCAAAGGGTTGGAAGAAACTACCAAGAAGATACCTTTTTAGGATGCAAAACACCAATTTTGGGCTGCCTTACTCGAGTGACAACCCCCTTACTCGAGTGATGCCCTCAGTTGTTCTCGAGTACCAGCGAGTGAAACACAAAGTGTTTGCCCGAGAGCAAATCCTCAAAATATCTCTCACACTCACTCGAGCACAAGAAGTTGCACCCGAGCAATGACCTTAAGTGCACTCGAGCACCAAGAAGTGCAACACCAAGAGTGTTTGCCCGAGAGCACAGACTGCTTCCAGGCAATACCTCACTCGAGCATGCCCATGCGCACTCGAGCAGGATTATATCTCACTCGCAAGTCAGGAAGTGTGCTAGCAGTTTCTACCCAAAGACTTAACCAAAATACCCAGAAATTCATATTGTGCTCGAGTGAGATCCTCCCTCACTCAAGTGATGCCTATCAGATGCCGAATCGCAGCAACTGATATGGTTTTCCAAAATTGACCAAATGGCTACCAATGGTCCTAAGACTTGTTCTACAGCTCATTCTCATTTATTTCAACACAAAGAACCCTTTGGTAAACCCAAAACAACCAAATCCCTACTCAAGCAACACATTCTTATCTCTAGATCACAAGATCACTAAAACCATAATTTATCAAACTTTCTCTTTCAAATCCAAACCAAAACCATTGACTCTTATACACTATTTGACATTTATTTCACCATATTACATCACTTAATTCATATCTTTTGAAATCACAAGAAATCAGGGCAAAAATCCAGAATTTGCTAAAACCAAACCAATGGCCAAAACAATTATATCAAACTTCATTAAATGTTTACCTCTTTCTTTCCCAAATATGGTTCCCTTGATTCCCCAACTTCTCAAACTTCACAATCTCTCAAATATCACCAATGAAAATTCTAAAACCATAGAAGTCAAACTCTTAACTTCTTGAACAATATCAATGAAGGGTGGTTAGGCATTTGAAGTCATTTACCTTCATAAATTTCAAACCCTTCCTTTCTCTTTCTTGCCTAGTTCGCCGAAAATGGAGGAAGAATGAAGAGAGAGAGAGATGATGATCATGAGCTTTCCCTTACTCCCAAGCTCTCCATCGGTTTTTGAGAGAGAAGAGAGAAGTAACAATGTTTGAAACTTTGACTTAATCCCATGGTCCATCTTTTGCCACATGTCACTATCTTGTGCTTCCCTCAATGATTTCATATACTCTCCAACACACTTGATTCCACCTCCTGTTCTTTCAATCCTAGCCACTGATCTTGATTACTAAGAAATTTTGTCTCCCGTAACTGACCAATCGGTCGGTAAATTTCCAATTTCGCCCCTGATTATCATAACCCTTGCCAAATCATCACTACTCCAATATAAACTTTAACATTGCTTACAACATGTTTGCAACAAGATTAACAATAATTACATCATTAAAATCGTAATTAGCCCTAAATCACAAGTCAGGATATTACACATTATGCTGTTTATTTTGTGTTGTTCTTTTATATACATTTTGATTTGGTCCTCAATCCTCATCATCATATTATAGATGTGATATCTTTATTTTATATTATTCTGTTTTTACTCTCTTACAATTTCTTTCATATCTTTATTTTGTATCTTGAATTTTGATAATGTGGTTCTTTTTCTTGTGGTTTCCATTAGCTTTCACATTTATATTTTCATAACAATTTATTGTTCACACACACACACGCACATAGCAAACATTATGTTATATTATTGCTTTGAATATTCGCTTTATGTTTTTCCAGTTTCTTTGATATATGTGTGTATTAAAACATATATTGTATATACTGTGTTACAATATAATTGTGGGTTTCTCTCTCCATCTCTCTCACCTCTATATTCATTTATGGATCTATGTCGTCATTTATTTCATAGTATTTTTATATATTTTATTGATTCATGAGTAATTGAAGATTAATATTAATCGTGATATTAACTTATAATAATTTATCTTTTATCCTTATTTTATCCTATACTTTTATTTCTAATTTTATTAAGTTTAAGTTTTATTCATATATATATATATATATTTGTAACAATTCATTGTGTGTGTATTTATATTTTAATTTTATTGTATGACCAAAAGTCGTATAATTTATTTAATGGTTCTTTTTGTATTTGTATAGCCAGAAGTCATATCATTTTATACGAATTGGAAATAAGTGTCATTATCAAATACAAATCATATCACTTGTGTATATGGTTCTTTAGTAAAAGAACATTATTGATTCCGGTAAATGGCATGACATGAAAAATTTGTGCCACTTTGATGACATAATTCTTACAAATGTCAAGCCTTGAAGACTAAAAGTTCAAACATCAAATGACGGAAAAAAAAGCTTGTAGCTTATAAAGACTTTTTGTGGTCCTAAAGGCCAAATTGATATTGAAAGAATTTTGGTGGTTCAAAAGACCGAATTGATAGTGTCATTGAAATAAAAGCACAAAATATATCTACGAGAGCAATGACTATGACCATATTATAATGTTAAAAATTGATAGTTGAAAGACAATAATATTTTTCCTTGCCGTGGTCATTGAAAAATAATGTCTTTTATGGCATCAAAATAATATTATATATTAGCAAATGTTATAAAATGGCTAGGAGCCACATAGCTAAATATGTATTAATTTATTGAAAGTAAAAGTCAAAATAGTAGTGAATCAAAAAGTTCATGAGATGTTATCGAAAAAAATATCAAAGAGGCAATGAATTGTGGAGAAAGATGACTAAATTTATTGTACAGGAAAAATAAATAATCACAAATCTAGAAGACTATATGATATTTAATTTTTATTATTGTTTAGATTTATTGTGGTTAACTTGTGTGAGATAAATTATTATAAGCATTTGATATTGTGATATCAATAAGTAATCATGAGTGATATATAAAATCAAATAGATAAAAAGGTAATTATTGTTCATTTTGAAATTTTAATTATAGTGCCAATTTATTTGCAAATTTAAACATTATGGTGTGTGGATGTTTATAATTCCATGGCCTTTTAGGGTTCCACCTCATGGTCAATGTCATTATGCCTAATAACTCTCAAATTGAAGGGTTTCTAGTATTTATTCATAGATGTACAATTAAGTTGTTGAACTATCTTCCTTATGGATAATTATACAATTTATATATAAAGTTAAGTATATGGTGTATGTGAATATTATCCATACATCAATGGAGTTTCCCTTATCCAATCTACATTTGTCTTCTCGGGGTTTGTGATTCTCTATTGCTCCATAGATTTTCCATCAAACGCTCAACTCATATACCCCAACATCAAGACACTTTCTTCCATTATTAGCCTTACTTTTCATTTTATTTTTGTCTTCCATCTCTTTTCTCCTCTTGAGTAATATTATGTTACATTGCATATATGTGTAGTTCTTTCTTAGTTCCTAAACATTTCATTATTGGAATTTGGAAGGCATACAAATACTCTGTAATTTGTATTTTATTTTGGTAATAATAAGTGTAACACCCCAAATTTTATTTACCAAGAATGTATTAAAATTATTTAATATATTCAATAAAATGGTGAATATTTATGATGAAAGAGGCAAGCTTCACCCAAGAGGGGGGTGAATTGGGTGATGTGATAAATTTTTCGGTTAATGTGGTGATATATTGTTAGAGTAGAGTTGAGAAGATAAACACACAGAGAATTATACTGGTTCGGCCAAAAGAGCCAGGCCTACGTCCAGTCCTCAGAGATCAAGACCTACTGAAATTTTCACTATTCTTCCAAGATTGAGGGGGCTCTCAGAACACCACAAGACAACAACTGTCCCTGAAATGACTATGAGTAGAAATACTAGAAATTTCTCTCCCCCTTACGACAAGTCTTATGTGCAGAAAAACAAACCTATGACCCTTCTCTCTTGCTTACGTATACAAGTCTTATGAGCAGCAACGTTCTCTTCTGCTTACACCACTGTAAGTCTTACGAGTAGCAGCGTTCTCTTCTGCTTGTATCTTGTAAGTCTTATGAGCATAAAGTCATATTAGGAATTCTCTCACTGCTTCTATCGTAAGGAAATCTCCCCTCTCAAGGTCCCAGTACCTTGAGATCAAATGAAAATAGAATTTGAAGTATATAGAGACTCTCTTATAGAGCAAATATAATAATCACTGAAGAACAATATGAATACAGAGAAAATGTGAATAACAAAGACTTGTGAATTTGCTTGTATGAATTCTTGCACTTCGTTATCTTTGATGGTCTCTGGAACTCTGTATTTATGGACATTTGATTTTGCCCATTTGAATAATGATCATTGTGGAGCGAGGCATGTTACTGTGGAACGGCATGCGTATGTTTGAAATCTTTGAACGCGGTAGGTACGTGCCTGGATGGTCGTAATAATACTGTCTGTCGTTGTTTGACTTCATATGTGTCTTTCTAATTCAAATGTTCAAACTCCTGTATCATACTCATAATACAAGTTAAATGACGTTATATAATAATAATAAATAAAAATAAAATGAATAAATATCATTAAACCATATTCGGATTGAACACTGTAAGACTGGTGCATTTTGGCTTCTGGCAGAGTATCACTTGAGCACTGTGATGTCTCACTCGAGTGCAGTACCATATCTTCACCTTTTGCTTCAATTTTATCACTTGCACTTCCACGGATTTTGAGAGAGTGCATTTTCACACTTGCGAGTGATGTGGGTCCTCACTCGAGCACTGGTCCCCTCACTCGAGTGCTGCTTTATTTTACACTATGAGCCACGTCTCTGGACAACACTCGCACCCAATTTTATCAAGAGTGTGATTTTCTACTCGCAGGTGGTATGGGCCCCCACTCGAGCATACATACCCTTACTCGAGTGAGAAGAATATTCTTCTATAATATACTTTTTGTCTTCAGCACTTGCATCAGAATTGAGAGAGTTAGATTTCTCACTCACGAGTACTGATATATCACTCGGGCACATCAACTCTTACTCGGGCATGTTTGTGCTTCTCTGTTCTGCATGACTCTCGGCCAAACACTCGCAATCCCTCACTCGCTAGGACTCGGGTGTAGATATTACCATCACTCGAGTACAGAACCTGTGCTCGAGTGAAGTGTTGATATCTTGTTTTGACTTTGCTCTCTGTCAAACACTTTCAGTACAACACTTTCATATGCTCGAGTGCAAAACAGCTTTATGCTCGAGTGTTGGTTATAGTGCTCGAGTGCATCAGTAGAATTGACAGCAATTGCTCTCTATCAAACACTTGTTGTCCAACACTTGCATGTGCTCGAGTGTAAAAAAGGTTTATGCTTGAGTGCATCAGCAAAAACTGACAGCAGCCATCTCTAAACTTTGCCATATGCATTTGGTAACTTTGCAATCATTCTTTAGACTTGTAAAAACGTACTTTGCATACAATTACCTTTTGTTATCATCAAAACTTGGAATCTAACATTATGGACATAGGAATTAAATATTGAAAATTGAAAGGTGAATAATGCTTCCAGTGAAATCGCCTATGAGGTAATAAGTTTGTCATGTGCTTTTGATAACTAAATTATGTTGAAAAAGTTATGAAATTTTACAGGATGAAAGTAGACATCCTAAGCTTTAATTTGATAGGCATGTGACTCAATTAGAGCTATATACAAAAAGTTATGAATTTTTGAATTTAGCCTAGAAAAACTGTGAATTTTTTGGAACAACATGTAAAGATTGAAAATTTGGGAATTTTGTACTTCCAGTTGGCTAAAGGCTATATTTTTTCTTGAAACTAAACTCAATAAGGGTTCTACAACCTTTAGAATTACTCCGATACGATGTCTACAAATTTCATTATGAGTTTTCAAAATTTGGACAAAAAATCTACCAAATTGCCAATTATTGCTATTTTTGAGGAAAAAAATGCAATAACCATTATGGAATAAAGAAAAACCTAATTGGGCTACTTTGGACCAAAAGTGGCGTATTGATGGGCTTAAGGAGATGAAGGGATTATTTCAATTTCAATTTCAATTGGGCTTGTGAACCATTTACATGTACAAAAGGGTTTATGTAAATAAAGTGATTTTTTGGAAATTTTGGAAATTGATAAATAATTAAAATATGACATAAGCAAAGGAATATATCATCATCTTCCTCCTCCATAGCACCATACTAACGCTCATTTCTGCAAAAAGGAGAGAGAAAGAGCTGAGAGCTTGTAGAGAGAAAAGGAGAAGAAAACTCGTAAGGTAGGTCAATTTCATCGGTGAATTTGTACCTAACGCGTATAACTCTACTCCTAAGCTTCTCTTTAATGTATTTCAAGGTGTACGAAGCTCAATTTTCATTGTGTGAAAGGGCTAGGATTCGGCCATATCAAGGAAAAGCCAGAAGGGGTTTGAGGTAACTTCCAAACCTTTGAATATTGACTGTTCTGGCTATTGTGGACAATTTAATTAGTAAAATTTCAACGGATTGTCTTTGATTTAGAATTTTGGGAATGTGTTGTTGGAAATGTTATGCTACCAAAATTAGGACTAAATAGTAGTTATATTTCAATAAAATCATTAATAAAGTAGTTATGAGTAAAAAGGAACACGTCTGCGGAGTTGGATTTCAAAAACCCTATTTTGTCCTGGGGAATTTGTGCAATTTGGCCAGAGCTAGAAATAGCCCTTAGAGTTGTATTTTCAATGATTTAATGACTTCCATTGAGTTTAGGGGGGAAAATTAGGTGGGGTTATAGTTGGTCTCTTTTTCGGAAAAGCCCTAGAAAGCATAATTATGAAAACGCCCTTGAAACCCTGAAATAAGAGTTGCCAAGGGCAATTTTTTTCTTTTGGCAGTGAATTTGTTAATTCCAAGTCCAAAAATGAATTCCTTGGGCGAAATTATGTCAGAATAGCCCATGTCAAAGTTTCGGGAAAAGTACAGCCGGGCCAGGTACGGCAGGGTCGGGGCGGGTCCTCGGGGCATTTTAGTAAATTTTCACCATAGGTTAATATAAACACTATGGAAGTGCCTAAAATGGTAAATGAATGGGTTTTAGCCTAATTCTTGTACATTTGCTATTTTAGAATCAAGTTGGGAGTCTGAGCTTGGCACATTTTTTGAGGCACACAAAACGAGGTGAAAGAGACTTGAGGTAGGGGATTTTCCTTCATACATCATGACTTTGTTCATATGAATGTGTGATTGCCATTGTTTGTGCTTTTATTAATCAACACGATTTGCCTCGAAGGGGTAGTTAGTGCTGGATGTAATATCCCAAAAAGCGATTAAGACCTAATGACTTCAAAAGCGAATGTAATTATTGTTGAATAAACACTTTTGGAGAATATGTGATGGGAATTTGGTTGTTTTAGTGATTCCAATGGCTTCCTTGTGAAAATTCGCGTGGGGAGAGTGTTTATTGTGAAATTGGAACCATTGGGAACAATTGTATAAAAGTTGGAAATTTTGTCCATTAAAACTCTATATAGGGCAGTCGATTTGTATAGACTTTTTAAATAGGAAAATGGTGTCTAAAAATTCTGAAATTTTTCAGTCTTAAATTTCACATGCCAAGCTTCAAAATGGACATATAATTTGTGTCATTTCAATTTGTGAGCTAAGAGTTATGATTTTCCAAAATTTGGGATGGAAACTGGAATCTGTTTTGGAGCAGTATGGACTTTTGTGCAATTCTGTATTTTTGAGTTTATGAGCTGCAGTGATCCATGTTTTTCCAATAAATAATATTTAAATAGCTTTCCATTGGCTTTGGGATCACCCTATTTTGATTTTTCTAGAATTAGTTATGATTTTTTAAAGTTTGGGTAGAAATCTGCCAAAATTTTGTAAAAATCTGAAATTGATGGAAATTTAGAAAATAATATTATATATTATATTAAATCATCATCTACCTCCTCCATCAGCCCAAAACCATGCCATTCAGCTGCAACAAGAGAGAGAAGGTGTGAGAAATTCTAGAGAGAGAAGGAGATGAGAACTTGTACGGTAAGTCGATTTCTTCGGTAAACCCTTACCTAACGCATATAACTCCGCTCCTAAGCTATTCTTCTATTTTTTTCAAGGTTTGTGGAGCACAAATTTGGGTGTTCTAAGGCTAGGGTTTTCAGCCACCTTGAGAAAAAGCTAGTGGGAGCTTGAGGTAACTTCCAAACTTTCGTATATTGCTTATTCTGGTTGCTATGGGTAATTTAATTGGTGAAATTTCGTCGGATTGTCATTGATTTTAAAGTTTGAAAATGATATGGCCTAGGGGTTATGCTGCCCAAATTGGGTCTTAATATTAGTTGTAACCTAATGTAATGGTTAATAAAGTGATTAGGAGTAGAAAGAAACACGTCTGCGAAGCCGAAACCGAAAAACCCCAATTTTTCTCGGGGAACTAAGAATTTCAGCCAAGGCTAGTTTGGAGGGGTTAGATTTGGGTTTTCAATGATTTGATGGTTCCATTAAGTTCAGGAGCGGAAATTAGGTGGGGTTACAGTTGGTCACTTTTTCGGAAAAGGCTGAAAAAGCATAATTACAAAAACACCCCTGAAACCCTTAAAGTAAGGCTACCAAGGGTAAATTTGTAATTTGACATTGAATTTGATAATTCTAAGTCTGAAAATGGATTCCTTGGGTGGAAATATGTTAGGATAGCCTAGATTAGAATTTCGGGAAAAGTGCAACCGGACCAAGTACGGCGGGCTCGGGCCGGGTCCCTAGGGGCATTTTTGTAAATTTTCATTATAGACTCATATAACCTCAAGAAACACTATGGAAGTGTCTAAATGGTGCATTTGGAATTGTAGGATTTGATATTTGCCCTATTCGTGATCCACCTGCGCTAGAGCACAATCGGAAAGAACAAGGTAGTGACTCTTTTCCCTTATACTATATGTGATACATGGTATGTTTGCTTGATCATTGTTTGTGAGTCTATCACCTGCGGCCCATCGTGTTGTCGTTGGGAGGATTGTACCTTCGAGGCAGTGGAATCCAGGGGATGAGACTTTGTGAAAGCCGAAAGGTATTTGTGAAACCTTCACCCGCGGCCCATCGGTGTTGACAGTGGGAGGATCGTTGTTTTGGGATAGTGGAATACGGGGTATGAGATTATGTGATTATGTGCATATGTGGCAGCCTACGTGCTGTGCTTTATGCTGTGATGTTTGTAATATCCCAATTTGTGATTAAGGGCTAATGTTATTGAGATTGATTATAATTTGTGTAATTAAATATTTTGGGAGAAATATGATGTGAATTTGGTGTAGATGTGTGTGGTATTTGAGATCAAGGGTTAAGATTCATTATTGATGGGACGGAATCCTATGTATTGTGTCTGTGTGAGTTCATAGTGGAAGGGAGGATATGGTGACATGTGGCATTATGGAGATTGTTGGATGAGCCACTAGAGGACAAAATTTCTCTTTTTCCCTCATTTTCTCTCTCCTATTCGGCCAAGAGGAATGGGCAAGGAAAGAAAATCTTCTTCATCATCATTTCATCTCATCATCTCTCTCACTCATTTTCTCTCTCTTTCTTCCTCCATTTTTTTGCTGAAGCAAGCTTGGATAGAGAAGAAAAAGCCTTGATTTTTGAGTAAGTAATGCTCCTCCTTTGCTCAAAACCTCTTCTCTAAAGTTGTGTATCTCATTGAGAGCTATATTGTAGTGGTTGTAAAATCTTGAAAGGTGTTGATTTGAGAGTTGGAGAAATATGAAAGTGTGAGAATCAAGATTCTGAATTTGGCAAAGGGAAGGGGTAGGCATTTTGAGCATTTTGATATATTATTTATGATTTTTGGATAAGTTTATGAAATCTGGAAAATTGCCCTAGCTTATGTCCATTTTTGAATATATGAGTTTCATTGTGTTTGATGTTGGAAATGGTTTATTATGATGATATTTGAGTGTTGGAGATAGTTTTGAAGTTTGGAATTGTGTTGATTGGAATTTGGACATTGTGTGAATCATAGAGACCATAGTGTTTGATTGTGGTTAGATTGGTTTTGGGATGTTTTAGAGGTTGCCATTGTGTTCCTTATGGAAAATTGTATGGGAATAAGCTTGGTTATTGATTTTAGAGTCATTGAACACTTTGGTAGAAAGTTGGAAATATGTCTTGTGTGAACTCTGTTCTGGGCAATCAGTTTACACGAAAGTTTTGAATGACCAAATGGTGTCGGAAAATTATGAAACTTTCTAGTCTTAAAGTTCACATCCCAAGCTTCAAAATGAACATATATTTTGTGTCATTTCGTTTAGTATTCTAGGAGATATGATTGTCCAAAGTTTGGGATGGAAACAGAACTTTGTTTTGGAGTAGTGTTGAGTTTTGGGTAATTCTGTATTTGTGTAGTGATTTCCAATTATGAGCCATATTTTTCCTAGGAAGAGAGCTTAAATACCTTTCATTTGGCTTTGGAATCACTCCGTTTCAATTTTTCTACAATTAGTTATGGTTTTTCGAAGTTCAGCCAGGAATCAGGAAATTTCTTGGCCGTGGCCCATGGGTGGCTGGCCGCGGCCAGCGGCCTTCTAACCGAAGGGCTGGCCGCAGCCAACCCCTGTGTTCCAGCACTGTGTTTTCGAAGAGTGACCTTCAACCTATTGTTTCCCAACCTTTTAAGGCTTTTATTAGAGGCATTTGTGGCCTCTTAAGAGTCCTAAATGATAACTAACTGAGTGTATTATAGAAATAAGTAATTGGAAGAGAGATTGATCAATTGTCCCTAATTTGATATAGGATTTGATATCTGCCGAACGCATGAGCCCACTGTGCCAAAGATTGTCAGGAAAGATTCAGGTAGCGACTCCTCTCTTGTACTTTGTGTAAATGTATTGTATGTTTGTTTGTCATTCATTGTGTGGATGATGCTGCTACTGCTTTGTGATACCTTGTGCATTGAGATACCTTGTGGAGTTTAGTGATACATTGTGCTTTGTGATGCTTTATGGTGCTTTGTGCTTCGTGTTGCTGCTACATAGTGTTCACCGCGAAAGCGGGCATTGTGCATAGTGATTACAACGAAAACTGGCATAGTGTTCACCGCGAAAGTGGGCGTAGTGCATTGTGATTACAGCCGTGAGTGATGTCGTATGTGGCATGAGCCAGAGATCATTGTGAAGCTGCTCAACATGATGAACATACCTGCTTTATGTTTTTATATTGTATGAGTGACTTGTTGCTACTGGGATTCTTTAGAATCTCACTCTTTCCATATGACTAACCTTTTCAGACAGGGCAAGTGGCTCGAAGGAGAAGCGACCAACCCGAAGTGGTTAGGATCTCTTAGGGACATTCAGGATTTGGGATTACAGTATATAAATTGTTCATAGTGAATTTTTGATTTGTAATCCCCATTTAGAAAATAGTAAACCCATTCGATATATAGAGTAACCCGGGGTTTACCGGGATTTTAGTTTCCACACTCTGATATTTCTTATGTGATTTGATTTCTCAAGTAGTTATATCTGCACGTCAATGTGAGACCTGGAATTATTACGTTTTGAATTGATTTTGAAATACCTCATCCCGAGTGAGGGACTATAAATTATTGATTTCATTTTATTGGTCTCTATTTCACTTAAAATTCAAAATCCGGATGTGATTACCGTGAGGGGGTTACAATGTTGTTTGATGATTTTCCTGCATGCTTTGTGATTACATGTGGTATAAGTGATTTGTTACTACTGGGATTCTTTTGAATCTCATTCCTTCCATTGACTAATCTTCAAACAAGGCAAGTGGCTCCAAGGGAAAGAAGACTACCAAGGGCGGATAGGGCTCCTTAAGGAGATTTATATTTTAGTGTTGGTTATCGTGTTTTGTTGGGAGATTACCGTATATCTTATAAATGTTGTTTTGGAGACACTGGTGTAACCCCCTAATGGGAATTTATAAACCTTTAGTTTATGTATGAAATTCGGGGGTTGCCAGGATTTTGTTGTACACTATGATATGTAAATGTGATGAAACTGCACAAGGTAATTATATTCGAGTTGTGGAATTTGATACTATGGTAAGGCAGAAATTTTGAAAATATTTGTGAAAACCCTTCCGTAAGGAAGGGATTGTAAATGAGTTTGATTATTATTTATCTCTATTTCATTTTAAAATACGTATTTTGAATCATAATTATGAAGGGGGTTACACCGGAAGTGCACTTACACCTGGGGTTTGGGTAAGAATCCGACCGGTATACGATTAGTAGGGTAGGAGCCCTACTCATGTATACATGAGTATGATGTGTTATACTGTTCATTAATTGGTGCATATATGGTGCATGTCATATCTACTTATCGCATGTTATGTGAACGATAATATGTGTTTACTGGGATTCCTTGGAATCTCACCCCTTTTTCTAAATATAAATATCTCAATGGGTGCCAGTGGCTCAAAAAGCAAGGACGTAGATATGGGGAACTGACGAACACATTTCCTGAGATGAAGTTCGTAGTTATATGTAGTCTTTAATTTTGAATATTTTGGATGAAATGTATATATGACCAACCCTGCGGAGAATGCCTCAATGTAATCATGTACTATATATTAGTATTTTGAGGTTATTCCTGTGTGCCCACCGAACTATGTACAAACACTCTGAAAAATGAGAAAATAAGATAAGGGTATGACAATAAGCCATTTTCTTCTCTCTCAATTTCTTGTCTTGTCACTTCTTCTACTCCTTAGCATTCTTATATGATGTGTGAGTTTCATATATTAATTATGACATGATATATGATATGATATATATTAGAATCAAATTAGTTTTATGTGACATTTGTGAAAGAAAAATAATATATTTTACATGACATTTGAATTAAAATTAAAGAATGAGCATTTATTTAATTTTTTTGAATAGGTGAGGTTAATTTTGATTCGTTGGACAAAATTGTTTTTGTAATGTGTGTAAATTTTATATAGTGCCAATCAAATTTATGGATGCTTAAATAGTAGGGAACATTTGAAAAAAGACTATAAATATCGTAATTATTCATTACTTTGTATTATATTGCACTTGTCTTTACATTTCTCTCAAATTGATTTTATTCACTTCATTATATCCCCTAAACATCACAAATAATTGCAATGTGATCTTTATGTATTTTGATCATGGATCTCTTGATATTTTTCTATATGATGGAAGATATACTTTGAATATGTATTAAAATAATCTAATTGAAGTATATTATTATTAATGAGTAGTGTAGTCATATAGAAATGCAATAGTATATATATATTCAAGGAACGAAAAATCGGACCGGGCAATGAACCGGTCACAACACAGGTTCAAGGGTTAATGGGTCAACCGGGGTCTAATCGGTAGTTGAATCGGTAGTGAACCGGTCATATTAAAATATTATAATTTATTAGTAGCAATATATTTTAATATATTTTTAAAATTCTATAGATAAAAATGAAGATTTTTAAGAAAAAAATATTTAAAATCTATTAGTATGAGTTATAATGCCTATACTTATGCAATGATATCTCCTTTTCTATAATTATTATATCTTTTTAAATAATTTTTTTCATTATCTTCTTCATTTTTTTTAGATTTGTTTTTTCTTTACCTATTTTTCTCTACATTTTGGTCTTCAACTTCCAATTTTCCCCTAAAAAAAGCAAAAACGGAAAAAGAAAAATGAAACCGGTTCAACCGGTTGAACCACTGGTTTTGACTAGTTCGACCGGTTTCAGACCGGTTCCCCGGTTTAACCATCAAACCAGACCGGACCACTAGCCGGTTCCCGGTTCAACTGGTCGAATCGGCCGGTTCGGTTTTTGGTTCAGTGTATATATTAGTTCTTGAAGAACTTACATGTAATACAATTGATATAGTTCTTGAAGAACTATAACACATACACACACACACATTTGGCGAAAGAAGAATCAATTAAAAAAATCTATGAGCCACAAATTTACATAAGAACTTTGGTTTGCCAAAGGGTCTGAAGGTGATAGCCCAATTAGATTGAAATCCATGATCATTTGTGAATTATGAAGCATTGGGTTTCCAAATGCGAGTAAGTTACCAACTTAGTATATACTGGTCACCATTTTTGAAATACAAGAATAAGGGAAGTATATTATATGACTCACATTGAGGGGGAGATTGTTAGGATACAAATATAAGTTAATATTGAAAAGCTCTACTCATATACTTCATTACAAATCCTATTGATCTCCTAAAAAAAATTAATGTCACATTAACGTTTTGAATCAATTTGTTTTGAAGCATATTACAATAAACTAGAAGTTTACTTATTCAAATAAAGTTATTATTGGCAAGACTCATTTGATAATCTAAGTCACATATGTTACATATTGACATCCATTAAAGAATAAGAAGATCCTTCATGAATAGCCAACATATTATACAATTTATTAATTGATATGTGCTGCTTGTTCTCAAATAAAATTGACTATAAGAATATGATTAGTTATGATTAGGAATGGATCTCTATATTTGTGGAAATATATCAAATTCATATATAAGCCCATTCAAATAGCATATAAACCATACGAGTATTCAATAAATTTGATATATGCATCTATAGGATGGTTATATGTGAGATCATTATGATTAGTTTGCAAGATAGCTTGAGTAAATCATTATAATGAGTGCGTAGAAAGTTTCTATTGAAACTACAAGTAAGTTTATATCTCAGGTTTTCAATGATGATAGTATGTTTGTTAGAAAAATAATTGAAAAGCTTGTTTGACAAAATGGTCTAACAAAATTATATATTAAAGCCTCCAAAATTAGCTGGAATGGTACTTATGAGAACAATATTTTCATTTCAATGTTGGAATTTTTATTTTACATATTGCAAAACTTGTACAAGCCAACAAAATTCTCCCAATAAAATTGACTTTTGGTCAGGAGCCAAACATATTTTATTTTAAAAGGTTTGATTATGCATTCTCATTGATCCACCACAATGCATATAGATGGATATTTAAAGAAAGTTGGATATGTCACAAAAGGATGTTTCTAAAGGAGGCAAACGGATTTAGGAGACTTATTCTATATGATTAGTAGATTGTCATTTGACAAAGTTTTCCTAACATGAGGGAGAAAAATTGAATAGCTGGAAAATAAGACAAAAGGAATGTATTATTACTATCAAGTATACATCCTTGAATATAGTAGTATGAACCAGGAGTTCATTAGGTTTTTGCATTCATGAAATATTGCATACTATCAGCCAGATGCAATTACTAACCTAAATGAAAATTACTAAATCTCATATTCCATCTAAGAATGCTTTAATCAACATAAATGAAAGTGAGATATGCTCGAAGCATGAGAGAATAATCGGTTTCCAAAAGAAAAGAGAAAGGAGCAAATAATCAAGATGATCATATTGAGGAGGCGGGTACTCTAGAAGATGCCAAGACATAACTAATTGCAAAAAACCTCAAAAGAGGATAATGTACCTTAAAGCAAAAAAGAAATCTCAATGAATTATGTCATAGAAAAAATGAAACCAAAAAGATTAAATTGTCGACAACAGTCTTGATAATAATTTCACGTAATCAAGTGAAGATCTTATGCACAAATCTATCTTGCAAGTAGACAAAATGTAGTTGGCCAAAAGAAAAAAGTAAAAGGGGAAAGACACAATGAAAATAGGATTAAGTTATTTTGATATATGAAAATTATGGACATGCAGTCCCAGCAGAAATATGAAATATATAAAAATTTAAGTGAAAATAAAGATTTTCATAAATGCTGATGAAGAGTATGATGAGGCATATATTTTGTGATGGATACAATAATTTTGCTTATATATTACTATTCTAGCAATATATGAAAATAAAATTATGTATCTGTTAGATGTTGTTATATACAACCTATACATATGGCTCATTAAATAGTGAATTTATATGAGAATCCTAGAAGGATCTAAAATGCCAGAAGCATATACAAGAAAATCATTCTATATATAAAATGTTATGAGTTTGAAAATAATTCGAGCCTATATAATTGATTGAAAAATATATTTGAAAATGAGTACTTTTACATTTTACTTAACTTGTAGATCAAGTATTGAATGCCTCAATGATTTAAAATCACGTATTTTTGCTTTGATGATTTTTCTTGCAAAAATATAGTGAATCTATGGTTCAGAAGTATCTTATATTTTATGAGAATATTTTTGTATTATGTGTAATATCCCAAATTTTGGTATTGGAGGCTTGGGAATAAGCCTAAATTAAGCGGACTGCTAAGCCCCGGCTTAGAAGGTGTCCCAAATCTATTCTCTAATGTTTCTTATATCTTTGGGGCATTAAAGAAAATAAAATGGTGAATTTTGAAGAAAGTGATTATGCTTCCAGTGAAATCTCCTACAACGCAGTGAGCTTGTGATGAGGTTTTGGAATACTAAATTATGAGAGAGAAAAATTATGAAATTTTACATGCTGAAATTAGACATTATAAGCTTTAATTTGATCAGTCATATGAATCAATTAGAGCTATATACAAAAAGTTATGAATTTTTGAAGTTTACCTAAGGAAATTGATCATTTTCAAGAACAGAGTGCAAAGATTGAAAATCTGGGAATTTTGTGATTTCAGCTAACAAAATTCTATATTTTTCCTTGAAACTAGACTCAATAAGGGTTCTATAGGCTTTGAAATTGCTTTGAAATGATGTCTACAAATTTAGTTATGATTTTTTAAAGTTTGGGCAGAAAATCTACCAAGAAGGCCAACTATCCCGAAAATTGGAAAATAAAATGTGTTGACAATTGTATAAATTGTGGAATAAGGAAATAAAATGGTGAAATAATTATTTAACTAATAAGTATGCCAAGTGTTAGTATCTAAAGGCAAGAGATTGAATTATAATTGTTGGAGTTGAGCACATGTTTAATTAAACATAAAATAATATATATGGGTATATGTGCTTAAGAGAATTGGATGAAGCCCAAATTTGGTGTAACTAGGGGCTTTGGGGCGTCACTTTGTGGGCCAAGGAAGAGAAGGGAATTTGTTCAATTACAATGGGACTTATGTCAGAAGTTTAAAGTAGATAAGGATAAATTGGAAGTGGATAAGATCAAGTACACATGTGATGTCATAATTCATTATGCCACCATTTATTAAATAGAGGTTATGAAGGATATTTTGTTAAAAGCTCTTCCTTCATCTTTTTCCTTCATTCTCACGTCCAAACAACAAAGATAGAGGGAGAGGGAGAGCTTAGGAAATCTAGAAAGAAAGAGGAGAAATCATAAAGTAAGACCTTGTGAATTCAAGTTTTAAGGCTTCCAATTTGTATAATCTCCTCTCTAATCTCTTCTTCCCCATGAAACACTATGTTAGCAACAAGATTCCAAGGGAGGTGGGGAGGGAAAAACATTCTAGAGAGATAAAGCTTGAGAACTCCAAGGTAATAATTTCAAGAACCTTGATTCTCTTGATGTATTGTTGCTGTTGTTGTGGTTATTGTCATGATTTGTAGTTTGATTGTGGATCTTGTAAACTTGGGATGTTGAAATCCTAAGGGGAATTTAGTCTAATCATGTTTATAATATGATTAAGTAGTTAAACAAGTGATTAAAGGTGATAAGAAGGTGTTCTATGGATTGAAATCATAAAACTCCATTTTCTCCAATTTTTAGGGAATTTCGTCTAGATCTTTTTTGGGCTGTGTTTGTACTGGATTTTGGTGTTTTTGATGATTCCATTGTGTTTAGAATGGAAAGTTTTGTAGGGTTCATGTTGGGTGCGAAGTGAGAAAAACCCTAAACAGTGAAATGACAAAAATAACCTTTGAACCCTCACAGGGGTTGCTAGGGGTAAATTTGTAATTGGGGCTAGAATTTGAGAAAATCAAGGTCAAAAATGGATTCCTTGGGTGAAAATATGTCAGAATAGCCTAGGTCAAAATTTTGAAAAAAGTACAGTCGGGCCAGGTACAAGGGGCCAGGCCAGAGTCTCGGGGGCATTTTGGTCATTCTTCAATATAGACTCGTTTAACCACCAAAAACATTATAGAGGTGTCTAAATGGTACATTTGGAATTGTAGAACCGAGTGGAGAGCCAAGCGGCGACACCCTTTATGAGGCACGTAATCGAGGTGGAAAAGGATTAAGGTAGGGAACTTACCTCTCCTGCATGTATTTGATATTTGTGTTAGTGTATTGATGCATATTATTTCTTTGCTTGATTATGTGAAACATATATGAATGATTGAAGCTCTGTTTCTGTTTATGCTATAGCCATACGTATATTGTTTGAAATATTGAGTGCGTAGATATGTCATTGTGTAAGCATGGGTTTATGTAATGCAAGCATGTCATGCATTAAATACTTATCTTGCATGCATATTGGTACTGTTTTCCTATTGAGATTCTCTCAAATCTCACCCTCCCCTACCAACAATTTACACAGGAGAAGACAGAAGATATGTTGAAAACAAAGAAGAGAACTATATGAGGGGATTGCAGTGGTGGAACGAAGATGGGAAGATGTCTCTATTTCACTGGAACGGGTTTAGACACCCAAGTAGCCTTGCATGGCTACATAAATCGTAATTATCAATTATGAATCCCTATGGGGAATTTTAGTAAGCATGCACATAATATCGGTACATTTATACTATTCTTGTGTTACCCACCGAATTGCATATCGTTTTTCACGAATACTCTGAAATAAGTTGAAATAAAATAAGGGTGTGACATTATGTTAATATTGTATTTATTATGATTTTATTGGTAAAAATTAGTTCTTGCATGTACACAGTAGATAACAAAAATGAGATTTGGTGTGATAGTTCTATGAACATATTATATGATATCATTTTGTTTAGAAGAAGTTTAATATGTGGGTGGAGGATATATTTTGGTGACTTTTAGAATAATTTTCCTTTATTGTTTAACAATGAATAAGATAAAGGCATAATATATTGATAATTTAACATATCCAGAAGATATGTTAGATGAATACATTTTAGTAGAACATTTAGTGACAATGCATCATTCATAGTTTGGCGGCCAAAAGACAGATATGCTCGCAAATACATTAGAAGTGATGTTATCATCAGGGCGAGTAAAACTAATGTTATTGTCAGGGGAGTAAATACGATATTATCATCAGGGGAGTAGAAACCATGTTGTACTCTTTTCCTTAACCAAGGTTTTGTCTCACAGGATTTTCTTGGTAAGCTTTAATAAGGCATCTTCGATTTATATTGTGTACTCTTCTTCTTTCACTAGATTTTTGTCCCATTGGGTTTTTCCTAGTAAGATTTTAATGAGGCACAATATTTGTTCATGAACATCCAAAGGGGGAGTGTTGTGAAAATACAAGATGATGTGGATGTTCATAAACTCTCAACTTTTGGCCTTTCATATCCTACTCCATAGCATCTCTAATGAATAGTCTTTAGGAGTTTTTATTCCCATAACACAATAGTTACAAATTGTATGCTTATGAGAATTCATTTTGTTATTCATTTTACATAACTCTTGGTTGAGGTTAGAGCCCTATAAATAGAGGTTTTGTGATATACGTTATCAGCATCCAAGTGAATAAGATATTGCTATATCTTTCTCTCCAATTCTCTCTTATCTCTTTCATCTTAATATTCTATATTTTCCTTATTTTCATTACATTGTTCAATTTATTTAGGGTCTATTTGGTTTGAGGGGAGCAAAGGGGAAGGGAGGGGTTTTGTTCTCCTCCCATTGATCGGTTGTTGCAAATTTGTAGGAGGACAAGGACAAATTTTTGAAATTTTCCTCCCCCCCCCAAAATGCTCCCCTCCAAAAGTAGGGGGTATAGAAGTGAGGGGCAATTTTTTTTCTTGTTCTGACCTCTTTACTCATGCCCATTTCTAATATTCCCAAAATTACCCTTCTTCTCCTCTACCTTCTCTTTGCCTCTATCGTCTCTATCAAATGCCTCTCTCCGTTCTTCTTACCATCGGCAAGATGGTGCAATGGCAAGGGGTGAGGAGGATAAAGATATGACATCCCCACCCTCCTTCTTCTGTAATGGTGACATCCCTAGCCTCCTCATCCCTCTCACCCTCTCTTTGCTTATTTGATCTCCTTCTCCCTCTCGTTGACCTCTCATCCTTTCTCCTAGCCCCTTTGATCTTCTCCTCCTACAACAGCAAGGTGGCGACGAGTAATGATGACAGAATGAGGAGATCAAGAATGCCAGCAATTGCAATTTGCGAGAGGCACGAAATTTTCTTTGTTGCCAGAGAAAAGCACGGGATTTTGGGCAATAAATTTGATTAATATCATAAATATAAAATTTTTAATAAAATGTTATTAAATTATATTCCAAATTATAAGGTACAAAGGTTATTTTCACTATTCAAGTAAAAAGAGGTTATTTTCACTATAATAATATATTATTTCTTATTTGAAATTTGAAAAAAATATTTTTTTTTTCAGATTTTACTTTTATATATATTGAATTATTTATTTTTCTTATATTTAATTAATCACATTTTGAAAAGGAAATTAAATAAAATGAGGGTAAAGTTGTCCATACAAAAATGTTGTCCCTCCCCTTCCCCTTTGAACCAAACAAGGTAACATAAAAATCCCTTCCCTCCCTTCCCCTTAGATCAATCCAAAAATGAGGTAATATTAAAATCTCTCCTATCCTCTTTGTTCCCTTCCGCTCCCCCCTGTTCGAACCAAACAGACCCTAAAAACTTAGATCCAACCCATATTTACTGTTAAACTCTTCTTTAGTTGTACCCAACATTTTTTTCAACTATGTACAAACATAGTTGAAGAAGAGGTACACCCACTAAAAAAAATGAAAATGAGTTTAACCCACAAAAAATTAGTCCTTTTTTTTGACAAAGCTAAAAATGAGTCCTTAGATACATCAAAGTAATAAATTTTGTAATCAGAATATTTCAACAAATTTTTTTAAAATTTTACACTGGAAAATGTGCAAATTTAACAATGAACTTTTCATAGATGGACATTTGACACCATGATGTTTCCATAGATACAAAAAATAAATGAACTATTTTTAATAGTTAAAAAATAGCAATTATGTTAATTATTTTAAATGTAACATCTCAAATTTTATTCACCAAAATTCCTAGTGCCTTTGTGACATTGAATAGAAGAAAATGGTATACAGTATTCACAACTCATTGATAACCAACTACCAACTCTCATCTCGAAGGAGTCCTAGTCGCTCCCTGCACGAGCCACTTGCCCTGTTTAACTTGTTGGTAGGGGAGGGTGAGATTCGAGAGAATCTCAGTAGAAAAACATTATCAATATGCAGGCAAGATAAGTGTTTAATGCATGACATGCTTGCATCACATAACTCATGCACACATACAATGACGAATCTATAAGCTCAATGATTCGAACGATACACATATGGCCATAACATATATTGAAACATAGCTTTAAATCATTCATACATGTTCCACATAATCAAGCAAAGCAATAACATACATCAACACATTAATACAGTTATCAGAGCATGCAGGAGAGATAAGTTCCCTACCTCCAGTCTTTTTCCTCGATTTATATGCCAACAACTCGGGGCTTCACATTCGATCCTACCTCCTCGATTTACGTGCCAACAACTCAGGGCTTCACATTCGATCCTACAATGCCAAATGTACTATTTAGATACTTCCATAGTTCTTCTGGGGGTTATATGAAACTATATTGAAAAATTACTAAAATACCCTCGGGGACCCGGCCCGGCCCCGCCATACCCGGTCCGGCTGTACTTTTATTGAAATTTTGACATGAGCTATTCTGACATATTTTCACTCAAGAAATCCATTTATGGACTCAGAATTATCAAATTCAATGTCAATTTACAAATTTATCCTTAGCAGCCCTACTTTAAGGGTTTCAGGGGTATTTTCGTAATTATGCTTTTTCGGCCTTTTCCGAAAAAGTGACCAACTGTAACCCCACCTAATTTTCGCTCCTGAACTCAATGGAACCATAAAATCATTGAAAATCCAACTCTAAGACCCATTTATAGCCATAACCGAAATATACAAGTACTCCGGGGAAAATTGGGGTTTTTCGGTTTCGGCTCCGTAACGTGTTTCTTTCTACTCCTAACCACTTTATTAACCATTACATTGGGTTAGAACTACCATTTAGTATCAATTTGAGTAGCATAACACCTAAGCCAACCCATTTTCCAAATTTACAAACAAAGACAATCCGGTAAAATTTCACCGATTAAGTCAACCACAGCAGCCAGAACAATCAAAGATTGAAGTTTCGGAGGTTACCTTAAGCTCCTTGTGGCTTATCCTTCTTATGGCTGAACCCTAGCCTCTTTAAACAATGAAATTCCTTGCTTCAAGACATTAATTCACATAGAGGAATAACTTAGGAGAAGGATTTTACACGTTAGGTACGAATTCACCGAAGAAATCGACCTACCTTGTGAGATTTCTCCTCTCTTTCTCTCTCTAAAAGCTCTCAAACTTTCTCTCTCTCTTGGCTTCTGGTTCAGCACGAAAATGAGAGCTGAAGATGATGAGAAAATGTTTTAATTTCCATGCTGATGTCATCTTTTATTTTGATGATGTCATAATTCCCATTTTCGGATTTTCTGGCATATTTTTTGCCCAAACTTTGAAAAATCATAACTAATTCTAGAAAACTCAAAATGAGGTGATTCCAAAGCCAAATGAAAGATATTTAAGTCCTCTTCATAGAAAAAATATTGGCAATAACTAAAAATCACCAAAAAATTCCAGAATTACATAAAACTCATCACTGCCCCAAAACAGAGTTCAGTTTCCATCCCAAACTTTAGACAGTCATATCTCCTAGTTCACAAAACGAAATGGCACAAATTATATGTCCATTTTGAAGCTTGAGATGTTGAATATAAGACTGAAAAGTTTCAGAATTTTTAGACACCATTTGGTCATTCAAAACGTTCACACAAACTGACTGCCCAGAATAGAGTTTCACTAGACAGAATTTCATATTTTGCATCTTTGCTTCTATTGGTTTCATTTTCATATCAAACATCATTCCCACGTAAATTTTCACAAGGAATCCATTGGAAATGCCAAATCAATCAAATTCACATCACATTGACATGTTTTCACAACAATCTCAACATGTCAACACAATTCACATTCAATTCTTCCCTATATTCTAAGTCAATTTGGATGTTAATCCATAATTGAACTCAAATACAGGGTTTCGGCGCTGCTCACAACACACACGAATCACATTCGAGTGCCAAACCACATCATATTCTCCAAAAGGGTTATTTATCACTAACCACATCCACTTTTGAAGTCATTAACCCTTAATCACAATTTGGGATCTTGCTAAAATGGGGCTTAGCAGTCCACTTCTCCCAGGCTTATTCTCTAACCTCGAGTCTCAAAATTTGGGGTATTATAGCAATTTTGTTCCCTTGAAGGCCTAATATTGAAGCCTGAAATGAAGAAAAAAAGAGCACAATTTTTGGCACAATTCATTGTGTAAAATTTTGGCAAAAAACAAAAAGGAAAGAAGGAAGACAAAGTGTGATTCAAAAAATTGAAGAAAAGTAAGGGCAAAATGGTCATTTGGCTAATAAATAAAAAAGCCTCTTACTTTTCATAATTATGGAACTAAGTGGAAGCTTATGGAACAAAGTGGAAACACGTGAGATCAAATGAATTTTTGGACATAAATAATGCCATATGGAAGCATTATTAACCCAGTGGAAAAAGAAATATTAAAATAATTTATGACATGTACAAAATTATAATAAAAAAACATTTTTTTGAGGAGGTGGAAATCGCTTCTTCAAGAGGCCATTTTACACTTTTAAGAGGCCATATTTTTGGCCTAGAAGGGAAAAGAGAGAGAGAAAACACAAGTTTGAAGACCAAGAACAAAGAGAAGGAGACAAGATTCAAGAAGACAAGCTAGGTAAGTTTGTAAGAAAAATCCACTTGTTCTTGTCTCATAATCATTAGCAACCTCTTCTAATCCTTATATCCCTCTTGAAATCATGCAAAGCAAGAGGAAAATCAAGGGGAAAGAGGAGAGGTGTAATGCCCCAAATTTTGATTAAGAGTTAATGACATTTTATTGAGAATGCTTTTGTGCATTTAAGTTGATTTAAGACCCGAATTAATTAATGGAAATACCCAACACCCTGTATTTTAGCACAATTATGTGACAAAGTAATTTTTGGGCTAACATTAGAGGGAATGGTGCATGGAGAAGAAGAAAAGAATTAAAATATGTGTTACGTGGTAATTCAAGTGAATGTGCCATAATCAGGGGAAAAATTGAAAGATTGGAAAATTATCGGCCAATTAGTCAGTGATTAATGGAGAAATTAATTACTAACTAAGAGAAATGAGAAGGGTAAATAAATGGTTAATGGATTGGTTAGAGTAACTAATTAGTTACTTAGAGAGTTGGACACTTGGCTTGATTAAAGGATGAGAGAGTGTGTTGGAAAAACCAAATTGCATATTTTATTGGTTTTCTCTTTCCTCTCTCCCTCCTATTTTTGGCTGACAAGGAGGCATGGGGAAGGATGAGTGATCATTTCATCTTCTTCATCACTCTTCATCTCTCATTCCTCTCTCTAGTTCGACAACCATTAGAGATCAAATAAGAGGAGAAAAGCTTGTGAAAAATGTGAGTATTTGACCCTTTAAATGAACTCCTATGCCAAAACTCCCTTCTTTAATCTTGTTCCTTGGGTTGAGGACTTCATTTCTATAGTTTTAGATTTTCCATTGGTGGTGTTTTGAGCACTCAAGAAAATCAAGAGATTGGAAAAGCAAGGAAGCCCTTTGAGAAAGTTGTAGAGGTGGGTAAGATGAATATTTCTACCTAAGTTTAGTGGATTTGGTTGAGCTCTTAAATTCTAAAATTTTCTACCCTATTTTCGAATATTAGGGTCATTGAGTGCTTGGTATGTTGTGGTCAATGGAAATGGTGTT
Organism: Inga leiocalycina; assembly: GCA_963242795.1. Taxonomy (NCBI): domain Eukaryota; kingdom Viridiplantae; phylum Streptophyta; class Magnoliopsida; order Fabales; family Fabaceae; genus Inga; species Inga leiocalycina. Next base: position 50,386,572 of record OY725327.1, on the reverse strand, counting down.
TTGTTATGTGTTTTGGATAGATAGAATTGAATTGAAGCTTAAATGTCAAGTTTGGCAATTTTAGATTTTTTGTTGAATATATGCCAAAAACAGAACATGTTAAAGGAATGAGAATATGGTGGTTTTGATGTGTCTATTGGATTCCTTGTGGAAAATTGTGTGGGAGTAGTGTTGGATGTGAATTTTAAACCATTGGAAACTTAGGTTTAAAAGTTGTAAGAATTGGTTAGTGAAAATCATGTGCAGGCAGTCAGTTTGCTTAGATGTTTTGAATGGCTAAATGGTGGCTAAAAATTCTAAAACTTTCTAGTATAATATTAGACACGTCAACTTTAATTTGATATATTATGGAGTCATTTCAATTTGTAGGCCGGGAGTTATGAATTTCCAAAGTTTGATGTCGAAATTGGGATCAATTTTGGAACAGCAAGAAGAATTGTTGAATTCTGTATTTTTGTAGGTATAGATAGAAATGATTCATATTTTTACTATAAAGAGGACTTAAATAGCTTTCTAAATGCTTTGGAATCATCCCATTTTGATTTTTTTGGAATTAGTTATGATTTTTAGAAGTTCAGTCAAGAAAAAGAATTTTTCCTTAGCCGAGGCAAAAGTCCTGGCCGCAGCCCAAAAGTTTCTGACCTGCTTTTGGTCGCAGCCAGACGACTCTTGGCCGCAGCCAGAAATTCTCTGACCTGATTTTAGCCACAGCCAAAAGTCCTTGGCCGCAGCTAAACAGTTTCTGACCTCTTTTTGGCCGTAGCCAAAGATTCTTAGCCGCAGCCAACACCTAAAAATCAGAACTTTTCGCTATCATAAGGTGGTCTTTGAGATAATAATTCCCAACCCTTTAGGCATTTGTTTGGGCTTCTAGTAGCCACCTAAGGGACTTTAATGATAACCAAATCTAAGTGTTTTGAAGTCATTTGAGTTTTGGATTAGAGAATAACTCTTCACCCTTAATTATGGTTCTAAGATTTGATATGTGCCCTGCCCGCTAGAGACCAGTGCTAGAGCAAGAGTGGAAAGACCAAGGTAGTGACCTTTCTTTTGTATTGTGTATGATACATTATATGCATGACTTATCATTGTGTTGTAGTTGTGAAATATGTTGTACAAAACTTTGCTGTGGTGAAATATGTGGATGTGAAATATGTCGTTGTATGTTGCAACATGAGCAATTCAGCATGAGCAGTCGTAGGGGGTGACGCAAGTCACACCTACCCTGCCGTTGTAACTGCCGCTACAATTGCCGTTATGGGTTGTGGAATTGTTAATTGCCACTGTTGAGAAACATGCTAGTATGGCCATATTGTTGTGGAATGTGTCATATGAAATCTTATTGTGGTGAAATATATTTATGTGTGATATGTCATTGTGTGTTGCAGCGTGAGCAGTCGTAGGGAGTGATGCACGTCACACCTACCCCTGCCGTTGTAAATGACGTTGTTCTGTTGTGGTGTTGTGATTTTCTTACATGCTTTGTGGTTGTGCATACTATGAGTGAATTGTTACTACTGGGATTCTTTAGAATCTCATTCTTTCCATACAACAATTTTCAGACAAGGCCAGTGGTTCTAAAGAGAAGCAGATGATGAAGGGCTGTTAGAGCTCCAAGCTAGGAGTTTTACTTTGGATAGTTGGTTATCATGCTATTAACTATAGGATATTTTGTTGGGAAATGTTGTATATATACTGAATAGTTTGTGTAATCCCCTAGAATGGGAAACTGATTATGGGCATTAGTGCCCTATAAACCCTTAGTTGATTAATGAAACCCGAGTGTGTCGGGAATTTATGTTGTACTCTGATATTTATGAATGGAATCGAACTGTATAGGCCAAATGTGTATTTGAAATGTGAATATGAAACCGTGTTGAACAAGTTTTAAAAAAGTTTTTGCAAGCTTTTGGGAAATGAAATTTTTATCATGGCTCAATTTATCCTCTAGTCTCTAATTCTCTGAAATTACGTAATTGTGAACTTAATCTTGGCCTTGATATGAAGAGGGTTACAAGAGGGTTAGACGGGTTTTGGAGGAAGAAGCAAGAAGACACAAGGTAAGCTTGAATGTTTGTCTTCTCTTGTTGATTTAAGGTTGTTGTTGGTGATTTATTGTAGTTATTGGTTTATATTGGCTTGAATATGTGATTTGGGATGCATGAACCCTAAAGGGAGGTGCTATCCAATTTGCCATTAATCATGTTCAAGAGGTGTTTAAGTGATTAAACAAGTGATTAGAAGTGAAAAGAAAATGTTTGGTTGCATAGAAATTGAAAATCTCCAATTTTTCTAAAAATTCCCAGATTTCATCCAGGAACAGTTTCACTGTGTTTGAGCTGGAATTTGATAGATTTGATGATTTCATTGTGTTTATAATGAAAATTGTGCAGGGAACATGTGAAATATGAAGTATGAAGGCTTTAGGGTGTGAAATGACAATTTTACCCATAAAATCCTAACTTTGTGGCTGCCAAGGGCAATCTGGGAAATGGAGTGTGATTTTGAAAAAACTAAGGTAAAAAATGGATTCTACAAGCGAAATTGTGTAGAAAGAGCCTGGGTCATAATTTTTGGTAAAGTACAATTATACTGGGTATAAAGAGAATTAGACCGAATTCCTAAGGGCATTTTGATAATTATGCATTTTGATAGAGATAACCAACTATATTGAATTTAGGAATAAGACATGAATGAGTAATAATTCATTATAAATTTGAAAGTTTAGGATTTGACATTTGCCCAAGCCGGACAAAGAATTTATAGACCGAGCTAGCAATTGGAAGGGATTTTTAGGTAGTAACTCTATCTTTCATATACTATGTGATCGTTTATATGCTTTGTGTTACCATATTCTATGATATGAATTGTTTGTTACAAAACATAGCTACAGTGTCAGGGCCTAAAAGGGTTGGCCCTTTTAGGCCCGAGGTAAGAAAAATTGTTGTTTTTCGAAGCTCGGCCTGAGAGTATACGGGCCAAGGCTGGCCCGTAGGGCCTGAAGATTTTTTCACAAGATTTAACTATTTTTCCTGCTCTTTTTTTTAGAGAAATATATTTAGTAAATATTTTAGATAAACTATTATCTACATATCATAATTATAAATAATTAATGAGAAGACTTAACAAAATTAAAAATACTTCTTATAATTATGTCTTGAAAAGTGTAAGTAGTTAACAAAATAAACAACATAAGATATAAATAAAAAAATGCCAGAAAATAAGTTAAAAAATACAAAATTGGTAAGAATATTTATGAAATAAGAAATATCTTTTATAAGTTTTAAATTTTTAGGATTCTTAACATAAGATATTCTTATGAAACTTAATTCTGAAAAAGATAATAGTAACAAAATATTTGTAACATCATTCACAAAATATAAAAAATTAATAATATTATTATCATATAAATAATTTTAAAAAATAAAACAATATATACAGGCCTTAAAGGGCCGGCCCATGACCTTACAGGGTCGGCCCTTTTAGGACCTCGGCCTTATAAAGCTAGCCCTTTTAGGCCCGCTTTCACTTTTGAGGCAAAAATCTTAGATCCGACCCTTATAAATTTAGGGCCTAAACGGGCCTGTAATACCCCAAATTTTGGGATCGGAGACTTAGGAATAAGCCTGAAATAAGTGGATTGCTAAGCTCCGATTTAGAAGGTGCCCCAAATCTATTCCGTAATATTTCTTATATATTTGGGATATTAAAGAAAGTAAAATGGTGAATTGTGGAGAATATGATTTTGCTTCCAGTGAAATTTCTTGTGAGGTAGTGAGCTTGTCATCTGACTTTGTATGAACAAATGATGAGTAAAAATTATGAAATTTTACAAGGTGAAAGTAGACATCATAAGCTTTAATTTGATAGGTCATATGAATCATTTAAACATATATGCTAAAAGATATGAGATTTTGAAGTTAGCCCAGAAAAATTGGAAAGTTTTTGGAACAACATTCAAAGATTTAAGTTCTGGGATTCTTGTGCTTCCATTTGGCTAACTTTTATATTTTTTCTTGAAACTAGACTCAAAAAGGGTTTTACAACCTTTAAAATCACTCCAATTTGATTTTTCTAGAATTAGTTATGATTTTCCAAAGTTTGGACTGAAAATATGTCAGAAATTGCTTAAATCCAAAATTGTTGGAAATTAAATTAATAACTAAATATCATATAATATAAGATAAAAACACATTCCATTATCTTCCTCCAGCCATTTTTGACACCACTTTCAGCTGAAATAGAGAGAGAATAGTTGAGAGAGTTTAGAGAGAGAATGAGAAGAGAACTTGTAAGGTAAGCCGATTTCTCTGACGATTTAGCTCCTAATGCGTATAACTCTACTCCTAAGCTTCTCTTTCATGTACTTCAAGGTTGTTAGAGCTCAAATCTGCTGTTTAAAGAGTTAGGGTTCAGCCATACTTGGAAAAGCCAAAAAGAAGTGAAAGGTAACTCCTAAACCTTCGTATATTGCTTGTTCTGGCCACTGTGGGCAATTTAATCGGTGAAATTTCGCCAAATTGCCATTGGTTTTAAACTTTAGAAATGAGTTTCCTTAGGGGTTATGTTGCCCAAATTGGTATAAAATGGTAGTTGTAACCTAATGGAATAGTCAATAAAGTGGTTAGGAGTATAAAGGAACGCGGTTACGAAACCGAAATCACAAAACCCCGATTTTTCCCAGAGAATCCATAAGTTTTAACTAGCTCTAGTTAGGGGTATTAGAGTTGGATTTTCAAAGATTTGATGATTCCATTAAGTTCAAGAGGGAAAATTAGGTGGGGTTACAGTTGGTCACTTTTTCAGAAAAGCCTAAAAAAGTATAATTACGAAAACGGCCCTGAAACACTAAAATAAGGGCTACCAAGGGCAATTTCATCTTTTGGAAATGAATTTGGTAATTCCAAGTCCAGAAATGGATTCCTTGGGCAAAAATATGTCAGGATAGCCTAAGTTAGAATTTCGGGAATAGTACAGTTGGATTGGGTATGCAGGTCGGGTCGGGTCGGGTCCTAGGGGCGTTTTAGTAATTTTTCAAGATAGACTCATATAACCCCCTAGAAATACTATGGAAGTGTCTAAATGGTACGTTTGGCATTGTATGATTGAATATGGAGCCTGAGCCGTTTGCACGTAGGTCGAGGAACTATTTCTGTTTAGCAAAAGGAACAGAGGTGGGGGACTTACCTTATTTGTATATATTTGATATCTTTGCTTGTGTAGTGATGTATGTGATTGTTTCACTTGATTGTGTAGAGCATATTTGAATAAATGAAGCTTTGTTTTTGTTTTTGTTTTAGTTGTGGCCATAGTTTTGTTACATGAAACATTGAGTATTCAGAAATGTCATTATGGGTCATACATCTAGTTAAAGCTAATATGTCATACACATAGCATCTATCATGCATGTATTATGATATATGTTTCCTACTGAGATTCTCTCGAATCTCACCCTGCTCTACCAACAATTTAGATAGGCGAATACAGAAGGTACGTGGAAATCAGAAAAGAGAATTGTACGAGAAAGGGTTGCAGTAGTGGAGCGAAGATGGGAAGAAGTCTCTGTTTCATTGGGATGACTTTAGACACCCTAGTAGCCCTATACGGCTACAATGATGATAATTATCATGTACAAAACTCTATGGGGAATTTTTGTAATCATACACATATTATCAGTATAATTATGTTATTCCTATATTGCCCACCGAACCGCTTGTCATTTTGGGTGAATACTCTGAAAAGGGTTCAAATAAGGTAAGGGCGTGATAGGGCCGGCCTGACGAGCTTAGCCCATTTTCCCGGCTCTAAGTTGGAAAAGCAGAAGTACCACTTGATGGAAAAAGCACAAGTGTAATATCCCAATTTTTGATTAACAGCTAATCATGATTATTGTGGATAATTATGAATTTAATTGGAATTATTATGTGTTTTATGACAATATTAATTAATATGTCATAATTAGTGAAATATTATAAGAATGGAAATATTGGCCATAAGTGGTAATTAATGGGGAAATTAATTACTAGCTAAGAGAAAATGAGATGTGTAATTAAACACTTTTGGAATTAATGTAATATGAATTTGGTGTGCATGTGTGTGGTATTTAGGATCAAGGGTTGAGATTCATTGCACATGGGTCGGAATCCGGTGTATTAAGCTTGTGTGAGCTTATTGTGGGAATGAATGAGATGTGGACAAGTGGCATGTGGTGTGCCTTATGATGAGACAAGAGAGGCATTACATCATCATCTCACCATCTCTCATATTCTCTCTCTTCATCTCTCTCATCTTTTTTTCTCTCTCATTCGGCCATTGAAGAGGAAGAAAGGAAGAAGGAAAAGCTAAATTTTGGGTAAGTAGATGCCCTCCATTGATCAAACTCCATTCATAAATGTTGATCCTTGGGTTAAAAGCTTTATTTTGGTGTGTATAGTTTGGCCATTTGGTGTTGTTTTATGCCACACGAAAATTTGATTGTTGGAGAATCAAAAAGTGTCTTTGGAAAAGTGAAAGAGGTAAGTGAAACTAATCTATCTATCTAAGTTTCATGCCATTTGAAGTAGTTTATAATTTCTTGAAATTTTGGCTTGAATCCGAAAATGAGTGCCACTGTTCATTTGGTATGTTTTTGGCATGAGAATGGTGTTTTGGAATGAGTTTAGGATGGATAGATAGATTGATTGGAGGTTGAAATGTTAAGTTTAGTGATTTTGGGAAAATTGATTATTTGTGTTGATTCAAACCAAAGCATGATAATGGAGTTGGATTTTGGTCATTTTAATGATTCCATTGAATTCCTTGGGTGTTTTTGTGTGGAAGTAGCTTTGATTTGGTATTTGGGTTCATTTGGATCACTTGGTAAAAATTCTGGAAGTGCTGTCATCCATCTGCGTTTTCTGGTTTCTGATAATCATGCTCGAGTGAGAGTGAGTGTGCTCGAGTGAGGGAAGAACATCACTCGAGTAAGAGTGCGTGTGCTCGAGTGATCCTCTTCTTTGAAAATTTTTGTGCTCTCGGGCAAGCACTTCCTGTCCTCACTTTCTTGTACTTGAGGTGATGTCCATACAATACTCGAGTGAGGCCTTTTGTGCTCGAGTGATCCTCTTCTTTGAAAATTTTGTGCTCTCGGGCAAGCACTTCTTATCCTCACTTTCTTGTGCTTGAGGTGATGTCCGTACAATGCTCGAGTGAGGCCTTTTGTGCTCGAGTGATCCTCTTCTTTGAAAATTTTATGCTCTCGGGCAAGCACTTCTGTCCTCACTTCCTTGCACTTGAGGTGATGTCCGTACCAATGCTCGAGTGAGGGCTTTTGTGCTCGAGTGAGACCATTTTCACTCGAGGTGCAGCAGTGAAAAATCAGTTTTTGTGCTTCCAAAAGGAGATCTTTGGGATAGTTCTTCCTACCCTTTAGGAGTTTTGTTAGGGGTATTTAATGACTCTAAAAGAGCAATAATGATAACCAATGAAGTATTATGAAGTGCATTAAGTCTTGGAATAGAGTATAACTCTTCGTCCCTAATTGTGAATATAGGATTTGACATTTGCCCTACTCGGGAGAGACCGGTGCTAGGATACGCACGGAAGGATCAAGGTAGTGACTTTTCTCTTATATTTTGTATGATGTTTTGGTATGCATAACTTATCATTGAACTTGTGAACTGTGTACCATGGTCCATTACGGCGTGAGCACTTCAGCGTGAGCTGTATAGGGAGTGATAGTGGTCATCTCTAGGTCGACCGTTGAACTGCAATCGTAATCGACATGGATCTTTGTGAATCCGACCCGTGGGGCGACATTTGTGGAACCAACCGTGGGCTGTGTGTATCTTGCCTGTATGGCTTGCGTTATGAAATGCTTTATATGGATCCCAGCTGTGGTGAATTATATTGTGTGGATTGTTGTGATGCAATATAGCGTGAGCAATTCAGCATGAGCAATCATCAGGGATGACATGTGTCATACTAACCATTGCCGTTGAACTGCCGTTGTAGTTGCTTGTATGGATAATGATTTGATTTCATGCCTTACTATTGTACATTATATGATTGATTTGACACTACGGGGATTCTTTAGAATCTCACTCTCCCAAAATTAAACATTTTAGACAGGGTTGAAGGATCGAAAGGCAAACGGGTGACGAAGAGCAGGTAGAGCTCCGTGTTAGGAGTTCCTTTTTTGTTATTGGTTATCATTGTATATCATTTGGATATTTTGGTAGAAACGATTGTATATATTAGATTTTGTGTAATCCCCAAGTAAAGGGTAAGAATTATGGGCTTTGTGCCTTTATTTGAACCCTTATTAAATGAATGGAACCCGAGTGAGTCGGGAATTTACTTTGCACTCTGATATTTGTAAATGGAATCAACTTGTATAGGCCATTTGTTTTGTATTATGAATATGAGACCATTGTGAATAAATTTTAAAAGGTTTTTGCAAATCCAATTTTGGGCAAAAGATTACCTTAATAAGTCCCAATTTGAAAAATGGTCTCTAATTCTACATTAATTACGTGTTTACGAACGTAAATCTCAGCCTTAATCGTGAAGGGGGTTACAACAAGTACCATTAGGCCCAGTGGGACCCAACTAAGATAGTGAGACAAGTATAAACAGACAGTTATCTGTTCCGGAATACTACAAAAAGTAGGGGTCATATAGTCATATGATCTTGAATAGAGCACACAGTAAGGCCAATAGGGGACAAACAGTAATTTATACCTGAATGCCGAGCAGACAGACAAAATGTATAGCATTATATTTCTGTTACTTTATATGGCCATTGCATGTTTATTTTTGCATTTTATATGACTGATTGCTTGTTACTATTGAGATTTATATGAATCTTACCCCTTTCCACAAATTTAAATTTATTCAATTGGAAGAAGTGGCTCAAAGGGCAAGGATGTAGATACCGGCAACGGAGAGTTCTGGTCCTATGCAAGCTATAACGTTGGTTTTCTATAGCATCTTTTTGTTATTTAGATATTGTAAATTTGTTGTTTTAAACCCTGTCGAAATTCCTCTAATATAATCAAGTACTCTATATCAGTATATTTGTGCTATTTCTGTCTACCCACTGAACTGCGCATTATTACTTTGATAAATGTCAAAATAAATAAGAAGTCTGACATTCGTTAGCCTTTTTTTGAGTGAGTTCTACTAGTGTTCAATTGTAACCTTCAACTTCATTTTTCACTTCCCAACCTTCTCTATCTTCAACGTTAGCGTTAGTCTCTTCTCTCCCTCTTCAACATCACCGTTGGCATTGTTCAGGAAGGATGTCAAATCTTATGATTTTGACGCTCTCCTGTCCTTTGTTTGGGGCTACTTTGGTGATGGCTCTATAGGGCAAACTTTTTAATTGACTTGCTCTTTGTAACTTTTTTTTTAGTTACAAGGGCAGGCACTAACGGCCTGAGTTACAATGGGGATTGAATCTGCGACCTCTCCATTTATAGGGGAGCATCCATATCACTAGTCTATAGGGCCTTTGGCTGTTTTTTGTAACTTAATTAACTACATATATGAATAAGTCTATAATAGTTGGTATGTGTTTGGGTAAATTTTTTTTTTAAATAAGACTTTTGGAGACTTAAACCATGGGTTTGCCAAAAGGTAGCCAACCAGCCTAACTGAAACTATGGTTTATGAAAAACCAAGTTTTACCAGGCGAAAAAAATGAGAAGCCAATTTTTCCCCTTTACAGAATCTATTCTCCAAAATTTAAGGCTTGTTTGATTTTGCTTTTAAAAATAGTTTTTTATTTTTTTAAAAACAAAAGAAACTTGTTTAGAAAATTGTTTTTAATAAGTTGTTTTTAAAACAAAAAAAAAACAGAAAGTTGTTTTTAAAACCTCAAAAACAAAAACAAAATTTTTTTTGTTTTTTCCTAAAATTATTCAAATAGTTTATTTTAACTTTTTTTCAAAACTTGTTTTCAAAAACAATTATCCAAACGAGTTTTTTTATTTTTTTGTTTTCAAAACTTGTTTTCAAAAACAATTTTATAAAACTATTTTAGAGAACAAAAATAGAGAATAAAATCAACCAAGCCCTTATTATTTTTATTTTTCTATTTTTTATTTTTTAAGGATGTCATCTATTCACTATTGGCACCACAGTATAGGCAACAACCACCACCACATCATTATTAGCAATGACCACCGCCACCTCATCATCAGAAACGGTCACTGCTATGTCACTTAAAAAACATATTTTTTAAAACAACTATCCAAATAATTTTTTTTATTTTTTGTTTTCAAAACGTATTTTTAAAAACAATTTTATAAAACTGTTTTGGAAATAAAAGGCAGAAAATAGAAACAAACCTGCCCATATTCTTTAAAATAACTTTTTATCACTTTTCTTTAGAAGCTATTATTTAAAAGCTAATCCAAACACACCCTTAATTTTTCCCGAATCACTCTTTCTAACTAAAGCCATGGTTTGGGGAGTTGAAGCCATGGTTTATGAGAAGCCATTTTTTCACCCTTTACAGAAGCTCTTTTTCAAAATTTATTCTCTAAATCGACTTTTTATCACTTTTCTCTAGAAGCTCTTATCTAAAAGCTAATCGAAACACACCCTTAGTTGAATGGTAAAACTTTCAATTCCCCAAGCAATCCAATTTACCCCTTACATAGCTCTTCCATGTTTAATTTGATCACTAGACCAGTCAAGTAATCAGTACACTGGTTTGGTCACTCAGAAAAAAATTGGGAATAAAATTGCATCACTTAATAGTTTAAGATATACTACACTAATGAAAATTAAATAGTTCAAAGAAAAAGTTGTTCAACTCAATAATTTAAAAAATCATAAATAGTGCAATCTATTTCGCGTGTTCACATCTTGTTAGTGTAAGATATTCCAAACAGAAGATATGCCTAATGTCTAAAAGAATAAAGGGATGAGATTTTAGTAACAAAGTTTTTTGTCATCAACGTCTAAGACAATTAAATTTTAAAGGATGTAATTTTTACAATTCTGTTAAATTAATCCAAACGTCTGTTAAAAATATTATGTCTACTTTTATACTCTTTAAAATTTAATTGTATTAGACGATTATGGTGTAACACCCCAAATTTTATTCACCAAAACTATATTGTAATTATTTGAATAATTCAATAAAGTGGTGAATATTCATGAATTTGGGTCTTGTAAATTTTGAAATATTCATATTCATAAGGAAATGGGAAAATTAATTCAAAAATTGAATTAAATTACAAAAGGGATAGCAAAATCATAATTTTGCCAATTTAGCCCAAGATTAATTATTTTCCAATTAATTTGAGTTAACTCCAATTAATCAAGGAAAATAAAAAAAATACATAAATGGGATTATTCTTAGTAGAATAAATCAAGAATTTGGGGAATTATGGGGAATTATACATTGTTCAATTATATGAATTATGGAATATATGAAAAACATTTTTTTCTCCTCTACCTTCCCTAAAATTCGTTCAATACATGGAGAAATAAGGGAAAAAGTTAGTCAAATCCAATTGGACCTAAATGATGACAAGGGATGGCATAAAGTTAAGGAATATGGCTTAAAGCAAGAGAGTATGGTGGGAGGTATGGTGTACATGAGAGGTGGAGGAATCTCAACCATTGGCTAGATCAAGGGCTAGAAAGAAAGATGACAAGTTAATACATATTTTCCCTTCCTCCTTCATGCACTTCACGCACAAGCCATAGAGAAAAGGAAGAGAGAGTGAGTTTGTGGAGCTCTTGAAGCTAGAGAGAAAGAGGAAGAAAATCAAGGTAAGAGCTTGTGTTCTAAAGTGATTTAAGCTTCTTATTTTGTGTAGTCATCCTCTAATCTCTTATTCTTCATGGAAATCATGGTTTAGCAAGCTAATCTTCAAGGTTGAGGAGAGAGATAGGACGTCCTAGAGAGAGAAACACCAAGGATCAAGAGGTAATATCTAAAATCTCGACTTCTTAGTGTATTGAAGTTGTTGGTGACTGTTGTTTGGTTTTGTGATTTTTGGGTTAACTTGTAAAATTAGAAAAGCCATGACCCTAAGGGGTTATGCTACCTAAAATCCTTTAAATCATGGTTAAGAAGTGTTTAAATAAGTTAATCAAGGATTAGAAGTGGAAAAGTACAAGTTTTGGGAGCTAAAACACAAAACCTCATTTTTTCCCATTTTCCCCTAATATTTCGGCCAAGACCAGAATTGGTAGTAGGAGTTTGATTTTCATGAAATAAATGGTTCCATGGGACTCAATGGGCAAAAATAGGTGGGGTTACAATTGGGAACTTTTTCGGTAGAGGCCGAAAAAGCATAATTACAAAAACGCCACTGAAATCACTAAATAGGGGCTGTCAAGGTATTTTCGTAATTTGACATAGAATTTGGTGATTTCGAGCCCTGAAATGGATTCCTTGGGCAAAACTAAATCAAAATAGCTTTGGTCAAAATTTTGAAAAAACGTGCCATCGAGCTAGGTACGGCGGCGCGGGGCCAAGTTCTCGAGGGCATTTTTGTAAATTTTCACCATAGACTAATATAACCATAATAAACACTATGGAAGAGTCTAAAATGATACTTGGATAGGTTATGACCTATTTCTGGTACATTTAATATGTTAGGACCGATTTGGAGGCCGGATACGACACGTTCTTTTAGGCACATTTAAAAAGGGGATATTAAAGCTTTGAGGTAGGGACATTATCTTTCATACACTATGCCATAAGTTGTATGATTGTGTGGATGCCAATGTTTGTAAATGCGCTTTATTAATCAACACTATTTGCCCAGAGAGGGGCCAGAAGTGTCAGAGGCATTTACACTGGAGTTGATGAAAACCCAACTGGTGCAGAATAGTGGGGTTGGGCCCTACTCATGTATTCATGCAGATGATATGTTTATAATGTTCATTAATTGGTGCATATTTACTTTTTACATTTTCTATGAACAATAGCATGTTTTTACTGGGGTTCTCTGGAATCTCACCCTATTTTTAATAAACACCTCAGCGGGTACCAGTGGGTCTAAGGGAAAAGATGTAGACGCCGGAAAGTGAGTGGCATGGGTCTCGAGGCGAGGACAAGATCGTGGTCATAATTAGTCTATTTTGTGATATTTTGGTGAAATTTGTAAATATTAAAACTTCCATTGTATTTTCTGTTTTCGTTTACGAACGATATCAAAATTGTAAACGAATATTTTTATCAATATAATTGTACTTTTCTATATGCCCATTGAATCTTTATTACTCTTCGATTATGGAAATGGAAACGAGTGTTGACATATGGCAAAAAACTTCTTTACCAAAAATGGTACCTTTAACCCAAAAATAAAAATACAAGTATAGCTTTTGAAAACTTGTTGTAAGTCAACTAATAGTAACTGATATTTATCTAGTTTTTTTAACAATTCTTTTCAATAAATTCATCTTGATTGGCTTGAGGACATAAAGTGAAAGCACGCAATTAGGACCATCATGTCCCAAAATGAAAGCAAAGCAGCCGTAGGAGGATTGAGGTAGTGAAAGGATTTTTGCAGGGCGTGATTTTGAGAATCTTCCAAAGTGCATTCATGCACCTCTGAGTCACAAGGTGAAGGATGAAAGGCTGAAGTAAAAAAAAAGTGCTCATGAAATGAGTATCAGGCATTATTTATAAATAACTTTTTTTAAAAAAATTTCTATCCACATGTATGAAAGCAATCTTATTTGTGTGCATATTACCCACATATATAAATCACTTTTTTCAAAACTGAAAATTACCTTAAAATTTGTTAGAATATACCTAGTCCACATTTGGTAGATTAGGGTAAAAACCTAATTCATGAGCATTTGTTATATAAATATGGGGAGACATGGGTTCACAAAGAGATTTTTTTTATTGTTTAAGAGTTATGTCTATTACCATGTAACTGTACGGTTATGGGTGTTCTTCCATCCCACGTCGATCGTCCCCTTTCAATCCCGGTCATTTAGAGATGGGATGGTCCCGTCCCGAAAAAATTCGAGATAGGACAAAAGCGGGACGGGACAAAATTATTACCGAGATGGGATGGGACGCGAGAGAAGTTTTGTTCAATCCCAACTTTTTGTCACATCCCAGAGTTGTTATTAGTTTAATATATATATATATATATATATTACCAAAATATCTAATATTTTTTAAAGATATAACTAAAGATATTAGTTATATACAAAGATATTATAATATGATCTTTTTTAGATAGATTTTAGTCACATATAAAGATATTATCTTATATATATTTAATACAAAAAACTAAAAATATTTAAGAAAACCCTCACAATAGCTCGCACGGGTGTCACCTTCTTCGTTCACCCCGCTCTCTCATTTTCTCTTGCACTTGCTCAACAAATTCTCTACAAAATACTATAAATATTTATGATCATTGCTCTTATTAAGTTTAAGTTTTAATTATTTCTTATTTTTTATTATGCTTTTGAACTAAAAAAGATAAAAGAGGGTGATTACATATTGGTATTATATATTTTCAATCATCTAGGTTTAGTGTTTGTAACACCCAAAATTTTATTCACCAATATGTATGGTAATTTTTGGAAATAGTCAATGAAATAAAATGGTGAATTTTGGAAAGATGAACAATGTTTCTAGTGAAATTTTTTGTGAGGCAGTGAGCTTGTCATATGATTTTGTATAACTAGATGATGAGCAAATATTATGAGATTTTACAGGGTGAAATTAGACATCCTAAGCTTTAATTTCATTATGACTCAATTAGAGCTATATACAAAAAGTTATGTATTTTTTAAGTTAGCCCATAAAAATTGTGAATTTTTTGAAACAACATCCAAAGAATTTAATTCTGGGAATTTTGTGCTTCCAATTGGTGAGAGGCTATATTTTTCCTTGAAACTAGACTTAATAAGGGTTCTATAACCTTTGGAATCACTCCGATACAAGGTCTACAAATTTAGTTATGATTTTTCAAAGTTTGGGTAGAAAATCTACTAGAATTGCCTAATAAATCTGAAAATGAGAAATTGGCAATTATGACATAAGCATAATATTATGATGACATTAGCATAATGATATAAAAAGTTAATCTTCTTCTTTATGCTTCATTTCCCGTCGGTTGTTGAGTTCAAAGGAGAGGGGGGGAGAGAGCTTGGCTTCTAGAGAGAGAAGGAGCAGAAAATTCGCCAGATAAGTTTGATTTATTTGGTGAATTAGCTCCTAACGTGTATAATCCTTCTCCTGAGCTTCTCTTTTACATGATTCAAGGTGTTTGAAGCTAGAATTTGAGTATTGAGAAGGCTAGGGTTTCGGTTATCAAAGGGAAGAGTTAGAGGAAGTTAAGATAATCTCCGAAACTCTGAATATTGATTGGTTTGGCTACTGTGAGTAGTGTAATCGGTGAAATTTTAATTGATTTGCTTTGATTTCAAATTTGGTAAAGGAGATGGCCTAAGCATTATACTGCCAAAATTGGGTCTAAATGGTAGTTATAATGTAATTAAATAGTTAATAAAGTGATTAGGAATAAAAAGGAATAGGTCTGCGAAGTTAGAATTGAAAAACCCCAATTTTTCTCGGAGAATTAGGAATTTTGGCTAGGTCCAATTGGAAGGGTTAGGGCTAGATTTTCGATATTCTGATGATTTCATTGAGTTCAGGAGGGGAAATTAGGTGTGTTTATAGTTTATTACTTTTTTGAGAAAGCTCGAAAAAGCATAATTACGAAAACGCCCATAAAACCCTTAAGGCAGGGCTGCCAATGGCAATTTTGTCATTTGATAGTGAATTTGGTAATTCCAAGACCAGAAATGGATTCCTTGGGTGAAAATATGTTAGTATAGCCCATGTCACAATTTCAGAAAAAGTATAGTCGGATTGGGTATGGTGGGGTCGGGGGCATTTTGGTAAATTTTCCTAATAGGCTCATATTACCACTAGAAACACTATGTAAGTGTCTAAATGATACATTTGGAATTGTAGGACCGAGTGGAGTGTCAAGTTGCAACACATTTTACGATGCACATGTTTTACGATGCACATACGAGACAAGAAAGGGTTAAGGTAGGGAACTTACCTCTCCTGTATGTATTTGATATTTGTGCTGGTGTATTGATGCATGTTATTGCTTTGCTTGATTATGTGAAACATATATAAATGATTGAAGCTCTTTTTCTGTTTATACTGTGGCAATAGTTCTGTTGCATGAAACATTGAGCACGCAAATATGTCATTGTGTTAACATGGGTTTATGTAATGCAAGCATGACATGCATTAAGCACTTATCCTGCATGCATATTGGTACTATTTTCTATTGAGATTCTTTCAAATCTCACCCTCCCCTACTAACAATTTAGACAGGTGCATACGGAAGGTATACATAGATCAAAGAAGAGAGCTACACGAGATGATTGCCTTAGTGGAACGAAGATGGGAAGATGACTCCGTTTCACTGGGACGGGCTTAGACACCCTAGTAGCCCTATGTGGCTATATTGATGGTAATTATCATGTACGGACCCCTATAGGGAATTTTCTGTAATCAAGCACTTTTTATCAGTATTTTTATGTTATTCTTGTGTTGCCCACCAAACCGCATATCATTTTTCGTAAAGATTATGAAGAATGTGAAGAGTAAGAGAATGGCGTAACATTTTGGTATCAGAGCCAGGTTTCGATCCTGGGACTTATGGGTTATGGGCCCACCACGCTTCCGTTGCGCACTTGGCTACCAAGGATCACATAAGGTTTGTGCTTGACCCTCAGGTCAAGCCTTCGATCGTGGGGAGGCAACTCTTGGGGAAATTAGGAGTACCCAAGAGGAAATTCCCCAAGCCGTCGGGTGGAGGGGGGATAAATCTTACTGGGTGCTGTATGTAGTCTCGGCTAGTCATGGGTGTTGTGTGTAGTCTCGGGCTATTATAGTGTCTAACTCATACCTATACGTTTTAGTTTTACCAAATTTAGAAAGGAGGAAAAAACTGATGGTATCGATCTTCAAAAAAAAGAGACGTCTAATTCATATTCTCGTCTCGGTCCCAATCTTGTCCTGCTCCCAGTAGAAACGAGACAGGACACGGAAAAGTTTTGTTGTCTTGTACTTTTTGCGAGATGGGATACGGAATAGGCCTGTCTCATTCTAGTCCCGTGAACACCGCTATGTACTGGTAAGAGTTATATTTATTTCTATGTAACCATATATATGCTATATATATGGAATGTGGGATTGAAGGAGTAAGAAATCTGAACATAACACATAGAATATTGCTCTCATCCCTCTAAAAAGGTTCTGTCATATAATTTCTCTCTTCTCTTCTTCTCTATGGTGAATTTGATGTGTAACGTAATTGAGGTTGCATTGGTGCTGGTTTTGTGTAGGTACTTTAGTGAGTCAATCTTTTCCTAGGTACGCATGAAATTCTTACAAAATTCATTAATTTAGTGTAGAATTTCAAAAATTTATCTCTCCAATCCAAAATATAGGACTTTTTAGGATAGATCCTTGGACCATAATACAAATCACCTAGAGAATTATTAATTATCAATTTTCAACTTTATCCCTATTTACTGGTGGTACATATTGGATATCAAGAAAGATGAGACACATTTGAATAGAGTTAAAGTTGAAAATTTCTTTCAATTTAAGACAAATTTAATAATTTAATAAATATTTTTTATTTCAATGAGATAGTTGAAAGTGACCTTTTCTTTCGATGCAAAAAAACAAAGACCCGAAAGGCCGAAAGAGCGTAGGCCCCTACATTCATCCTAATAGCATCTTCTAAAAAGTCTGGAGGAGAGCAAAAGATTGCAACAACATAATGAGGGTTAGTCAATAAATGTTGATCAAGTTGGTAAGGTGTTGACTCAACCTATAAAGTTATGAGTTCAAATCTTATTGTGGATTTGAAGATCTTGTTAGTGTAACACCCCGAATTTTATATTCACCAAATATAATGTAATTATTCGAGAAATTCAATAAAATGGTGAATATTCATGAGAAAATGAGCAAATTAATTCAAGAAACGGAATTATATTTCAAAGGTAATAGCAAAATTGAAACTTTGCCAATTTAGCACAAGATTAATTTTTTTCAATTAATTGAAGTTAATTTCAATTAATCAAGGAAAATAAAGGAGAATGTATATTTGGAATATTCTTGGTTAAATAAATTAAGAGTTGTGAAATTGGAAGGAATTATGCATAAAGCCTTCAATTGAATTATAGAAGCACTGAAACAATTTCTATTTCCCTTTTTTCTTGCAATTTTCGCCTAGCACAAGAAAAATAGAGGGGAAAATGATTAATGGGATTAAATATGCCAAGTGTAATTATCCTATGGTAATGGGATTAGTTTATAATTGATTAAGATGAGCACATGTCAAATTGAGTTAAAATAATGATACTTTTACAAACTAATCATGAATTTGGTACAACAATTGAGTGCATGGTTGGATTAGTTGGAGGAAGCAATTTGGTTAGTGGAGACATAAGGGGGGATGGTTTTTGAGGCTAACCAAAGGGAGAGAAAATTAGTTCAAAGTTAATGGAAGCCTAATGACACAATTGGAAGGAGATAAAGCCAATGCCAAGTGTCAACACAAGATGCAATCTTGGAAAGCAAGTGATTAAAGGAAAGGAGAGATCTTTTAAAACACTCTTCCTTCCTCTTCCTCTTCATATTTTCGTCCAACACAAGAGAAAGAAGAGAGAGAGAGTTCAAGAGACCAAGGAGATCTAGAGAGAAGGAGGAAGAAGCTTAAGGTTAGAGTTGATCTCTTAAGCATTTTTCTTGAAATCTTGCATGAAAACCTTCTCTAAACCCTTCTTCTCTATGGAATCTATGTTTTAGAAGACACATTTTAAGCTCAAGGAAAGAGAGAGAGGAGCACGGATAGAGAGAGAGAACTCAAGAACTCAAGAGGTAACTTCACAAACCTTAGATTTATTCTTGTATGATGTTGTTGTTGAGGTTTGTGGTTGGATTTGGTGATTTTTTATTAAGTTGTAAATTTGAAAAGTTCTAATCCTAAGGGGTTATACTGCCCAAATTTCTTTGAATCATGGTTAGTATGTGTTTAAATGATTTGATAAGGGATTAGAAGTGAAAAAGTACAAACTTTGGAAACTAAGACAACTCCAAATTTTTCCCTTTTCTTGACCTATGTTTTGGCCAAGAGCAGATCTAGGGGAAGGATTTGGATTTTCAATGATTTTATGATTCCATTGGATTCCAGAGGCAAAAATATGTGAGGTTACAGTTATTCACTTTTTCGGAAAAGCCTGAAAAAGCATAATTACGAAAATGCCCTTAAAACCTTAAAACAGGGCTGTCAAGGGCAATTTCATAATTTGACACTGAATTTGCTACTTTTTAGCTTGAAAATGGATTCCTTGGGCGAAAATATGTTGAGATAGCCCTAGTCAGAATTTTGGAAAAACATGTCATCGAACTAGGTACGGCGAGGTCAGGCCGGGGTCTCGGGGGCATTTTGGTAAATTTTCACCATAGACTAATATAACCACAAGAAACACTATGGAAGTGTCTCAAATGATACTTTGATAGATTATGACATATTTCTTGCACATTTAATATTTTTGGACCAAGTCGGAAGCCGGAAGCAATAGTTTTAAGAGGCACACTAAAAAGGGGTTGAATAAACATTGAGGTAGAGACATTATCCTTAAAACATCATGTCATAGTTATATGATCGTGTGGATGCCATTGTTTGTAAATGTACTTTATTAATCAACATGTTTTGCCTTAAGAGGGGCACTTACACTAGGAGTTGGTGAGAATCTAACTGGTGCAAATTAGTGGGGCTGGGCTCTATTCATGTATATATGCATATGATGTATTTATATTGTTCATTATTGGTGCATACACGGTGCATATCATATTTACTTTTCGCATTTTCTATGAACGATAGCATGTTTATACTGGGATTCCTTGGAATCTCACCCCTTTTTCTAAACAAACATCTTAGCGGGTGCTAGTGGATCAAACAGCAAAGGCGTAAACGCCGGGAAGTGATTGGCACATGTCTCGAGGCAAGGTTAAAGTCGGTGGTTATAATTAGTTTATGCTTAAGATATTTTGTGGAATCCTGTATATATTGAAGTTTCCGTTGTATTCTGTATTTTGTCTACGAACAACTTTGGGAATTGTAAATAAATACTGTTATCAGTATATGTACTTTTCTGTATATCCATGGAATTCTGTCTTTATTACTCTTCGATTATCGAAATGGAAACGAGTGTTGACAGTTAGTGAATGATCTATAAGTATTTCTATAAACATTCTTTGAATTTGGAGGCATACTCTAATCTTGTTACCCACGAGGCTTAATTCAACTAATTTTTATATTAAAAAAATTAATGAGTTTAAAGGAAAAAAGTTTCTCTTTCTATCTTAGTGATAAAAATAAATGACATAGCTTATAACCGAGCAAAAAAAAAGTTTCTCTTTCTATCTTGTAAATATGACGAGAAGGATATACTTCTTTTTTTTTTTTTGAACTTGAGTAGAAGGATAAACCTTTTTTTCTTTTTGGATCAAACAGTATAAGGATTAACTTGAATGAATATAATGATGAAGAAATTAAAGGGAATGAAGCTTCGAAGTTCGTGTCATCTTGTAAACCCTGTGTTCTCAGAATTTAATGTAAACGGGCCGTGGGCCTGCCATCCCTCACAGAAAGGCAACACGAATTGCAACTCCTCTTGCTTTATACGCCATGCAAATAATAGTATTATATACTGTAGTATATCCCCTTCTATACTAATTTCTAATCTTGATGGTCTCAAGTGAAATAGGACCACCTTGGAGTTTATTGGTAGGTACATATTTTACTGGAATCTTAACTTCAAAATTGATTTCATATACAATATCCCTTTTGTCCTTCATATAAGTTATATTTACTTAATTTGATTAGATTAAAGAAGTTAAGTAATATAATAGCACGTTTGGGCTAGCTTTTGAAGAATAGCTTTTAGGATTTACAATGTAAAATATATGAGAGGAAAGGACTTCTGAAATTACGATTTTATGGTTTCCCAAACACTCACTTAATATGACATGTTTTTTCTAAAACATCATTATCATCTTTCTTAATTCCCTTCATTGCTCTGTTCCTTAATTATGGTTGAAAGATCATTAATAGGAGCAAATTGGGAAAATATCCAAAAATAAAAAAAAATAAATCTTATATTTAAAACTAAGTTCAGCTTCATAATTAAGTCATATATTAAACACACTTGAGAGTATTATATTTCTCTTCATGGACGAAACATTTAATAATGGGACCAACCTGCCTAGATCGACCCTCTTCCCTATAAATCTCAACTGCTCGTTCTCGTGGTCACCTCCACTGTAACTTGAATCAAGTGTGGGGAGAAGTATTAGTTTTGAATTCATAATTAATTTTAGAATTAAACTTACTGTTTCCTAATTGTGTTAACTAGTTTCGATTTTGTTCCCTGTACTTGGTTTTCTATGTGTTTTGTTTATATGCTTTATGCCATCCAAAACATTAGTTCATATGGATTTATAAGAATTTGGTTCTGAATTTAATAGTGTTAATTTAATGTGACATTGACACTATTAACACTGATGAGAAATACTAATTAGGACTGATACAACTTAGTATAAAGACCAAAACAAAACTCAATTTTTAGTTGAAGGATTTGAGGTGAGTTTTAAATGAGTAACATAGGAAAATGGAAATCGATTTTAACTGATAAAATCCTTTTTTTTGTATAAAAAAATTTAGGTGAGTTGGGTTTGAGATTTCACCAAAGATAGGGTATATGTTCGGGTTCAAAAAATATTTACAGAGACATTTATAGATTATCTACCAATAGAGTCCTTCCAAAAAATAAAATCTTATTTTGAGTTGGATGATAAAATCTATTTTAAATGTGCGAATTCAAATATAACCTTCTGGCCCAAAATGAAAAGTACAAACATATAACCAATAATGTCGACCCAAAAAACTAGATTGGGCCCAAATGAGGTTGAGCCTTCCTAGAGGTCAAAGAGTCTGGCATGGGTTTCTTTTCTTTTTTGTTTGATACTATATGGTATGGGTTTCTGATAGAACCAGAGCCGACGTTGAGGTTTTTCTCCTATAAATTATAGGGAAAATTCTAAATAAATACCATTTAAAAATCTATAACACTAAAAAGTCTTTTAACACTTTGAAAAGACTTAGAGGTACCAAGGACCAAATTGAGTTTTTCAAGTTTTGACACATTTACCATTTTACCTCTCAAATTTTTTTTTAAAATAATAGTGGTGCCCCCGCTAGAGTACCACCGCCGGCCGGCCGACCAGGACCCCCGACTGCCGGAGCTTCGGTCGCCGGTGAGAGGAGCTCCGGCCGGCGGAAGTTTTTTTGGTAAGGAGTGAGTTTTTTTTCTTGGGAAAAAAGTTGCATAGAAATGGTAAGGGGTGGGATCGAACCCATCCCACCCAAAGCTTCTTTGTTATATATATGCATTATTAAATATGTATAATATAATTAAACGTCTAGTAGCTTTGACAAAGTCAGTAATGGCGGTAACAAATTCAATAATGGAAATAACAAGATTCGTAATAGTATTGACAAAACCTTGACTTCCATGTTTTCATCAGCATTTTTGCACAAAATGTTTTTGTCAAAATCATTACAATTCTTGTCAAAATCATTATTAAACTTATCAATCTCATTACTAAATTTGTTAAAATCATTTTATTTATATTATGAATTTTTTTTAATGGAATCTCATAATAAGATTGTCAAAACTATTACAATTCTTGTCAAAATCATTATTAAACTTGTCAATCTCATTGCTAAATTTGTTAAAATCATTTTATTTATATTATGAATGTTTTTTTAATGGAATCTCATAATGGGATTGTCAAAACTATTACAATTATTGTCAAAATCATTATTAAACTTGTCAATCTCATTACTGAATGTGTTAAAATCCTTTTATTTATATTATGAATGTTTTCATAATGGGATTGTCAAAACTATTACAATTCTTGTCAATCTCATTACTAAACTTGTCAATCTCATTACTGAATTTGTTAAAATCCTTTTATTTATATTATGAATGTTTTCATAATGGCATCTCATAATGAGATTGTCAAAACTATTACAATTCTTGTCAATTTCATTACTAAACTTGTCAATCTCATTATTGAACTTGTCAATCTCATTATTGAATTTGTTAAAATCCTTTTATTTATATTAACAAGTTTAGTAATGAGATTGACAAGAATTGTAATGGTTTTGACAATCCCATTATGAGATGCCATTATGAAAACATTCATAATATAAATAAAAGGATTTTAACAAATTCAGTAATGAAGTTGACAAGTTTAATAATGAGATTGACAAGTTTAGTAATGAGATTGACAAGAATTGTAATAGTTTTGACAATCCCATTATGAAAACATTCATAATATAAATAAAAGGATTTTAACAAATTCAGTAATGAGATTGACAAGTTTAATAATGATTTTGACAAGAATTATAATATTTTTGACAATCTCATTATGAAATTCCATTAAAAAAACATTCATAATATAAATAAAATGATTTTAACAAATTTAGCAATGAGATTAACAAGTTTAATAATGATTTTGACAAGAATTGCAATAGTTTTGACAATCCCATTATGAGATTCCATTAAAAAAAAATTCATAATATAAATAAAATGATTTTAACAAATTTAGTAATGAGATTGACAAGTTTAATAATGATTTTGACAAGAATTGTAATGGTTTTGACAAAAACATTTTGTGCAAAAATGTTGATGAAAACATGCAAGTCAAGGTTTTGTCAATACCATTATGAATCTTGTTATTTCCATTATTGAATTTGTCAACGCCATTACTGACTTTGTCAAAGTTACTAGACGTTTAATTATATTATACATATTTAATAATGCATATATATAACAAAGAAGCTTTGGTGGCCCAGTGGCCACCATGCTTCCCTTCTAAAGGGGTGGGATGGGTTTGATCCCACCCCTTGCCATTTCTACGCAACTTTTTTCCAAAAAAAAAAAACTCACTCCCCACCAAAAAAACTTCCGTCGGCCGGAGCTCCTCTCACCGGCGACCGGAGCTCCAGCCACCGGGGCGGCGGGGACCGGCTGGCGGTGGTGCTCTGGCGGGGGCACCACTATTATTTTAAAAAAAATTTGAGGGATAAAATAGTAAATGTGTCAAAACTTGAAAAACTCAATTTGGTCTTTGGTACCTCTTAGTCTTTTCAAAGTGTTAAAAGACTTTTTAGAGTTATAGATTTTCAAATGGTATTTATTTAGAATTTTTTCTAAATTATACTCCTAACTGACGTTGACACCTGAGCGGGTCTACCGGCTATATTAGGGTCTGTTTGGGAACGTGGTTGCAGTTTAAAAAAGCTCAGTTGAGACCCAAAAACTCAATTGGATGGAGATGAAGTGTTTGGCATAGTGTTTCAACCTAATGGACTTTAAGTGGAGAAGCTCCTTAGTTAGCTGAGAGAGCTTCTATGCCATCCCACGCTTCACTAATCATGAAAAGAAAAAAAAAATTGTAGATGCAGTCAGAATTCTGCCCTGTTGGTTTAGAAGTCTGCCCGGTCATGAGAGAGCTTCTTTTTTTTTTTTTTAATAATAATTTCATCTTTTTCATTTTATCAATTTTTTTATATTTTTTTACTTCAATTATCATAATATACACAACTAATATATATATATATATATATATTGAGTATTTAATAAGATTTATGTTCTTTTCAGTCATTTTCTATTTAAATAAGCTTTTCAAACACTAATCCAAACAGGTTTAAGGTTAGAAAAAAAAAATCACTCCTATTTCCGTCAATCAAAATATAAATCACATTTATAATTTAACTTTTTTAAAAGTCAGATTGTAAAAAAAAAAAAACCTCCTTCTCTGTCATTAATCTAAACAAACACTTAAAAGACAACAAGTTTCATGTGTTTTTTTATTTTGGCGCCATGAGATGTCAACACGTTTCTATTTTAGTATTAAAAAAATAAAATATAAAAAATAATTTTATTAAACTTGTAGCGGTCAGGTACGGGATCGTTTTGGCGAAAAAAAAAAACCAAAACAAACAGTCCAGACTTGAGCGATGTCCGGGCGATTTGCCGTGGCTGTGAAGTCTGAGGAAGAATCTTTATCTGTAAATCGGTGTTCTTAGAGCTCCATTTACCTCCTTGATTTTCCAGCTGCGTCTGTGTGATTTCGGAGGAAGAGATGTGGGTGTTTTACCTGATATCGCTTCCTCTGACACTAGGCTTGGTCTTCTTCACCCTCAGGTATTTCTCCGGTCCGCTCGTCCCTCGCTACGTGCTTCTCACCGTTGGATATGCGTGGTTCTGCTCCCTCTCCATTATCATCCTTGTGCCTGCTGACATCTGGGAGGTACTATTTCCTCTCTCCTTCTCATTCTCTTCGGTTTGTTGCTTATTTAATACTGCAATTCGATGCTTGAAACCATACGCTTGATTTAATTCTTGATATTATTTCAATTTCTTGCATACAGACGATCTCTTCTCGCCAAAAGAATGGAAGTATTTCATACCTTTGGAGTTGGTCGTACTGGAGTACGTTTTTACTCACTTGGTATGCTTACTTTGAATCATTATATGTTTGAATCACAAGCACTTCCTCATATGGCAATCAAATAAGTTGCATCATATTAATTCCTCACCACAGTATAAAACATATCAAAATTGGTCTAGTTTAAGCTGAACGGTTTATGACTCACATGTTAAATTTCAGCAGCACACAGTGCCACAAAGCATTCATGCATGTTTTCATTATCCTACGGTGAAAAACATTAAATTCAACTCTATTGGAATAAGTGCTGTAGAACATGTTATACCATACAGTTGTCTATATCTCTGTTTGTTACAAATATTATCAAAATTCAGGTGGCTTTCTATATGTGCAACAAGCACCATGGTAATTTGACTGATTTCCTTGTTATATGCGTTCTGTGTTCTTATATATTTACTCAAATACTTGGTGTGATCGATGCATGGAGATGCTTTTAAATTATACTAACAGATTGCAGATGCATTTCCTCATCTATTTAACTTATGTCATCCTAAACAGGGCTGTGGTTCCCCTTATTCAGGGTTTTGAAGATGCTGGTGACTTTACTGTATCAGAAAGATTGAAGACTAGTTTACATGTTAACTTGGTCTTCTATCTACTTGTTGGTGCTGTTGGCCTTATTGGACTCATTTTTCTCATTATGATGCACAAGACATGGTTTGTATTCATACCTTGAACCTTGATTTGTCTTGGTGCAGATGTTATTACGTTTGCATGATACTAGCTCAAAGTTATTGCTGCCTGGAATTTTTCATTTGTTTTTGGGTAAAGCTTTTGATCTTCACCTGAAGAGCATCATGATTTCCTCATAAAGAGGGACATTGTTACAAATTTCTTCTTGATTATTTACAGTAACATTGTGGACATGTTTTAGTGTAGACTATTTACTTTCCTGCAGCATGCTTTGTTACGACTGATATAGGATGGCATTGGGCCTTGTGGATACTTAAAACTACCTTTTTCTCGTTTTTGTGCTTGTGGATGATGAGGTTTATGTTCATCACTTTTTAAGAAGCCTCCACTGTAACACAGAACTCATCTGTTGGTGCTGTGCATGTGTTATACTCTTTTCATTTGTGTGTGTGAGCTTTTCATGTTGGTTTATGCAGCATCTCTCTCTCTCTCTCTAAATAACTTTCTTGACATTTTTATTATACAGGAGGGGTGATCTTTTGGGATTGGCCATGGCTTGCTCTAATACTTTTGGACTTGTTACTGGTGCATTTCTTCTTGGCTATGGTTTAAGCGAAATTCCTAAAAGCATATGGAGAAATGCTGACTGGACCACTCGCCAGAAAGTTCTTTCTCATAAAATTGCAAAAATGGCTGTTAGACTTGATGATGCTCACCAAGAACTTTCAAATGCTATTGCTGTAAGTAATTTACTAAAGTTGTCAAATTTATTTTATAGTTTTTTCCCTTTTGCTTTTACATTCTGCATGTGGAAGCTCTCAAATTTTGTTCGACTTTTAGTTCCTCTCCAATTTATTACTTGCGTTTTGAAACTATTTATATGCTGAACTAATAATTGTGTAGGCATCATTCTCCATAGGTAATGGCAAATTAATTATATTTGTTTAGTAACAGTAAGTCTTCAGGGGAATTTGTGCCAGCGAATTTTAAATTTCTAGTAAGGTGACACAATGTTATATGATCATTTCATCTCTAAGAAATTGTTACTTTCAGAGATGTTTGGCAGTTTTAATGTAATATTTGGAACTATTATGGGCCATTTGGTATAGTGTTGGGCATGGAAAGGGAAGGAATGAAACAGGAAGAACGTGAGTCTCATGTCCCTGGATAGAATGAGTAATAAACGAGAATAGATACTGTCGGTAATGATAACAAGAATATAATAGATATTGCATATCTTATTTTTTTGTGCAGTGGAATTTGATCCCCTTTTTATGCCAAACAGACCACTTGTTATTAGTATATTGTTAAAGTACACTGTGCTAATTTGGATTTGATCTGTTTTACTTTGTATGAAAGATTGCAAGAGTGTTACTTTTTTTTTTTCATGTTGTTGGGTAGAATCATGTTGTACTGTTTTTCAATGTTCCCAAAGAAAAATACCTCGGAGAGCCTAATTATGGTTCAATTTTTATAGGTTGCTCAAGCTACAGAAAATCAGATGTCCAACCGTGATCCTTTGAGACCTTATATGGATGTTATTGATAATTTCTTGACTCAAATGGTAAAGAGCTTGATTTTGTTTATTGAACCAGATTTTCTTTGTAATGATTTAGACATAAATTTCAATTTTTCAGTTTAGGGAAGACCCATCCTTCAAACCACAAGGTGGCAGATTGGCAGAAAACGATATGTATTATGATACTGATGAAAAGTCAATGGCAACCCTAAGGCGTCATCTTAGGTTAGCTCGAGAGGGTTACTACAGGTATAATAGGTAAGCAAATAATCAGTGTTTTAAGGGTTGTTTATATTCTCTAAAACTATATTTGTCTTTATCTTAAATTCTTTAAATCATTTTCATGGTTATATTCTTCGTACGTGGATTAATGCTTAATGAAGCAATCTTTATTTTCTTTCTTCTTCACGTTAAAATAATAGGTTTTTATCAAACTGACGAAAGAATGTTAACCATTTTCTTTCTTTGTATTTTTTTTTTACATTGCATATACCCATACTTTTATTTATTTAGTTATTTTTTTCTTTTCAAAGATTATTTTTATCTTCTAAATAAACCTATGAATTTTACAACTCTGGTAAAAATTTTACTCTGACTCGTTAATTTCTCTTATAAAATTGACTTGAACAAAAAAGGATTTCAGCTTCACTTCTTAGCTTCTAGTAAGAGTAACAACTGTCTGTAAAATGTTATTAAATGAGGCGATAGATTTGTTCTTGCCTCTTACAGAATGATGATTGAAGAGATAAATTGTTGAAAGAAATTCTGCCATGCAACTATAATATTTCAATTCTTACATCATCCAGAGAACCAATGATGAACCATAACACGAAGTTCTTGTCATTGGTGGTGTCCCAAACCAGTGCTATCTTCTAGTGATTGTATGAATGTTTGGTTATTAGTTAAAGGGTTTTTATGTCTCTTTTCTTACAATGATGACTGCTTAGAATTTCTTTTTAGCCATAACTAAGTTTTATTTGCAGTGAGTATTTAGCTTATGTACGGGAAGCTCTTGAACTGGAGGATACAATGAAGAATTATGAACGCCACAGCTTAACTGGATGGTATGCTTCTAGTGATGTTTTTTCCCTCCTTTCCTCTTTGGTTTGGTTTTTGGGGACCAACATCTATATCTTGTACTACAGGTTATTACAGCTCACCTTGATGTTTTGTTCTCTACTTTCAGGAAATTTATTTCAAGCATTAGACCTGCTCGGACTGGCAAGTTGGGGTCCTTCTTTGATTCTTTAGGTAATAGGCAGATTACTGATCCGTTTGTTCTGCTGCATCAGGAATAATATTTTGAGTTACTATTTTAGACTTTTGGTGTTTCTTCACTTGTATCAAGTAATTTTCCTAAAGCTCCCACACACATCCACATTGTTGCCATTATGCATTATGAGATTTTGAGACTCACGTAATGTGATTCATGTTGTGACAGCTGGAAGTGGGATTATTTAGTAAATAACAGAAATGACTAGATGGTTTTAGAGTAACTACTTGACAAAAATAAGAGCCGACTTTTACTTGAAGGTTTTTGTTGAATCTTGTATTTCTGTATCTTTGCCAATTCTCCTCTTGTTAACTTGCTCCACTCGGGTATATCGAGAGCTAAGTCAGGTAGTTACTCTGACTACCTGAAATCATCTAACCATTTGCATATTTACTAATCCCATATTCCCCTACCAAAATAACATGTATCATAATGCTCCATATTCTTCCTGTCTGTTGGTTCTTGTGGGAATGACTTCTAAATTGTAATTATGTATTATATTTTTCTATTCGGTCTTGTAATCAAATACCCACATACTTTTGCATTTATCGGGTTTAAAAATGTTCTTCATTATCTTCTTCCTTATGTCAACATTTTATTGTGTCAAATAATGTACTACTTCATCATGCAAGGTTTATTCCATGCCTCCTTTGTTCAATGAGTAATCAAATATGAAATAATTTAATCTAGAAGCATTTTGGGTTGGGGAATTAATTACTTCTTTGCAGAATATTTCTGGCGATGCATTTTAAGAAAGCACGTTGAGAAAGGGTTGGCTGCTTCACTTGGTATTCTGTCTGTTGCAATTCTTTTAGCTGAGGCAACTCTTCTGCCTGGTGTTGATCTGTCTCTTTTCTCATTTCTTATAAAATCCATGGGAACACATGAGGTGTTTGTGCAGGTGAGCCTAACTTTCTTAGACTCATGGTTTTCTTGGTAAGAGTGAAAATAGACTGGAAAAATTGTTATCCTTTCTGCATTATGTAACTTATCAATATTCCATTTTCCTGCTTCCCATTTCCACTCCTACCTAGCACAACTATGTTGTTCTACACACGGACATTTTCAAGACGCTTTAATATCTTGTATTTAATATTCGGTATTGCTAGAATTATATGCATTTTATGTGTGAAGTGCATATGTACATTTCTTGTAGTATTGGTGGCTGGTTCTCCCATGTTTCTTCAGCAGATGAAATTTCATCCTAATTAATTCAATCAAATTGCTCTTCAAATTTTACATTATGCATCTTTGATGGATTAAATGATTAGCCTTGACTATAATTGGAACAAATACTAGTTGCTCTTTGAATCTCGCTTCAATGTCGCCCTCACCATACAGCATGCATGAGCTAAAGTACATATGGTGCATGTACTAACATATGTTCTATTTTTTGCTAGGCATTTTCGTCTGTTCCTCTCATGTACATGTGCATCTGCACATACTACTCCTTATTCAGAATTGGAAGGTTGATGTTCTACTCATTGACACCCAAACAGACCAGCTCAGTTAGCTTGCTTATGATATGCTCGTAAGTTTCTCTTTCTGCTTTTTGAATCACTAATGCTGTCTTGAGAAGAAAATGTATGTTTTATCTTTGCTTGCTCCCAGGATGGTTGCTCGGTATGCTCCCCCTGTTTCATATAACTTCCTCAATCTCATTTCCCTTGGTTCTGATAAAACCACTGTTTTTGAACAGGTATTTTTTCGGTTCACATCTGTAGTGGTTATTTGTCTCTTATAAATCCTAATTCAATGAAGTGGCCATAATTCCATAGAATTTTCTGTGTTTTTTTTAAATTTTTTTTTTTGTTTTTTAAAATATTTTTCTTGCTTATCTTGGTTGACTATATAATCAGCTCACTTCTCCAATAACACTAAATTGCCATTTGCTCAGGCATGATGTGAGAAAACACAATGCATTACCCAACTCTAGTTCTCTGTTTTCTTTATTCATTTCTTGTTTATTTTATTGTCCTAGGCAGAAGATAGTCGATTATTTTCTAGCCATTTTAAGGTTTTATTGTCATGTGTCTATTTGTTGTCTCTAATTTTTATTCATGCCTGGTTACCTGACTGAGAGCACAACATTTCAATATGGAAAGTTTTTCATCAGAATGTTGTTTGACCTTTTCTCGTCTTAAAATTATGTTT
This sequence comes from Inga leiocalycina, assembly GCA_963242795.1. NCBI lineage: Eukaryota > Viridiplantae > Streptophyta > Magnoliopsida > Fabales > Fabaceae > Inga > Inga leiocalycina. Next base: position 50,355,393 of record OY725327.1, on the reverse strand, counting down.
AAGTGTTTGCATCATGGGACTTATGATTGCAGCAAATGGGGAACATCAACAATGCTGTGCCTTTCTTTGGTGATCAGTTTAACAAAATCTATCCGCTTATAATGGTTATATACACCCTTTTGGTTGCAAGCAACTTCTTCAATCGAGTATTTGATTTTCTGGGGAGCTGGAAGAGATATATGTTTGAGACTGAAGCTGAAGATATGGATGGTTTTAATCCAACAGGATTAGTTATCTTAAAAAAAGGTATTCTAGCCAACACCTTTCAAGATTGACTAACTTGGGTTTGTGTTATTACCATATCAGAATTGCATCATACACAAATCGGTGAACATTCTGGTAATTTCAGGTATTGATTTGTGCTTGATTATTAAACTCCATTATTTTCAGAGAGGTTTTTGCTTGAACATGGGTCCAAAGTTGGCAATCAAGTTGTTCCATTGACAAAGAATTCCAACTTTATAGATATCGAATCTGGCAACAGTCTCATGGTATGTGGAACTTTCACATTTTTAATTCGCTTTGTACCATGTCTAGTTAGAGCTTAATTTACTCATAACTGTACGTTGTTCAGGAGAGGAATGGTGTAGAAATGAGGGCAAATTCCTATTTACTTGAAAAAATGAACGGAAATCCATCCAGAACTAGGAAGGATGATACAAGAAATTATAGTTTGAGCAAGGAAGCCATCAGCAACAAGTATGCTGCTGTAAGAGAGAAGAATGGACAAACATCCAGAATAAGACCAGAAGACAACAATATAACCTCCACTAAGGTTCCGTTACTTGATCGAGGCGATGCTGATTCTGACAACACCTCTGGGGTGTTATCTTCAGGTTTGGCTTCAACATGGCAAGCTATGAAATCAGGCTTCCAGAGTTTCAAGGCTAACATTACTGACACTGGAAGGTAACATCTCTTTTATTTCCTCATGAGAATCCCCGATCATATATTTCAAAGACGAAATCCGCCTTATCTTGGCCAATTTACAATAGTGATGATTGTTATGGAGACCAGTAGTCCATTATTGCAGTAATTGGAATGTCTGATGTGTTGTGCATAGTAAATCTTCAGTAGCTTATTTCTGGAACCAAATGCAGCCTAAAGATGACAAGCTGGTCCTACATAAATCAGTGTGTGCAAAATGCTAATTATGGATAGGAAACAGATTCTTAGATTGTAACAGCTGAAGACAGCACACTGATGTTTTGCCTGCCACGAATTCTTACTTTCATTCCATTGATGATGTTTCTTTTTTTTTTTTTTGATCCGCCAATGCATTGATGATGTTTCTAGTTCAAGCATAACCTCCTGTAAAGAGAACATTTACTTTTTTTTTCCCCTTTTGGCAAGTCTCTTGCTTTTCTCATGAAAATGTGTTTGGATTATATTTTGGCGATTTTGTGTAACTGTAATAATGGAGAGAGATACATTAGTGGGCACTTATTTTCTTTTAGCCACTTAAGTGAAAGCAAGCATGAATATGTAATATAAAGTTGCAATCTCCTATAGTTTAGGTGGCGACACTGGAGCCATCTCTTTAGAAAAGAAGGATTATTGAATGATTTAATTTTAAGGAAGAAGGATTAGTTGGGTTTTATAGTGATAGCAGTATAATGATTTGGAATAGTGGAACAACCAGCTATCATCTTAATAATGCACAAGCTATACCCAAATGGTAAGGAGGCTACTAGAGTGGGTTGTTATGGATGACAGTGGAGAGGAAAAAGGGTTCTATCAGTAAATACTAATCTGTCAAATAGAGGGAAAATGGGTAATGAGATTGAAATTGGTAATGCGTATGGTAAAGATATTTTCACATCCCAATTAATCTAGTGTTTTTTCTGTCGTTGGCAAAGTTGAAGCTCCCGGTGTTAAGATGACCGAATGAAGAATAGTCCATTTATATACACCTATTCTGGGCCTAAACTCTAATAAGGGCCCAACCCACATTATACACACCCGCTATACACAGATAATAAACTCAGGCTTTATTAACCCTCTCATTACTAACATAGTGGTCTAAAGGTCTAAGTGCCCACTAGATCCTTCTAGATCTCGAGTTCGAATATCAGAGAAGATACTTGTGTTGGAAGATCAATACCGAACCAGATACCGGATGATAATATATATTAAAAAAAAAAAAAAGGCAAAAAACCCTCTCATTCTCCACAATTTCCCCAGCTCCCCTCAAGTTTGGAATTTGCTTAATATTCCTTCACAATCTCTGAGGTTTTGTCTGTATGTCTGCTAGTCATTCATTGGACCTAAACATTTCAAAGTCTAACTAGTCTTCGCTTCAACTTCTCTATTTTAAAATAATAATCGATCTCAATTTGTTTAATTTTTTTCATGAAATATTGGAATGGTTCCTAAGTGAATCGCTGCTTTACGATCACAATGCATCACTGTTGGATCTATATTTGTTATCCGCACACAAGTCATACAACTTTAGAAATAGCTCTTGCTAGTGCTTTGTATACGATTTCTGCATATGACCTTGAAATAGTGGATTGCATTTTTTATTTCCAAGCGACCAGTGTCTTAATAATCTCCTAAATTATTAAATTCTTCTCTATTTTTTTTGATACGTTATTAATTCTATTTTAATTAGTGTTGAATTTGTTGACACAACATCCAAACAACTAATTAATATGCTTATCAAACCCGGACCAAACCGGACCGGCCAGTCCAGACCAGAAACCGCCAAACCGGGCAGTAGATCAGTCCAATGACCTGGTCGGGTCTGATTATTTATTTTAAAAAAAAATCAATTTTTTTAAATTTTTTTTTAGAATTTCATTTTAATAATCCTAAAATCTTCCATTTCTCATCGGTTTAACTCTGGTATGATCTAATAACCCTTGACCCAGTACCCCGGCCGGTTCAGTGACCGATCCAGATTTGATTACCTTGCTAATTAAACCATGAAACTACAGTTTTAAGCCACCACAAATCTCTAGAAATATATCTAACCTAATTATTTGTGTTTACTTCTCTGTATTTAGGTTGTCTCTATACTTCCCAATTCATAGATTTGATATGGTGGTGGCCAATCATAAAATCAACAAACAAGTCTCACTTCTTGGTTGTTACACAAGTTTGAACACGCCCTTGTAAGCACAATTCTGGTTACTCTCAACTAAGCAGTGTCGCATTATTTATAGTTATATTTATATTTATATTTTTTTGCCCATCTCACTCAATGCCGTATAACTCACTCAGTAAAGGAAACGTTAACATCAAATTCTTAACTAAAGAGATATGGTCAAAGAGGAACACAAAGCCAAATGCAAGAAGTCATTATGTTCATATACATAACTTAAATAAAAAGTGGAATTTTTACAAGATTTGAAGATATTAAATTACTAGTAGTAACTTGATTTGGACCCTAACATTAAACAATGAATCACACTGTTTAGGATTAATTTGGGTTTCATACTTTGCAAATAGTTTTAAAGAATCAAAAAAATAGTGTAATCTGTTATAAATTTTATTGTTAAATTTGATTAAAAAAAGTCTAAATGAGAAAATGGGGTGGAAAATAGAGATAAGGATGTATAGTAGTAGTAGGCGGGTCTCGTTCTTATTTAATGTCTCTTTGGTCTCTCTTCAAGACTCAGAAGGACAGTGTACGTTGAGTGAAGTTGAATTTGAGAGAGAGAACTGGGTGCCTTCAAAAGCCAACAAAGTCATTATTTAATTTCTTTTCTTGCCTTTCGCTTTCATCCCCTTATTGCAACGCTTGGATGTGACACTACTCTCTTCATCTCTTCTTTCTTTCCCACCATCCTTCCCTCCTTCTCTTTTGCAATGCTATGCTAATCTCTATTGTATATTCCCTCTCTTGTCCAATATATGCCTCATTTTGGAAACATTTTCTAATTTTCAAATATATAAAGCCTCTGCAGAGATGTAATAATATTTAATACTCCCTCGCTTGGGAAGTTGGATAACTAATTTGTATATATTAAAAAAAAAATTAGTTAAGTTGATTATTTATAATAAATATGTTAGTTTTTCTAAAATACCCTATTTAATTATATGCATTAAAACTATCCTTTGATGGAAACACATTTAATATGTGCAATCAATAGAAACTTTTTGGAGAAAAATCAGGATTAATACAATGTTTAGTCCTTATTGTTTTCCCTCATTTTGGTTTTTCTTAAATGTATGTTAGTTTTTTTTAAAGGGAAAATCGAGTTACATATACTTATGTTTTTACTCAATTTTTAATTTAGTATCTGCGTATTTTCTCCTCCTAATTAAATGTTTTAATTTTGCTCCGTTAGTACCATTAATTCCTATACAGGAGCCAATAGCAATATTAGATCAAAGTTACAGAAGCTAATGATGTTAACGAAGCAAAATTAATGATTTAATTAAAAGAAAAAAAAATACACAAGTACCAAATTAAAATTGAGTGAAAGTATAAGTTACCTACAAATGGGTTTTGCCCTTTTTAAAATACCCTCTTTAACTATATATATTGAAACTACCCTTGATAAAAATATATTTAATATGTCCAATCAATAAAGATAGTTTAGGAAAAATTATGGTTAACACAATGTTTTAGTTATTATTATTTTCGCTCATTTTAATTTTGATTCCTATAGTTTCAAACCACAAGTTTTACTCTATCAAGTTTCTTTCTATCTAAAATGTTAGATCCTTTGTTTGAAATTTTTGAAATGAAAACCAAAATAAGAACACATTATAAGGACTAAACATTGCATTAACCCAAAAAATTATAAATTTAAAAGATAAAGTAAATTGAGATATTATATTAGGATCAAAGTAAACATTTTATTTAGTTCCTATATTTAGGACAAAAAAGAGTGTTAGTGCTCCTAAAATTACTTTAAATTATTGAACCCTAACTTTAAGAGACCATTAATCTATTACTTTTCCATGCAAGTCATGGCTGAGCCCTAACGTGGACATCTCTCTCAATCCCATCAACTGCTTTAGTTGAGCTTTAATTGTTCATTAATATGCGTTCATCAATGTAGGGAGTACTTACCAGGAAAAATTAATCTGCATTTCTTTATAGTTTATCCCAGTTTTAAATCATGTTCAGTTTAGGTAGTTTTCATTTAAATTGGATCTTATAGTTTGATCCTTTACAAGTTAAAAGTAAAAAAAAATTAATTTTAATTTAAATCCCTATGAACTGTTTAGTTGAGTTTAATTGTTTATTAATATGCGTTCATCAATATATGGAGTGTTTACCAGAAAAAAATTAATCTACATCTCCTTATATGTGTGTTTGGAACAACGATTGGAAAAATAGAGTTTCTCAATTTAGCTTTTGGTAATCTTATTTTTGGTAAAATCCTGATTGTGTAATGTGATTTATGTTTGGAACAGCGATTGTATAAATAACTTTTGTAAAAGTAAAACTTATTTGGATTGATTTAAACATAAATGACTTTTGTGATAATAATAAAAGAAAGTGAGTGGAAAAATATTTTAAAGGGTTAAAAGAACCAAAAAATATTTTAAAATAATTATTGAAGCTGAAAAAGTATATTAAGAATAAAATTATAATCAGTCTGATAACACACTGGGTACAGTTGAAAAAATATTTTAAGGGTTAAAACTACCAAAAAAATAGTTTAAATTAATTTTTGCAGATGAAAAAGTACATTAAGGGTAAAATTGCAATCAGTCTGATAGTACACTAGATACAATTGAAAAAATATTTTAATCATTCATACTCTCCCCAAACGCTAAATCAGTAAAAGCTAGGAAATAGAGCTTATGGCAAATGCTCAATTGAATGAGATAAGCTCAATTGATGAAAATGGTGTCCAAACACTCACTTTTTTTTTTCTAAATTGCTAATTAAGCTTATCCTATTTAATTGAGCGTTTAGGGGCCAAAATGCTGTCTCCAAACACACGCTAGTCTACCTCCTTATAGTCTACCTCAGTTTTGAATCATGTTTAGGTAGTTTTCATTTAAATTGGATCTTATAGTTTGATCCTTTACAAGCATTTATCCTTAAACATAAAAAGCATTAATTTTAATTTAAATCCCTATGAACTGCTTTAGTTGAGTTCATTGTTCATTAATATGCGTTAATCAATATAGGGAGTATTTACCAGGGAAAATGAATCTACATCTCCTTATAGTTTACCTCAGTTTTGAATTATGTTTAGGTAGTTTTCATTTAAATTGCTTCTTATAGTTTGATCCTTTACAAGCATTTATCCTTAAACATAAAAAGCATTAATTTTAATTTATAGAATTTTTAGACAGCATTTCTAAAAATAAAATTTTATTAAATTTATAAATTAAAATTATCAAATCAAACAATAAAATCCTAATTCAAACAAATTATTTTTTACCATCGTAATTCAAACAATTAAGTGCCTGTTTAGGATGACGTTCTACTATTCCAAATGGTTTTTTTTCTTTTATAAAAAATCATTGCGGCTTTTAGCTTTTTGAAAATTGGAGTGTTTAAGTTGCCGTTTTAACAACTGAAATTTTTTTCCAAAAACAACTTTTAAGAAGTTTAGAAGTTTGACTTTTCCAAAAAAATATCATTTCTGTCACTGTCAATCCAAACACAAATCATATTTACAATATGATTTTCATCCTATATGACTTTTATAAAAATTAGATTAAAAAAATCACTTCTATCATTACTATTCAAATAAACCCTAAGGGCCTGTTTGGTTGGAGGGGAGGGGATGAAAAATGACCCCCTCCCCTTGTTTGGTATGAAAAATAGGAGGGGAGGGGCCCTAAAAAAAGGGGCTCCAAATCCCCTCCACTCCCTCAAATTGATTCCCTCCAATTTTGGGGGGTTTTGGAGGAAGCCCAAAAATTGTGACTATTTTGCTCCCATAGTCTTTTCATATTTCTAATTATATCCTATGAGTCTTCAATAAAAATATAACTTCTTCTTCCTCACTAGCGGAAATATACATACTCAGATTTTCCTGGTGATAGGTGATTTATCTGCTGCAGAAATTTTTTTTCTCTCTCTTGGGCTATTATATTGTTTTAGAGTGTTTATTCTTGTTTAGTGCATACTTCTCTAGTACAGGGTAAAGACACATGCTCATTTTTTTCATTGCCATTTTGCACCTAATTAAACATTGCCACTTAGAAACAGTTTTTTAAGTTTTTCTACCATTTTTTTTTCAAGTCCTCTACATTTTTTTTTCAATAGAAGGAATTTTTCATTCAATTTGACATGATAATTGCTGAAATATTCATATAACGAGAAATTAAATTGGGGGGAATTGAAAACTATTTCCATTTTATATCTTCATCATTTTTTTTATAAATTATATAATTTATATTGAGGTGTAAATTAATTTAAATCATTTATATAAGGAAAAATATATAAACTAATGTCTAAGGATAAAATGATAAATTAGATATTACATCTCCTCCCCTCCCCTCTTAAACCAAACAAAGGATCATTAAAATACTTTTCCTTCCTTCCCCTCCAACTAAACCAAATAAGATGATCCTCCATCCTCTTCTTACAGCCCTCCCATTCCATCCCCTCCCTTCAGTTAAACGGTAAGAACTTGGAATAATTTTTCCTATTTATTATAGGGTAAAGGTGCATCCAACACCCCGAACTATTTTTGGAGGTGCAATCAGCACCCTAAAGTATTTAAGGGTGCAATCAGCACCCTAAACTATTTTTTGGGGTGCAATCAGCACCCTAGAGTATTTGATAGCACCCTAAACTATTTTTGGAGGTGCAATCAGTACCCTAATGTATCAAAAATGGAACAATTACACATTTTCACTAACAGAATACTAACTCCGTTTGTTAAAGTTCAAATTTTTGAAGGTACAATTGCTCTATTTTTACTACATTAGAGGCAAAATTGCAGCCTTAAATACTGAAAGAAAATAGTGTGTTAGCAAACGGAGTTAGTATTCTGTTAGTGAAAGGGTGTAATTATTCCATTTTTAATATATTATGGTACTGATTGCACCTCTAAAAATAGTTTAGGGTGCTGATTGCACCCTTAAATACTTTAAGGTGCTGATTGCATCCCAAAAAATTGTTTAGAGTGCTTATTACACCCTTAAATACCTTAGGGTGTTGATTACACCTCCAAAAATAGTTTGGGGTGCTGGATGCACCTTTACCCTTTATTATAACCTCGGCCTTGTGTAGAGTTCTGGGGATGGGAAGCACGCGCTTCTATAGGCGAGTGGATGGCATCTCACATGACTTGAGTGGACAAGTTAGCCGTTACTTTCAATAGGCCTTTCTTGTCCCAATTTCTCTGTCGTGGGGACCCCAGGTACCTTAGTCCCCTTTCTTTTGGGGCCCCACTCTAAGGGTATCTTTTATGACTCTAGGCCTGGCCCACTCCTCTCATTCCCACGTCATCCATGCACTCCCAGGACCCTTACCTTAAAATCACTTTCACTTCATTTCGCTGGCCCCACATATCCAAAAGAGTAAATTACACTCTAGCTTTTCTTCTACTTTTGAATTAAGCTTTTTAAAATTATTATTTTTATATTTCAAATTTTAATAGGAAAAATCGTTAGTAAATACTAAATAAGAAAATTAATTGCTCTTTGCCACCAACACACATGGGGTACTGAACTTACATTAAAATTGAACTTAAAAAGAAAAAAACCCTTAGTTTGACAAGAAGATTTTAGGCGGGAGGAAGGAGAAAGTATAGAGCTTTTGAATCCTTTCTCCCTCTTCCATTTCCGGCATTCTGCAGAAGTTCAGCGTTGTCTCACCTCACTCGGCCGTCTCCTTGGCTTATCTCCATCGGCAGTATCGTTTCCGGCTACTCCTCCAGTGGCCATCGTCTTGTTGGCTCGTGTCCTTTGGATCTGTCATCTCCAGGTGCTCCTCTAGCGGTCGGCGTCTCCTTGGCTTGTGTCCTTCTGTAGTGTTGTCTTGGGCTGCTCTCCAGCGGCGGCCGCCGGCACCTAGTCCTCAAGCGACCGTCGCTTGCTCCTCCAACCTAAATGTCTCCTTCATTCACCTGATCTTTTCCATACGTGCCCAATGGTCATCCACGCTATGTGCAAAGGATGAAGATCTATTATGTGCCAATGATCTGTCAGTTTGTGCAATTACTCTTCCTTGATGTGCCAATGATCTTTCATTTTGTGCAATTAATCTTTTATGATGTTCAATTGATCTTCCATGATATGCATCCGATCTTCTGTTTTATGCAATTACTCTTCTATTATGTGCAATTGATCTCCCGTTTTGTGCAATGGATCTTTTCCATGGTGTAAAGGATGATCCATTGTGCCAATGATATTCCATTACATGCAATTACTCTTCCATGATGTGCAATTGATCTCCCATTTTGTGGAATGGATGTTTTCCATAGCGTGGATGACTATTGGGCACATATGAAAAAGATCCGTTGCACAAAATGGAAGATCAATTGCACATCATGAAAGAGTAATTGCACAAAACGGAAAATCAGGTGCACAGCATAGAAGATCAATTGCATATCATGGAAGAGTAAATGCACAAAACAGATCATTGGCACATGAAGGAAGAGTAATTGCACAAAACGACAGATCATTGGCACATAATAGATCTTCATCCTTTGCACATAGCGTGGATGACCATTGGACACGTATGGAAAAGATCAGGTGAATGAAGGAGTCATTTAGGTTAGAGGAGCAAGCGACGGTTACTTGAGGACTAGGCGCTGGCGGCAGCTGCTGGAGGAGCAGCTCGAGACAACATTGCCGAAAGACACAAGCCAAGGAGACGTCGGCTGCTGGAGGAGCACCCGAAGACGACAGATCCGAAGGACACGAGCCAACAAGACGGCAGCCGCTGGAGGAGTAGCCAGAGGCGACACTGCTGATAGACACAAGCCAAGGAGACGACCGAGTGAGGGGAGACAACGTTAAACTTCTGTAGAATGCCGGAAATGGAAGAGGAAGAAGGGATTCAGAAGCTCTGCACTTTCTCTTTCCTCCAGCCTAAAATCTTCTTGTCAAACTAAGGGCTTTTTTGTCTTTTTAAGTTCAATTTTAATGCAAGTTCAGTACCCTATATGTGTTGATGGCAAAGAGCAATTAATTTGCTTATTTAGTATTTACTAGCGATTTTCCCATTTTAATATGCATTAAAAAAGATTTGAAAAATGGGTTTTAATTTTATAAATAATATGATTTATTAAAGATTTATGATTTTTTTTTATTTTATGAATTTAACTAGATCGTGGATCCATTCAGAGGATTGGTATCCGTTGTATTTGTCAAATAACTTTTGAACGGTATAGTTTTCTATAGAATTCATATTAATATAAGGTATATTACTATGAGGTCTTAAAAAATAATTTAATTATTAAGAAGTCCCGATGACAAGGGAGATATTGTCATTTTGTATACTAGAATTTGTCTATATGCTCCTCAGTTGTCAATAGTGTTGGTAAAACGGGTTGGGCCCTGCTAGACTGCCAAATTTGGTGGGCTCGGGGTGGTAAAATGCCAACCTGCCAAGGTGTAGCCCGCCCCACTTAACCCACGGGCTGGCCCGCTGGCACACATATTTTTTTAAAATTTTTTTTATTTTCTCTTATAAAATAAATTCAAAAACTCTTATTACATTTCCTTTGATGTTGTGTTCAACTACTTTCTCATACTTTTTATTTGACATTTCTTATTTTCATATTATATTTATTTATGCTACTATTATTAAATTTAAAAGAGATGTGTTTATATAATTTTGAGATGTGAATAGATGAAAAAAAAAAGGAAAGTAAGAATGAAATTGATTTCATAACACAAATGTATTATAACATCCCAAATTTTTTATTCACCTAAAATATAATGTGATTAATTGAGAAATTCAATAAAATGGTGAATATTCATGAATTTGGATCTTGTGAATTTTAAAATATTCATATTCATAAGGAAATAGATAAATTAATTCAAAAATTTAATTAAATTACGAAGGTGATAGCAAAACCATAATTTTGCCAAATTAGCCCAAGATTAATTATTTTCCAATTAATTGGAGTTAATTTCAATTAATCAAGGAAAATAAAGGAAAATGCATAAAAGGGATTATTCTTGGTGGAATAAAATCAAGAATTGGGAAATCATAGGAAATTATACATAGTTCAATTATGTGAATTATGGGATTAATGAAATGTAAATTTTCCTCCTCTTCTTCTCTTTTATTTTCGTCCATGCATGAAAGAAAAAGGGAAAAATATTAAATCCATGATCATATGCCACAAGAAGAAGGTGATGATGACTATACTACATGCACATATCAATGATGGCAAATTTGGAGTGTACACAACATGAAGGATGGTGTAGTGCATGATAGGAGAAGCTTGAGTGAAGGAAGGAGAAACATGATTGCATGGAAGAGTGTAAATGTGAAAAGGAGAAAGAAGCATGGGCTAGTGGAAAAAAAGGGGGAGAGAGCACGGATTGAGGAGCAAGCAAGGAAGAAAATTGAATCAATTTAATGGCAAGTCAATGAAGAAATCATGAAGGAAGAGAAAAGTGTGACAAGTGTCACATTAGGAACCCTTGATCAAATCAATGGATAGGAAGAAGGAAGACAAAATAAATAAAACACTTACTCCCCCATTTTCAAGACTCATTTCGACCAAGCAAGGGAACAAGAGAGAGAGTGTGAGTTAGTGAAGTTCTTGGGAGCTAGAGAGAAGAAGGAGTAAGAAGACTAAGGTAAGTGTTGTCTTTTAAGCATTTTTCTTGTGATCTTCCATGAAATCCTTCTCTAAATTATTGTTTCTCATGAATCTATGGTGGTGAAAACACACTTTGAGATCAAGAAGAGAGGGAGGAGGAGCCTAGAGTAAGAGGAAACCAAGAAGCCAAAAAGGGTAACTTTATAAATTGGCCGTCTTGAGTTGTTGTTGATAATTGTTGTTTGGTTTTTATGATTTTTGGGTTAAGTTGCAAAATTAGAAAAGCTATAACCCTAAGGGGTTATGCTGCCCAAAATCCTTTAAATCACGATTATGAAGTGTTTAAATGAGTTAACTAAGGAGTAGAAGTGGAAAAGTATAAATTTTGGAAGCTAAAACACAAAGCTCCATTTTTTTTCTACTTTTCTTCATATTTTTGGGCAGGACCAGAACTGGTACTAGGAGTTGGATTTTTCTGAAATAAATGGTTCCATTGGACTCAGTGGCAAAAAATAGATGGGGTTACAGTTGGGCACTTTTTCGGTAGAGGCCGAAAAAGCATAATTACGAAAACGCCACTAAAATCCCTAAATAGGGGGTTGTTAAGGGTATTTTCGTAATTTGATAGTGAATTTGGTGATTTCGAGCCCGGAAATGGATTCTTTGGGTGAAAATAAGTCATAATAGCCTTGGTCAAAATTTTGGGAAAATGTGCCATTAAGCCAGGTACGGCGACGCCGGGCCGGAATTCTGGGGGCATTTTGGTAAATTTTCATCATAAACTAACATAACCATAAGAAACACTATGGAAGAGTCTAAAATGATACTTGGATAGGTTATGACCTATTTCTGGTACATTTAATATTTTAGGATCGATTTGAAAACCGGAACGACACACGTTACGAGACACACCAGAAAAAGGGATTATAAAGCGTTGAGGTATGGACATTATCCTTCATACATTATGCCATAGTTATATGATTGTGTGGATGTCATTGTTTGTAAATGCACTTTATTAATTAATATGAATTGCCTAGAGAGAGGTTGTTAGTGCCAGTGTGCACTTACACTGGGAGTTGACAGAAGTCCAACATGTGTAGATTATGGGGCTAGGCCCTACTCATATATACATGATGATGATGTGTTTATATTGTTCATTAATTTGTGCATACCTTGGCGCAGGTCATACTTACTTTTCACATTTTCTATGAACGATATCATGTCTCTACAGGGATTCTTCGGAATCTCACCCTATTTTTAAACAAATACCTCAGTGGGTATCAGTGGGGTAAAGGGCAAGGACGTTGACACCGGAAAGTGAGCGGCACGTGTCTCGAGGCGAGGTCAAGAACGTGGTTATAATGTAGTCTATGTTTTGATATTTTGAAGAAATTTGTAAATATTAAATTTCCATTGTATTTTTCTGTTTTCCGTCGACTAACAATTTCTGTATTGTAAACGAATATTTTTATCAGTATAATTATATTTTTCTGTATACCCATTGAATTTCGTCTTTATTATTTTTCGATTATCGAAACGAAAACGGGTGTTGACATGTATAAAAAGAAAAGAAGTGTTATATGAGCGGGTGAAAGAGAAAGAGAGTAAAGCCAGCCCTCGAAGGGTTAGGCTAGACAACCGGCAACCCACAGGCCAACCCAAATTACCACCTCTAGTTGTTTTTGAAACTTCTTAATAATTAATTAAATTCTTTCCTTAGAAACTTATTGTAATTTCCCCTAATTTTTTTTTATTGATAAGAAGGGTTATTGAGCCATTAATCTTTACCCTCGTCCTACCTCACCCTTAGCAAATGATCAACATAATGTTTTTGTTATGCTACATGTATCCTTTGATTGGAGAAAATCATGTTGGACTAACCCATTTTACTAGACTCAACCTCCATTGTTAATACAATATTTTTTTGGTAATTATTTTTTGAATTAGAAGGATAGATGCAAACAATTTAAGGTTACAAGTAAGATTGAACACGTGACCACCTGCTTACAAAAGGCATGCATGTCACTATGCTACAAGGAAATTCACTTAAATAATGATTTTAGTTCTAACATGAGAATGACTTGCAATTAAATTGTAACTAAATGATAACATATGAAATTGGGATTTTATTTTTAATTTGGCGATAATAATAATTAAATCATTTTAAGATTTATATGTAATGTGTATAGAATGAAAATTTATTTTGATTCACAAAAACTAATACTCCTTATATATTGAGAAACAAACAAGATATTACATTTATATGTAATTCAGTTAAATTTCATTACAAATTATCTCATGTTTCTTAAAACAAAATATAAAATTGAAAAGGGTAATTAGGGAACTAATTATATGAATATCTGTATTAATTTTACAAACACAAAACACAATACAGAGGGACTTTGGAAGCACTTTTGTCAAAATGTTGTTGTATGTCCTTATCATGACAATAAATAAATTAAGTAAATAGACATGGAAATCGGAGCTTCACATGACAAATATATTGTTGGTATTCCACTTGCAATAAATTAATCACGTGGGGTGCCACGTAATGCATGTATAAATTTACCAACACGGATAAAATTATTTTTATATCGGGGATGACAATAAAATAAAAGATTTTATGCTTTGTGGGCAGATTTTATTGGCTTTTTTTTTTTGTGAAAAAAGAAAGTGATATGTAGTTGTTGACAGCATATGCAGAATCCATAGTAAGACAAGGAGGTTGAACAAACAAATTAAAGAGAACACACTTGTAAGTCTTGAAACTTGCCGACATTGTAGCAATGAGGCACATGTTAATTTGGTTTAGATGAAGAAGGAAGAAGCAAAACAGCAAAATATAATTAAATGTAACGAAAACTGGCAATGAGACATGGATTCGTGTAATGTCGGTTCTTTAATTATGTTTGTAGTACTCCCTCTAATGTTTATTAAAAGGCACTAATTATCATTTCTCGCAAACTAAAGAATGAAAGTTAAATATTAAATTGATCCAAAATTGATAAATATTTTTAACTTTACTCTTACTTTAATGATGTGGATTTATATGAGTCAGATAAAAATGAAGGCATAATAGAAACATAGTAATAAATGAGTTAGTTAAAGGCAGTTAGTGCCTTATAATAAGAACTAAATATTACTGGTAGTTGGTCCCTTATAATAAGAACTAGAAGGAGTATGGACATTTAAAATAACATTTTCCTGCGACTCAACAGCTAACCATTTGGGTTGTCGCTACCCTAAATTGTTTATATTTATTTGCCAAATGTTTAAGGGAAAATTGTCCAAAATTTTCCCATTATAAAATTTATTGTCTAAGAGTATCAAATTTATTTAAGAATCTAGGTGCAACTTATGTCCAGTGGTGCAACTTTTCTTCAATAATGTACAACCTATCTTCAACTAAGTAAAGCAAAAGATATTTGCATATAGTTGAAGATGTGTTGCAGATAATTGAAAAAGAGTTATCTTCATTAAAGATGAGTTGCACCTGCTAAAAAATCTGAGTCATTGAGGAATTTTGGAAGATAAAGTTTTCAATGAGGCATTTTTAAGCAACTTTTCCTATGTTTAATTTGCTTTATTTTTTGACAAATCGGATTCAAGTGTAGTGAAGTCAAAATTGATTAATTGGTTAAGATCCATTGTTGTCCTAAAAATTTTTGTCCTGAAAGTTTTTATGTAAGAATAGTGGGTATCTAAAATTCTTTTGAGTTCAATCTCATCTCGAGGTTTTCAAACAGGAGCAATGTCATCTTACTTTTTTTTGGACAAACAATGTCATCTTACTTTGATAATAGCCTTTTTTTTTTTTTTGCCAATTACTTTAATAGTAGCTAAACAGACGTCTGCCACATGTGATTTCACATTACATGGCTTTACTTTCTTCTTCTTTGGTATTCTCTCCAGTCCTAATTATAAGATAAAATTGATTTTTTTGAAGAAATTAAGGAAGCCAATTAAATTACTTTAGAGTATTTATATTTATATTTTTTTCTCCAAACTAATTAATTTGACTAATAAACTAATATATAATCTAAGGATATTAAAAATATAAGCACTCTAAAGTAATTTAATTAGCTTCCTTAATTTCTCTAAAAAAATCAACTTTATCTTATAATTAGGACCGGAGGGAGTAATTTTTGTCCTGATGTTTTTTGTGAAAAAGAAGTGCTGCCCTAAAAGTGTCAAAATAAACCAATGTCACCCCAATATAACAAAGAAAAAAAAAAAGAATGCAAATGAAAGACCGAGGAAACACAAAACATAATAAATGGCAACCCCTCACGTTACTTGACTTGCAATGTACCCACTCTAATACCAAAAAGAATAATTAAAACATAATTGTATACTGCAAAATTTTACTAGACGAATTCAACATTTTTGTGGTAATGATGAGAGAAAAGGGAATGGATTAACACGAATAATACTATAATAGGGTGAGCCGTTCATTGTCTCTGTCATGTACTTCGTTCTGTGTTTCCCATCGTCTTTCATATACTCTTTTTGTTTTTCGTTATGCAATTAAATTTAGACAATATTGTTTGTTTTGTAACACTTTCGAGGTAATATTACTATTTTGCAAAAACTACTACGATAAAAACGACTAAAGAAGAAAGCATTGTCATGCACATGTGGAATCATATATGGTATAATTAAGATCCAATATAACAAATGTCTGGTTGATTGTCATTATAACAGGGTGGCATTGCTTTTGTTATAACGCTTCTAGAGTAACATTGATCATTTAAATAAATTTCCAAATACCTACTACTTCTATGCAAAAACTTTCGAGACAAAATTTGATCTTAACCCTTGATTTATTGGAATGATAATTTTTCATTTTTTTTTAAAAAAAAATTACGAAAGCTTGATTTCAAGAGATCTTATTTTAACGGATTTTAAATCTTTTTTAACTCAATTTAATTGCCATTGGTTACGTTTCATTTGCTTATCATCATATCTCTCTTTTTTTGTTTTTGGACGAAGCTTATCATATCTCTATTTGATCAAGGTAATTAGGTCTCCTTAATTAGTACGCTATGTGCACACTCTGATGGTAGGTTTTAGCTATTTGTTAATAAGCGAAGCTGCATCCCATTGATTCCCAGTCTTCATTAAAGGTAAAGTCTTATGAAGTCTTGTGAATTTAAATTTTATGCATGTAATGATCTTAAAGGCAGATTAATATTAGTTTACAAAAAAATCAATATATTATATGTGAATATTTTATGTGAAGCCACAATTTTGGGCATTGGTAGTCACATTATTTAAAAGCGATTAACAGTTCCGCTTTTTTTTTTAGGTGTTGTGCAATGCATGAGTCCTACAAACAATTTATATAATTTCAACAAAATTTAGAAGAATACAGTGATCATAAATTGTACGCGTCTTTTACTCTTTTTTAAATATCCAACATATACTATTAAATTTTAATTAATCTAAATTTAAGTGTTATGAGATCATACATGAAAACTTTATTACGAAACGGTTAATTAAAAGGCCTTTTTTTTTTTTTGAATGGTTATGGAGGATACAGTTTAGAAAGTGTGATAGGTGAGTTTTTATAAACATTAGTAGACTTTCTAAACCAATTCCTCTTATATAAAATCTAAAATATTCTTTCTAAACCGGTTGTTTATAAAGTTATACTTTTTAAATTGAATCTTATTACAATGATCAGTTTAAAAAGTTATAAACTGATCACTTATGAAAATTGTTCTAGAAAGTCATTTTTTTCCCTTTCTTATGTTCAAAATCCAGTGTGGTCTTGAGGAATTAGTCTATAAAATGGTTTTCTAAACTGGTTATACAACGGGTATAACCGACTTTATCCAAACCAGTTCCAGATCAGGTTTACTTTAGAAAGCCATTATTTATAAGGATATCGAATTTTTACAATGTGTAATTTACTTTGTTGAAATATATTAGTCCACTCTTCTGTGGATTAGAGCCTAAGTCCAATTTAAGAAAGGCAATCATGGAAAGACATGGGTCCATATAGAAAAATATCCTTTTATGATTGAAAAGACATGTATATTCTCATATAACCGTACAACTACAAAAACAAAAAACAGAGAATTAGTGATGGAATTTCATTATGTCGCTAACCTGTCATTAATACCTCCCAAAATCCGTCAATAAAATTAATGACAGAATTTTTCCGTTACTAATCCGTCTCTAATTTTATCATAAAAAAATTAGCGAGGGAAATTAGCGACGGACAAATTCTGTCATTAATTTTCGCCCTTAATCCGTCACTAATTTCTATCAAAAATATTTTGTGATGGAATTAATGAGTGAAATTTTCTATCACTAATTTCCGTCGCACATTGATTTGTGACGAAAAAAATTCCATTACTAAATTCCGTTGCTAATCTGTCACTAATTTCTGTCACAAAATAGTTTACAACAGAATTAGGGACGGAATTTTTCCGTCCCTAATTTTCATCGCTAATTTCGTCACAAACTATTTTGTAACAAAAATTAGTGACGAAAAAATTCCATTATTAATCCATCACTAATTTCCATTACAAAATATTTTGTGACAAAGAATTTTGTTCCTAATTTCAAATTTTATTATTCAAGATTATAATCTCAACAAGAAAGCAACGTCCGAAGAGAATGGACTTTAGTGAAGAAGTTTATCCCAAGGTATTCGGATAAGTTAATCAACTATAAGGACTACATAATTGAGTACAAATAATCTTTTCAAATTATTTGATTTTGTTATATAGTATGATTAAATTTTATAATAATTATATTTTTTGTAATTAGAATTTGTTTATAATTATATAATGATGGAATAAATTGGTTAAAAGTATCTTTTATTTTGATAATATAATTTTAAAACATGAATTGAATTCATATCACATCCAATAAAAAAGATAATTTGATTTAGTCATATCTCACAATATAGAATAATTAAATTTTTTAATCTCTCCAAATATTTGATTTTGTTAAATAAAACAATTAAATTTTATAATAGTTAACTTTTTCAATAATTATATTTATTTCATAATTATAAATTTTTTAAATATTTTAAATTTTAAATTATTATAAAATTATAATATCAATATTAATATAAATAAATAAAAATTATTAACTCGTACATATGATTGAAATTATAATATAATATATATGAATTTTTAATAATATATTATGTACAAATAAAAATACAGATTTTACAAATGAAAAAAAACAAAATACGATAAAATGAATAAGATAAGGTATTAATAATAAAAATTCAGGTTGAATATTTTCATAAAATAAAATAAGAAAACAAAATTGAAATATTTAATAATATATTAAAATTTATATTTCTATTTTTGTTTAAAAAGTGAATATATATATATATATATATATATATATATGAGTTTGTATTTAAATTACACGTTTTTCTGAGCTCAAATGGCAAAGGCAATGACATGCATGTGAGAGGTCAATGCTTTGAATCCCAACTTGATCACAAAATGCAACTAATCTTGTGATGTGGACACATGGTGAGAGACGAAGGGTGACATGCGGCAATAGGCCGAGACACGTGGCGGCCGGAGGCGAGGTGGCGGTGGCTAATGAGGACACATGGTCGGTGATGGGTACACGTGGCAGCTGACGGTGAGGTGGCGGTTGCTGGTGAGGGACATGTGGAGGCACATAGTAAGGACTTGTGACAATTTAAATTATATTAAAAAAATATTTTGTGACGGATTAGTGATGGAAATTCCATTGCTAATTAGTGACAGAAAATTCTATCGCTAATTTAGGGGATAGTCTATTTCAATTTTGTGAAGGATTAGTGATGAAATTTTTCTTCATTAATTAGCGAAGGAAATTTTCCGTCGCTAATCTATCGCTAATTTCAGGGATAGCCTATTCCAACTTTATGACGGATTTCCGTCACTAATATATTGTAAATTATCAACAGAATTCAAAATTCCATTACTAATCAATTAGTAACTATATTTTTGCTAACAGAACAAATTCCGTCGCTAATCCGGTTTCGTCGTTAGTCCATCACTAATTTCCATTATTAAACTGATTTGTGATAGAATTTCTGTCACTAAATTCCATTACTAATTTGAATTTTTTTTAGTGTATGCTTAAAAGTTACATATATTCCTATGTAATTATATGTACACTATATATAGGATTTGAGATTGAGGGAGTAGATAGATTTGAATAATAACACACAATCCTCCTTGTAAAAGGTTTTCTTATAAGAGTCTTCTCTTCTCTTTCCGTTTTTAATATATTTGCTATGCAACATAATCAGAGTCTACATCAATACTTCAATTTCGTGTGGATACTTTAGCGAGTCAATCAAATTTTTGGTATGCCTGAAATCCAACCATACCTTTTACTTTCTACGAAATTTGATAATTTAATAATTCATTTATGGTGGGAAATAGAAATTAAACAGCTCATTATGAATGCAAAAAACTCACATCCACATAAACTAAGCAAACCAATTGAAACTTGATGAACCATTCAGCTACATCGATGCCTTGCCTCTTTCAGACATATGCCAATTCAGTGTCTGAACTTCAAAATCTCTATACGTTGAATTGAGTTAGAAAGCTAATAATCTAACCTTTAAGTTTTGAAAACAAAATTAAATGAACAATTCAACAACTCACTTTGGCCTTATTGGCAGATATATGAATGAGCCTCGTGCTAACACATTGACTGGTCCATAGATGGATAATAGGCTATTAAAGGGCACGTTATATATAACCATACCAGGACCCATTCCATTATTAAGTAACAAAACAAAGCCAATATATAAATAAGTGTATATATCTCACGCGCATGCACATTAGACTCATCTTAACACGTACGATCCTAAATCCTTTAGGGTCTAGTTTCTAAGTGAATTTTGATTCTAAATATAATACTCCCTCTGGTCCTAATTATAATTTATAAGATAAAGTTGATTTTTTTAGAGAAATTAAGGAAGCCAATTAAATAACTTTAGAATATTTATATTTATATTTTTTTCTTCAAACTAATTAATTTGACTAATAAACTGATATATAATCTAAATATACTAAAAATATGAATACTCTAAAGTAATTTAATTGACTTCCTTAATTTCTCCAAAAAAGTTAACGTTATCTTATAATTAGGACTAGGGGGTATATTTTTTCATTTTACCTCTTATATTTATCATTTTTTAAAACTAATTTGCCTAACATATAAACTGATATATAATTATCTAATGTTAGTCATAAACATCTAAACGAGATCAAGCCACATATATTATAATTAAGTATTTTACTTAATTAGCTTCCTTAATCTACTCAAATTAGATAAATAGGGATCAAATTCAAGGATTATTATTCATTGTATAAAACTATATTGTTGACATATATGTTACAATAATATTTATTATGAAGTATTTTCCAAGTTGCTTAAACGTGTTACTTCTATCAAATCATACCAACTATTTATTATTGACTTCTTTTGAAAATTATATAATGGTCGATTTTAAAATTAAATCATATTAATTATTTGTGATTTATGATTAATAAAATCTGTAACTTTTATAATAATATTGAATATTGATCTGAGTATGATCTCAAACCATACTATCCTCTCCTATTTGAAATTGAACATATTAGTCTCATTCAACATTTTAATTTTTGCAATATATTTCACTCTATGTGTGTGTTAAAAAAATAGGAAAAAATTTTCATAATAAAATTAAATATAGGGAGCTCTCTAAAATTCATAATTGCAAGTCAAATTATATTATTTACAAGTCAATGTAAAAATTTGAATTTTTTGATATCTCCCTATTGATCGAAATTCAAATAAAAGAAGGCATCACACTATTTGAATTAAATATGAGAGTATGGGCTTCCACACAATATAATGGTCAGTGTTTAATCAGAAAAATTTCTGATATTTATAATATATAGTTATGCTGATTTAATGCGTTCAAAAAAATTTCTTTGACAAAAAACATATAATTTAAATAAATAAATTATCCTAAACTCTCATCTAATTTATTCAAATTTTATTTGATTTACTAAAAATATTATTTTTTTGAGAAAATTAGGAAGAAGCACCAAAGAAAAATAATATATATTTTTTCCTTCAAGAAAAAATAATATGTATTGTAAAGGATCTTAAAAAATATAATTATTTAGAAGGATCAAATTTCAAAATATTAATTTAAAAATACTAAATTATTATCCTTGTTCGGATTTCCTATAGTTTCTCCAATCCTTCCCGCATTATGTTTTAAAACTAATTTAGATTTTATTTTTTTATCAAAATTAAATCACCAAAGTCATCCATGACAAGATTGCTTTTTAACATTATATTAACATTACATGGATTTTCTTATTTTAAAAACTCTCATAAATTTTAAAATAATCTTATGAGAGTTTTAAAAATAAAAAAAATTAATGTAACGTTAATATATTGATCATATGATTACGTTGATATTAGTGAAAATAAAAGTTAAAAAACTCATGTAATTAATGATTTTATCGATTTTAATTTTGGTGAAAAATAAAATTTAAATTAGTTTTAAAATAGAATATGCAAGAGATTGAAGGAGACGCCTAGAAAATTTGACCAAAGATAATTTAGTATTTTTAAATTAATATTTTAAAAATTAGCCGTTCTAAATAATTGCATTTTTTCAAATCCTTTACAATAATTATTATTTTTTCTTGGTCCTTATCCCTAATTTTTTCTATTTTTATTGTTTGATTTTGACTAGTAAAAGTTTTATTGCGAAATCATGCTTATTCAACGCACAGAAGCACTCATCTTTTTCAAAATATCGTTTCTATTTTATCTCTATGTTTTGTAGGGTTTATGAGAGTGGTATGCATGCGGCTGTTAATTAAAATATATTATCAGTAGAATTATACTGATGTATAGCTATTGTATCAAAGCCTCACACAAACTGTATGCGCGGGTGTGATTTTATTTTGATCAATACATATATATAACTAAATAATTATATATATAGTTTGTGCTTCATCAGTAAATAGCAAACAATGTGTGTGCGTGTGCATCTAATATACATCAAATAATCTAAGGTATCTATATGCTTCGAAATGTTAACTCCCAACAAAATAACATAGATATTCTAATTAATGTTCATAAATAATTATTTATCTTGCTACCATGTGAGTTTAAGAATGAAATTCGTACATAAGAGTCTTATAATTCTCAACCCCTAACGTAATGTCATAATTTGAGAGAACCTGTGTGTGTGTGTGTGTGTGTGTGTAGCTAGGTTAGGTTAACCTCAAGTTTAAGCCAAAGCAACGCCATCATTAAAAAAAACCTGGAGACATGCTTTTCTAATTCGCGTTTAAAATCCTAAAGAATTACGGCCTATCGTGCATGTCAACTCTAGTAATGCAATCATATCCGGAAAGAGAATAATAATATTTTTCCAATCATATATATAAATATATATATATTGGTAAACAATCATACTCACACATATAGTATTTTTTTCAAGGAACGTGCAACCGAACTGAGCATTAAACTTGTCGAGGTAATGGTTCCATGGTCAATGGGTCAGGTTGAGGTTAACTCAGAGTTAAATAGTCATATTAAAATTATATAATTTAATTGAAATATAAAAAAAAATACTAGTATTTTAGATAAAATAATAAAAAAATCATAGTATAAAATAAATTTTCAATAATAATAAAAAATAAGTGGCGATACATATTGATATATTTTTTAACTTCTATAAATAAAAATAAATATCCTTACAAAAATTGCTTAAAATCTGTGAGTATCAGTTGAGATGCCTATACCTATACTATGGATATCTAACCTATTAATTACTTTCTTCATTTTTTTTATAAGAGCTCAAAATTTGAATTGTCTCAATCCTTTTTATAAGAGCACAATAAGAGTTGTCTAAACATTTAATGAGTTTTTTCCCATCTTTACTTCTCATTAATTACATGTATTGAATTAATTAAAAGGTTGGTGATACTCATATTTACTTTATTTCTCTCTTTTACTTGCCCCTCATAAATAAGGGCATACTTAAAAAAAAGTTTATTTCAGACATACTTATTATTTTTTAACTAACTTTAACTGTTTTTTTAAACCACGTAATTCGGTTACTATGTCAACACCCGTTTCCATTTCGATAATCGAAGAGTAATAAAGACGGAATTCAATAGGCATACAGAAAAGTACAGTTATACTGATAAAAATATTCGTTTACAATCCCATGTCGTTCATCAACAAAATACAGAAAATATAGCGGAAACTTAATGTTTACAGAATTCTTCTAAAATATTTAAACATAAACTAATTATAACCACGATCATGTATTTACCTCGCGACATGTGCCAATTACTTCTTAGCATTTACACCTTTACCCTTTGACCCACTGGCACGGTGGCACCCGCTGAGATGTTTATTTAAAAATAGGGTTAGATTCTGAAGAATCCCAATAAAAACATGCTATCGTTCATAGAAAATGTGAAAAGTAAATATGATATGCGTCATATATGTACCAATTAATAAACAATATAAACATATCATCTGCATGTATACATGAGTAGGGCCTAGCCCCACTACTTTGCACTGGTTGGGTTCTCATCAACTCCAGTGTAAGTGCATCTGGTGCTACTGGCCCCTCTTTGGGCAAAACATGTTGATTAATAAAGTGCATTTACAACAATGACAACTACACAATTATGTAACTATGGCATATTGTAGAAAGGATAATGTTCTTACCTCAAAACTTTATAAACCCTTTTTTAGACGTGCCTCGTAAAACTTATCGTTCCGACTTTCGACTTGATCATAAAATATTAAATATACAAGAAATAGGTCATAACCTATCCGAGTATCATTTTAAACTCTTCCATAGTGTTTATTGTGGTTATATTAGTCTAAGATGGAAATTTACCAAAATGGCCCCGAGACCCCGGCCTGGCCCCGCCGTACTCAGCTCGATGGCACGTTTTCGCAAAAGTTTGACTAGGGCTATCCTAACGTATTTTTATCCAAGGAATCCATTTTTGAGCTCGAAATCACCAAATTCAATGTCAAATTATGAAAATACCCTTGACAGCCTCGGTTTAGAGATTTTAGGGGCGTTTTTGTAATTATGCTTTTTCGGCCTTTTCCGAAAAAGTGACCAACTATAACCCCACCTATGTTTGCCCACTGAATCCAATGGAACCATTTATTTCATGAAAATCTAGATCCTACCCCCTGAAACAGTGCTGGCCAAAATATTCAAGAAAAATGAAAAAATTGGAGTTTTGTGTTTTAACTTCCAAAACTTGTACTTTTCCACTTCTAATCTCTTATTAACTTACTTAAGCACATCTTAATCATGATTCAAAGAAATTTGGGCAGCATAACCCCTTAGGGTTATGGCTTTTCCAAGTTTTCAACTCAACCAAAAATCACCAAACTAACAACAAACTTTAAAACCAACTTCATACAAGTATAGATTTGAGTTTGGTATAATTACCTCTTAGACTTCTTAGATCCTTTCTCCCAATGCGTCCTCTCTCTCTTTTCCTTTAGCCAACAATGAGTCTTGAAGATCAAAAATTCATGAAGAAACAAGGTTTAGGGGAGGATTTCATGCATGCTTACAAGAATAACACTTAAGAGACAATACTTACCTTAGCTTCTTCTTCCTCCTTGTCTCTAACTCTTCAAAGTTTCTCCAAGGCACTTTCTCTCTCTCCTTCTGTTGTGTTATGCGTGAAGTGTATGAAGGGAAGGGAAGAGAAATGCTTCATAAACTTCCTCCCTTAATTCTTCACCATTGATCTCATCAAGAGTTGGCATAGTAATACTTACCAACCATCATACTTGCCTCCATGCTTCCACCCATATTTTGACTTACTTGCTCCATTTGGTTTCCATTAGATTTGAACCACTTTCTTCCTCTTAGTTAGCAAAAAAAAACGTGCTCCCTCTTGCTTCACTAAATCACTTGCCTTTCTCCAACTAAATCCAAACTTGTAGTCAATTTCATCCATTCCTTTACTCAAGCTAATTTCCATCATGCATTTTACCATACTTCATGAAATGTACACTCCACCCTTGTCATCATTACCATGTTCATGTAGCAATTATGCATGTGCTCATGGAACTCAATTTTTTTCTCCCTCATTTTCATGTGATAGGCGAAATTACAAGAGGAAAGGAAAGGAAAAATGATTTCAATAATTGCATAATTCATTTAAATGAATTATGTATAATTCCATCTAATTTCACAATTCTTGATTTATTTCATAAAGAATAATCAATTTATACATTTTCCTTTATTTTCCTTGATTAATTGAAATTAACTCCAATTAATTGGAAAATAATTAACCTTAGCTAAATTGGCAAAATTATGATTTTGTTATCACCTTTGTAATTTAATTCCTTTCTTTGAATTAATTTGCCTATTTCCTCGTGAACATGAATATTTCAAAATTCATAAAATCCAATTTTCATGAATATTCACCATTTTATTGAATTTCTCAATTAATTATAATATATTTTTTATGAATATAAAATTTAGGGTGTTATATATTAAGCTCCTTGTAATAGCCCAAATTTTGAAATTGGAGGCTTGAGAATAAGCCTAAATTTTACACTATATGGTGCATGACATATTTATCTATCACATTTTCTATGGATGATTGTGGGTTATTATGGAGGGCCATGTGGTATGAATAAAAAGGCACCCTACCCGACGAGGCTGCTAACCACGTCCTAAGGGACTCGAGTATGAGGCCAAGAAGGCCTACGGGTGTGACAATAATAAAAAAAAGGGATGAGATGTTTATATCAAAATTTTCCAGAACTCAACATTATGCATGGGATGATGATTGTGAGAGGAGCTTTAAAGAGCTAATGATGAAAATTTATTAAAGTACCAACACTGATAATCCTCGATCCATAGAGGGCCTTTGTTGTCTTCACTAATGCTAGATGGCATGGATTGGGAAGGGAATTGAATCCCCATATGCGAGCAGGCCTAGATTGAGATGAGAATTGATGCAAGCCGAGTGAGGGCGTATGTATCATGTCAGCTGAAACTTTAAGAATTAAACTATTCCATCCATAATCTTGAGTTGATGATAAGAATGTTTGTATTGAATCATGAAAGGTTGCCTTTATGGCATAATTGTGGAGTTGTACTGCAACCACAAAGATTGAAAGTTTTGATCGAAGAGGGC
The DNA here is from genome assembly GCA_963242795.1 of Inga leiocalycina. NCBI lineage: Eukaryota > Viridiplantae > Streptophyta > Magnoliopsida > Fabales > Fabaceae > Inga > Inga leiocalycina. Next base: position 50,328,542 of record OY725327.1, on the reverse strand, counting down.
TACCTACGATGAAATCTGATCGGAGAGGGCTACCTAAGGAAAGTTCTAACCAGAAGGGGGCTGACCAGGTGTATGGGCGCCTGTGTGAAGCACCGAGTACAGAACCCTAGAGTGCAGCCACCGTGACGACCAACCCTAGAGTGAAGCTGCCATAAAGTTGAATCGTAGAGTAGAGCTACAGAAACGTTAGTACTCAGCGATGGTGTATTGTAATGAATCCCACATTGAATGTGTTTTCTTGAGATAAGAGTTTATATGGATCAGAATGATTCAAGTTCAAATGGGTAAAGAGTGGGCACCGAGGAATATAGATTGTGGGTGCTGTTAGGTGTCATGGGAGATTCTTGTAGAACTCCTATTAAATCATCCTGACATTATTAAAGCTCATATGAGGAGATGGACCTCAGAGTGGGCAGCGGAAGTGTGATGAATCTAGGTGCAATTTTGAAACTTACAGGAGGGGTTGATGTTCACACCATTGTTGATCATCCCAAAACATAATATAGCCTTGATTGTCAATAGTGTTATAGTATATCTGTTGAACAATATTACACCCTGCGTGGTGTACAGTATGATGACCTGTATGGTCAACAGTCACACAACCTTTGTAGTTTGTGGTGACACATATGAACTGGAATTGGGATGAACCCTAGTGTAGTAGGGCAGAATGGTGGCGAATACCTCTAAACAGCACCAGTGATAACAATCCCAGATCCATAGTTGAGCTTTATGGTCTACACAGATGCAAGTAGGCATGGATTGAGATGTGTTCTAATGCAACAGGGTCGAGTAGAGGCATGAGCATCTCCATAGCTGTAGCCTCACAGAATGAATCATCCACTTGTGATATAGTGCAAACAGTGGATGGTCACACAGTGAATAGTGCACATCGTATGACATAGTAAATAGTGCACACAGTACGGCCAATAAGGGTCAAATAGTCATTTGATCCTAAACACCGAATAGGTAGGCATAAATTACAGAAAGTGTACAGGTTTGTACAAGGCAGTAAGACCCGATGTGCAAGGTTGCATAGGGCGGTGTCTCTGGGCTGTAAGACTTGTGTGTCTAGCACTGTGGTTGATGCCTAGTGCGATGACATTGGACTAATGTGTCTAAGGTAATGTTTTCAGGTTGGCAAAACATCCAAACTGTATCAGGTTGTAGCGGAGGCAATAAGACCAGTGTGACCAAACGTTTTAGGTGTCCAATGGTACCATGTCTCACATAAGGCGCGATATTCTACCTGGGAGGAACCTAACGAAGTGAACCATGGCCGGCTTACTAGCCCAACAGACCTCGTAAGGGGGTGAGGGACATCCAATAGGCCTCGTTAAAGGGGTGAGGATTGGGTCATTACAAAAAAAAGTGATTGTGTGAATCCGGGTGAAGTCTCGAAGAGGCCGTAAGGCCTATGGAACTAAGCGCTGTGGGAACCTGTGTTTGATGTCACGCTAGATACTATGTACAGAATGGATGATGAATGATGAATACTATCTGAGATTAGTAATGGAAGTATGACTATGATGTTACATGGGTTATGAGCCTGCACGTGATAATAGAATGAGATAGGATTAATCCCTAAATTGTAGACGTTCAAATTTCGAGGACGAAATTTATTGAACGGGGGGAGAAATGTAATACCCCAAATTTTGAGATTGGAGGCTTGAGAATAAGCCTAAATTAAGTGGACTGCTAAGCCCCAATTTAGCAGGAGCCCAAATATATCCCCTAATAATTCTAATATCTTTGGGGTATTAAAAAAGTAAAATGATGAATTTTGGAGAAAGTAATTATGTTTTTCGTGAAATCACCTATGAGGTAGTAAGCTTATCATGTGATTTTCAATGACCAAATGATGAGAAAAAATTATGAAATTTTACAAGATGAAAGTAGACATCCTAAGCTTTAGTTTGATAGGTCATATGAATCAATTAGAGCTATACACAAAAATATATGAATTTTTGAAGTTAGCCCAGAAAAACTGGAAATTTTCTGGAACAACATGCAAAGATTGAAATTCTGGGAATTTTGTGATTCCATTCAGCAAAATTATATATTTGTCCTTGAAACTAGACTCAATAAGGGTTTTATAGGCGTTGGAATCACTCCAATTCGATTTTTATAGAATTAGTTATGATTTTTCAAATTTTGGGCAGAAATCTGCCAGAATTTCTGAAAAATCCGAAAATGAGAAAATAAATAAAGGAAATTGTAATATATGATAAAAGCACTTTTGGCTTCATCTTCTTCCATTTTCTGTCGTGAAATAGCAGCCAAGGAGAGAGAGAAAGTTGAGAGTTTTAGAGAGAGAAGGAGAGGAGAAAACTCACGAGATAGGTCGATTTCTTCGTTGAATTCGTACCTAACGTGTATAATCCTTCTCCTAAGCTTCTCTTCTATGTGATGTAAGGTATTTGAAGCACAAATCTTGGTGTTTTGAAGTTAGGGTTTTCAGCCACAAGAAGGAAAAGCTAGTGGGAGTTTGAGGTAACGTCTAAACTCTTGTATATTGACTATTCTGGCTATTGTAGCAATTTAATCGGTGAAATTTCGCTGAATTGTCTTTGTGTATAAAAAGGGAAAATGGGTTGTGGGGGCTGTTATGCTGCCCAAATTGATACTAAATGGTAGTTGTAACCTAATGGAATAGTCAATAAAGTGGTTAGGAGCAGAAAGGAACGTGTTTACGGAGTCGAAACCGAAAAACCCAGATTTTTCCTGGAAAACCCATATATTTCGGTCAGGGCTATAAATGGGTCTTAGAGTTGGATTTTCAATGATTTGATAATTCCATTAAGTTCAGGAGGGAAAATTAGGTGGGGTTACAGTTGGGCACTTTTTTGGAAAAGGCTAAGAAAGCATAATTACAAAAATACCCCTAAAACACTGAAATAAGGTCTACCAAGGGCAATTTCATCTTTTGGCAGTGAATTTGGTAATTCTGAGTCCGGAAATGGATTCCTTGGGTGAAAATATGTCAGGATAGCCTAGGTTAGAATTTCGAGAAAAGTACAGCCGGACCGGGTCCGATGGGGCCGGGTCCCCGGGGTATTTTAGTAATTTTTTAAGATAAACTCATATAACCCCCATAAACACTATGAAAGTGTCTAAATGTTATATTTGACATTGTAGGACTGAGCTGAGAGCCCGAGTTGTTGGCACGCAAATCGAGGATAAAAGCTGGAGGTAGGGGACTTACCTTATTTGCATGTATTTGATATCTTTGCTTGTGTAGTGATGTATGTGATTGCTTTACTTGATTGTGTAGAGCATACTTGAATAAAAGAAGCTCTGTTTCTGTTTTCGTTGTGGCCATAGTTTTGTTGCATGAAACATTGAGCATGCAGAAATATCATTATGGAGCATACATCTAGATAAAGCTAACATGTCATACACAGCATCTATCATGCATGCATTATGGTATCTGTTTCCTATTGAGATTCTCTCGAATTTCACCCTCCCCTACCAACAATTTAGACAGGAGACGACAGAAGATATGCAAACAACAATGCAAAATACCGTACGAGGGGATTACAGTAGTGGAATAAAGACGGGAAGATGTCTCTGTTTCACTGGGATGAGTTTAGACACCCTAGTAGTCTTGTGCGACTACCTTAATTGTAAGTATCATGTACAAACCCCTATGGGGAATTTATATAATCATGCACATACTATCAGTATAGTTACGCTATTCATGTGTTACCTACCAAACCGCATATCATTTTCCGCTAATACTCTGGTAAATGTGAAATTAAAATAAGGGCGTAATACTCTTGTAAATAAGACTGAAGGTAGTATCACTACTGCATAAAACAAATTAGCCTATGGATTATGATGGCATTGGATTTTAAGTTTCAAATATCATTCCAAATGTTATAATACCTAACCTTTTTTTTTTTTGCCAGTGTTATAATACCTAACCTATTAATTATCATTACTACCTAAGGAACATCTCCCCATAGATTATGTGATTGGATTTTAAATTCTAAATTTCAAATATCAGTCTGTCATCCCACGACTCAAGCGTTCTCTTCCTTTATGTTCCACTTGGTTCTTCATTTTTCTTCTTTCGTCTTTCATTACCTCCGGTAAAGGATATTGAGTGTTCTTCTCTCCAATAATTACTATATTCTTTTAGGTAATTTCTTTCATCTTCTTTTTCTTTTTTTGAGATTTGTTCTCTCTTGGCCGACTTTTTTCTTCTTCTTGGTCTTCATTTTTCTTCAAATTTTAAATATCAGTTTGTCATCCCACGACTCAAGCGTTCTCTTCCTTTATGTTCCACTTGGTTCTTCATTTTTCTTCTTTCGTCTTTCATTACCTCCGGTAAAGGATATTGAGTGTTCTTCTCTCCAATAATTACTATATTCTTTTAGGTAATTTCTTTCATCTTCTTTTTCTTTTTTTGAGATTTGTTCTCTCTTGACCGACTTTCTTCTTCTTCTTGGTTTTCATTTTTCTTCAAATTTTTTTGGGAGAGTTGCTGATAAATACCTTTTTAACAAATTAATTGCTGAATGCTACCATGGAATATCTGTTATACATAACAGAAGATATTTTACACACAACGGAAGATTGTTTACACATTTATATGGAAGATTTTTGCATACACGGAAGATGGTTTGCACAAAACGGAAGATCGTTTGCACACACGAAAGATCGCTTGCACGCTTGGTAGCAATCAGCAATTAATTTGCCCTAAAGATATTTTTGGGCAAGTCTCCCAATTTTCCCCCCCAAAATGTCAAGAGATCATAGTTGGAAGCACACAAAACAAAGACAACCCAGTCAACCTACCCAACCTACTAGTTTTCCCGGTTATAACCGATTTTTATCCTGGTTCAGTCTGGTTCATACCAGGCCGTTGCTCTTCCCGTTTTGAGATGGAACCAGACGAGACACCTGACCGGTTCACCGAGTTTCCAGTTGAACCAACCAATCCAGTTTGATATTTTGTTCCTTGTATTTTATCATCTTCATCTTCATCATTATATATATATATATATATACGGTACCCTGCTGGAAAAAAATATGGTACTGATGCTTTATGTGAAATGTAGAGCAGTATAAGTTCTACATGCTTTTTATGTAAAATATTTGAATTAGTAAGAGAAAGGGGAAATAAAGAGAGAGAGAGAGAGAGAAGCAATAATATTGTATATAGGATTTGTTGTTTGTGAGGGGTACATGTACATTATTTATCGTTAAAAAAAAGGTTGCATGAAAGGGAAAATGATATTAACTTGTGGCAAGAAAGTGGAGCATGCCACCTGCTTGGGATTACATACATATATTACATCCCAAGATACATAAAAAAGACTAATAAATATAAAGTGATACTCATAACGCCCTTTCATTAATTTATACACCAAAATCCCATAGGTTATCATCTTAGCGGGAACAAAATGGCTAGCTATAGGAGTATAGGCCAATACCTATTCAATCAATTTCATGGCTCTATTCCCCAATATATATATATATATATATGTATATCTGAAAATAATATAAAATTGCATCACAACATAGGATGAAAAAAGAATTCAGTTTTGTGATCACTTTCATCCTCTACAAGACGGGCTTGAGGAAGTTAGACAGTTAACATATCTTGATTAAGACTTAGAGATTCTTCACTCACATAGGAAAACATATAAGATGCGTCGATTTTTTGACCAAAACGGCACTAGATTCGAACAATGACATGTCCTTATTGTGAAATCTTCCAGATTTTTGTTCGATCCAAATGATAGCTGATCTCAGCTAACATTTGATTCTTAACACTAACAGATTTGATTTTCAGTAAGCTTGTTGTAATGGTCTAGCATGACCCTCAAGAGTATTTTTCTCTTGTCCATGTAATACAAAAAAAAAAAAAAAGAATTCAGTTTAATTTTGTTTAAAAATGTTTATTTTTGGTTTCATGTTGTTTGGCCACAGTATTTATTACAGTGAATAAAACGATCTTTTGTTTTTTTGAAGATCGAACTAAATAATGCGGCTCTAAGATAAATAACACGTTAGGAATTGTTTGGTAGAAATACCACAGTAACATATTAGAATTTAAAATAAAATTTTTTCTAATAAAACTAGGCTGAAAGTTTTCTAAGAACATATTCAATCTTTTTATTTGCATGAAGACAGTCTATAAATTGCGTGGAGAGAGGTTGTTCACATTTAAAGTTTATAGGACGTTCTAGTTCATTAAAAAAATGTACATATATTTATATATTATAAATTCATGTCTAATTATAATATTAAATAAATAAAAATTATATAATATTTTAGAAATTCACTACTACAAAATATAGATTTAGTGGTATAAATCTTATGGCACTTCTTCAAATAAGCGCCAGAGGAGACCCCTATTTAAAAAAATAATGTGGCAGCTATGGTGTTTGACCAAGAAAACATCGTAGCTGACTAATACCTTATATGGCACTTGGTTGAGAAAGCATCATACAATGGGTTATTTTTTAGCAAAAAAAATTACTCCCCTTATATAGCGCTTGCCCAAGAAAGCATCATACAAGGTATCAAGAAGTTACGACGCTTTCGAGATCCAACGCCATACAAGGGGTTATTTAATACTTACTAAATTCCAAAATCTCACCTTATAATAAATGCACTATTTTTTGTAGGGAAATATAAGTCTAATTGTAAGTCTTTTTTTTTTATACAGAAGCTTTCGTCAATTGGCACTATGATTTTTTTTTAAGTTTAAAATCTGTCATAAATATTAACTTATAGCTTTTTGTGTGCTTATAATTTTTTTAGGTATTTTCTTGAAGTTACACCTTTCTCTTAAACTTCCTATGTATTATAAGTTTTTAATTTTTAAGCTTACAAATATAATTTTATTAGTTGTTACTTGTTTAATTTGCTCAATTTCTTTTATATTTAACTTATTACTTAAAATTATTTTTTTAAAAAAATATTTTCTATATGCATACTTGCTTAAGAAAACAAAAAAAAAAGTCTTACAAAAAAAAACGTTGAAAAAGGTGTATTAAGCCTTTAATGACGATTTCTCAAGGGAGTGTCATTAAAGGCATATAATTTATATGCCTTTAATGGCACTCCGTTGAGAAGTGTCATTAAAGGCACTATTGTTACTTTTTTTTTTCTAATATAGAAGCTTTTGTCAATTGGTATTATGGTTTTCTTTCTTTTTTCTTTTTAAGTTTAAAATCTGTCATGAATCTTAATTTATAGTTTTATGTATGCTTATAATTTTTTCTTAGATATTTGCTTGAAATTACAACTTTCTCTTAAACTTCTTATCATTATAAGTTTTTTAATTGTTAAGCTTACAAATATAATTTTATTAGTTGTTATTTGTTAAATTTGCTCAATGTCTTTTATATTTAACTTATTACTTAAAATTATTTTTTTAACAAAAATATTTTCTATATGTTTGCTTGCTTGAGAAAACGTTAAAAAATCTTTAAAAAAAAAATCTCACCAAAGAAGAACGTTGAAAAAGGTGGATTAAACCTTTAATGGCACTTTCTTTTTCGTAAGACCTTTTTTTTTGTAAAAATTTTTCAATATTTTTTAAGTAAGTAGGCATATAAAAAATATTTTTTAAGAAAAAGTAATTTTAAGTAATGAGTTAAATATAAAATACATTGAGTAAATTAAACAAGTAATAAATAATAAAATTATATTTGTAAGCTTAAAAATTAAAAAACTTATAATACATAAGAAGTTTAAAAGAAAGTTGTAACTTCAAGCAAATACTTGGAAAAAAAATTATAAACACATATAAAACTATAAGTTAAGATTCATGATAGATTTTAAACTTAAAAAAAAAACCATAATGCCAATTGACAAAAACTTCTGTATTAAAAAGAAGAAGAAGTAACAATAGTGCCTTTAATGGCACTTTCTCAAGGGAGTACCATTAAAGTCATACAAATTATATGCTTTTAATGACACTCCCTTGAAAAGGTGTCATTAAAGGAACTATTGTTTAAAACACTAAAAGTCTTTTTTTTAATACAGAAGCTTTCGTTAATTGACATTGTAGTTTTGTTTTTTTAAGTTTAAAATTTGTGATGAATTTTAACTGATAGTTTTATGTGTGCTTATAATTTTTTTTAGATATTTACTTGAAATTACAACTTTCTCTTAAACTTCCAATGCATTTTAAGTTTTTTAATTTTTAAGCTTACAAATATAATTTTATTAGTTGTTACTTATTTAATTTGTTCAATGTCTTTTATATTTAACATTTTATGTAAAATTATTTTTTTAAAAAAATATTTTCTATATACCTACTTGCTTGAGAAAAAGTTGAAAAAGTCTTACAAAAAAAAGTCATACTAAAAAAGAATGTTGAAAAAGGGTATTAAGCCTTTAATGACACTTTCTCAAGGAAGTGCCATTAAAGGCTATTAGGCATATAAAAATTAATTTTTTTTTAAAAAAATAATTTTAAGTAATAAGTTAAATATAAAAGACATTGAGTAAATTAAACAAGGAACAAGTAATAAAATTATATTTGTAAGCTTAAAAATTAAAAAACTTATAATGTAGAGAAAGTTTAAGAGGAAGTTGTAATTTTAAGCAAATAGCTGAAAAAAATTTATAAGCACACAGAAAACTATAAGTTAAGATTCATGACAGATTTTAAACTTAAAAAAAAAAACCATAGTTTCAATTGATGAAAACTTCTATATTAAAAAAAAACACTTACAGTAACAATAATGCCTTTGATGGTGCTTTCTCAAGGAAGTGCCATTAAAGGCATATGCTTTTAATGACACTCCTTTGAGAAAGCGTCATAGCTTCTCCCACCATGTTGCTATATAATTTTCACAGCTCGCCATTTTCATTTTCATCTTCCCTCGTTCCCTCTAGCTCCTCCATTTCCCAAACCTCAGCTGTAGTACAAAGCTTTCTCTCTCACATGTTTTTTTTCCCTTCTTATCTTGACCTCCTTCAAAAGCTCCCTACCGTGTAAGTGTTTTTTCAATATTCGGTCCACATTTTTTTAGTTAAATCTCTCTTGAATCTTACATGTGTGCTCATAATTTTGTTTTCAAGTATTTATTTGAAGTTTTAACTCTATTTTCTTGAACTTCCTATATATAGTAAGTTTTTTAATTTTTAAACCTACAAATATAATAATATTTAGTTTAATCCTCTGTAGAAATTACATGTATTGTAATACCCCGAATTTTAGGATTGGAAACTTAGGAATAAGCCTAAAATAAGCGGACTGCTAAGCCCCAATTTAGTAGGTGTCCCAAATTTATCCCCTAATGATTCTCATATCTTTAGGATATTAAGAAAGTAAAATGGTAAATTTTGAAGAAAGTAATTATGTTTTCGGTTAAATAACCTATAAGGTAGTGAGCTAGTCATGTGATTTTGAATGATCAAATGATGAGAAAAAATTATTAAATTTTACAGGATGAAATTAGACATCCCAAGTTTTAATTTGATAGGTCATATGACTCAATTAGAGCTATATACAAAAAGATATGAATTTTTGAAGTCAGCACAGAAAAACTGTGAAATTTCTGGAATAGCATGTAAAGATTAAAATTCTGGGAATTTTGTGAGTCCAGAAAGAAAAAGGTTATATTTTTTCTTGAAACTAGACTCGATAAGGGTTCCATAGCCTTTGGAATCACTTTCAATTCTATTTTTCTAGAATTAGTTATGATTTTTCAAAGTTTAGGCAGAAATCTGCTAGAATTTTGTAAAAAACCGAAATTGGGAAAATGAATTAATTAAATTGATATATATTATAAATCAGCTCCTCCTTCCTCCAAGCCTCATTTCTGACATGAAGTTTAGCATTTAGAGAGAGGAAGTTTAGCAATTTTCTAGAGAGAGAAAGGGAAGAGAAACTTGTACGGTAGGTTGATTTCTTCGGTAAATCTCTACCTAACGTGTATAACTCCGCTCCTAAGCTACTCTTTCATATATTTTAAGGTTTTGGAAGCTCAATTCAACCCTTGGGAAGGTTAGGGTTTCAGCCAAAAAGAGGAAAAGCTAGTGGGAGTTTGAGATAACTTCCAAACCTTTGTATATTGACTATTCTAACTGCTGTAGACAATTTAATCGGTGAAATTTCGCCAGATTGTCTTTAGTTCTAAAAATAGAAAATGGGTTTGTGGGGTTGTTATGCTGCCAAAATTGGGACTAAATGGTAGTTGTAACATAATGGAATAGTTAATAAAGTTGTTAAAAGTAGAAAGAAACGTGTTTACGGAGCCGAAATCGAAAAACTTCAATTTTCCCCGGAGTTCTTATAAGTTTCAGCCAGCTCTAGAAATGGGTCTTAAAGTTGGATTTTCAATGATTTGATTATTCCATTGAGTTCAGGAGGGAAAATTAGGTAGAGTTACAGTTGGGCACTTTTTCGGAAAAGGCCGAGAAAGCATAACTACGAAAATGTCCCTAAAACATTGAAATAAGTGCTGCCAAGGGCAATTTCATCTTTTGGTAGTGAATTTGGTAATTCCGAGTCCTGAAATGGATTCCTTGGGCAAAAATATGTCAGGATAGCCCAGGTTAGAATTTCAAGAAAAGTATAGTCGGACCGGGTACGATGGGGCCAGGTCCCCGGGGGTATTTTAGTAATTTTCAAGATAGGCTCATATAACCCCCAGAAACACTATAGAAGTGTCTAAAGAGTACATTTGACATTGTAGGATCGAATATGGAGCCCCAAGCTGTTGGAACGCAAATCGAGGAGAAAGATTGGAGGTAGGGGACTTACCTTAGTTGCATGTATTTGATATCTTATCTTGTGTAGTGATGTATGTGATTGCTTTACTTGATTGTGTAGAGCATATTTGAATAAATGAAGCTCTGTTTCTATTTTCGCTGTGACCATAGTCTTGTTGTATGAAACATTGAGCATGCAGAAATGTCATTATGGGGCATACATCTAGATAAAGCTAACATGTTACATAGCATCAATCATGCATGCATTATGGTATCTGTTTCCTACTGAGATTCTCTCGAATCTCACCCTCCCCTATGAACAATTTAGACAAAAGACAACAGAAGATATGGAAACAACAATACAGAGTACCGTACGAGGGGATTATAGTAGTAGAATGAAGACGGGAAGAAGTCTTCATTTCACTGGGATGAGTTTAGACACCCTAGTATAGGGATAAGAAAAAACCCAATGGTCCGGTCCAGTCTGGTCTGATCCAAGCTGGTCCGGTCTGATTTGGTCCAATCCAAATAAGCAATATAATGAAATCAGACTAGACTAGACCAAACTGACTGGTCGGGTTAGACCGAGTTCCAAACTAGAGGACTAGACCACCTAGATTGGTCTAGGTCAATTTCTTAAAAAATATTTTTATAATTTAGATGTTATTTTTTATTTTTTATTTAATGTTGTTAGAGTTTTTTTAAGGATTTATAATCAAGTTTTATTTTTTATGATGCTTTTTATATGATTATAGGTATTTTTATTATCTTAATTATATTTATCATGTTTAAATCTTTTTTCTGAACATATTTTTTTTATCGTTATTAGATATTCTTATAGATTTATGATGTTTTAATTTTTGGTGACATATTTTATATTATTATAGGTATTTTTGTGGTCCTAATTGTGTTTAATAGATTCAAATTTTGCTTTCTAAAGAGGAAAAAATAAAAATAAAAAAATATTAAATTTAGGTCCTAGACTACCTGGAGCAGTCCAGGTAGTCCACCAAACCCAGTTTGGTCCAGCTCGACCTCGAGTTGGTGCTGGACCATACTAGACCACGGACTGCTTTGTGCAACGTGAGAATTTCTCAAGACCAGACCTCGGGTTGATGTCAAACCAAGTCCGGTCCAGTCCATGCTCATCCCTATCCTAGTAGCCTTGTGCGGCTACTTTAATCATAAGTATCATGTACAAACCCCTATGGGGAATTCATGTAATCATGCACATATTATCAGTATAGTTATGTTATTCCTGTGTTGCCTACCGAACCGCATATCGTTTTTCGCAAATACTCTGAAAAAAGTTGAAATTGAGATAAGGGCATGACATGTATGGCTCAAGTTTAAACAAGTTAAATGATGGAGTTCTTTTATGCTTGATACATGAAAACACAATATTGCAAAAGATACGTGCTATGTTATGTCATTTTGTTGTGGATTGTATTGTATAAATTGCCATGAATTTTGGATTGGAAACGGAGGTTTATATCAAGAAAATAAAATAATTATGATTTTTTTTAAGAAGACTTCATATAGCGCTTCTTCAAGGAAGTGCCATTGGAAGTCATTTGGCACTTCCCTGGAAAAGTGCCATAAGAAGTCCTCCAGAAAGCGTCATAGCTTAATTAAATAATTAAGCTACGGCGCTTCCATATATTTAAGAAGCGTCATAGCTTGTTTTAATGGCGCTAAAAGCTATGGTGCTTCCCAAGCGCAATAGTGTTTTTTAAATTAAACGTCACAGCTTGTGTTTTTTGTAATAATTATTCCTAACCTAAATTATAGAAAAATACCATTTGAATTATAAAAACATTAAAATATTTAATAAATTAGAAAAAAAAACAAATATGTGATATGGTAGAAATATGAAATTTTGAAGTTTAGGTGCTAACAACTTGAATATATACAATGACAACTTAAGAATATTAATTAGCAACTTAGTATACACAATACCAATTTGGGGAGCTCAAGCTTTTAATATCTATACCGAATTTGTTATTTCCTATACTCAAGTTATCAACATTCAAATTTTAAAATTCTAGATTCCTACTAGATTACCTAATTTGTCCTTTTGCTAATTTAGTAGACATTTTGGGGGGTTTTGTAATTCAAATGATATATTTTTTTGTCATTTTTCCTTTGAAATATGTGCTAACACTTTTTCTAAAATATTCTTTTAATCAGAGTATTAGATATGGAAGATAAACAAAGAGTGAGAAAAATTATGTAATTAATAGGGGATAATATAAGAAATTAAAAAAAAAGAAATAACAATAAAATCTAATATTTATGATCGAAACCAAGGTTCTGAAATCTGTGACCGGTCGGGGTATTGTAGAGCCAGGAAATCGAACTAGCCCGTTTAGGCCCGATCCCATTAAGGGTCGAGCTTATGATTTATAGGTTCCAGAAGGAATCGGCCTAAACGGACCGGCCTGGTAAGGCGGGCCCTGCAACCTTGTAGGACCAGCCCTTTTAATATTTTTTAAAATAAATTAATATATGTAATATCATTATGACAAATTATCAATATAAGAGACACTTAAGTACCTAATAGAGTATTAGTAACACCCTAACAGTTATTAAATGGTTTGATTTATTTGGTTTTCTACAATAGCTTATTGATTTAATGTAATACCCCGAATTTTGGGATTGGAGGCTTGGGAATAAGCCTAAATTGAGTGGACTGCTAAGCCCCAATTTAGTAGATGCCCCAAATCTATTCTTTAGTGTTCCTTATATCTTTGGAGCATTAAAGAAAATAAAATGGTTAATTTTGAAGAAAGTGATTATGCTTACGGTGAAATCACTTATGAGGCAATGAGTTTGTCATATGATTTTGTATGAACGAATGATGAGAAAAAATTATGAAATTTTATAGGATGAAAGTAGACATCCCAAACTTTAATTTGATAGGTCATATGACTCAATTAGAGCTATATACAAAAAGATATGAATTTTTTAAGTTAGCCCAGAAAACTGGAAATTTTCTGGAACAACATGCAAAGATTGAAATTCTGGGAATTTTGTGATTTCATCTAGCAAAAGTCTATATTTTTCCTTGAAACTAGACTCAACAAAGGTTCTATAGGCTTTGGAATCACTTCAATCTGATTTTTCTAGAATTAGTTATGATTTTTAAAAGTTTAGGCGAAAAATCTGCCAGAAAATCCGAAAATGTCAATTTTGGAATTATGACATCATCATAAGGCAAGATGACATAAGCATGGGATTAAAATGTTTTCTCATCATCTTCAGCTCTCATTTCTGACGTTCTGCATAGCTGCATAGATAGAGAGAGAAGAGTTGAGATTTTTAGAGAGAGAAGGAGAGGAAAATGCTTGTAAAGGTAAGTGATTTCTTCAGTAAATCAGCTCCTAACGCGTATAACTCCTATTATAAGCTACTCCTTTATATTCTTTAAGGTTTGGAAGCTCAGTTTTCATGGTTAAGGAGGTTAGGGTTTCAGCCAAGAAGAGGAAAAGCCAGAGGGAGCTTGAGGTAACTTCCAAACCTTCGTATATTGACTATTCTAGCTGCTGTGGGCAATTTAATCGGTGAAATTTCACCAGATTACGTTGGTTCTAAATATGAAAAATGGGTTTGTGGGGCTGTTATGCTGCCAAAATTGTTACTAAATGGTAGTTGTAACCAAATGGAATAGTCAATAAAGTGGTTAAAAGTAGAAAGGAACACGTTTGTGGAGCCGAAATTGAAAAACCCCGATTTTCCTTGGAAAACCCATATAATTTGGCCAGGGCTATAAATGGGTCTTAAATATGGATTTTCAATGATTTGATGGTGCCATTGAGTTCAGGAGTGAAAATTAGGTGGGGTTACAGTTGGGTACTTTTTTAGAAAAGGCCGAGAAAGCATAATTACGAAAATGCCCCTAAAACACTGAAATAAGGGATGCCAAGGGAAATTTCGTTTTTTGGCAGTAAATTTGGTAATTCCAAGTCCTGAAATGGATTCCTTGGGCGAAAATATGTCAAGATAGCCTAGGTTAGAATTTCGAGAAAGGTACAGCCGGACCGGGTACAATGGGGCCGGGTTTCTAGGGGTATTTTAGTAATTTTTTAAGATAGACTCATATAACCCCCCCAAAAAACACTATGGAAGTATCTAAATCGTACATTTGACATTGTAGGATCGAATATGGAGCCCTTAACTGTTTGCACATAGATCGAGGCACGCGTTTCGAAGCGGAAAAGGGTTAAGGTAGGGGACTTACCTTACTTGCATGTATTTGATATCTTTGCTTGTGTAATGATGTATGGATTGCTTTACTTGATTGTGTAGAGCATATTTGAATAAATGAAGCTTTGTTTCTGTTTTCGCTGTGGCCATTGTCTTGTTGTATAAAACATTGAGCATGGAGAAATGTCATTATAGGGCATACATCTAGATAAATCTAACATGTCATACACATAGCATCAATCAAGCATGCATTATGGTATCTATTTCTTACTTAGATTCTCTCAAATCTCACCTTCCCCTACCAACAATTTAGACAGGAGACAACATAAGATATGTAAACAACAATGCAAAGTACCATACGAGGGGATTACAGTAGTTGAATGAAGAAGGGAAGAATTCTCCATTTCACAGGGATGAGTTTAGGCACCCTAGTAGCCTTGTGCGGCTACCTTAATCGTAAATATCATGTACAAATCCCTATGGGGAATTTATGTAATCATGCACATATTATCAGTATATTCATGTTATTCCTGTGTTGCCTACCGAACTGCATATTGTTTTCTGCAAATACTCTAAAAAAGGTTGAAATTGAGATAAGGGCGTGACATTTTATTCTCCCCCCCCCCGGTTCAATAAACTTTGTCCTCAAAATTTGGACGTCTACAACGTAGGGATTAATCCTATCTCATTCTATTATCACGCGTAGGCTCATAAGCCATGTAACACCATAGTCATATTCTCATTACTAATCTCAGATGGTATTTTGCATTCATCATCTTTGTCGAATACATATCGAGACTAACAACCTCAAACAAATCATTGGCGCCTAAAGATTAAGCATAAAGTTATTATGCTTCCGCAGCCCACTCTGAGGTTCATCTCTTCATATGAGCTTTAATAATGTCAGTATGATTTAATAAGAGTCTCACAGGAACCTCCCATGACTCCTGACGGCACCTACAATCTATATTCCTCTGTGCCCACTCTTTGCCCGATTCAACTTGAATCATTATGATCCATATAAACTCTTATCTCAAGAAAACCCATTCAATATGGGATTCATTACAATACACTATCGTTGAGGACCAACGTTTCGTAGCTCTACTCTATAATTCAACTTCATAGCGGCTACACTCTAGGGTTAGTCATCACGGTGGCTGCACTCGCGGGTTAGTCGTCACGGTGGCTGCACTCTAGGGTTCGTTGTCACGGTGGCTACACTCTAGGGTTCTGTACTTGGTGCTTCACATAGGCGCCCATACACCTGGTCAGCCCCCTTCCGATCAGAACTTTCCTTAGGTAGCCCTCTCCAATCAGATTTCACCATAGGTAGCCCTCTCCGATCAAAACTTTCAATCTTTGTGGTAGCAATATAACTCCACAATTATGCCATAAAGGCAACATTTCCATATTCAAAGCAAACATTATTACCATCTACTCAAGATTATGGATGGGATAGTTTAATTCCTGAAGCTTCAGCTGACATGATGCATACGCCCTCACTCGGCTTGCATCAATTCTCATCTAAATCTATGCCTGCTCGCATCTAGGAATTCAATTCCCTTCCCAATCCATGCCATCTGGCATCAGTGAAGACAACAAAGGCCTACTATAGATCTGGGATTATCAGTGTTGGTACTTTAATAAATTTTCATCATCAGCTCTCCGAAGCTCCTCTCACAATTATCATCCTATGCATAATGTTGAGTTCCAAGAAATTTCGATATAGGCATCTCATAATAAACAACAAGATTCAAAACACTGCGTATCACAACCACAGTTTCCATACTTCAGTTTGGTTGGAAACGTTTAGGGCCAACCATTGTTGCAACCCCAACTTGTTCCATAATTCAGTTCAATGTACCCGTAGGCACCATGTTCAATGTACCCATAGGCACTATTCATCAGCTTCGGCTTTTTATTATCACAGTCGCACCAGATTGCACCAGCATCGCACCCTTCCAGGGTAAGCTGGGTAACTGGGTACCTAGACTCAATCGAATATCCTTGCTCATCTTTTTATTGTCACATCCCTATTCTTTCTGACTAGACGCCAATCTGATGACTGGATGACCTAGTCGTCGAGGCTAGGGATGGACTCACAAAGATATTGGCATTCCCCCTTCTGATGCTTTTCTTTCGGCTTTCGCAGGATTCAAACACTCACCCTAGGGGTTAAGATGAGCGCTATGGCGAACCCTGCTACCATTGAGCTAGTGTCACACCCCCAATCTCTGATTGGATCCCACTTCCTGATATTAGATCACCTGGCCTGGAGTCCACCCACCTGCCTCGGGGTCGAGGGTGGACTCCCAAGGATATCCCTACTCCCCTGTCACAGCCTTTAAATCATTTAACATAAATGATCATTAGTCATGGAGAAACCTTAAGGCAATCACTATATCTCAAGTCTTCATGACACTATCAACTCACTTCCCAGGAGTCACCCATCCTAGGATTTTTCTGGGTTGAGCACGCTTAACTTTTGCGTACCCATACCTAAACGTAGATACCAGTTTCTACTGCTTCCGTCCATGGGTACTCCGCGACTACCGTCATTGTAAACATCATGCCAGCGGCCTCTGGTTGACTAAATACTATGTAATTTGACCACGGGCCTTGGTCGTACCCACTTCCTCGGGTTCCGCAATATCCTTATACCATTATCGTTTAGTATTGCACCACTAACTGCCCTTCGATACTCGCCATTTCTCAGGGATGATTCACAAATAAGGAAGATACCCTCCTTTGGTACCTCCCATCTTTGCATATTTCCTAGCACCGTGTAATCAAAACCATATCAGTATACCATCCTGTTGTCAAAACCGCCACTTTGACAAAACCACTCTGACTCCACCAGAACCGCTTTTGGCTCTGATACCAAAATGTCATGACCTTATCTCAATTTCTACCTTTTTCAGAGTATTTGGGAAAAACGATATGCGGTTCAGTAGGCAACACAGGAATAACATGAAGATATTGATAATGTGCATGATTACATAAATTTTCCATAGGGATTTGTACATGATACTTATGATTAAGGTAGCCGCACAAGGCTACTAGGGTGCCTAAAATCATCCCAGTGAAACAGAGAATTCTTCCCGTCTTCGTTCCACTACTGTAATCCCCTCGTACGGTACTCTGCATTGTTGTTTACATATCTTCTGTTGTCTCCTGTCTAAATTGTTGGTAGGGGAAGGTGAGATTCGAGAAAATATCAGTAGGAAACAGATACCATAATGCATGCATGATTGATGCTATGTATATGACATGTTAGCTTTATCTAGATGTATGCCCCATAATGACATTTCTGCATACTCAATGTTTCATACAACAAGACTATGGCCAAAGCGAAAACAGAAACGGAGCTTCATTTATTCAAATATGCCCTACACAATCAAGTAAAGCAATCACATACATCATTACACAAGCAAAGATATCAAATACATGCAAGTAAGGTAAGTCCCCTACCTTAACCCTTTTCCGCTTGCCTCAATCTATGTGCAAACAGCTCAAGGCTCCATATTCGATCCTACAATGTCAAATGTACTATTTAGACACTTTCATAGTATTTCTGGGGTTTATATGAGTCTATCTTGAAAAATTACTAAATACCCCCAGGGACCCGGCCCTATCGTATCGGTTCGGCTGTACTTTTTTCGAAATTCTAACCTGGGCCATCCTGACATATTTTCGCCCAAGGAATCCATTTCCGGACTTGGAATTACCAAATTCACTGCCAAAAGATGAAATTGCCCTTGGCAGCCCTTATTTCAGTGTTTTAGGGGCATTTTCGTAATTATGCTTTCTCGGCCTTTTCTAAAAAAGTGTCCAACTGTAACCCCACCTAATTTTCACTCCTGAACTCAATGGAACCATCAAATCATTGAAAATCTATCTCTAAGACCCATTTACAGCCTTGGCCAAATTATATGGGTTTTCTGGGGAAAATCGGGGTTTTTCGGTTTCGGCTCCTCAAACGTGTTCCTTTCTACTTCTAACCACTTTATGGACTATTCCATTAGATTACAAACACCATTTAGTAACAATTTTGGCAGCATAACAACCACACAAACCCATTTTTCATATTTAGAACTAACGGCATTCTGGCAAAATTTCACCGATTAAATTACCTACAGCAGCTAGAATAATCAATATACGAAGGTTTAGAAGTTACCTCAAGCTCCCTCTGGCTTTTCCTCTTCTTGGCTGAAACCCTAACCTCCTTAACCATAAAAACTGAGCTTCCAAACCTCAAAGAACATAAAGGAATAGCTTAGGATCGGAGTTATACGCGTTAAGAGCCGATTTACCGAAGAAATCACTTACCTTTACAAGCTTTTTCATCTCCTCTCTCTAAAAATCTCAACTCTTCTCTCTCTCTTTATGCAACTGTGCAGAACGTCAGAAATGAGAGCTGAAGATGATGAGAAAATATTTTAATCCCATGCTTATGTCATCTTGCCTTATGATGATGTCATAATTCCAAAATTGACATTTTCGGATTTTCTAGTAGATTTTATGCCTAAAATTTAAAAAATCATAACTAATTCTAGAAAAATCGGATTGAAGTGATTCCAAAGTCTATAGAACCTTTGTTGAGTCTAGTTGCAAGGAAAAATATAGACTTTTGTTAGATGGAATCACAAAATTCCTAGAATTTCAATCTTTATATGTTGTTCCAGAAAATTTCTAGTTTTTCTGGGCTAACTTCAAAAATTCATATCTTTTTGTATATAGCTCTAATTGAGTCATATGACCTATTAAATTAAAGCTTGGGATATCTACCTTCACCCTGTAAAATTTCATAATTTTTTCTCATAATTCGGTTATACAAAATCATATGACAAACTCACTGCCTCATAGGTGATTTCACCGTAAGAGTAATCACTTTCTTCAAAATTAACCATTTTATTTTTTTTAATGCCCCAAAGGTATAAGGAACATTAGAGAATAGATTTTGGACATCTACTAATTTGGGGCTTAGCAGTCCACTCAATTTAGGCTTATTCCCAAACCTCCAATCCCAAAATTCGGGGTATTACATTTAAACTTTAAAAAAACGCTAGTTTGGACATTAGATAATTATTTTAATTTAAATTTATGAGTTTTAAATATTATGTATCTCAATTTAAAGCAACATAATAAATAAATTATAAAATTTGAAAGTGAATTTTATTTGAATTAAAATGAATTTAGGGTTGAGCCTATGAAGGGCCAGCCCTGTAGGGCTGTGGGCTACATAAATTGGGGATTTTACAAGAAGCGGATCTAAACGGGCCAGCCTGTATTCCCGGCTATGGGCACTGAGTCAAGGGTAAGTGGATCAGATCGGAACTAACCCGGGGCCAAGCTGGCGAAAAATTGAATATTTTGGGCTTATTAATATAAAATTCAAAAGAAAAATTAAAAAATTCAATTTTTTAAAAAAATAAAAAAGATACTGAAATAGTTTGGTACACAAACTGGATCGGTTTCTTATTTGATTCGCTTGTTTCAGGACTGATCGACCAGTCCGATCCAAATTTTAAAACATTGACTGAAACACAAATATCTCAATTGAATATGCATTCAGCCACTCGCTCTTGTTCATAAAAGAGCCGAACTTAAAGACTCGGTTACTCTAAAATACTACTTTTTAGAGGTTCAACCTACAATTCATATAGGCTTATTTTGCTTTCTCAAGCTATAAATGTAAAAGTGCCTAATGTTTTTTTCTTTGGTCGAAAAAAAGTGCCTCATGTTTAGGATGATTAATTTTAAATAAAACTCCTCTTAAATTTACTTCATATGTTATAAATCATCATTTAAAAAAACTGTTTTTTAAGATTACAACGGTCATTCCAAAAGCAGTATCTCCAAGGCAGAGGTGGGAGAATGGTGAAGGTGGTCCCACTATATGAGATTTTTTGTGAGGATAAAGATAAATAAGTTAGGAAGCGCCTGCATGAGGTGTGAGGAATGGCGAAAAGGGGAGAGGGCATCTGTAGGGATTGTCGCTTTCGAGGTTTCTTGGAGGCTTTGTTGCAATTTCAACGTGACCCTGACCCTGACCCCACTCTTTCCCCGTGCTGACGTGTTTCACGTCCCTTTCATCCCTTCCCCCGGGGCCCCACCCTCACATGGCTCCCCCTCTTACCTATTCCCCCGTTCCCACCCCACGGGCCCCACTCCCCTATGTCGTCTTTGTGGTCCCCACCACACCCCCTCAGTCCACACCTACCCCTGCCATATCGCTCCCCACCCCTCTCTCTACTCTTGCTCTTTTATTTCCAAAAGTCTCTCTTTCCCCTTTTTCATAGAGTATTTCTCTCAGATTAGTATTAGTTAATACTTTCTTCTTATTTTTTTTGCCAAAATATTAGTTAATACTTAATACCATATTTTCCATTTCATTTTCTCTTACGAAATCCATCATCACCGTACACGTGTAGGGTGGAATTTCCGTGAAGCCGTGTGTGAGAAACTGAGCATGTGCAACTCTGTAACCGTTATCAGAGGAAGGCTGGCATTGTGCAAAGCAAGCCGTACACTCCAAAAATAAATAAATATACAAAAATATTTTAAGAAATTCAGAAGGAAAGAAACGAAAGCCGATTCGGATTTGCTTTTCCATAAAGCAAACACTAGAGTTCTGAGTCAGGCTCAGACAAAGCCTGCTGGTTCTTCGTTCGTGGGTTTGCTTTTCTTTTCTTTCTTTGGGTTTTTTATTTATTCTTTTTATGGATTCATCTGCTCCGTAGCATATAGATATTTTTTAGAAGCAAATTTTTGTCGTCATAACAATGCCTCAATAACTATATTTTTCTCATTTTGCTCTTACTATAATTTACAAAAAATTAATAACTTACTAGTTATTCCTCATATATGAAAATTAATTAAAAACGCCTGTAAGGATTGAGATTTATGGTAAGTATTACTCCTCTGCTCTTAGTTTATAGGGGAGAAAGAGGAAAAAAATTTGATCTTATTTATAAGGTTCCTTATCAAATTTTTCACATGAATGCTCATTTTTGCCATCCATTTATTGTTATGTTGATTTTATTCTCATAAAGTATAACATATAGACAGAGTTGATTTTTTTTTTTAGAGAAATTAAATAAAATAAATAAGTTATTTAATTATATCATATGTTGTGTATCATTGAATTATATATCAATTTATAAGTTAGGCAAAATAGTTTGGAAAAAAATGAGAAATGTAAATATTTTATAATTTAATTTTTTTATCAAAATTAAAGTAATTTAATTAACTTTGTTAGTAACTACAAAAAAAATCAGCCTTATCTTATATTTAGGGTTGAAAGGAGTATTAGATAGGGATAAAATTGAAAAGATTTTGAATTTCTTGAAAGAGTTAATGAAGTTGAATAGGAAGTATATTATAGTATTGATTTGGGGGGGGGGAAGATTTATGATAAGTACTATTCTCTCTTATCCTTTTTATAAAACACCAACTCTATCAATTCTCACACACTAATAAAAACAATTAAAATTATTAAAATTATCCTAAATTTAAGTAATTTACAATGGGTGGTGAGGCTGGAAAACAAGGGGGAGAGGGATGAGCCAAACATGTGGCACACGTTTTGAAGGGCCCTGGATCTCGCGGCTGCTTTACTTTAATCATGTTTTGTCTTTTTCTTTTCCAGCTTCGGGTTTGGTTAATAAAGCAAACATCAGAATACCAAATGACTATAAGCCCTCTCCTTTCTGTTTCTCTCTTCCTTTCTCTTTCCATTTCCTTCCTAAAATCCCATTTTAATTCCCTCGCTCCCCAAATTCCATGCATTCCTCTTCGGTCTTCCTTCCTTCACCCTCCCATCAGTAAAATAGTAAAGGATTATGGTATTTAGTTATTTACCCCTGCTACCCACAATTCCCATGCACTCTCATTCGCCTTCCTCACGTAAAACTCACTTTACCACTTTATCCTCCACATTCCCCACCTCACAAGATCAAAATTACAAGGCACTTGTCCTATCCTTTATGTAAAAGTTTGATATATAATTACTTGTTTGAATATTTTTTTATAAAAAAAACTACTAAAATTAAAATCACACAGTTTAAAATGTTAGTTAAAAGTAATAAATATATAAGATATATATCTTTTTTTATAATTATACCCTTATTTATAATAAGAGTGCATGAAAAATTATGACTGAAGATTTATTGCAGAGGGATAGTGGATGTCATATATTTAATAAGGGTAAAAATGAAATGAATAGTTTAAAATTTTAGACAAAAAAAAGTTTTATTGATTATATTAAAAAACAACCCTTATAAAAGATATTGTTCCTCGTAAAAGGGAGGGGAGTAATTTGTGTATATTAAAAAAAGTAGTTATTTGTAGAAAGAAGTGTGTTAACTTTATTAAAATGCCCTCTTTAATTATAATTTGTATTAGAACCATCCCCTCGATGAAACCGCTGTATTATATATTTATTCAATAAGGATGGTTTTAAAAAAGTTATAAATTTGAGATACAATACCAAACCCTTGTATTTAAGACCAAAGTAAACATTCTAATGAACTCCTATATTTAAGACAGAACGGAATATATGTGATATGTGTAAACTCCTTGACTAACTAGTTAGTTCAAAACCTTGATGTATAAGATTCTGTTCATATATTTATGTACATTTTCTTCATGCTATATTGTATATTCTATCAAAATTGAACACCCTTTAAAGTACTTATTTATGCAAATCAATATTAAAATCCAACAAAACTCCTCACATACTTATATCATACACTGTAAATTATGAGTCAAATCCTCGTACATTGTAAATCAAATTTAAAAACTAATTTTACCTTAGATACTGTAAGTTATAATTGAAAATCTCGTATACTATAAATCACAATTAAAAAATTTATTTTATAGACTCTAATCGGCATTATTCTAGAGTAAAAAGTTTATTTAGAGGCATAAAAGCTCTAATGCACTGTTTGGTATCATGGAAGAGTTTTTGATGGAAGTAGAAGTGAAAATTGAAGGGGAAGTAAAAGTGGAACTGGAGGTGGAAGTGGGGTTAAAAGTGTGTTCAGTACGATCATGAGAGTGAGATATAATTTTTAATTAAAATATGTATTTAAAATATGCAAATACCAAACTTCCCTCCAACAAAAAAAAACACCTTTGCCACACCCAGTGTTGTTCACCGTCGTCCCATACCTTTCATTTGACCAGGCGCCTGAAAAGTGGATGCAAATCGGAAAAACTAGAAACAAAATCTAACCATAATTGAAATGAAATCACAAAACAAACAAATGAACAAATAAAAACCAGAATAGAGTAATGAAATCACAAAAACATCGATTGGAAACTTGAACCCCAAATGCTAGGCAGAAATCAAAATCGCAAACCCAGGTCTAGAGGGAAATCTAAATCGCAATCCCAAATGTTGCATGAATAAAACTCGTTCACACCTGGCTAAGCTATGTTCGCTGTTGGAGGGAGATAACGACCAAGTTGCGTTCACTGCCAGAGGGAGACAAGGAAGGAGACACATTTAGATGTTGGAAGGTGAAGTTGTGTCCACTGCCATCACCGATGGAAATGGAGAATCATCTTTGTCGTTGGATGAGGACCATTACCGCGATCGTTAAAGGAGGGTCGTTATTGATGTCATCATGGAGGGTTGTAGTGGTGGAAAAACGGGCCAGACCTAGCCAGTTAAACGGGCTTGCCGGTTTAGGCCCAAGTCCAAAAAAGGTACCAAAATCAGCTAGAGGGAGACAAGGAGGGAGGCGCATTTAGATGTTAGAAGGGGAAGTTGTGTTCGTTGCCATCACCAATGGAAATGGAGAATCACCTTTTGTCGTTGGATGAGGACCATTGCCGCAATCATTAGAGGAGGGCTGTTATTGCCATCACCATGGAGGGCTTTAGTGGTGGAAAAATGGGCCAGCCTAAGCCAGTCAAATGGGCCTACCGGTTTAGGCCCGAGTCCAAAAAAGGTACCAAAATCAGAGGCCTGACCCATTTAAGTAAAGCGGCCTACGGGCTTTAGGCCTGTTTATCTTTTTTTTTTGCCATGACTTTTTTTGTTTCTTATTTTCCTAAAGACTAAAATACCTAATTTAAAACATAAATATTATCCAAGTTTAATAAAACACAAATACTAAGACTTAAGTCCAAACTATAATTAATGTCCACAACTAATCAAACAAGTCCATAGCCACAATCAAACAAGTCTATAAGCTTCAAATGTCAGTAATAATAGAACACCTGATTTACATTTTGGCGTACATATACACAAAAAGAAAAAAGAAAGTCAAAGAAGAGAAACTTCAAATGAGGTCTAAGTCAGTGTGAGAGCGTCTCTGATATGAAGGTTAGATTAGGTTAAATCTGCTTCCTGACCACTGCTTGCTGCCCACTACCCTATGCCCAGTTTTTTTTAAAAAAAAGTTAAATGAGTTTAAAAGGGCCGGCCCTACAGCAACTTGCCTCCTTCCAAAGGCTCTAAATTATAAGCCCGGCTAGTAACGAGCTCGGGCCTAAACAGGCTTGGCTCGATTCCCGGCTCTAGAGTGCCGTCACCAGTGGAGGATGATCTTCTTCACTACTGGTGTAGGATTGCCTTCGTCACTGGTGGTGGACATCGCTGCTGCTGACGGTGGAAGGAAGAAGAAATAGCATAAGGGTAAGGAGGGAAAAAGGGCCCATGGAAGTAGAGGTGGAAGGTACTTCCATGGGTTGAATGATGGAACACACTTCCATTGATTTTGATGGAGGTGAATTTCACCAAGAACTGACTTCTAGTGCATCAAACAGTTAAAGATGTGAGTTCCACTCCTACTTCCACTTTCCTCATCCCACTTCCATGCTACCAAACGTGGCATAACTAATTCCTCCAGTTTAAAAAGGTTTTGTTTTTGTGTGCTGGGAAGTCTTCATAAAGTTAGTGTCTGTTTGGGATGACGTTTTTTTAAAACATCACTGTGGCTTTTGACTTTTTAAAAACTGGGATGTTTGGGTTAATATTTTGACAACTAGGCTTTTTTTCCAAAAACAACTTTTGATAATAAGCTAAAAAATATGGCTTTTTGAAAAAAGTCACTTTTTTACCGTTAATCCAAACATAAATCACATTTATAATATAACTTTTATCTTATCTTAAATTTATAAAAAACATATTAAAAAAAAACCATTCCAGTCGCCACTTAACCCAAACAAGCCCTTATAAATTGCATTACATGTGAGAAATTCTTGGGCATTTTGAGAGACAATGGACCTGGCCATGAGTACTATTTTGTCTTTCTCTTACTTTCCTTTTGTAACATTGAGGACAAAACAGAAATCACAACCCAATGTACTTGGCCGCATGAAACGACATCTTTTTCCTTGCAAATTCGAAACGTAAACGACATCTTTTCCCTTGCAGTAATTATTCACGATTTAACGGGAAAAAAGCATCATTATTTTACCGATAAATATTAAAATATTATATTTTTCTAATTTGTACATGAAAATAGATTCATAATTACCACCCTAAATCCCTAATCATCATTATTATTCATATTACAGGTCCCTTCCCCTCACGACTTATTCGTCACCAACTTCGTTCAGTCCCCCTTCTTCAAACTAGGATCTTAAAAAATGAGAACTCTTGTAGCTAATGAAAATTAACTCCTTATTAGCTCTCCTTCCATCTTCTTTTCTCGAGCTCTCATCTATATTACTCTCTGCTCAGTTCTCTCTCTTAATCTCTAGGCTTCATTCTCTCCCCCCCCCCCCTCTCTTCGATTTCGATTTTTTTTAGCTCCAGTGATTATCTGAAGAGTACCAATGGAGTGTGGGTGCTTGATCTTCGGAGAAGAAATTGCAGGCTTCTTCGGCGCTGAAGAAGTTATGTTCTTCCATCTTAATATACTGACTCTGGTATGCTGATTTCTGGAATTGAAAGCAGTTCATGGAAGACGGCGGAGACGATGGAGAAATCAAAAGGTGGTGGTGGTGCTGGTGGTGGCTCTGAAGAGCTTCCGGCGACGAAATGCCCGCGTTGGGACTGTTATCTTCGTTCAAGATTGCGCTAGAGTCGCTATCGGAAGCTCCGTCTTTGAAATGATCCACCGTCGCCAAGAGTGAAGCACCACCACCACCTCCGGCGACTCCATTGAAGCACCCATAATTCAAGTCCTCCTTGCACTGTGATTCAATAAGAATGGAGGTTTCAGCCGGCGGCGGTTCACTCCGGTCAGCCTTTTTCTCATCGGAATCAGACCCCGTTATCTCCTCTCCCTTCACTGAAATATCACTCTCTGTTTGCTCCTCTTGTAATCTAGATTTCAATTCCTTAATCTGCAACACACCCACCATCCAAATTCAATCAGAAAATTCATAACAATAATGGGTTCATGTAAAAGCTTCCAACTTCGATCATAATCATAATAATCTCTTACCTCTTTGAGCAATGCTTCGTTGTCCTGTTGAAGAGTGTCGAAATTAACTTTGAGGGCCTCATAATTGGCTTTAAGAACGCCGTAATCCCTCTCTAACTGCTTGGTCTTCCACCGTGCACGGCGGTTTTGGAACCAAACGGCGACTTGACGAGGCTGTAACCCAAGTTCTTGAGCCAGCTTCACTTTCCTCTCAGGCTCAAGCTTGTTTTCGACCTCGAAGTTCTTCTCTAAAGCTTTGACTTGGTCAACACTCAGACGACGTTTCTTCTCCGACATCATCAAATGGCTTGATTCTTCCACACAACCTTCCTCGTCCACTACTCCATCCAAAATCATGGCTTGGAACTGATGATCCCTCCCATACACATGATTATTATTGTTATTGTTCCTCGGACTGATTTCATCTGACAAATTATTATGCATACCCAGAAAAGAAACTCAGAAAGTGAACATGAGAAATTCTAATTCAGGAAAAAAAATTGACCGAAACAGACATAATAGAATATTTATAAAAGCTTTGAAAACTTTCTCGTGGGTGTTTGTAGTTGATCACGGAAAAGTCCAGACCCGGGGGGGGGGGGTTGTGGGAACGGGCGAGCCTTTACTGAGAACTGTCTGAGAATCATATAATAACAAAGCAAATAAAGAAGATTATTAAAAGAGGGTTTTCGTTAGACCTCTGGATGGGCACATAGTCATCAAAGCACCCAAAGAATCGGAGCTTTCAAGTGATCTCTTCATGACTGGATGAGAAAGAAAATTACAACAAGAAGAACAACTCTGCACACAGATCTTTCTAGATCGTGGGTTGTTTTGATCCCAGTTACAGAAGCAGGTTAACGTACTAAAAATTTGATCTTTTTCAAAGATCTCTCTCAAAGGGAGGGTTTGTTTTTTTCACTT
This sequence comes from Inga leiocalycina, assembly GCA_963242795.1. Classification (NCBI taxonomy): domain Eukaryota; kingdom Viridiplantae; phylum Streptophyta; class Magnoliopsida; order Fabales; family Fabaceae; genus Inga; species Inga leiocalycina. The sequence continues at coordinate 50,300,343 of OY725327.1, read as the reverse complement.
AAAAGGAGCCATTGAGAATGAGAATGAAAATAAAAAGGAACACTCGTGTGTTAAACAGCACTGAACAGTACTGCTTAATAATATCTCCGTGGACTCCATAATGTTCCTTATGTATAATTATGACTACTACTTCCTCTCCCTCTTGACCCATAAAACTAGACGAAGAAGGAGATGAGATCAGAATTTGGAATCCATGGAGGTTGAGTGAAAAGGGTGGGGGTAGAGAGAGAGAGAGAGAGAGTGCTAGAGAGATGACGAACCCACGGGAGTGTTTGGATCTTGAAGAGGGTATAAATAAGACAAGTGAGGGGGTGCAAGGTAGGGTTAGAAACTGACTGGGGTTAGGGGTCGAGTGGTTTTTGGAATGAAATGAACCCAAATTCATCCCAAATGCAACTTCTCTCCTGAATGGTTCAGTGTAACCGGTTCCAGCCAGTGACCTTCCGGTCTCTCCACCGTTTCAGAAAGAGAGATATCTCATAAAACGGCTCGACTGCATTTAAGCCCAAGCTGGCTCCAGTCTTGGCTTCGTGGCTTACCTCACAGCTAGAGCCGGGAATTTGGGCCGGCCCAGTTTAAGCCCGAACCCTTTTTCCGGGCTTATAATTTAGAGGCTAAAAAGAAAAGTGGGCTTAAAAGGGCCGGTTCTTTTAGACCCGTTTAATATTTTTTTAAAATAAATTAATAAATATAATATCAAATTATCAATATGAGAGACAGCTAAGTACCTAATAGAGTATTAATAACAGGCAAACACTTATTAATTGGTTTGATTTATTTTATTTTCTACAATGATTTCTTAATTTAAACTTTAAAAAATAGGCTAATTTGGACATTAGATGATTATTTTAACTAAAAATTTATGAGTTTTAAAAATAATGTATCTCAATTTAAAGCAAAATAATAAATACATTGTAAAACTTGAAAAAGAAATTTTTTTTGAATTAAAATGAGTTTAAGCCCGTTTAGGCCCGAGCCCGTGAAGGGCCAGCCCTGTAGGGCCGAGGGCCTAAAAAATATTGTACTTTTTAGCAAATGGGCATAAACGGGCAGGCCCATTTAGACCTGAGCCCGTGAAGGGCCAGCCCTGTAGGGCCGGGCCGACCTGTATTCCCGGCTCTACTCACAGCTGGGGGATAGAAGTTATTTTTTTGGGAAAATTTCATTTAGCACTAAAGGTGTGACTTAATTTCAATGAGCCTCCAAAAGATTCTGAAATTTCACTGCACTCTTTAAATTAAAATGAAATTAAATTTTGTGAGTGAAAAAATAATGATACCTTCTTTTATTTTTTTCTTCCAAAAAAGCATTTGCAAGATATATAAAGGGTATTTACAAGACAAATAAGGGCGTTTACAAGATAAATAAAGGGATTTGAAAGAACCTAAGAAATTAAAAATATTTTGGCCATTTATAAGATAAATATGAAAATTTACAAAACAAAATGGGCATTTACAAGACAAATAAAAGGATTCAAATGAACATAGGGAATTATAAACATTTTGATCATTTACAAGACAAATATAGAAATTTATAAGACAAATAAAGTAAGGGCATAATTGACTTTTCACCTACAAGTGGATGCAGTAAAATTTCAGAATTTTTTGAGGGTTGACTGAAATTAAGTCACATATTTAGGGGCTAACTAAAATTCTCCCTATTTTTTTTTTATAACTAGTGGATAAAGTTTAATATTGCATAAGGGATGTTTATAAACGGGTCTGAGCAGGGCAAGACATTTACATGATACCTAGCCCAAAAGATAAATGGGTTGCATTATGCAACCCATTGCCTATCCCTGTTCAATGAAAGCCATATTAATTTGAAGTTGGGATGGATAAGGTTTATAGGGCAAGCTTTCATGCTAAAAAATCTCTCTCATATTAAGAAAATGATGAATCATCCAAAAAAAAAAAAAATAGAAAAATTATAGTTTAATATACAAAAAAACATATTCTATGTAATTGTCCTTTCTCAAGTTTGATGTTTTGATTCAAATCATGAGCCAATAAAACAAAGCTTGATGTTTTGATTCAAATCATGAGCCAATAAAACAAAGCGACATTTGCTAAGTAAATATAAAATCTATTTATTCATTACATTCTAATTGAATGGAAATTAAATACTTACCGAGTTTTGTCAAATATTGAACATAAGTGTACAAATTGTATGTATGTATGTATGTATGTATGCATGCATGTATGCATGTTACAATTATATATAGGGTTAAGGTGCAAATTTACTAATAAAGTTTTAAGCAAGGGGCGCCAGACACAATTATATTTTAACGGCGGCAAAAATACGTATAAGGGATAAAAAATGGAGCATCCACCACAAACCCATTAACTTATTCATAACGTCCATTAGGTGTGATTGAAAATTGTCTATATGGCATTTAAGGAGATAAAACGTCCATCGCGACGCCTCCAATCTATGACGACAATACCTATTCGGACCTTCATAGTTGTCCTTACGACTAGGTTATCCGATTACCAAATGGCGCACTGGTAAGCTGCAGTAATTTGTAGCAATGACTTGGTAGCGGTTGGATCATATAAACCGCTACAAAAATATGGTGTCAAACGTGACATTTTTAGCGTTGAATTTGTAGCGATTGAAGGGCAAAACTACTACAAAAGATAAAAGGTTGTAAATTTGTAGTCGTTCATAGGAACCGCTACAAGGTGTCTTCTAATTTGTAGCGGTTTTTGAGGCAATAACCAATACAGAACACAAAAAGTTACAAGTTTATAATGATTTCATGGAATCACTACAAAGTGTCATATAGACCGAAGTGAGGTTTCGTGATTTGTAGCTATTGAGGAACCAGTTTTGGGTACAATAGCTACAAATCACACAGCTATATAAATGCCACCACCCCTCATTTTACCGCTTTTGGTAAAATCGTTCGCCGTGTGTGCTCTAAGAAGTTTTCATCAGATCTGAGGTTCTGTTCGAAGATTTAAGGAGTTAGGTAATCGAGGTTAGTAAAGTTACTTATTTTATTTCATTTTTTAGCTGAGTAGATTTGTTTTCAGTAATTTTATTGTTATTTAAATATGTTTTTATAATATTTATGAGTTTCTGAACCTATTTTGCCATGTGTAATCTTCTTTTTATTAAACCTTTTTTGTCCATGCGTTTTTTCTTAGGTTTTAAAAGATATTGAAGTTTTTTTATTTTGTTTGGTTATGTGTAATTATATTATTATAATATTTTGATATTATTTATTTATAATATTGGATATCTTTATTTTGGAATTATATTATTATAATTTTTTTTATAAATATTGGTTAGGTGTGATAGTAATTTATTTTTAGTATTGACATATTGTACATTTTTAATTGGTTAAGTGAGAAATTATAATCAATTATATTTGTATTGATTTTCTTATTAAAAAAATTTGTATTAATTTCAAAAGTGAATCATTATAGTTATAAAGTTTTTTGGAAGAGACAAGGGGAAAGGAAAGGCGGTAGATGAGTGTACCCCAAACGACCTCTGGAGAAGGGGAAGAGTAGTCGTGCTAGAGAGCACCCTACAGGGAGACAGGACTCAGCGCCTCCACAACAGGTGACCCCTTCAGAGGTGCCTATTCCATCATAGGCACATGATATTAGCGTGAGCGACTATGAGGAGCAGGGGGATTTTGATATCAATTTTCCCTTGAGTGAGGCGGAGTGGTTCCTTGACGCCGAGGAGACTAGGGACCATAATCACCCACGACGGTCATCTTCCGGTTGATAAACTATATTTTTTATATATTTTATCCAGCCTTATTCATTTATTTTGGGAATGATTTTAGGATATTTTGAATTTATTAGGAAATATTTAGATCATTGGCCAATTTTATGAAATAATATAAATATGAATTAATCATGAAATTATTGGGTTTAAATTGTCAATATTTTAATATCATATTTTGTGATGGATTAATATTTCCAAATATATGATAGATCATGATGTTATTTAATTCTTGCATGTTAAGAAAAAGAAGATTATGAAATCCTATGGTAGAGGATTAATTTGAGAAATTTGAAGAAGATCTAATGGTTAAGTTTGAATTGACTAATTAAATCCTAATTGGCTCAAATTTTATACCCAAAGCTATTTTCTCCTTCCATTAAAAAGACCTAGCTGCCACCATTATTCATTCAAGCTCTCATTGTAAAAACAAGCCGAATCTCATGGATTAAGGAGTCTGAAGGCAGCCTCGAATATTGATTCTCTCATAATCTCCTTGCACGCACATCCTGTATGATTTTTTTTGATTAAATACTGGAATTCATTAATCTAACATAAGATTAGTACAATGACAACTCAAAAGAGGCAAATCTATCGATCCGTCATCAACCAATGCCTGCTGAAAGAACAGGTGGTAGTTGATCAAAGATGACAAAATGTTCAGTACTGTTATAAGCAAGCTTAGCTAAACAATCCGCTTGGGTGTTTTGATCTCTAGAGATATGGTTAACAAGGACACACCAATCTCTAGATAACCATTCTCTAGCCTCGTTAATGATCTCTTTAAACGGGTTACTCTCATCACATCTCCTAGTAAGGAAATGAACCGCTTCAATACAATCCGTGGAAAGAATGACATTCGTTAAATTCCTATGCCAGCAAATTTGCAGACCCTGGATGATTGCGATAATCTCTGCTATGACCGGTGGCACTCGTGTAAGTCTGCCATGTATCCGCATAGCCATCCACCATTGTCTGTTCTAGCCACTCCGGCACTAGCACTTTGACCTGAGTCAAGGACTGATCCATCTGTTTTGAGTGTACCGAAACCCGGTCTTCGAATTAGTTGGCCTTCATTCCCTCCACCGATTTGTGTGTAGAACTTGCAATGATTGATCAGGTCCATTTCCCAACTTGCCCGAAAGAAGCTTGATTGGGCGGTCTGGCAACTCGATCCCGTTTCTTCTCTGAACAGCTTCTTGCATCTGTCTACCCAGATATCCCAACAAACGTAACCAAATAGAGTTGCCTATCTGACCTTGCTGGTGAAATTCCGTCCAGCTTCATGGTTAAGGTTCCACTCGATCCACTCCATACCCTGCAAATTTATAAAGTTATTCCACATGATAGGCTTAATTATGGATATCCACCTTTCACGCGCGTTCGTACAATCCCGCAGAAGATGCATCAAATCCTCATCCTGATCACATTGATAAGGACAAGTTGCGAGATTAGATAGTCCTCTCCTGACTCTGAGCTGCGCTGTATGAACCCTTCCATGTGCCACAAGCCACATAAAGGATTTAATTTTCTCAGGAATTTCCCATTTCCATAGCTTCTTGTATGATTTTCACCTGTGAACTCACCAACAAATTCATCCATCAATTATTATAATATTCTTCTCCCACCTACAATATTTCCCATTCAAATTCCATCATGACCGTGGCTTTTACCAAGGAGTTTGGAGGGAGGGCAAATTTCATGGCAGTTTAAGCATTTGTGAGGTAATTTGGGAGCAGCATGGAGGAAGCTAGTGTTGGAAATTGTGCGCTAAGGGTCATTGGACTGCCGTCAAGAATATCCTAAAGTACTTAAGAAGGACTAAGGACTTATTTTTGGTCTGTGGTGGATTAGATGATGAGCTCTGTGTAACCGGTTACACAGATGCAAGTTTCCAAACTAACCAAAACGACCTTAAATCGCAATCTGGATATGTATTCCTCCTAAATAGTGGAGCAGTAAGCTGGAAGAGCTCCAAGCAGAGCTCTATAGCAGATTCTGCAATAAAAGCTGAGTATATAGTAGCATCAGATGCAGCTAAAGAAGCCGTTTGGATCAGAAAGTTCATTACTGAACTAGGGGTGGTGCCTACCATCTCAAATCCAATAGATTTGTTCTGTGGCAATAGCAGTGCTATTGCACAAGCCAAGGAGCCTAGGTCACATCAAAGGACCAAGCATATACTCAGGCGATTTCATCTTATTAGAGAAATCAATGATAGAGGTGATATAAAGATATGCAAAGTAGCAGGAGAAGATAATGTTGCTGATCCTCTTACTAAGCCACTTGCACAGGCAAAGCATAAGCGTCATCTTAGAGCAATGGGAATTAGACAAATTAATGATTGCACCTAGGGCAAGTGGGAGGATGTTGGAAATTGTGCCCTAAGGGCCAATCATTGTACTTTGAACATTATTATTTTAATGAAATTTCTCCATTCCATTATCATATTATTTGTATGTTAACTATGATAATTGTATCCTTGGATAATTCATAAAGATTGTCCTAAAATGTCCCTGGTCGGTCAACTATGCGGGAGCAGAGATGAAACAAGACCAGCATGACTTTGATAAGATATGGAAATACGAATCAAAGTCTTAGGTACTTGTAAGAGTACAAGGTGCTGGACCGACCCCGTATGAGAAAGCTACATGGATCAAGTCATAAGCTTTTCTCATGTATAACCACGTCACAATGCTCTTAGACCTGAGGTTATCATGAATTCCTACATGAGAGTTGCTAAGCTTTGAACTAGTCAAAAGTCACTTTTGACCGGGTGATGATAAAGGCTACGATCGGGCTTAGTGGTTTTTCATGCAGAGGAATATGAATGATCAAGATGGAATTTGTCCCTCACATTAGTAGAGAGATATTACTGGGCCCCTCGATGAGTGAGTCTGAGAAATGTATGGACATACTATGATGAAAGGAGTTTCTGTCTCTGTTATCAGGCTACTCAGGAATCGAGAAAGTAATGGTCAGGAATAAGAGGATGACATTATCCATGCCTTATCCTTGATCAATATATCGTGTGACAAAAGGGACGTGACATGGTTGTATGACAGGTTGTATTGTGATAACGATCCTCATATGAATTGGGTAGTCGTAATGTCTTGCTAGAGGCCACTTGCGACCTTTGGGTTAGTATAGTTATTGGCCCATTGCCAACTTCATATGGGCCTACAGGGTCGCACACAAGAATGGCCCAACACGAGATAATGTTTAATTTAGGGTGGACGAATTATATATATATATATATATAATATAAAATTCTTTAATAATATTATATAGATATATATATTTTCGAAATATATATCTTATATATATATATATATGTGTGTGTGTGTGTGTATATATATTATATGATATTATTATATTGTTAGTTTTAAATTTAATTTATTAAGATATATTAAATTTAATAACTAACATGATAGAGATATAGTATCTCAGATTTAATTTATGAAGATAAATTAAATCTAATGGCTCTTTATTTAGATTAAATAAATAGGTTAAATTAAAACTGTTGGACAGATTTAATTTAAACTGAATTTATTTAATTAGCTCATCAAGATAATTAATTGTTAATTAATTTTGAAATTAATGATGATTAATTTTGGAATTTGAAAATAGCCCTCATAGGTTATAAACTTGATAGAGCAGATATATTTAGACACACATAAGAATTGAGAGCCGCAAGTGAAACCCTAGGAGACATTAGAGGCACTAGCACGCAGTCTTGGTTGGAGAGCATTCGTGTGAATACCGGTAGAGGGAGCGGACCTGACGTGTTGGCTCCTAGAGATCGTGAAAGCTCTGAATCATAAAAAAGGTATGAATCCTTTCAACTTGATTTAAATACCGTTGATAGATCCTCGATTAGTATCGGTGAAAATTTTTAAAGTTCTTCCGCTGTGCCTACCGATCCTAACAGTAGAGTTTAGGATTTATACTTAAAGACTATAAGGGAATGTCTTTCCTTTTATCAATTTGTTTCAAAACTTGAGATTATTTAACTTTAAATAATTTTGAGTTGTTTTCTTGATAACAATCTAGTTTTAAATTGTAGATATATTATTTAATTTGAATTAAATTGATATTTTGGATTTGATTTATGCTTAAGATGTTTATTGGGATTTTTGTTTGCAAACCCTTTGATTATCAATTAGATTATTAATTGAGTTTTATTATTAATTTAATTGTAAATTTGGATTTATCCTCTTGATTATTTAATTAGGTTGGTTAATTATCTAGTTGTTTAATTAGGTAATTGTGAACATAATTCTCAAAACTATCTTAAAACTATTTTGACTAGTTTTAATGGATTTAATTAAGTAGCATTTATTCCATTATGAGTTTTCTAATAGATTAGGTATTATTGATCTTAAGGGTTTCCTAGTTTTAATTAGGTAATTAATTCTAATATTTAATCAATCTCCTTTTGGTCTAATAAATTGATATGGGCTAAGAAAGCTAACTTGATATAAATTCTAAGTTGTCCCCTCCATCATGATAACTGAATTAGATCTTTGTTCTTTGTCTATCTTTTAATCAATCTCTTACTTATGATTTTAATTCTCCTTTCATAACCCCGCCGAATTGCATTTTCATATAGATTAGTTTAATTCTCATATAGGTTTTAGAATCAACTGCATTAGTGCATTTATTTAGTTTAATTGCATTTAGATAGGTAATAGTGTCTTGCACTCTAATTTAGGTCAATTCCATTGCTTTTTTTTATCACTTAAAATTAATTTTAAAGAAAAGCCACAACTTGCTTATTGGGAGAATAACCTAGGTTGATCTTAAAATACATAATTAATTGGGACTTAGTTTAATTGATTACTTTAGCAACAAGAGCAACATCAACTGGATTTAATGTGCAGGTTCAAGGTAAGTAATTGTTTTAATAAGTTAATATTTCAATTAAAGCTGTTTAAACGTGAAATTATATTTAATTAAAATTTGTGATCAATTGTGCAGATGAGCAAGGGAACATCACTAACAGGAGGCTGGATGTGGCCGGTCTAAATCAGCTTGGGCCACACTCACCAGATTTCAAAGCTCTCATAATCAGCCTGCTTGACCATACAAGGAGGTTTACTGAATACAATGTCAATTATTTCAAGTTTTACCCGGTTTTACAAGATCAAGGATTGCTAACCCAAAATGCGGATGTTAATGGCACCTTCAGGACAAGGAGTTATGTAACGCCCTAATCTTATTTCATTTTTAGAGTACTTGAGTGCAGTTCCGTAAGCAACACAAGAATAGTAAAAATATACTGATATTATTGAACAATGTTACTTGATTACATTACAGGTTTTTCCCACCAGGTTTCATACATAATACTTATAGATTTTGAAATAATATAAGGTCTTCAGATAACCAACGTCTTTGTTTGATCTTGACCGGAACCTTCAATTACCGGTAAATACCATTTTGCCTACGGAGCCTTTTTCTACTGCTGAAAACTTTATACATTTTATGAAAAAGGGTGAGACTCGAGAGAATCTTAGTAATAACTGACAATTGATCATAGAACATGCAATAATAAATATGCCATGTACCACATACAGCAATATTATAATAACATATAATTCAGTTTGGTCAGTTCAGTTGGGAATGTTCAGAGTTAACCACTGTTGCAACCCTTACTTGTTCCGTCCCTCAATTGGGATTAAGACCACCAACTAGGCATAATTCGGTGTACCCGTAGGCACTAGAATTCCATTCAGTGTATCCATAGGCACTATGATTTGGTTCAGTGTACCCGTGGGCACTGTGTATCATACATATTATAGAAGATGGTATGCACAATGCATATAAATATTAGCATAATGTATGAAAGATAGAGTTACTACCTGAAATAGCCCCTTCCCACCTAATTGTCTAACTGTCTTGATCCGGCTTGGCCACAACTGTCTGGTCCTAAAATTCCAAGTTTACAAGTAACCAGTTATTACTTGAACTATTACTACTTTTAATCACAGTTTGTTGGTTATCTATCATAGTTTCAAAAATTTCTGCATAGTACAACTCTGCATAGTGCAGTTTAACAATTTTCCAGAATCTGGCAGATTTTTTAGTTAACTTTAGAAATTCATAATTAATTCTAGAAAAATATAATTTGACTAATTCTAAAGCCTATATGAATCTCTTTAAATGTACTTTCATGGAAAAATACCCAAATTAGATTACTGGACTCATATTATTCCCAGAAATTCGCCAAACATAAGTTATTCCAGATTACATTTCAGAAACAAGGCACAAATTTGAAAATCTATATCTCTTAGTATACAAGTCCACAAATTCTGTACTACCTATCAAACTAAAGCTCTACATCTCTACTTTAATCCTATAATTTGCATAATTTTTGAACTAGGTTTGACCTACGAAATCCATTGCACAACAACACTGTCTCACTGGAGGCAAATCAAACAACATGCACTTGCAACTTCAAAAATTTCCAATTTTGTATACATGCTTCCAAAAATCATAAACACATATATCCCCACACAATTTTCCCTTCTAAATCCAATGGAACTATCAAAATTACAAAATTCCAACTTCGTCCCCCTGTTCTGCACTTGGACGAAAGTTAGGGTTCTTAGGAGGAAATATGTGTTTTCTTGATTTCTCTTGTTTAACCACTTCCTTTCCACTTCTAATCACATGATCAACTATTTAAACACCATTTACACATAATTAATCAAGATTTAGGCATCACCGCCCCTTAGGGTTTGAGCTTTCCAAAATCACAAAGTCATTAAAACCAAGCCAATAGCTAATCAAACCAGCAACAACATACATAAATCAACATATTAGGTAAGATTTCATGATTTACCTTTGATTCCTCCTTTCTCTCTCTCTAAAATATCCTTTCTCTCCTTCTTCCCTTGGAATCTTGCTTGCTACACATGATTTTCATGGAGGAGTAGAGATTAGATCAGGAATTACACAAGTTAGAAGGCACTAGCCCTTGAAATCACAAGTCTTACCTTGGATTTTGGCTCTTTGTTCTCTCTTGAAACCCTAGTTCTTCAAAGCTTTTCTATGACACTTTCTCTCTCTTTCTTGGGGGGTGTTTTGCATGAAATGAAGAAGGAAAGAAAGAGATTAAGTGTTTTAAAATATCTCTATCCATCTCTCTTTAGTTTTTTAAAATATATTAATTTATGACACAAGTTTTATTTATCCTTACCCTTTCTTAAATCTGTGTCATAGTTCTATTGACTTTAAACCAACTTTTACTCCTCCCTTCTTAGCCCAAAATACGCCACCCATAGTTCAAGAAGAGATAAATGATCTATCAAAATATCATAATTCCCACCTCCTCAAACAATGATATTAAATTGTTAAGTAGCATGAGGAAATTGACCAAAACTTCATCTTTTTGTTTGGTCAAATATGCTTTTCTCTTTCTCTTTTTATTGTGACCGGATATAGCTCTTGAAGGAGCTAAGAAATGCTTCTTGAAGTATCTCAATTCTGCCTCCTTAAATGATAAGTTTAATTGTAGGCAATTGCCTACAATTTTTGACTTTTCCACCACATTTATTTGGCTAAAACTTGCTCTATCTTTATTTTTGGCAAAATTATCAAAATAAATATTTTCCCTTCATGTCCAGCCCATTTGGACGAAAATGAGTGTGTGTGCTGAAGAAAATAATTTCCTTTGGATTAATATGGCAAATTACTATTTTACCCATACATTTTGTGGTTTTCGCTCAAAACTGACAGCATTTTCACCCAACTTTAAATATTCATAACTTTATTTGTAGAATTTCAATTGGAGTGATTCCAAAGGTTATGAACCCCTTTATTGAGTCTATTTTTAAGGAAAAATATAGCCTTTAGTCAACTGGAAGATGAAAATTCCCAGAATTTCAATCTTTAGACGTTGTTCCAAAAAGTAGCCAGTTTCACTGGGTAAACTTGAAAAACTGATAACTCTTTGTATACAGCTTCAAATAATCTATATGACCTATCAAATTAAAGCTTAGAATGTCTACTTTCATTCTGAAAAATTTCACATTTGTTTGAACATCATTTTGTCATCCAAAATCACATGACAATCCGCTGCCTCGCCAAAAATTGCATTGGCAGCACTATTCACATTCAACTTTTTAGTGTTTAATTCCTATAATCCAGAATTTATAGCAGGAGGCTATTCAAGGTGGGTAAATATTCATCATTCCATTTCATTAAATACAAATAATTCTAAGGCATATTGGCAAATAAAATTTGGGGCGTTACAAGTTATGCAAGCAACAGTGACGGTAATATATACAATTTGGAGGCATCCTTTATTATGAAAAACTTGTTGATGTCATCGAATTAAATTACCAAGGCTATTTCACCGTGGCACTCTTCAAGTGTTCGTGGGCAAATACAACAACTTTAGTAGGACTCACAACTGATGAATTAGGCATCACATCAGTAAATTTCTCTCAGCCAATTTACACTGGTCAATCTAAAGATGATAAGCCATATATTCTTGCCTCAGAGGTACACCAAGTTTATTATATCGAGGACGAGAGGTACAAAGATTGTAATATGGTGGTTCACTTAAAGCCTCGAGACCTTTTTGAGATAGGTGATAGTGATAACATTGCCTAGAGAGTGAGCCCTTCCAGCCTGCCAATTTTGACAACTTCTTCCATGAAGGCGATGACAATTTACCTATAGTTAGGTGCATTTTTATAAGTTACACTTTATTATCACTTAATTTAAATATAATTTTTGTACAAAAACATACACTCAACACTACCATTTTCTCCACACATGTTTTCTTTAGGAATGGCAACAAAGAATAATTACAAAATCATCACTTTTGTTCTTGTAAAGCAATCAATTTATTTTTTTAAAAAAATATCCAACTAATATTTATAGTGGTCCTTAACTGCTACAAACTACAACATAAATGCAACAAACATAAACTGCTACAAACACCGTTACCTTAATCGCTACAAATGTTTCGACGGATCCCTATAAATACCCACATCATACCTCATTTCTTACCTTTTCCATTTCTTTCAACCCCTCTCCTCACTCATTTTTAATTCCCTTCTTCAAATTTCTGGATGAAGATATGAGCTTGTAAGGTTAATTTTTTCCCCAAATCTTGATTTCATTTCTTTTTATTTAGCTTCTTCATATAATTCTTATACTATTTTTTCTTCTTCTATAGATATTCAAGGATACTTCCTTCCTCTACATTTTCAACATTCCATCCATAAATATATCTCTTCATCTTCAACTTCAACTTCAACTTCAACTTCAACTTCAACTTCAACTTCAACTTCATAAAGTGAAGAACCTAAATGATTAATACCTACACATAATGTGTCTCAATCTTAAACATAATATTCATACTTATCTAAATTAATTTAATAATTCTCCTCAAATAATAATTATTGTCATTTAAATTATTATTTATTATACAACAATTCAAAATAATATTGGAAAAATAAATTTAAAAAAATATTGGCACAAAAATTTTTAAAAATTTATACAACATTTTGATTTAAATTTTTGGTATAACAATTTGAAATTTCATTAAATATTAGTAGTGGTTGGGTAATCGCTACAAATGTTTGCCACTATATTTTCAAAATTTTGAAATTAATTAGTAGCTACAAAAGTTGGAGCCAAATTTTCAAATTTCATTTCAAGCCATACCCACATTTTGGCAAAAAAATTTGGAGCCACATTTGTAGCGGTTACTAAACCACCACAAAAAAAAAAATTAATTCCCTAAATTAAAATGACATGTGTAGCGGTTCTTTAACCGCTACAATATGCACCTAGAATATCTAATTTATAGACACATCTTGTAGCAGTCATAGTAGTGGTTTTGTTGACACGCGTAGCGGTTTTGTTGAACCGCTATAAAATTATTTGCAATAATGTATTTTGTAGTGGTTTGCTTAACCGCTACTACAAGCGCTTGTAGCGGTCAGAACTGCTTCAAATCCGCCATTTAAGCTGCTACTAAAAGGTAATTTTTTTACAGTATTAATGTATGTTTTAAGGCCCTTTTCACGTCCGTTTTCAGTGGGACTCATATATGAGTGAGTTTGAAAGTTTGGAAATGACATCCATTAAAAAACGGACGCTGTAAGCACTTATAGTGTCTATTTTTATAAAAAAGGACGTTGTAAGTTCATTTTTTATTTTTGCATTATATTTTTCACTACTCAGCAACTAAACTTTGTATAGAAACATCCATCATTTGATAAACAAAATGTACATACAAACAGTACAGCAACAACACTTCATCAACTATTACTGCTATCTAAAATAATCAAAATGTCCAAAACTGGTCTAAATGACTACTATCTAAAATAAACCTTTTATCAAAATAAAATTTACTCATTATCTATTTGTTGAAGAAGATGTTCAGCCAAAAGGTCTTGGATAAAATTAATGTCTTCGTCTGAGTAGGCTCCTCATTACCAAAAGTTTACAAATGAAGAAATAAGCTAATATAAATCAATTAAGTGAATGAAATAATTAACAATTTAACTATGACAACAAAAAGTTGATCATTTGAGCATGAAGCAGCGATTACGTATTCAAAATCTGTAATAACTCCACTATGAATGATATTATACATATAAAGTAGAACATAGTATTTGCACTCAGTTCTCACTGGTTGCTAAGGGTACTATAAATCAAAAGCAAATGGTTAAAATGAACAAAGACATATATAAAGCGACTGTCAACAAAATAACTTGAATTTAAACTACTTACTATAGAATAAAACCACTTTGCATCTTTATGTTTACCTTCTCGCCTCCCGCCCATTAATCTATATGTCTTAAGTCCACTATCATTAAAATGAAAATCACAAACATTAAAACGATTTATTTAAGTCAAGAACCATACTTACATCAAGTTTTTTATATTCATTATATGAAGTTATCCAATCACATATGATCATTTGTCCTATTTTTTTATATGGATAATAATTCAAAAACAAGACACATGGTCACATGTAATTAAAGAACTTAACAAAATGATATAAATAATTTGACATAAGTATTTTCCTTTTAAAATAGATATATAAAATTCCCTTAAAATAAAATGCATATCACACACACCTTCCTTATGTATTTTATATTTTATATTTTATTTTTGTCCATTCAATTGTTAGTTGGCTTCTTAATTTGTCTCTGAAAATTTTATTTTGAACAAAATTCCCCTTATTTAACATAAAATTATTTAAATTTTTATATTTACCAAAAAAAATTAAATAGCTAAAAAATAACTCTAATACATATAATTTCAAACTTTCCCTAATGCTATAAAATTTATGAATATGAATATATTATGAATTTTTATATTATTGATTATTATTAATTTTTATTATAGGACCATACTTACATTAAGTTCCTTACATCCATTACATCAAATTTTCCAATCACACATGACAATGTGTCTTATTTTTTACCAAATTTTCTACCCCTTTATTATGTATGTGGAATCATTTCTATTCAATTTGTTAGGGGTTCATTTATGAATTCCGGCTGTTGAGCCGTTATTCTTATTCGTAGTTGCAGTGAGTTTAGCGATCTTGATTATGACTTACTTCAATTATGCGCATTCGTACTCTTCATACATATATTCTTGCCATGCAAATAATTTATATACAACAAATTAATACACGTTCTTTCTTTCTTGATTTTTCATCTTCTTTCCTTCTTGCTCATTTTCGTCATTCTTTTCTTTTGTACTCCTGTACCTATATGGTTGGTAATGGGTGAGATTCTAGGGAATCTTTGTAGCAAACATTACAAACAATAAATGTAAGATGAATGTTAGTGCATGATATGCTTGCCTTACATAGGCTCATGTTCACATGATGATATTTTGCATGCTCAATGTTTAGTGCAATAGACTTATAGCCACAGCAAAAATAGAAATAGAGCTTCATTCATTCATACATGCTTCACATAATCAAGTAAAATAATACAGCAATTCAATACACATCATAAATATCACATACATATAAGTAAGTTCACTACCTTTGGACAAAGTCCTTTTTCTTGTCCCCATTTCTTCCAACCATAGTAGCTTCTTGACTTTGTTTCATTCATCTTCTTGACTTCTCATGGCACTAAATAAATACCACATTATTAGTGCCATTATAAGTGAATTCTCAATGGGCTACATCAGCCATATGAGCTTACTTTTACCCTTGGAGTTCACACTAATTACATTTGTCCCATTCTTTCTTAAATGAGCATGATAGCCAAAAGTTGCCAGCATTTTGACCAAATTTTTAAAATTCATAATTAATTCTATAAAACTCTAATTAGGGTAGTTTAAATTCCTACTTAAAGATATTTGAGTCTATTTTAAATGTAAAATATTACTAAGACCCAATTCAAGCAACAGAGTTCCAGAATCATGACCAAAGCCATACTGGTTCAAGTTTTTGTCTAGATTCAATACCTGACTTCAAAAATTCATAACTCTTAGTGTACTGGTCCAAATGGCACCAATGACCTATCAAAGTAAAGTCTAATAAGTCTACTTTCATATTGTAAAGTTTTATTGCTATTGGACTACATTCTATTACCTAAAAACACAATTCATTCTGGCTGCTACGTAGGAAACCCTAATTGGCAGCATTATTCCAACTTTTGGATTTCAATTCCATTATTTCTCAAATTTCAAGAACCACTTATTCCCACACAATTTTTTCCAAAGAATCCATTGCAAAATCATTCTCCTCCTACCTGCCTTGTTCAAATCGAAATTAGGGTTTCAAACCAACAATTATCAATTTGTTCACTATACTATGTTCATATGCTTCCCAAACCTTATATAACCACAAGTATATGAGCAAAGCATAATGAAACCCTAAATATACTATTTGGCCAAAATTAGGGCAACAAATAAAAGGCCCAAAACTTTCACTAAATAACACAACACATAGGTTAAAAGGAAGCTCTTGTTTACCTCTTGCTCTTTCTTGGGCTCTTTTCTTGATTCTCCAACTTTGGCTCTTGATAGATGACATAAAACACCTCCCCTTGAAATTATAAAATTATAGAAATGAAGCGCTTAGGGAGAGGGACAACATTCATGAAGACCTCAAGATAGAAACTCACATTTGCTTCTTGTCTTCTCTTTTCTCTTTCTTTGCCTAGTTTGACCGAAATTTTGAGCATGTTAGAGAGAGGAAATATTCTGATTTTTGTCTTCCTTGGCCACTTAATACATGGTTGAAAATAGCCTAAAAAGAATTAGGGAAAAAGAAAATAATATGTGGCAAAAAATACTTCTTCTTTTCCAAGCCAAGTTAACTAACCAAGTATGGTTAATTGCACTTTATTGACTCTTCTTTCCTCTTTTCTCTTGCTCTTTGGATGAATTTGGGCTACCCAAATGGAGAGAAAATGTTGACATTCTTGCTTCTTTTAGCTTGCCATTGGTAAATAAATTCCCAAGTTGGAAAAGTTTTAAAACTTTTACTAATTGACCAAGCTATTCTCTTCTTTCTTCACCCTTAATTTTGGGCCTTTTTTGTGACCTTAAGGAGAGAAAATTTGCTTTTCTATTCTCATAGCTACTTCTTACTTTTGAAGAGCAAATCCTAGCCTTTCAATTTGTCTTCCAATTTTGACCTCAAGATCAAATGGCAATTCTCTCTCTTGCCTTTGATTATGGCATTATTATTTCTTGTGCCAGTAAATCTTTCAACTCTATTTCTTAATTCTTTATAGACACTGCTTCCCTTTGCCTTTGGATCCGGATTAGGTTTTATGTCATACTGACACATCTTAAAGGAATCAGGTATTTTCTTTCGACTAATTCTCACCGAAATTTATATTCTATTGCAAGTGCAGTTTCTAAAATTCATTCTATTTTTCATTCATTCCTGGGACTCTTACTAAAATAGGCTTAGTAGTCTGCTTTATTTAGGCATATTCTCTAGCCTATAGTCCCAAAATTCAGGGTATTACAATTCTCTCCCTGTTCAATAAATTTTGTCCTTGAAATTTTTTACCAGTCCAATTCTTAATAATACTTCAAAAGGACTATTGTAATGAGGGTTTCATTTCTTTACTTCTATACCTTTCTAACACCTCAAATTCTAGGGGACACCTCAATTCTAGAGGTTTTGTCATTCAATTCTATTTCTATTCTAATAGATCTTGCTCGTTTATCCTGCATATGAGTTTCTTCAATTCAAGTTCTCAGACTTATTTTCTCTTGACTAACACTGTAGCTAGTAAGTCGTATTTGACTTTAAAAGTTCTGATTTCTAAGCCCTTCTATCAGTTTCTGTTCCTATATTATCATGACCATCAACTGCACCACTTTTCAATTTAAAGCATCTGCAATGATAATCACATCACTACTTTTTTGTTCATCTACATTGTCGTATATTCTACTTTTCTGATTTTTAAATATTCAAAATTCCTATGGTTGCAGTACATTTTTGTAGCCTCACCATACAACATAGTGTTGTTACATTTTCAAAGCAAATAATCGCTGGTAGCTCAATTCACATTGGGGTAAGTCATCTAGTGAGGTTTCAATTATTGAGAGGTACACGACACCATTCTATCCTGCATCACAAGGACATATCCCAATCCTTTCTTTCTCTTTCATTCTATTGCAAACCATATTGGTCACTTCACTGCAAACCATACGGGTCACAATTCTCTACAGACCCACACAGGTTGCCTTATTCATTCTTTGCAAACCACATATGGGTCACATTCTTTGCATACCACACACGAGTTAAATTCTAGGATCGGGAATATTAAATACTGGTGCGAGTTTTAACCTCTCTTACAGCCTTTTGAAATCCTCTAGTATACATCATGCCACATAAGAATTTCTTTTTGCAATTCTTTCTTTCAAGTGAGTGGCAAAGCAATTCAAGAAAAATTCTGAATTCATCTGGCAAGATCCAGTAAATTGAATATTTCTGCAACAATTTCTGGCCTCTTCCAGTTTTGTACTACTCCATTCTGGCTTCCTCTGAGGATCCCTTCTTTTGAGACAACAAAGTTAACAAATGACCACTATAAATTGGTCAAAAATTATGTTAAAAAAATCCAATTCTTGAAAAATTCTATTTGCAATTCAGTTCATACAATTCAGGAAAATAGCAGGTGCATTAGTCAGTTCAAAATTCAATTTTCACAGATGCTCTGGATCAGACAACTGTTATAGTAGGTCATTTATTCTGTATACATTCCAGGCTCCACTTTTACTACTCAAGTCATTCATACCCTTATGTAATGTTCACGAAGTATGCAAAACAAACCATCATTCTCTAGCATTTACATTTATTCACAAAACCTAACCGGTCAAGTTATTCATTCACAAGACCTAGCCGATCCAGTTCAGCATTCATATTTATTCACAAGACCTAACCGGTCAAGTTTAGCATTTATAGGACACACTGGTCCCTGCTCCTGACGCTAGGTATTCATAATTCACAATATACTTATAAGCACCAATGCCATATATGTAGATAGTATAAAGTGTTCAATTCCAATATGCATACAAGCACCAATACCAGATATGGAAGTAGCATAAGTTGGGTAAGTTCAAGGACAATTGTCCCTTACCACAACGCCAAAAAATTCTCATTCTTTGACACTGCTTTTACACATGGCCTCTTGACCTAGGGCAAATTCTAGCCTGTGCAACCTCCACCGTAGCACAAGGCTATGTCAGGGTGAGAGCCTACGATCATGCAGAAACTCTACTAAACCAGCTCTGATTCTATACTACAGCTATGTATTGAATGCTCGTCAGGTCTAACTGTTCGGGGTATCACCCCATGCCATAGGCATGTCTAGTCTTACTGCCTACCATACATTCTTGAAAGGATTATACTTGTTGGTAAAAACATATATGCAGAACCATTACATAAGATATGAGAGTAAGAGTTCACTTGACTATTTCTGTCGAACCTGTTCTTTCTTAATTCTCTTGTCTGTCTTTCTTTCTGCAACATCATTGGAACTCCCCATGGTGATTCATTGGGTCGTATAAGCCCTTCCATATCTTTACAATATACCATTGCAACAAAAACAAGTCCTTAGG
This sequence comes from Inga leiocalycina, assembly GCA_963242795.1. NCBI lineage: Eukaryota > Viridiplantae > Streptophyta > Magnoliopsida > Fabales > Fabaceae > Inga > Inga leiocalycina. Next base: position 50,280,519 of record OY725327.1, on the reverse strand, counting down.
AGAATCACACCCCAAAACTAACTGATAGAGTCGGAGAACGCAAGGCTTTCTTTCTCTAGCAGTTCTGTGTTATGCTCTTATGATTCCACCAACTTATCTGGGGTCATTCTGTTTGGACTTTTTGATATCAGTCCAACTTCAGGCAGAATTGCAAATTCTTCTTCCCTAACCGGGAATACTCTACTTATACTTTTCATCATATTGGCTGCCATATACTAATCGACTCCTAGTATAGCTTCAAGTTAGTGGAATGGCTTCAGATTCTTTCTTTCTTCATTCATTCTTTCTCTTATTTCATCAGGGAACTATTTCCTCAAACATTCTTTCTATTACTCTGTCCTATTAAGAAACAAGCTTTTGTTCATTCTTTCAAAGGGAATATTCTATAATCAAGATCTTTTCTTATGCTAGATTAGTAGCTAGCAACCTTTAGGAACCTCATCCCCATAAGTACCATATTCTAGCACCTTAATTCATTCATATCAATTCAAATCCTAATAGAGCAATTTAGCTATTGGTTTGATTGTTAGGTTACAATTCAGTTGGTAGCAACCTTCTAGATGTCTATCCAACTTCTAGGTTCATCAACCTATTCTAGAACCCCAGCCATACCCAATAAGCATGCTAAAACCATCATGATTCATTCCTTCTATTCTATTCTCTTAACATTCAAGTAATATCCTTAAATATTCCTAAAGCATTACTAGCTGTTGAGTCGTTATTCTTATTCATAGTTGCAATGAGTTTAGTGATCCCGATTACGACTTAATTTGATTACTTGGATTCATACTCTTCATATATGAATTCTTGCCGTGCAAATAATTTACATATAGTAAATTAATACATGTTCTTTCTTTCTTGAGTCTTCATCTTCTTTCCTTCTTTTTCATCTTTAACATTCTTTTCTTTCGTACTCCCGTATTGATATGGTTGGTGTAATATCTCAAAATTTTGGTTACCAAAATTTCTTATACCATTAGGGTATTAAATGGGATAAAATGGTAAATATTGACACACTTTGAATAGCCTATGGCTATAAATTTTAGATCATAGGGATTAAACACTAAAAATTGGAATGTGAACAGTGCTGCCAGTGAAGTTTCCTGTGAGACAGTGAGTTTGTCATGTGATTTTAGATGACCAAATGATGTCCAAAATATGTGAAATTTCCTAGAATGAAAGTAGACATTCTACGCTTTAATTTGATAGGCTATATGGATTATTTGGACTTGAACACTAAGAGTTATGTTTTTTTTTGAAGTTAACCTAGTAAAACTGGACATTTTCTGTGGTAGAGTCCAAAAACAATAATTCTTAGAATTTTGATCTTCCAGTTGGATAAAAGCTACAATTTTCCCAAAAAGTAGACTTAATAAGGGTCACATTTCCTTTGGAACCACACCAATTGGACATTTGTACAATTAGATATGAATTTTAAGAGTTTAATAAAAACTTTGCCAGCTTTTGGTCTATGTGCGAAATTAATAAGGTGATGGAAAAGTTTTCATTTGGCTAAATAAAATACAAAGCCCATATTTTTCCCTTTTCCTCATGATGTTGGGACATCCAAATGAGGGAGCATGAAGGGAATAAATATGAGATAAATATCCAAGAGTTGAAGCAATTTTGTCCTAGCAAATTGAAGTTTGTAAAAAAATTGTAGGAAAAATAATTACAATTTCGTAATATTATTTGAGGAGGAAATTTTTGATAATTCAACAAGCAAGAAGTTCAAGTCTTCAAGTAGCCAAAATAAGGTAAGTTGAAGGTGACTTTCCACTTGTTCTTGCCTTATTCTTCATGATAACTCTCTCTAACCTCTATCCGTTCTTGAAACACAAGACTACCAAGCAAAATCATGAGGAAAGAGGAGGAGTTGTCCATGGTTTTAAAGAGAGAAAGAAGAGAAATCAACGGTAATCTCAAGAGCTTAGCTTCTCTTGTTGATTTATGCTTGTTGTTGTTGTTATGGTTGGGTATTGGCTTGGTTTTCATGATTTTGTAATTTTGGGATGACTGAACCCTAAGGAGAGGTGATGCGCAAATCTTGATTAATCATGTTCAAAAGCTGTTTAAGTGGTTAAGTATGTGATTAGAAGTGTAAGGAAGATGTTTAATTGCATGGAAAGTGAAAATCACATTTTCCCTAAATTTTATAATATTCATCCAAATTCTGTTCACAGAGGGTTAGGACTGGATTTTGGTGTTTTTGATGATTCTATTGTGTTTAGAATGGAAAATTGTGTAGGAATACAAGTGTTCATGATTTTTGGATGCTTATGTTTAAATCTGGAAATTTACGAAGTTAAGGGGAGGAGCTATTTGATTGGCCTTCAGTTAGGCAGTATTGTTGTGCAATGGATTTTGTGGGACAAACCTAATCTAAAAATTATAAAACTTGACAAGATTAAAGTAGAGATATAGAGCTTTAATTTGATAGGTTGTTTGTAACTTTTGGACTTGTATACTAAAAGATATGGATTTTGAAGTTGTGCTCTGTTTCTAGAATACAATCTGGACTAGTGGAGGTTTGGTGAATTTCTGGGAATAATGTGGTTGTAGTGACTAGAATTGGATATTTTTCCATGAAAGTACATTTAAAAAGCTTCACTTTGGCTTTATAATTAGTCAATTTGGAATTTCCTAGAATTAATTGTGATTTTCCAAAGTTGATTGAAAAACTGCCAGTTTTTTGGAAAACTGTGAAACTGCACTGTATAGAGATGTATTGTGCAGAAATTGTTGAAACTGTGATAGATAACCAAAAAAATACGATTAAAGGCAGTAATAGTTCAAGTAATAACCAGTAACTTGTAAACTCTAATTTTATAGGAATTGGAAAGAGCCCAAGCCCAAACCAAATTCAGAACTCGTTTAGTATGCAAAAAATAGTTAAGGTAGTAACTCTATCTTTCATACATTATGTGAATATTTAAATGCTTTTTTTATGATATCTTATGTGATATGTATGATGAACACTGTTTTTCTGTGTAGGGCAATTATTTGAGGAGGCACATTTACATGCTTGGGAGCAAGAACCCAACCGAGGTATTTACGGATAGTGGGTAAGTAGCCCCGACTCATATGCACATGCCATGTTGTTTGTGTTTACGGATAGTGGGGAAGTAGCCCTGACTCATGTGTACATGTTGTGTTGTTATTATATTGCATTACATGGTGTACATCATATTTATTTATCACATTCGATATGACTAGTTGTATGTTACTACTGGGATTCATTTGAATCTCACCCTTTTTTAAACTTAAAAAATATTCCTGTTGAGGATAGTGGCTTGAAGGGCAAAAGCGTCAATATCGGCGATAGAGGAAAACTGGTGTAGTTCAAGATTGGACCATTGGTAATCATCCGTTTAGCTAGGTTTTGAGAATGCTGTATAAATTTTTCGAACCTTATGGTATATTCTGTAATGTAATGCAAGCACTTAATATCATTATTCTTATGCAATTTCTGTATGCCTACTGAACTATTGTGTATTTACTCTGGCAAAGATCAAAATTTAAGGGGTTTGGCATTTTTGGTATCAGAGCCAAGTTATTAAGATAGCTGTAATACCCTGAAATTTGGGATTGGAGGGTTGAGAATAAGCCTAAATTGAGTGGACTACTAAGCCCCGATTTAGTAGATGTCCCAAATCTATTCTCTAATGTTTCTTATATCTTTGGGTCATTAAAGAAAATAAAATGGTTAATTTTGAAGAAAATGATTATGCTTACGGTGAAATCGCCTATGAGGTAGTGAGCTTGTCATATGATTTTTAATGAACAAATGATGAGCAACAATTATGAAATTTTTTAGGATGAAAGTAGACATCCTAAGCTTTAATTTGATAGATATATGACTCAATTAGAGCTATATACAAAAAGATATGAATTTTTGAAGTCAGCACAGAAAAACTGTGAAGTTTCTGGAACAGCAGGCAAAGATTAAAATTCTGGGAATTTTGTGATTCTATTCAGAAAAAAGGATATATTTTTCCTTGAAACGAGACTCAATAAGGGTTCCATAGCCTTTGGAATCACCTCATTTTGACTTTTCTAGAATTAGTTATGATGTTTCAAAATTTGGACAAAAATCTGCCAAAACTATGTAAAAATCCGAAATTGGGAAAAATAATTAATTAAAAAGGGATATGATATAAAGTGATCATCTCCTTCCAGCAGCCATAAATGACACCATTTTTAGTTTTAGAGAGAGAGAAGAGTTGAGATTTTTAGAGAGAGAAGGAGAGGAAAAAGCTTATAAAGATAAGTGATTTCTTCGGTAAATCGGTTCCTAATGCGTATAACTCCGCTCCTAAGCTATTCTTCTATGTGATTCAAGGGTTGGAAGCTCAAATTTGCTTGTTGAAGTGAGCTAGGATTCAGCCAAGTCAAGGAAAATCAATTGGGAGCTTGAGGTAACTTCCAAACCTTTGTATATTGACTATTTTAGCTGCTGTGGGCAATTTAATTGGTGAAATTTCGCCGGATTGCCGTTGATTTTAATTTATGGAAATGGGTTGGCCTAGGTGTTATGCTGCCAAAATTGGTACTAAATGGTAGTTGTAACCTAATGGAATAGTCAATAAGGTGGTTAGGAGTTGAAAGGAACGTGTTTACGGAGTCGAAATCGCAAAATCCCGATTTTTCTCGAAGAACACCATAATTTCGGCCAGGGATGTTTGAGGGCCTTAGAGTTGGATTTTCAATGATTTGATGATTTCATTGAGTTCAGGAGGGAAAATTATGTGAGGTTACAGTTGGGCACTTTTTTCGGAAAAGGCCGAGAGAGTATAATTTCGAAAATGCCACTAAAACACTAAAATAAGGGCTACCAAGGGCAATTTTATCGTTTGGCAATGAATTTGATAATTTTGAGTCTGGAAATGGATTCCTTGGGCGAAAATATGTCAAGATAGCCCAGGTTAGAATTTGGAGAAAAGTACAGCCGGATTGGGTACGATGGGGCCGGGTCCCCAGGGGTATTTTAGTAATTTTTCAAGATAAACTCATATAACCCCTAGAAACACTATGAAAGTGTTTAAATAGTACATTTGACATTGTAGGATTGAATACGGAGCCCCGAGCTGTTTGCACGTAGATCGAGGCACGCGTTTCGAGGCAGAAAAGGGTTAAGGTAGGGGACTTACCTTACTTGCATGTATTTGGTATCTTTGCTTGTGTAATGATGTATGTGATTGCTTTACTTGATTGTGTAGGGCATATTTGAATAAATGAAGCTCTGTTTATGTTTTCGCTGTGGCCATAGTCTTGTTGTATGAAACATTGAGCATGCAGAAATGTCATTATGGGGCATACATCTAGATAAAGCTAACATGTCATACACATAGCATCAATCATGCATGCATTATGGTATCTGTTTCCTACTGAGATTCTCTCAAATCTCACCTTCTGCTACCAACAATTTAGACAGGAGACGACAGAAGATATGCAAACAACAATGCAGAGTACAGTACGAGGGGATTACAGTAGTGGAACAAAGACGGGAAGAAGTCTCCGTTTCACTGGGATGAGTTTAGACACCCTAGTAGCATTGTGCGGCTACCTTAATTGTAAGTATCATGTACAAACCCCTATAGGGAATTTCCATAATCGTGCACATGATATCAGTGTATTTATGCTATTCCTGTGTTGCCCACCAAACTGTGTATCGTTTTCCGCAAATACTCTAAAATAAGTGAAAATAAAATGAGGGTGTGACACTTTGTTCTATGGTTTTTACTTCTTTTATCTGTAAGGTTGCTAATAAATGTTGTATTTCTACGGGATCATTATTTGGCAAAAATTGAACCTCATGTTCATTATTCTTTTTCTGGATTTTTTCATCTTTTCTTCTATAAGATCTAGTTATCCTTACCCATGCTTCATACTTACTAGGTGTGGTTAATATTAAGGCTTTACTTATCATGTGTATAGGAAAATATTGTTCTAGGGAATCAAGTCCTAATATTACATCGCAAGATGGTTCATTATACTGATTTAACTCTTATTAATAATTCATAGTTTCTTATCTGTACATTTACATCTTTTACTTCTAATTCTATCATATGGATTTCTTTTCCTACAGTTTCCATCCTAAATATCTTATTCTTTCTTTTCCATAATTCTGGAGGTAAGACATTATATTTTGCTACGATTTAATTTGCTCTTGTATTTACTAAGACATGATATTTTCTTACTCTACATTTCTTATAATTGAATTTGACTAAAATATAATATAATGGCCTCATATCCTAGATAATACTTCTAGTCTTTGTTTTAATTGTTTCTTTACACTTCGTCTCCTATCTCTTTCTTCCAAGACCATATTAAACTCTTCTTCATATAATAGTGGATGATTAACATATATGTATTCTAGTCTTCTATTTTCATATGTATGGGTTCTTATTTTTTTTAGTATAATTATTATGAAACTTTTATCATTCTTTGGTATTATTCCTTGGTAATCTTTTTTATAGTAATAGCAGTCATTTTCTTCTATTATTAACCTATCTATTTAATATCTAGATAACACTTCCATATGTGTTTTTAATTTTTTCTTTATAATTTTCCTTCTACTATTAGCTTCCGTAAATCTATTAAATTCTTCAACATATATTTCTTGGTGATTAAAATATATATTCATTAATCTTTCTATTTCATGTTTATGTGTTTTATTTATTTTTCTTATCATAAATCTTACAAAACCTTTATCATTTTGAGGTATTCTTATCCTATTTCCTTCTTTATAATAGTACCAACCATTTTCTTCAATTCTTATCCTATCCATTAAGCTTTAGATAATAGGTCTAAGTTTTGTTTTAATTCCTTAATTATATCTTCTCTACTTATTAAGTTATTTATAAATGATCGATATTCCTCCACAAAGTTTTCTGGTTGTTCAAAATATCCTCTTTTAAACATATTTCTTTCTTTGTTTGCTTTCTTTATCCTTTTTATGATATATTGTATTAGGCTTCTATCTGCACTTGGTATTATTATTCTTTCATCATCTATATAATAATAGTCATTCTCAGGTCCTAATATTACTCTTATAACCTTCATATTATTTGTAATATTCATATTAACTTTGGAATTATAATTGTTTGATAGTTTATATTTAACATCATTCTGTCTGTTTAAATTCTATAAGGTCTTACTTTTTCCAAAAATTCTTTTCCTAGTAATATTTTATAAGTTCTATTTTTATATTCTTCTACACATAATACTAATTCTATTATATCTCTCTTATTGAATCTAACCATTGTACTTGTTTTGGTTCCTTTTTTTTCTTCTATATTATTTTCAGTGTATTCTAATTCTATAGTACTTGTTTCTCTTCTTTCATATGTAACACCCAAAAGTTTCTATTCATCGAATATATTGTAATTATTCGAGAAATTCAATAAAATGGTGAATATTCATAAGAAAATGAGCAAATTAATTCAAGAAAGAAAATTAGATTACAAAGGTAATGGCAAAATCGAAACTTTGCCAATGTAGCACAAGATTAATTATTTTCCAATTAATTGAAGTTAATTTAAATTAATTAAGGAAAATAAAGGAGAATGTATACTTTGAATATTCTTAGTAGAATAAATAAAAAGTTGAGAAATTGGAAGGACTTGTGCATAATTCAATTAAAGGCATTATGAAAGTATTGAAACAATTTCTAGTTCCCTTTCCTTATGAATTTTCACCTAGCACAAGGAAAATGGGAGGGAAAAATGATTATTGGGATTAAATATGCCAAATGTCAATATTCTATGGTAATGAGATTAGTTTATAATTGATTAAGAAGAGTACATGTCTAAATGCATTAAAATATTGCTTAATGGACAACGTAATCATGATTATGGTACAATACTTGAGTGCATAGTTGGATTAGTTGGAAGAAGCAATTTAGTTAACATAGAGTATAAAGGGGATGGTTTTTTAGGCTAACCAAAGGGAGAGGAAATTAGTTCAAAGCTAATTGAAGCCTAATGACACAATTGGAAGACGATAAGGCCAATGACAAGTGTTAACACAAGATGAAGTCTTGAAAATAAAGTAAATAAAGGAAAGAGAGATATTTTATAAAACACTTTCCCTTCCTCTTCCCTTGCATATTTTAAGGTAAGAGTTGATCTCTTAAGCATTTTTCTTGTAATATTGCTTGGAAACCTTATCTAAACCCTTCTTCTCTATAGAATCCATGGTTTAGAAGACACATTTTGAGCTCAAGGAGAGAGAGAGAGGAGGATTTCTAGAGAGAGAGGACTCAAGAACTCAAGAGGTAACTTCACAAACCTTAGATCTATACTAATATGATGTTGTTGTTGAGGTTTGTGGTTGGGTTTGGTGATTTTTGGTTAAGTTTGTAAATTTGGAAAGTTCTACTTCTAAGGGGTTATGCTGCCAAAATTTGTTTGAATCATGGTTAGAATGTGTTTAAATAACTTAATAAGGGATTAGAAGTGAAAAAGGCACAAGCTTTGGAAGCTAAAACACAAAACTCCAAATTTTCCCTTTTCTTAGAGGAAGTTTCGGCCAAGCACAGATCTAGAGGAAGGAGTTGGATTTTCAAAGATTTGATAGTTCCAATGGATTCAAGAGGCAAAAATAGGTGGAGTTACAATTGATCACTTTTTCAGAAAAGCCCGAAAAGTCATAATAATGGAAACGCCCTTAAAACCCTAAAACTGGGCTGTCAAGGGCAATTTCATAATTTAATACTAAATTTGATAATTTTGAGCTCGGAAATGGATTCCTTGGGTGAAAATACGTCAGGATAGGCCTAGTCAAAATTTTTGAAAAATGTGCCATCAGGTTAGGTACGGCAGGGCCAGGCCGGGGTCCTAGGGGTATTTTAGTAAATTTTCACCATAGATTAATATAACCACAAGAAACACTATGGAAGTGTCTAAAAAGATGCTTAGATAGGTTATGACCTATTTCTTATACATCTAATATTTTATGACCGAGTCAGAAGCTGGAAACGACACGTTTTACGAGGCATATCAAAAGGTGCTAAAAGAACGTTGAGGTAGGGACATTATCCTTCACACATCATGCCATAGTTATATGATTGTGTAGATGCGATTGTAAATGTGCTTTATCAATCAACATGTTTTGCCTAGAAAGGGGTAGTTAGTGTTAGAAGTGCACTTACATTGGGAGTTAGTGAGAATCCAACTGGTGTGGATTAGTGGGACTAGGCTCGACTCATGTATGGATAATGATGGAGTGTTTTTATTGTTCATTAATTGGTGCATACATGGCGCATATCATATTTACTTTTCACATTTTATATTAACGGTAGCATGTTTCTACTGGGATTCTTTCAAATCTCACCCCTTTTTCTAATCAAACATATTAACAGGTGCCAGTGGGTCAAAAGGAAAAGGTGCAAATACAGAGAAGTGATTGACACGTGTCTCGAGGCAGAATCAAAAGTTCATGGTTATAGTTAGTTTATGCTTAAGATATTTTGGGGAATCCTGTAATTATTGGAAATACCATAGTACTCTGTATTTTGTCGACGGACGACTTTGGATTGTAAATAAATACTTTTATCAGTAAATATATGTACTTTTCTGCATGCCCATGAAATCTAGTCTTTATTACTCTTCGAATATCGAAATGGAAACGGATGTTGACATCATCTATCAAAATTATTACTTCTTTCTATATTCCATTCTTTTTTATTTATGCCATGATTTTAATCCCTATTTCTTTTTGAGTTATATCAATATGATCTATTTCTTGTTTTATTTCTGCTAAATCCGTAGTTATAGGTATTTATACTAATAAGTTGCTTCTATTTCTTTCATAGTGATTTTCACTAAAACTTCCTCTCGAAATCAAACTCCTACTCATGTCAATACTTCTCCTATTTGGATTTATATTTATATTTATTTGAGATGATTCTGGAGTATTTATTCTGAAAGATCTATTTCCTAAATTATTATTTGTTATTAATCTTTTCCCTTTTTTTATCATTAAGACTATAATCTTATCTAATTCTATCTTTAATTGTTTTGGGATTGTTATATTTGTGGGATCTACTTCTATTTCCTTTAATATAGGCATAAATTGTTTCTCTATACTTACTCTTCCTATTGATTTATTAAATATTTTATGTTCATTAGTAAATACTAATCCTATCATAATTGTAATACTTATAGTTCTAGCTCCTTGCAACAATTTTATTCCTGTCAATTTATGGTATTTCATTATAGATTGATCTATATGTTCATCATTTCTAGAGATCGCAAAATTAGTATTTAAAGTGAATTTTAATTTTTGATATATTAAGTTTCCTGCTAATATTCCTAATACACTATTTTCTATACTACTTATTATTCTTCCATCTGTTATTAATAATTCTATAGGTGAATCTATTCCTTCTCTAAAGTATGCTTTTACTAATAATTGGACTCCTACTATATATATTTCTGTTACTTCATCTTTAAAAGGTAATTTAGCAATTTCATGTTCTACGAATCCCTTACTTATTAAAGGCATTCTTAAAACTCCTTCAGTGAAGGATGACTCTATAGAATGTTTCTTCTCTAATATTACACAGTGACTCTTTATATTCTTCTTAGTTTTTAAAATCTTACTTACTTTCTCCATAAAATTTTCTTGCTTTAATTGTTCTGGTTTCATATTTAATTTTATATCTTTGATCTTATCATATTGTTTTTTTTTATTAAATGCCATTCTTCCTTCCACAGATCCTTCATTTATAATTCTATATTCTTCATATTCCTCATATGATTTTTCTTCCTCTTCTATTTTTTCTTCATATGCCTTCATCATATATAATTGGGATTCTACTCCTTCTTTTGAGAAATTTTCTATTTTTGATTCTTCCTCTAATTCACTTATTAATTTTATTTTATATATTTCTATATCTGGATTTTCTATATCACTATATATTTCTTCATCAAATTCTAAGGGTTCTAAATCATATTCATAAGCTTGTTCCAATATTTTCATAGTTTTTTTATCTCCTGGTTCCTTACATTCAGTTGATATATAACCTATTTTTTCACAATTATAACTTCTACATTTTCTTGGTTTTTCACTATACTATCTTTTTTCCTTTCTTAAAATACTTCCTTGGCATATATTTTCTATAAAACTTTTCTTTAGGATATTTTTTAAATTTATACCTGTACTTATTATATTTTTTCATTGGTTTTTTATATTTGCTATATTTTCTAGATTTTCTCCTTATTGTTTGTTTTTTACTAGCACATCCCCATTTATGAGGTTTTTCATATTCTCCACATGTTATTATCATTTTATTTGTTTTATAATATTTCATATTTCTCCATGCTTGTTTACATTTATCCGATAAATATTCTCTTAAATAATCTATTCTTCTTCTTAAAGTATCTACAAATGGTATAAATGGAACCAAGTGTTATGGGAGCCTGAGGTAACTTCCAAACCTTCGTATATTGACTATTCTAGCTACTATGGGCAATTTAATCGGTGAAATTTGTTGAATTGTCTTTGTGTGTAAAAATGGAAAATGGGTTGTAGGGGTTGTTATGCTGCCCAAATTGGTACTAAATGGTAGTTGTAATCTAATGGAATAGTCAATAAAGTGGTTAGGAGTAGAAAGGAACGCGTTTAGGAAGCCAAAATCACAGAACCTCAATTTTCCCCGAAGAATCCATAAGTTTCGCCAGCTCTAGTTAGGGGTCTTAGAATTGGATTTTCAATGATTTGATGATTCCATTGAGTTCAGGGGTGAAAATTAGGTGGGGTTACAGTTGGTCACTTTTTCGGAAAAGGCCGAAAAAACATAATTGTGAAAACGCCCCTGAAACCCTCAAAGTGGGGCTGCCAAGGGTAAATTTGTAATTTGACATTGAATTTGATAATTCCGAGTCTAGAAATGGATTCCTTGGGCGAAAATATGTAAGAATAGCCCATGTCAAAATTTCAGAAAAAGTACAGTCGGACCGGGTACGACAGGGCCGGGCTGGGCCCCCGGGGGCATTTTGGTCAATTTTCATAATAGGCTCATATAACCCCCAGAAACATTATGGGAGTGTCTGAACGGTACCTTTGGCATCGAGGATCAAATATGGAGCCGAGCTGTTGGCACGCTTTACGAGGCGCACATCTCGAGGGAAAAAAGGGTTAAGGTAGGGAACTTACCTCTCCTGCATGTATATGATATTCGTGTTAGTGTGTTGATGCACATTATTGCTTTGCTTGATTATGTGAAACATGTATGAATGATTTGAAGCTATGTTTCAATTTATGCTATGGCTATAAGTATATTGTTCGAAGCATTGAGCTTACAGATTTGTCATTATGTGAGCATGAGTTATGTGATGCAAGCATGTCATGCATTAAACATTTATCATACATGCATATTGGTATTATTTTCCCACTGAGATTCTCTCGAATCTCACCCTCCCCTACCAACAACTTTGACAGGAGAAGACAAAAGATATGCTGAGAACAATGCAGAGAACTATATGAGGGGATTGCAGTAGTGGAACGAAGACGAGAAGATGTCTCTGTTTGACTGGGACGGGTTTAGATACCTAAGTAGCCCTGTGCGGCTACATTGATGCCCACCAAACCGCATATCATTTTTCGCGAATACTCTGTTAAAGGTGAAGTTAAAATAAGGGCGTGGCATTTTGGCATCAGAGCTTCAAGCGGTTTTGGAAGAGTATGTAGTTCCAGCAACAAGATAGTATACTGATATGGTTTTAATTACATGGTGCTAGGAAATATGCACGGACGGGAGGTGCCAAAGGAGGGTATCTTCCTGATTTGTGAACCATCCCTGAGAAATGGCGAGTACCGAAGGGCAGCTAGCGGTGCAATACTAGACGAGAATGGTTTAAGGATATTGCGAAACCTAAGGAAGTGGGTACGGCCAAGGCCAATGTGCTGTCCACACTCAATATTTTAGTGACCGGAGTTAGCTGGCACGTCTTTTGATACGGGGTAGTCACGGGGTACTCATGGACGGAAGCAGTAGAAGCTGGTATCTACATTTAGGCATGGATACGTGAAAGTTAAGCGTGCTCAACCCAGGGAACTCCTAGGATGGGTGACCCCCTGAGAAGTGAGTTGATAGGGTCATGAAGACTTGAAACATAGTGATTGCCTTAAGGTTTCTCCATGACTAATGATCATTTATGTTAAATGATTTATAAGGTGTGACAGGGGAGTGGGGATATCTTTGTGAGTCCACCCTCGACCCCGAGGTAGGTGCTTCCAGGCCAGGTGATCTGGTATCAGTAAGTGGGGTCCAGTCAGCAAATTGGGGGTGTGACAATAAAAAAGTTGCTCAATGGTAGAACATCTCACATGGGCTTCGCCTTTATCCCCAGGGTCGTGAGTTTGAGGTATGCGAAAGGTGAAAGAAACCACACAGGGGGTGTGGGATATTCCAATTCCGTCCACCCTCGACCCCGAGGCAGGTGCCTCTAGGCTAGGTGATCTGATATCAGTAAGTGGGGTCCAGTCAGAGATTGAGGGTGTGACAATAAAAAGGCGAGTAAGGATTGGACCCACCTTACCCCGGAAGGGAGCAATGCTGGTGCAATATGGTGCGACTGTTATAATAAAAAGCCAAAATTGATGAATTCGAAACCAAGTCCCTTGGGCCTGGATTAAGCTTACTGACAAGGGGTATACTTATAGAAACTAATGCATAGTGCCTACGGGTACATCGAACATAGTGGTGGAACGAAGACGAGAAGATGTCTCTGTTTCACTGGGACGGGTTTAGATACCCAAGTAGCCCTGTGTGGCAACATTGATAGTAATTATCATGTACGGACCCCTTAGGGGAAATTATGTAATTATGTACATATTATCAGTATATTTATGCTATTCCTGTTTTGCCCACCAAATCGCATATCGTTTTCCGTGAATACTCTGTTAAAGGTGAAATTAAAATAAGGGCGTGACACTTGTAGCATATTGGAATTCTTTTCTAATTTGTTCTAAGTTTTCTTCTTCTTGACCCATTAGTCTTTCTATTTCATCATTTTCATTTTCTTCTACTGCATTCATCATCTTTACAGTTGGTTTTAATATTTCATTTGTTGATCATGTATAACATATTATTTCTGCTATTCGATGTGCTTCACTTAGTTCTTTATCTTCTTCTTTTATTTTAGTTTTTTTCTACTCGTATTATTTCTTTTTTTCTTTTAATTTATCTTTTTTATTTATAGTTTCATTTGTTGTCCATAGATTTTTATTTAAAACTTACTGTCCTTTTATTATTTATTCTATCATTATTCTGGTTTGTTTTACATTTTCATCCATAGTCTGGTTTCTTATTTGATCTCTAGATAATTCTAATTTTTCAAATTCCTCTATTGCTTTTATCATATTTAATTGTCTTCCATCTAATACTATTGGTTTTATTCTGTTACTAATTTTTTATATTCTATTCCTAAAGATTGCATAATAGATTTTAAACTTTGTTTTATATATCTTAGTTCTCCCATAATTAGTTCTACTTGTTTTTGTATATCATATATTTTCTCTTCCATTGGCTTACATAAACTTTCTAACCTATATGACCTATGTCTAGGCTGTTCCATTATTACTTTTTCTTTTACAACTTTCGGAACTATTCTTATGGTGTCTTCTAAACCATATATTTCTAACAAATCTTTTATATTAGGGTTTATATATGTTCCTAGTTGCTTCATTAAATACATATTTGTCATCCTTATTATATTCCATGTATTATCTCCTTGGCCTCCTGCCATGAATGGAGAAAACATACAATTTTGTTCATCTATTATACAAACTATCAGGTAAGTTTTTACACTCAGATTCATATATTCTAGGTTTTAAATTTTTATTCATTTTATACTGCTGACAAACTTTAAAGATTATTTTACTAACAATTCACAAACTAAATCAAGCTACTGATACAGTACAAGAAATTCTAAGCAAATGAAAATCAAAAGAAGTAAACAGTTATGAGAGTATTAGGGATCTAGTTTCCATCTTATAATCTGACCAAAAGCTCTGATACCATAAATTGAATAGACCAAGCGAGCATAGTATAAAGAAATAGAAATATTTAAAAATAGGAATAAAAGTACATTAGAAAGAAAAGAAAAATAGAGGTGGTTTGACAAAAAATAACCTGGGTTATGAAATGACTCTTGTCTTCTTTCATAGAAGAGATCTTTTATATAATATCCATATAGGATCTAAAACTTTTCCCCTTTAGGTTATTTCAGCACAACCTTCCTTTGTTTCCTACAGGAGGCGTGACCTCTTTTCTTCTTCTCCTCCAAACTTTTTTTTTTACATACATACATACATACATACATACATACATACATACATACATACATACATACATACATACATACATACATACATACATACATACATACATACATACATACATACATACATGATTGTTGTCACTTTTAATTATTAAGATTCTTAAAGAACACATAAGGGTTCTTTGTGAAGAATTGTTAAATATTGTCACATAAAATTTTTTCAGAATCCCACTTCTTATATATGATGGTTATTATTTTTAAACAGTAAGTATTGATTAATCATACTTTATGGTTAATTATTATACCCGTTATGTATTTGTTTGCACTTATGTAAAGTTGGGAAGACAAATCATTTGAAAGTGTTACTTTGTCAGTTGTTCGTAAGAACCATTATGTTTTTCAGTTGTAATACCCCAAATTTTGGGATTTGGAGGCTTGGGAATAAGCCTGAATTAAGTAGACTTCTAAGCATGGTTTAGCATGTGTCTCAAATCTATTCCTTAATGTTTCTTATATCTTTGGGGTATTAAGAAAGTAAAATGGTGAATTTTGGAGAAAGTGATTATGCTTCTAGTGAAATTTTCTGCGAGGCAGTGAGATTATCATATGATTTTGGATTAACAAATGATATCTATAAATTGTGAAATTTTACAAGGTGAAATTATACATCCTAAGCTTTAATTTGATAGGTCATATGATTCAATTAGAGCTATATAAAAAAAGTTATAAATTTTTGAAGTTAGCCCAGAAAAACTGGAATGTTTCTAGAACAGCAGGCAAAGATTAAAATTATGGGATATTTTTCCTTGAAAGTAGACTCAATAAAGGTTCCATTTCTTTGGAATCACTTCAATTTGAATTTTCTAGAATTAGTTATGATTTTTCAAAGTTTAGGCAGAAAATATGTCAGAATTTTGTACAAATCCAAAAATTGGGAAAATTAATTAATTAAATTGGGATGTATTTTAACATCATCTTCCTCCTCCAAGTCCCATAAACTGACGTGAAGTTCAGCATTTAAAGAGAGAAAGTGCAGCCATGTTCTAAAGAGAGAAAGGAGAAAAGATCGTGTACGGTAAGTCAATTTCTCTGGTAAATCCTTACCTAACGTGTATAACTCTGCTCCTGAGCTTCTATTCAATATTCTTGAAGATTGTGAAGCTCATATTTTGGTGTGGAGGAGTTAGGGTTTCAGCCAAGAAGAGCAAAAGCTAATAGGAGCTTGAGGTAACTTCTAAACCTTCATATATTGACTATTCTGACTGCTGTGGATAATTTAATCGGTGAAATTTTACCAGATTGTCATTAGTTTAAATGTTTGGAAATGGCATGGCCTGGGGACATGCTGCCAAAATTGGGTCTTAATGGTAGTTGTAACATAATGAAATGGTCAATAAAGTGGTTAGGAGTAGAAAGGAACGCATTTACTATAACCCCCCAAATTTTATTCACCAAGAGTATATTATGATTATTATATATATTCAATAAAATGGTGAATATTTAAGGCCAAAAGAATTAAATATTGAAAATTGAACGGAGAATATTGTTCTCAGTGAAATCGCTTGCGAGGCAGTGAGATTGTCATGTGGTTTTAGAAGACCAAATGATGAGAAAAAATTATAAAAGTTTACAAGGTGAAAGTAGACATCCTAAGCTTTAATTTGATTAGTCATATGAATCAATTGAAGCTATGTAAAAAAAGATATGAATTTTTGAATTTAGCCTAGAAAATCTGGAAATTTTCTGGAGCAGCGGTCAAAGATTGAAAATCTGGGAATGATATGATCCCAGCTAGTAAAATTCCATATTTTTCCTTTAAACTAGACTCAATAAGGGTTCGATAGCCCTTGGAATCACTCCAAAACAATGTCTACAAAATTAGTTATGCTTTTTCAAAGTTAGGGCAGATAATCTACCAAAATTGGCATTATTCCAAAAATTAAAAATAAAATATGCTAGAAATTGACTTAAAATGGCAAGTGTCATGATCATATAAGGAGGGGATTAAATTATAACGTATTTGTATGAGCACATGTCAAATTGCATTAAAATAATGCTATATAGACAAATAATGATAAATTGAGTGCATGAAGGAGTGTAAGATTGGACTTAGTTGGAAAAAGCAATTAGTTTGTTAGGGTATAGGAAGGAGCACGGTTTTTTTGTATCAAGAGGGGAAATCATGCTCAAACCCAATTGAAAATAAGTTATGAGAACGTATGGCATAAAGTAGAGGGTATGGTTGGAGGTAAGGAAGGAGGAATGGTGTGCATGTTAGGTGGTGCAATCTCAACCCTTGATGAGATCAAGGGCTAAGAGGCAAGAATACGAAGTTAATAAAACATTTTCTCCTTCCTACTTCTTACACATTTCTTCGCAAGAAGCAAAAGAGAGAGAGAGAGTTTTTGAGTCCTTGGGAGGTTTAGAAAGCAAGAGGAAGCAAGATCTAAGGTAAGAACTTGTTGTGCAAGTGATTAAGCTTCCTATCTTAAGTAGTTCATCCTCTAATCTCATTTTCTCCATGAATCACCATGTTAGCAAGCTAATATCAAGGTTAAGGAAGAGAGAGAGAGAGAGGACGGCCTAGAGAGAGAAACACCAAGAATCAAGAGGTAATCTCCAAAACCTCAAACTTCTTAATGTATTGATGTTGTTGATATGATTCTTGAGTTGTTTGGTAGCTTGTTGTTGGTTTGGCAAATTTGAAAAGCTATAACCCTAAGGGGTTATGGTGCCCAAATCCTTTAAATCATGATTAAGAAGTGTTTAAGTGAGTTAATCAAGGATTAGAAGTGGAAAAGTACAAGTTTTGAAAGCTAAAACACAAAACTCTATTTTCCATTTTTTTCTTGAATTTCGGCCAGAACCAGAACTGAGGTTAGGATTTGAATTTTCATGAAATCAATGGTTCCATTGGACTCAATAGGCAAAAATAGGTGGGGTTACAGTTGGGTACTTTTTCGGTAGAGGCCAAAAAAGCATAATAACGAAAACGCAACTGAAATCCCCAAATAGGGGCTGTCAAGAGTATTTTCATAATTTGACAATGAATTTGGTAAATTTGAGCCCAGAAATGGATTCCTTGGGGCGAAAATAAGTTAGAATAGCCTTGGTCGAAATTTTAGAAAAACGTGTCATTGGGCTAGGTACGGCCGGGCTGGGCCGGGGTCTCAGGGGCATTTTGGTAAAATTTTACCATAGACTAATATAGCCACAAGAAACACTATAGAAGAGTCTAAAATGATACTTGGATAGGTTATGACCTATTTCTAGTACATTTAATATTTTAGGACTGAGTCGGATGTCATAACGACACTTTTTTGAGGCACACAGAAAAAGGGATTTAACACACTTTGAGGTAGAAACTACCATCTTTCATACACTATATGAATAATTATATGTATTTGTTACTATATTTCATGATATGATTGCGTGCTAAAGGCACAGTACCTGATTGTGGTTCGCTACCCAACAATAGTATATCGAAAAATCCTAGTTGTGGTCGATAACTCAGTTAATGTATATTATCAAAAATCCTAGCTGTAGTCCGTGACTCGGCTAAGATAAATCTATATGAATAGAATTGAACTTTCATTTTAGCCTAATATAGTGCATTGCATATTTAATGTTCACATTTTATATGTCGATCGTATATCTCTACGGGGATTCTTTATAATCTTACCCTTTTTAAAAAAAAAATATCTCAGCTGGTGCCAGTGGATTGAAGGGCAAAGGCGTGGACGCCGAGAAGTAATCAGCTCATGTCTTAAGGCCAGAGCAATATAGTGGTTATAATTAGTTTATGGCTTAGATATTTTGGGTTATCATGTAAATATTAAGTTTCCGTGATATTTTTTGTATTTCGTTGTGAACGATATCGGTATTGTAAACAAATATTTTTATTAGTATAATTATACTTTTCTGTAAGCCCATTGAATTCCATCTTTATTATCTTCTGATTATCGAAATAGAAACGGGTGTTGACATTTTTCATATCAGAGCTAATAAGTGGTTCTGGCATTATCAGAATTGTATACTAATAAGTTTTTTTTGCATATCGACCGGACTATTCACGGATGGTCTGAGTGAGCCGATGATCGTGATCAAGGATAGTTCGAGCGAGACGACGGTGAACCGGCATTTTCTTGACCGACGGCCGATGATCGATTATTTTGAGTACGGTGGTATGCGCATGAGGTACACAACACAAAAGAGCGTATCGAGGCAGCCCATGTATGGTCCGAAGCCGAGGCCGACATCCCCAAGAGTAATAAAGGTTTGAGAGACTAGAGATGCGCAAGAGGAGTACCCAGAGTGGGATTTTGACTACGAACCAGAGGAGATTGAGTTTGATGAGGCAAGCAACCGCGAGTCTCAGACAAAGCTGGTACATGCGCCATATAACCTACAGCTGGACATGGAGTTGTTCTATTTTCTCAAGCCCAAGTATCCCAGGACACTGCAGGAGTATGATACCCCAAGAGGCCAGTACTTAGCTTTTGTTGACGGTGTAGTGACAATGATACCAGATAAGCAGGTTCGTGATAGAGCGGTATCGAGACGGTAACAGTGATATCAAGGAATGGGGTATCAAAGTACTTAGAGGTGATATCAGTACTCAGATTGTAGCATCGATGGTACTGGTGCACTTGGAGATGATATCAATTAGGTATCGATGGTATCAGGATGGTATCAATATAAGTACATGCAGAGGCAGTAACAGTACCCAGTTGATAGTATCGGTTGTTCCAGTGCATATAGCAATGATAGCTTCCCTTGTGATAGTGGTGTCAGGAGGGTGCTAGCGGTATCAGAATAGTGTCAACGGTATCAAAGGGCAAAGCAATCAATGCAAGCTACGGGGGTACCAGTGTCCAGTCAATGAAGTCAGTGAGACTAGTGCGCTGGATAGAGGAATCGATACACACAATGACGTTATCAAAACGCTAGTAGTAACAATTCTGATAATGGTATCAGAATTGATATTATGATATATAGTAGTTTGTAGGATGCATAATGTCTCTAGTTTCCTATAACTATTGTAAATAATCGTTATGTTCTTTATATGACATATTTGTCCCCCTGACTTTTTATGAAATGACAAGAATACCCTTGCTCTTATATCAAAATTTACTCTCAATTTCGTATAGAGTGAATTATGGAAATAGTACAACCAGAAGAAGGCGGTAGAGGCCGAGGTAGAGGTCTAAGCCGAGGGCGTGGTAGACAGGTTAACCACGAGGGTGAAATGAGGCCTGACCCTATCCAACAGCAAATACTGGACATGTTAGAGCAATAGCAGCAGACAATGATTGAGATAAGAACTGATCTTTAGGGGGTACAGCTAAGACAGGACCACCTGGAGAATCGCATGGATGTGTTCATATGGGGGAATTATGAAGAAATACATGAGGAACCTCCACTAGCAAATTTACCACCAGAGCCTGAGGTGGATATCCAAGCTTGGTTGAGTAGATTTAGTAAACAACAGCCGCCCATATTTAGAGGGAAGTTTGATCCCTAGATGGCAGAAGACTGGTTGGCTCGTCTGGACAAGATCTTTGACATGTTGTAGTGTCCAGATGAAGTGAAAGCCCTACTAGCCATATACAAGCTGGAGAGTGATGCCGATCGCTGGTGGAAAGGCATGGACCTCATCTTGAAAGGGAAGAATGTTCCTATTACATGGGAACTATTCCAAGAGAAGTTCAATAAGAAGTACTTTCCTCCGAATGTCAAGAGGGAGAAAGAGAAAGAGTTCCTTAGCATTAAGCAGCAAGACCGGGAGAGTTTTGATAACTATCTAGCCCGGTACATCCGACTGTTGAGCTACTCATCATATGCCAAATTGAATGATAATGAAGAGTGGAACGCAGACATGATGATTGAAGGGCTGAGACTCGAATTGAAAGAAAAATTAATTTCTTAACAGGAGTAGCTTGAGATGACCTCTGCTACAATATGAATTAATGAATATATTTTATGAGTAGTATTGGTATTGGGACTCACAATATATATTATATTTGACTATGTGAAACATTCAGGGTTGAATGTATATGAATAGCTGTATAATTTGATTTTGATCACACTTATAGGTATAAAAACTTACCCTAATGTCTTGATTAGAGATAGAAGTTGAGTATTTGAATGGAATTGTTGACTAAAGTTAGATTGGTATGTGATAGACTTAGTGTCGATGTTCTAATTAACTTGAGGAGTAGAGAAGAACGTGAGAAACACATATGGGTGGTACTAGGAGTCAAATGTAAGCTATGACTTTTAGGGATTGACTTACTGAGTGGTTTGGAGTGATGTGATCTGTGTGGTCTATGATAAGATAATCTATGTGGTGCGACCTATGTGGTCTGAATGAGGTGACCTATGTGATCTGCTGTGTGTTAACCTGTGTGGTAAACTATGTGGTCTGCTGTGTGTTAACCTGTGTGGTGAACTGTGTGGTGACCTGTGTGGTATGTGGTGTGTTGACCTATATAGTGACCTATGTGGTCTGCTATGTGTAAACTTATGTGATCTTTGTGAGGTATAATCTATGTGATATGCAATCTCTGTATGATATGCTATATGTGCGGTGTAAAATGTGTGATGGGTGATCTGTGTGGGTTGTAGTGCAATATGTAGGCAGAATGGGAATAGTTCTTGATAGAACAGAGATAGCCATAAGATAGGGTCTCAAGATCGAGACAAAGAATAAAATGTATTAGTGGCTTTTAGTATCCCTGTACAATGAGGGTAAAGTATCCTGATGAAAGAAATAATTGACCTACATGCTATTCTATGAACCTGAAGCTTTACTAGGAGTCAATTGGTGGATGGCAGATTGTGTGTTGAAAGGTATAAATAAAGGATGGTAAGGAATCGTGTCTTGATATCCTGGTAGGCTAATGAATTCTCTGGAATTTGTTTCGGAGGATATGAATGGGCTAACCTAGAAAGGGTGGTGGAATTAGAAAGAATGCGTAGATTCCCATACGAATAGAATTGAACATGGTGAGAGGAAAAACAACTCTATGCCAAGTCAAGTAAATGTGAGTTATGGCTTTCAGAGGTAACATTTCTGGGCCATGTAGTCTAGTAGTAAGGGATCCTAGTGGACCCTAGTAAAGTGGAAGCAGTAATGAACTGAGAAGGCCAGAAACTGTGGTTGTGATACGTAGTGTTCTGAGTCTTATTGATTATTATGAGATGTTTATATCAAAATTTTTCGGAACTCAACATTATGCATCGGATGATGACAGCGTAGGGAGCTTCAGAAAGCTGGAAACATTGCCTTATGGTGTAATTGTGGAGTTGTATTGTGACCACAAAGATTGAGATGTGAGTATAACCAAAAAAAGTGAAACATGACGCGATGTAAGTGGATAGAGTTCTTGAAAGATTAAGACCTGGAACATAAATGTTATCCAGGGCAAGCTAATGTTGTCGCTGACACATTGAGCCAGGAAAATAATGTAGATGATATGATGATTTATGAGTAAAAAGCCAATCGAGGAATTATAGGGATCTTAGTTTATATCAGCAGATTTCGATCAGTGGTAATGATGACAGTGAGACATATGCAAAAGGGTTATCCCGGAGTTGATGGTTATGAATGTGAAGCAAATTTCGGGGACGAGATTTATTTAAGCGGGGGAGAACTATAACACCCCAAATTTTATTCACCAAGAGTATATTGTGATTTTTATATATATTCAATAAAATGGTGAATATTTAAGGCCAAAAGAATTAAATATTGAAAAGTGAAAGGTGAATAGTATTTTCAGTGAAATCGCCTGCGAGACAATGAGATTGTCATGTGGTTTTGGAAGACAAATGATGAGAAAAACATTATGAAATTTTATAGGTTGAAAGTAGACATCCTAAGCTTTAATTTAATAGGTCATATGAATCAATTGAAGCTATGTACAAAAATATATGAATTTTTCAATTTAGCCCAGAAAATCTGCAATGTTTTTGGATCAGTGGTCAAAGATTGAAAATATGAGAATGATATGTTCTCAGCTAGTAAAATTCCATATTTTTCCTTGAAACTAGACTCAATAAGGGTTCGATAGCTTTTAGAATCACTCCAAAATGATATCTACAAAATGAGTTATGATTTTTCAAAGTTATGGCAGAAAATCTGCTAGAATTGGTATTAGTTCGAAAATTGAAAATAAAATGTGCTAGAAATTGACTTAAAATGGCAAGTGTCATGATCATATAAGGAGGGGATTAAATTATAACGTATTTGTATGAGCACATGTCAAATTGCATTAAAATAATGCAATATGGAACATCGAACATAGTACCTATAAGTACATGAACTGAACTGAGTACCTACGGGTACACCGAGCTGCGCATTGTTACTCTGATTCAAATCAATAATAAGTGGTATGTAATGATCAAAGATCATAATAATGAGCTGCGATAAAGGCAGCAGAGCACAAACCAAGGGAAGAATAGAAATCCAATATTATCTAAGAAAGGCCAATGTAGTAACTTTATCTTTCATACACTATGTGAATGTCTATATGCTTTGAATATGCCATCTTCTACAATATGTATGATACACAGTGCCTTCGGGTACACTGATGAACAATTCCTACGGGCAATGCTTTCGGGTACACTGATCAATATTGCCTATGAGTAGTGCCTTCAGGTACACTGATGAACCATGCCTACAGGCAGTGCCTCGAGTACACTTATGAATAATGCCTTCGGGCAATGTCTCTGGGTACACTGATGAATAATGCCTTCAGGAAGTGCCTACAGGTACACTGATATGCCCAGTCGAGGACTGTGGTATAGAATGTATAGGGGTTGCAATAGTGGTTGGCTCTAAACATATTTCCGACTGAATTGAGTTATGTGTTAATATAATATTGCATTATATGGTGTAAGGCATATATAGTATCACATTCTCTATGAACCATTGTGTGTTACTACGAAGGTCAAGTGGAATTCAATTGACACATGGAACGAGTAGGGGTTGCAACAGTTGTTGGCTCTGAACATTTCTGGCTAAACTGTACTAAACACACTAGAATCTAAGCAAATGTGGGATTTGGCTTTCAGAAGTTAAGTTTCTGTTCCATGTACTCTCATAGCAAGGAGTCTTGGTAGATCCTTGCAGGGTGTAAGAGGTATTAAACTCAAAAAGGCTAGAGACTATTTCTGAATTAAGCAATTTTTTGGGGTCTTACTAATATTACTGAAAATTTATATCTAATTTCTCCAGAATAGTTTTAAAAACTCAACAATATTTGTGGGACTGTAATCAGGAGAACAGCTTCACTAAGCTGACACAAAAATTAACGTCAATACTGATATTGATAATCCCAAATCCACTGTGGACCTTTGTTGTCCTTATTGATGCCAGTAGGAAGGATTGGGAAGCGTTTTAATACATCATGGCCATGTATTGGCTTATGAATTTAGAGAATGGAAGCCTCATGAAAGTTTTTTTAATTATTATCCTACACATGATCTTGAGTTAACATCAATTGTGTTGCACTGAAAATCTGGAGACGTACCATTATAGTGCCACTGTAATGCTGTACTGTGACCACTAGGATTTGAAGTATTGGTATAATCACAAAGAACTGAATATAAAAAAGCGCTCCCCGAAATTTATGGCTATGTATGTCAGCAAATTTCGAGGATGAAATTTATTGAATGGGGAGAGAAATGCAATACCCCGAATTTTGGGATTGGAGGGTTGGGAATAAGCCTAAACTGAGTGGACTGCTAAGCCCCAGTTTAGCAGGTGGCCTAAATCTATTCTCTAAAGCTATATACAAAAATTTATGAATTTTTAAAGTTAGCATAAAAAAAAATTGGAAAGTTTTTGGAACAGCAGGTAAAGATTAAAATTCAGGGAATTTTTTTCTTTTAACTAGAAAAATTAAATATTTTTTCTTGAAAGTAGACTCAATAAGGGTTGCATAACCTTTGAAATCACTTCAATCTGATTTTTCTAGAATTAGTTATGATTTTTCAAAGTTTGGGTAGAAAATCTGCCAGAATTTTGTAAAAATCCGAAAATGGGGAAAATTAATTAATTAAATTGGGATATATTTTAATATCATCTTCCTCCTCCAAGTCCCATAAACCGACGTGAAGTTCAGCATTTAGAGAAAGGAAGTGCAGCCATGTTCTAGAGAGAGAAATGAGAAGAGATAGTGTACGGTAAGCCAATTTCTCTGGTAAATCATTACCTAACGTGTATAACTCTGCTCCTGAGCTTCTATTCGATATTCTTGAAGATTGTGAAGCTCATATTTTAGTGTGGAGGAGTTAATTTCAGCCAAGAAGAGGAAAAGCTAGTAGGAGCTTGAGGTAACTTCCAAACCTTCGTATATTGACTATTCTGGCTACTGTGGACAATTTAATCAGAGAAATTTCGCCGGATTATCATGGGTTTAAATGTGTGGAAATGGCATGGCCTAGGAGACATGCTGCCAAAATTGGGTCTTAATGGTAGTTGTAACATAATGGAATGGTCAATAAAGTGGTTAGGAGTAGAAAGGAAGGCGTTTACAGAGCCGAAATCACAAAACCCCAATTTTCTCCGGAGAACCCATATATGTCTCTTAGGGCTATAAATGGGCCTTAGAGTTGGATTTTCAATATTTTGATAGTTTCATTGAGTTCAGGGGGAAAATTAGGTGGGTTTGAAATTGGTCACTTTTTCGGAAAAGACCGAAAAAGCATAATTACGAAAACACCCATGAAACCCTTAAAGTGGGGTTTCCAAGGGTAATTTTGCAATTTGACATTGAATTTGATAATTCTGAGTCCGGAAATGGATTCCTTGACCGGAAATATGTCAGAATAGCCTATGTCAAAATTTCAAGAAAAGTACAGTCGGACCGGGTACGGCGGTGTCGGGCAGGGGTCCTGAGGGCATTTTGATAAATTTTTACAATAGACTCATATAACCCCCAAAAACATTATGGAAGTGTCTAAATGGCATATTTGATATTGTAGGACGGAGTTGAGAGCCTGTGTTGTTAGCACGCAAATCGAGGATAACAGGATGGAGGTAGGGGACTTACTTACTTGCATGTATTTGATATCTTTGCTTGTGTAGTGATGTATGTGATTGCTTTACTTGATTGTGTAGAGCATATTTGAATTAATGAAGCTCTGTTTCTGTTTTTGTTGTGGCCATAGTTTTATTACATGAAACATTGAGCATGCAGAAATGTCATTATGGGGCACACATCTAGTTAAAGCTAACATGTCATACACATAGCATCTATCATGCATGCATTATGGTATCTATTTTCTACTAAAATCATCTCGAATCTCACCCTCCCCTACCAACAATCTAGACAGGTGAAGTCAGAAGGTATGTGGGAATCAGAGAAGAGAATTGCACGAGAGAGGGTTGCAGTGGTGGAGCGAAGACGGGAAGAAGTCTCCGTTGCACTGGGATGGGTTTAGACACCCCAATAGCCTTGTGCGGCTACCTTAATCGTAAGTATTATGTACGAACCCCTATGGGGAATTTTTGTAATCATGCATATATTATCAGTATATTTATGGTATTCATGTGTTGCCCACCGAACCGTATATCGTTTTCCGCAAATACTCTAGTAAAGGTGAAATTAAAATAAGGGCATGATATCAGTCAATACATGACGGTTAATAATTACAACCGTTATGTTATTTTTTTCGCAAATTTTGTCTCTCAATACATGACGGTTAATAATTACAACCGTTATGTTATTTTTTTCGCAAATTTTGTCTATCAATACATGACGGTTTGGATATTTAACCGTTAGGTATTAGTGTTATACATATTATTACTCGAATTCCACCTCGATATAAATGATGCTTATTTGATGTAACTGTTATTTATTAAGCGTTATAAATAGATTCTATATTACTGTCCATTGTATGTTTGCAATGATAATCATGATTACATATTATTAAGAGGAAAGTATTTGGTTGCTCTTTAATATGATAATAGGTTTTACTATGGCAATGATAATTACAAAAAAGCTGATAATCCCCATTAATAATGTCATTTGTATTTGTTTCAGTTGTCTCATTCCACTTACCTCCCCTATTGCCATTGCTGCCACAATCACCACCACAATCTTCACAACTACTCACTATCGCTACTGCTACCACCACCATTATAAAAAAAATATCGAATTACCAACAAATAACGATGAAGTTTTTTCTTTCGCTAATTACTGATAGACATGTGGCCCCTTTTAAAAGGTTCCACGTGAAAATTTTTTTAATAAAAATAAATTACTAACATATTATGTACGAAAAATTCTGATCTTCATAATATTTCAAACGTATTGATAGTAAGAAACATTGCATTACCCTATATCACAGTGCATTGCATTACCATATCCAAATATGTGAGAATTGAACCAGACGGGCAAACATGATTTTGACACTTGTTGACCCTTAAATGTAATTTTCACCATATTATAATTTATCTTAGAATGAAATGAACAAGCTGCTGGAATATTCGATCCCAGGAACTATCAGAACTCACTGTGTTCATTAAATTTGAAGACAGAATAATTACACTACTACAGAATTGAGATATAACCACCCCCAAAGACGTCCCAAATTGAAAATTGGGTGGTTAAAAAGGGAGGCGGTGGCATTTTTGTAATTATATATATGTAGGGGAACCTTTAGGCGTCCTAAATTTGAATTCGGGATGCCTAAAGTGCTTCCTGGCGTGAAATATAAATTTCATAAATTTTTTTTAGCGCCTGGAGCTGGGTTTAGGCGTCCCAAATTAATTTGGGACGCCTCAAGTAGGACTTCAGGCGTCCCAAATGACATTTGGGACGCCTGAAGTCTTAGTTTAGGCGTCCCAATTTCATTTGGGACGCCTAAACCAGGACTTTAGGCGTCCCAAAATTTGGGACGCCTAAAGTCACCTTTAGGCGTCCCAAATGCCATTTGGGACGCCTAAAGGCGTCCCCTACCCGCATGTCAGACACTTGTCTGACATGCGGTCTTCTCATCTATCACACCCTCTCCTCACATCCTCTCAACAACAACTTTACTCTTCTTCCTCCTCTCCCCACCCACACCGTCGGCCCTCCTCTGTTTTTTTTCTTCAACTCCTCCCTCCTCCCTTGTTCAAGCTCTCTCCTCCACCGTCGGCCCTTATGAACTCCTCCCTCCTCCCTTCTTCTTCTTCCTCTTTGTTTCTTCAACGGCTGCAACCGTGTTTGCTGCAACCTCACCTCCTCCACAGTGGGTAGATTTTTGCTCTCTCCTCCACCTTCGTCCTTCCATTGTTGTGCACACCACCGTGGAACTCCAACGTCTTCTCTACCTCTCAAACATACTAGCTAGTGGGCGCCCTGATTAGGTTGGTTTATTTTCTTCATTTTTTTTGGTAACAGAATGGTATATTTTGTTTTTGAAATATAAATTAAATGGTTGAGATTGTGCTTATTATATATTGCTTATATTGAGATAGTTGAGATTAACCTGATGTGTTTGGTGTGGTTATATTGCTTAAATTGCATTTATTCGGGAATGGTTTATTTTCTTGTTTAAATATAAATTTACTTGTGTATAATAGAAATCCCTGTTGTTTAGTTTTAGGGAAATCTAGCTTTTATAAGGCAATGGAGATTTATCCATACACACGTAGTGGCACCACCCCATTTCATTGGTCTTGTTCCTGCACCATTAATTAGTATATATAATAAAATAAAATATGATTTATTTAAATTAAAGAAATTCTTGTATTAATTCCAAACGGATTATGAAGAATATAATTCAAGCCAAAACTTAAAAAGAAAACCATAACCCCAATATTCATTAAATGATTTTTATCTAAATATTTTCAATAAAACAATTTTATTTTTGGAAGAACTCAACTTAAAATTATTTTGTTAATATGAAACTCGTTTTGTTTTTAATTCTTCCAAACCTCAAAAAAATTCTTTAATTTAATCTTATTGTATTTATTTTATTATACATTAATTTTATATACATATACTTATTAAAAAAATAAGTTACATAGCACTGAAACCCTTTTAATAGGAGAGATGAGGCTAGGAGGGGGCAATAAAGTTATTAAGCCCATATTTTAAAATCCTAAATTGGGTTGATAACTTAATTAGGCAATCCCATCATATGTCGTTGAGAATTGTACTAAACGTGTGAATGTTATTGGTAATGCCTTAGGTGGTAACAAAATGGATCATAGTTGGATGAATGCTTTGAGAACTAGTGAAGAATATGATAAAGGGGTGGACGAATTTATTGAATTCGGTAAAAAGAATGCTCCTGCAAGAAATGGGAAGTATTTTTGTCCTTGTGTTAATTGTTTGAATGAGAGTAGACGGGATGTTGATGTCATAAAGGATCACCTACTTTGTGATCGAATAAATCTGCGATACACAAGGTGGATATGGCATGGTGAGGAAGTAACTGATTGTCCGTCACACAAAAAGGAAGCTGTGGATGTCATAGATGAAGATAGAATGGAGAGAATGATTAACGATGTTGAGGCAGAATCCTTTGCACAGTCGCAGGAGTATGACAGCCTGCGGAGTGATGTAGAGACACCATTGTATAGTGGTAGTAAGTACACGCGGCTGACAGGAACATTACATTTGGTTAACTTAAAGGCAACTTATGGGTGGACCGATAGTAGTTTCACATTGCTACTTGAACTATTGTGTGATATGTTTCTGGAGGATAATGTACTTCCAAATCGTATGTATGAGGCCAAGAAAATCCTGTCTACAATGGGTATGGAGTATAAGAAGATACATGCTTGCCCTAATGACTGCGTACTGTACAGAAATGAGTACGGAGGTCTTAGTGAGTGTCCTAAGTGTAAAACTGCACGATACAAAGTGAAAAAAGATGGTGGTTGTGGTGATGTGACAAGTAAAAGGCAACCTTTAAAGGTTATGTGGTATCTTCCAATAATACCACGTTTTAAACGTTTGTTTGCGAGTGCAACAAAAGCGAAGAAGTTGAGATGGCACTCTGATGAGAGAATATCTGATGGGAAATATCTTCGGCACCCAGCTAACTCTCCACAATGGAAAAAAGTAGATGAAATATTCCCTCAATTTGGCAGCGAGCCGAGAAACCTACGGCTTGGGCTTTGTACAGACGGCATCAATCCGTATAGAACTCTTACTAGCACACATAGTGCGTGGCCGGTTCTCCTTGTAATATACAACTTGTCTCCCTGGCTATGTATGAAACATAAGTATATGATGCTATCTATGATGATTTCTGGACCAAAACAGCCAGGGAACGATATTGATGTCTATTTGGCGCCTTTGATTGAGGACTTGAAGAAGTTGTGGGAGGAAGGCGTAGATGTGTTTGATGCTTATAAGAAGGAGTCTTTCAAGCTACGTGCAATGATTTTCACAACGATAAACGACTTCCCTGCGTACGGAAACTTGTCAGGGTACAGCGTGAAGGGTCACAAAGCATGCCCAATATGTGAAGCAGACACAAACTTCCAACAACTAAAGCATGGAAGAAAAACTGTCTACCTTGGCCACAGGAGGTTTCTTCATCGGTTCCACCCGTATCGTAGGCTAAGAAAGCGGTTTAACGGCTTACCGGAGCATGGAATGGCTCCAAAGTCACTAACCGGAGAGGAAGTCTACAGTCGAGTGGAACGTATCCATGTCACTTTTGGTAAGAATCAGAGGGTTGCGGGTGAGAAGAACATATGGAAGAAGAGATCCATTTTCTTTGATCTTCCATGTTGGCGTTCGCTAGACGTGAGACACAGTATTGATGTGAAGCATGTGGAGAAGAATGTTTGTGATAGCCTTATCAGTACGCTTTTGCACATACCAGGGAAGACTAAGGATGGGATTAATGCGAGATTAGACCTTGTCGATATGGGAATAAGAGAACGGTTACATCCACAACTAAGAGATGATGGTAGGAGGGCATACATGGAGCCAGCAGCGCATACACTATCAAAAGCAGAGAAAAGAAGTTTGTGTGGGTGTTTGCATGAAATGAAGGTGCCGCAAGGGTATTCCTCGAATGTGAGAAGATGTGTCTCAATGGACGATTTGAAGTTAGTGGGAATGAAGTCCCATGATTATCATGTGTTGATGCAACAACTATTACCAATAGCTATTAGAGGCATAATGAAAGATGAAGTACGAAACACAGTGACAAGATTGTGCGTTTTCTTCAATGCTATCTGTAACAAAGTCATTGACACTGAAAAGTTGGATGAACTAGAAAATGAGGGTTACATTATTTTGTCACAACTAGAGATGCACTTTCCGCCTTCATTTTTTGATATAATGGTGCATTTGGTAGTTCATTTGGTGAGGGAGGTAAGGCTATGCGATCCAGTTTACCTGAGGTGGATGTACCCTTTCGAGCGATACATGAAGATCTTAAAAGGGTATTCTAAAAATCCTTATCGACCAGAAGCCTCAATAGTAGAAAGATATGTAGTTGAGGAGGCTATGGAGTTTTGCAAAGATTATATGTCAGGGAAGAAGGAACAATCTCGGCATGAAGAAGGGAGAAGCAAGGGAACACGAGGACTGAGAGTGAAGAATGTTCCTCGTGAAGAGGTGTTGCAAGCCCACTTGTATATCCTGAATAATATGGAAGAAGTTCAACCTTACATAAATGAACACAGAAACACTTTGAAGAACAAGAATCCAAGGAAGAATGACATGCAGATTGCTATTGAGCAAAACAAGACATTCATGCAGTGGTTCGAGGAAAAGGTTTTGCACGAAATCGGTGTGTCTGAGACAATCAAGTGGTTAGCTTGGGGGCCTTCGTTTCAGGTCATTACTTGGACCGGTTATGATATAAATGGCTATTCTTTCTATACCAAAGAGCAAGATGACAAAACTACCATGCAAAATAGTGGGGTCATGGTAGAAGCTGAATCTATGCACTTTTCCAGTTCGAGAGACAAAAACCCCATATTAGCGTCTATGGCCTATTATGGAGTTATAGAAGAAATATGGGAGATGACGTACAACAAGTTCAAAATTGCTTTATTTAAATGTAAGTGGGTTAGCAACAATGCCGTGGTAATAGATAAACAATTTGGATTTGTCTCAGTCAATCTTCGAAGAGTTGGCTATAGAGACGAGCCCTTCATTTTAGCAAGCCAGGCGAAACAAGTGTTTTATGTCACCGATCCTGCCAGCAAAAACATGTCCATTGTCCTTAAAAGTAAAAAACAGAAGTATGGTGATCCGACCTTCAACCTTGATAACACACCACCTTTCACAACAACTACACCTCGAACAAATGAAGTAGAATTGGTAGATGATAACGAATATGCTGTAAGAAATGACCATGGTGAAGGACTATAGGAAACAATATAGAGTAAGACCTTAATTTATAAACGAGAACTGTGTTTTTTCTGTTTTACTTCCCGCTTAGTAAGACCTTAATATAGAGTAAGACCTTAATTTATAAACGAGAGGCGTAGAGATGACGAAAGCTCTAGCAATGACGAAAGGCCTAGAGTTGAACCCCCTGCAAGAAGGAGGGTTAGAGGCTGTATAAAGATGGGAGCATTGGTTGCACGTCATGAACATCAATAGGAGAGGCTGCATATAGACTTCGATGACAATCTGAATCCAGTTGGTCCTGAGGAAGACCACTTCATTAGCTACTTAGGGCTTTTAGCTCGAAGCAAAGTGCGCATTACCTACGATAATTGGAGATTGGTTCCCCCAAAAACGAAAGACATGATTTGGCAGCAACTTTTGGTATGTAAGTTTTGATGCATTGTAGCTTTGTTCTTATTCTTTCAAATATAATAATCTTATGTTTTACCTTGCAGCAAACATACGATGTCCCAGACACCACGGAGATGTATAGGCACTGGATGGATGAGGTTTATGTACGATGGAAAGGTTTCAAGAACAAGCTAACAGCGCATTACATTCGAGGGGCCCTTAGGGTAAGGATCCATGTGCACAGTATACATATTTATCTCCAGAGGACTAGAGGTTGTTTGCGGCATCACAAGCAGATCCTGAGTTTTTGGTAAGATTTCTGTCATTATGATATAGAACTTGTAATTTTCATATACTTTATATCGTTGATTCATTTTTTGTTGTTTTTCATTTATAGAAATTAAGTGCAGCAAATGCCCAGAGGCAAGCAGAAAATAAATATCAACATTTCATGTCTCGCGGTGGATATCGGAAGCTTGAGCAGCAAATGATGGCAGAAGAGTTACAGAAAATGAAGGAAGCAGCAAAATCTGATCCTGGCGTTGTTATCCAGCCACCGGCACCTCCTCCACGTCACAAAAAATGGAAAGCAGGGAGGATTAAGGCTAGGAAGTACATAAATCTGACTGTTGCTGAGGTTGCTGCGAGGATTGTAAGTAGTTATACCATAAGTACCTAATTTTTTACATGTTGCGAGTGGTTTCGATACATTTACAATAAACTGCATGCTACAAAATGACCTGGACGAGCAGAGTAGCCAAGGTTCATTCAATCCAAGTAGACGGATGGACATCTTGTCAACGGCTATTGGGAAGGCAGATGACCTTGGTCGTGTTCGAGGAGAGACATGGGGAGTTAGTGCCGCGAGGTATTTTGGACGAGACCCACGTTATTCGTCACAAGCTGGACCTAGTAAGGACGTTGTGGCCAAGATTCGAGAGGAGCTCGAACGAGAGATCGAGGCCAACCTTCGCGACAAGCTCCGACAAGAGCTGTTGCCAGAGCTTCAACTTGAAATGGCAAAGATGTTTGAAGCACAAAGGGCAAGGGACGAGCATAGAACTCAGGAATCCCCGGCCTTCAATAGCACCAGAGGAAGTTACAACCCTCTGGAGCAACCACTTGGCGACCCTTCTCCCACTCCAGTGTCGGGACCACTTGGCGACCCTTCTCCCACTCCAGTGTCGGGAGACCCTTGCACCCTCTATTTGGATGATCCACTGTTGCGTGTTGTTGCTGATGCTCTCGTTCACACACGTGCTACCACCCACCATAATCAGCAAATTCCAGAGGATTTTCGTAGGGTGAATGTGACGAGTGTTAGAAAGGGGGAAGAAGGTACAGCCATCCCTGTTCCTGATCCAGAGGTTGGCACGTTAGGTCAAGCGATAGGATCTTTCATCCTTTGGCCTCGCAATCTTATTGGTTCAGACGCTACACCTCCAATGGTAGGAATTACCTTACTGTTACTGAAAATCTGTTGGCATCCTAATAATAACAATTTGTTTTTTGATGTTCTAAAAGGATGACGAAGCTGCGAGCAAATGGCCCTACTTAGCACGGCTGCAACAGATCTACAAGGGCATTAAACAGATTGACTTGAAGATGCCTCCAGGGATTGTGGGCCAAGTGGAGTATCCCTACACGATTGACAATAAAGATCTCAAGCAGTTTATCAGGTTGGAGGAGATAGATGCAGGCTGGGTCAAATTTACAGTCCGGTAAGTTTTTTTTCAATTTTCCCATAGAATTCATTTAGTGGTTTTTTGTTTTCATACATTCAAGAATTGATTCCTTATTTTAATTCTATTATAGCACCTTCCACGATCTCTGCACAAACATGGAAAGAAGTAATTGGTATGGATTATTATGTCCTGCGAATACGACAAGGGATACTTGTACTGTGGCGCATAGGACTCACTATGTCGGCTACGTAATGGCACAAACCAAACTTCGTTGTTATCTAGCACCCATTGTCCAACGGTTCGTATTTACATTTTGTCAATTTAAGAAGTTTAATAAATAATTGTCTTCTCACTCATCTAACTTCATTTTAATGTGTACATGTTGTTAAAGTTACCACTGGACTTTGTGTGTTATATGTCCCCGCCGCAACGTAGTCTATTGGTTTGATCCCTTGAGTAAAAAGCCAGACAGAGATACAAAATCCGTCTTCGACACGTAAGTTATTCTGTTTGTATTTCATTGACAATAAAAATAAATGAATGGTTCTAATTTCTGTTCATTTTGCTTTTCATGATAGTGCTTGTCAAACATATAGAATCCTAGGTGGGTCACGCGAGGGTACAGTTGTTAAAAAGCCAAAGTGGTTTTATCCCATAGTAAGTACATTCGATCCTACCTAATTGTTTCATTGACGGTCCTTTTAGACATACCTTTATTGATTTTAACAACCAATTACATCCCTTTGATTAAAAGTGCCCTCGGCAACCTGGCAACACGGAATGCGGATATTATGTTATACTTTATATGTATAACATAACTCAAAGTGGAATTACTAGCGATTTTGAAAAGGTAATCGCTTCTTCATTCTCAAATGATAATATCTTTTGTGTTCTAATCGAAATGCTAATTAATTCATTTGCTTGAGATTCATTTCATCAAAGCTTATTACTTTTTAATTTTCAGATTTTTGATAATGAAGATGCCTACCTAAGTGAAGACCTTGATTTGATCAGAGATCTTTTGGCTGGACATCTTCTTCAACATATAGAGCAGTAAACTTGTTATTTTATATCAATTTGTACTTGTGTGATGACAGCGTTTTGACACTTTCTGGTTGTTTTTTGTTGATATATATAGTAGTAGGTTGTATGAAAGGTTATTGTATGTATATATAGTAAAGATTGTAGTGCTGGATGTCCTTACCAGTTTGTAACGGATAGTGTGGTTTATGAATCTATCTTCTATTCTGTTTCTGTAGTTTGAATTCGTTGGGTAATACAGAATGTAAATTATGGTATAAAAAAAACCTAACTTTTAGACGTCCCAAATTAAGAATTGGGAGGCCTAAAGTCCCCCAGGGTGGGACTTTAGACGTCCCAAATGACATTTGGGACGCCTAAAGTCCCCGAGCGTGGGACGCCTAAAGTCAGACTTTGGGCGTCCCTATCATTTGGGACGTCTTTTGTTTCAACTTACTACGCCCCCAGTATATACGTCCCCCCGTTTTGGGACGTTAAAGGTGCCAAATTTGGGAGGTTAAAGCCCCTTTTTATAGTAGTATTATTCATTTAGATATTCATTGTGGGTCTCTCATTTCACCTTCATGTTATTAGAAATTATAGGGTTTTGGTTGTATATACTATAATTTTAATATGAACGCGTCCCATTCAAATTAATTAAATAAAAAAAGATTCTTATAAATATACCATCTAAATTCTCA
The DNA here is from genome assembly GCA_963242795.1 of Inga leiocalycina. Classification (NCBI taxonomy): domain Eukaryota; kingdom Viridiplantae; phylum Streptophyta; class Magnoliopsida; order Fabales; family Fabaceae; genus Inga; species Inga leiocalycina. Next base: position 50,244,109 of record OY725327.1, on the reverse strand, counting down.
TTGGATGATCTTGTTCAACATTCAGAAGCAAACTACAAAATAGTGTTCAACCATATCTTTGAATTTAATAAAATGATCAATTTCGTTCCTTTTGATTTTATTAATAGCAATATATTGATCTCCATACAGCTCATTAGATATTACAAGTCACTTCCATATGTTTTATTTTTTTAAAAAAAAAAATGTTTGGTGACAGCAACACTTGTCACGAGGTTACAGGTAATGAGGTACGTTTGAATATTCGAGCATAATTTTAATGTAACTAAAGCCGCCTAATAATATTAAAATAGGCTCAGGGAAAGAGGGTCAAAAATTACTTACTTAAGGTACAAAATATATTATTATTGTCTAATAAATTTTGCAGATATATTAGGCCTAGCTAAGTCGGTTGAGTCGTTAACTTTTTCTTTGACCATGCCAAAATAATTAATGTATAAGAAAACTTATTAAGTACGCATATTTCAATTTATTCATTTATATACATGATTTCTTATTCTTTGTTTTGATAGTCACGCACGCAAGCAGCTAACAATACCACATATCTCATTCAAATATCGTTGTCTATATTACATACAGAGAGACTAAGTGAGCTCAGAGTAAAGGATAGAACGTTGTTAACTAAGTTCCTATATATGCAAAACAAAAACAAAAAATGTAATTCCAATGCTAAATCACTTAAATGATAAGAGTATAATGTGATGATCACAAACACATTGAGATAGCTTATTTCAAAATACTAGCATGTTACGAGAAATAATCCTTTTGACTTATATGTGACACTACACTTTATGAGGCTTCATAATATAGGACTCATAACACATTACTCACGTGAACTTGAGTCGTATTTTTGGTTAATTTTTTGTTCATAAGCTTAAGTGGGGACTATGTGACTAATTTAAACAAAAATATATTTAATATTTCAAAGAGAAACAATGTACTCAATCTTCCAAAAATTAAGTTGAAACAGAATGCATAGTGAAAATGACAACAATAATAATTAATTAATAGAATTTCTCGAACAAAACTACCCGTCCCCTAATTCTATTTTGATTACACTGGTAAACATATGAAAAATAAATTAACACCAATTAAATTAATCCAGTACTCTTTCCGGTCTTTTTTATAAGAGTATGACTTTTGAATTGTCTTGAACCTTTTTATAAGATTCTACTTAGAATTGCCTGAGCATTTAATTTGTTTTTACTATTTTTGTTTGTAATTAATTCTATTAACTTTTTTCCTCTTTTTCTTATTCTACATTTTCTCTCATCCTTTATTCTATTTTTCTCTCTTATGTATTCCTTATAAATCAGAGCATACTTGGGAAAAAAGTTCATTTCTGACATATTTATTATTTTTAACTAATTTTGACTAATTTCTTAAACTGCATAATTCAGTTATAATGCTTTTATAAAAAGGATGGGAGGTGTACTTTTGTGCTGCTCTAATATTGGATCATTTATTCTGGGATTATAAATAAGTTGAACATTCTTTGTATCAAAATTCAAAAAGAAATTCATCACTCTCATCACTTGCCCAGACACTGCTTTGAAACATATTGTTTGGCATGATATATAATGCTGACTGCATTCTCAGGCTTCATAGTTCGAACCGCACAAGCCTCTCTTTTGTATCAATTATTTAGTTTACATTCTTGTCCTATTTCTTTCTATGTACTGTAATATACTCTCCTCTCTATTCTAATACAGTAATACTACTTTCGGTCATTAATATAAGATTTTGTTAAGGACAAGATCTTCGTAATGAGATCTTATATTAAGGACTAGAGGTGGTATCATTTTGACTTTTATAAAAAAAAATTAATAAAGGATTAAATAGAGAGATAATAGACAACCTAAAAGCATAAACATGATATCAATATTGATGATGTAGTGTATGTTTGGATTAGTAGTAGAAACTGCTTTTCCAATATGATTTACGATATATGAGATAATTTTGCGAGAGGAGTTTTATATCAACTCATATGAACATACTTTTTCACTGCTTTCTCAAACAGGCTCGGCCAAGAGTAATTAACCTGATCCCTACATAGAGGTGACATAATAAGTGGTTTTACATTTTTGTATCTCATTGTTATATTGAATCAGAGCAACTGATGCTTTTTATCTCCATTTTTTATCTATATATTAAGGGTATCTTTAAGCCACTTTAATTTGAACTTGAAACTAATCCCCTTTAAGGCTAAGAGTATAAGGGTAGTCACTTTTTTGCAACAAATAAGCGTGAAACTTGAACTTATATTCTTCTCTTTATAAAAGTGATATAACTTATTGTAAGACCCCGTCTTATATACCACATACTGTTAACCTTAATTAGAGTAGCCTTTATTCAATTCGGTAAGCAACACAAGAATAGCAAAATATTCTGATATATTGATACAAGGTATTTGATTACATTATCGATTTTCCCTTCGGGGTTTAATAATATATATAAACTATGTCCAAAAATAACCAAAAGACCAGTAGTATAACCAATAGCTCAGCTCTCGTAGCCCGCACACCTCTGTTGATAGGTTTTACCGCCTTGCCCTTGAAGCCACTAGTTCCCAGGCCACTAGAACATTTATTATTTATGAAAAAGGGTGAGATTCTAAGGAATCTCAGTAGTAGCATACAATCAATCATATAAAATGTGAAAATTAAATATACAATACACTATATAGTGTAAAATGAAAATTCATACTATAATGTGTGTGTACACAATGCTCAAGGCCAAATGACTATTTGGAACCCCTACTTGTCCATGTATCTCTGCTGGGTTCCAAACCACAGCTAGGTAATATGCCTTAGGCACCATGTTCATATCACAAAATATAGGAACATACAACATATCAACATTCACAAAGTGTACGAGAGATAAAGTTACTACCTTTTGTCCCTTTGTTACTCAAAAATAGTTCCTCAAACTACGTGCAACAGCTCGAGCTCTGAATTTAGTCCTAAAATTTCAAATGTATACGAATTATGTTATAACCCATTCATGTACTATTTTAGACACTTCCTAAGTGTTTCTGGTGGTTCTATTACCCTATATTGAAAAATTACCAAAAAGCCCCTGGGACCCAGCCCGGCCCTGATGTTCCTGGTCCGACCATACTTTTACTGAAATTTTGACCCAGGCTATTTTTATATATTTTTTGCCAAGGAATCCATTTTTTGCCTCAGTTTTCACAAAATCACTGCCAAATGACAGTTTTGCCCTTGGCAGCCTCTAATTAGGGTTTCGAGGGTGTTTCGGTCATTTCGCTTTTTAGGGCTTTTCTAAAAAAGTGTTCAATACTAACCCCACCTAATCTTCCCTCCTGAACACAATAGAATCATCAAATCATCAAAAATCCAGCTCTAACCCCCGGTTCTAGCTCTGGCCCAAAGTTAGGTCATAAAAAGGGGAAATGAAATATTTGATTTTTAACTTCAAATCCTTGTTCCTTTCTACTCTTAACCACTTGATTAGCCCTTTAAACACTTAATACTAAGGATTTGAGAAAATTTTGGCAGCATAACCCCACACTTCCCAAATTTACAAATCAAGGCAAATCAACCACAATTCCACCAATAACTTCAACATAACAACCACAACAACCAAGAATTGAAGGTTTTGAAGTTACCTTTGTCTTTCTCCTTGTTTCTCACTCTAGCTGAAATTCTCCCTCCAAGAAACCCTTGAAGCTCTCTCTCTCTCTCTTGATCTCTTGGCCATCGATTTTGGTGGAGAAAGATGAAAGGAAATGGTTTTTGAAATATATCAATTTTTACTCTAATTAACTTAATGAAAATACATCCCATAATGTTGACTTTTGTGGCACTTTGTAACTAGAGTTTATCTAAATGAAATGTTGACATAAAGCTCTAGTAAATTTAAACTAATATTTCCCTCCTTTTGATAATCCCAATTCACGCCTAGGGGTCCTTCAATCAGCCCAAATGGTTTTGTCAACACCCATTTCCATTTCGATATTCAAAGAGTAATAAAGACAGAATTCCATGGGCATACAGAAAAGTACAATTATACTGATAAAAATATTCGTTTACAATCCTGATATCATTTGTAGACGAAATATAGAAAATACAACGGAATTTTTAATATTTACAAATTTCACCAAAATATCACAAAATAGACTAAATATGACCACGATCTTGTCCTCACCTTGAGACACGTGCCATTTACTTTCTGGCGTCTACGTCTTTTCCTTTTGCCCCACTGGTACCCGCTGAGGTGTTTATTTAAGAATAGGGTGAGATTCTGAAGAATCCCCATAGAGACATAATATCGTTCATAGAGAATGCAAAAAGTAAATATGACATACGCCAAGGTATCCATAAATTAATGAACAATATAAACACATCATCATCATGTATACATGAGTAGGGCCCAACCCCACAATCTACACCGGTTGGACTTCTGCCAACTCCCAGTGTAAGTGCACCTCTGGCACTAATTGCCCCTCTCTAGGCAAATCATGTTGATTAATAAAGTACATTTACAAAACAATGGCAACCACACAATCACATAACTTATGGCATAGTGTATGAAGGATAATGTCCCTACCTCAACGCTTTATAATCCTTTTTTTCGGTGTCTCGTAACGCATGTCGTTCCGTCTTTCAAATTGGTCCTAAAATATTAAATGTACCAGAAATAGGTCATAACCTATCCAAGTATCATTTTAGACTCTTCTATAATGTTTCTTGTGGTTCTATTAGTCTATGGTGAAAATTTACCAAAATTCCCCAAGGACCCCGGCCCGGCCCCACCGTACCTGATCGATGACTTTATAAAGACACCCCAATTGAATAAAGAGAATAGAGCGCTAAAGGAATGCAGCCTACGTAGGGCACAAACAACGAAAATATGAGTTAGGGCATGTGAAAGCAACTCACATGCAGTCGCTGAGACAAGTGTCAAGGTATTCACTAGCACAGCTATTGCTAAGATGTCAGATAAAGGTTTTTTATGATGGACTTTGACTAAAAATGACTCTCAATGACCTGAAAAGACAACATGAGTACTAGGGTTACAATGTTGGTGGATTTCATTTGAATAGACCAAGTGCCAAGTGATTCTGTTCAGACACTTAAATAGAAGAGGAAGGATAGGGTTTTTTGGATTGTCGTGTCGAAGACTTTACATAACAGTTGTATAGATAAAATTGCTATTTTTTTTATTATATTATTATGGTTCTTTTTTAATAACCATGAGATATGTTATTGTTTTTAACATCTACATTTATTATGATTTTTAGTTAATAACCATGGGGTATGCTATTTTTTTAAAAAAAAATTTAGGCAACTAATGCCCAAATAATTACATTTTTGTATTTTATAAAAATAAAAACCAAAAAAATATCATCCCCTGGTGACTAGTTTCCTGATAGATGATATAATGACTGCTGAGCATTTATGAACTTTTATTTCCTTCAATTTGAATGAATCAAAAGTTCTGTATAGTCACAGCAAACCTCACCTCATCACGCTACTCGTTATCAGAGGAGTGGCCTAAATCATCTAAGAGTATATCATGATCGTGGTGGCCAATCTCATACTTATTAAGAATGAGATTGGCCTTCCTGTTTATACTTGACAAATATCTGGCTAGCCTCCTCACAATATGGTCAATGCATTCTGCTTGCTACATCATTGCCTCTACTTGAGGCTAAGGCTGAGGTGAAGGTGGAGGTCAGGAAGTAGGAGTAGTAGTAGGAGGTTGTGGGGGAGGAGGAGGAGGTGGAGGAGGGTGATGATTCCATGGATTTTCTAGCAAGTCTTTAGCATAGCATTTCATCTTAGCAATTGAAAGAATAGAGGAGAAGGATGAAGAAATAGTATAATAAACATAAGAAACAAGGAGTTTATATAGATTGAAGTGATGGTTTCAAATCATCATTGCACATGTTGGAAGTTGAAGAGGAGCAGTCACACACAGTGGTAAGAAATGAAAGGGTACTTAGTTCTCATGCCGATCATCAAAGAATGAAGAAGCACAGAGTATTATCATTATAAACATGGGGAAGGGGATAGGTTTCATGAAGGTTCTAATGTTTCATGACTGTTGTTCCATAAGAATCATCATTCTTGTGAGAATTATATATGATGGTTACTAATTACAATTGTTATGTATTTGGATGGTATTTTAATAAGTAATGGTTGTTACTTAGTATTCGTAATGTTTATTAACTTTTTTTTTTAAATTTTAGTGGTTGATTATACAACCACCATTTTACAACAAAAAAAGATGAAGTAAATAAATAAACTAAAAATAAAAAGTTACAAAGATATTTTAAGAATCTGATACATTATTAGATTCTTCCTTCTCCAGTAACTTGTCCACCTTCTTGTTTAAAGAGCGAATGAAAGAGGTAAGTTCCTTCAAGCACTGTTCCATGCGTCCTTGCCCTCTCAAGTAAACCTGAACTATATGATGGAGCTCATAGGTTGCGTGGACAAGACCTGCAATGCTTGTTGGCGGAGGGAGTTTATCTTTCAATTTTTTGCCAGATGATGAATCAAAAGTTCTCTCACATTTGTCCATGATGTATTGTTGAATCCAAAGTTGGCTTTGAGAAGTTGAAATGGAAGTAGAGAGGTAGAGTTCAGTTTTCAGACATTTATATAGAGAGAGTTTCATGGATTACCAAGTCATCATGTCTTTTAGTATTAAAGATCATTATATTTTATAATTGATGATAGTTGATTCTTAATAAATGTTAGAAATTTGAAATAATATTCTAGTAAGTGCGGTTTGTATATGTCAACCATTATGTATTTGACTTTTTTTTTAATTTGGTGTCAATTAATTGCATAATTAACCACAATATTACAAAAAAACATTAAAAAAAATAATAAGACAATGTAAAAAAGCAAACAAAAATTAAAAGTTATGGAGGCAAAGGAACTTATGCATCTTTAGATTTTTCATTGTCTAGTAACTTGTCGACCTTCTAGTTCAAAGAGAAAACAAAAGATGTATGTTTTCAAGCTGAACATGTGTGTCCCTACAAATATTTTTTCATGGAATTCATGATGATTGTATATACAAAACTTGTAATCATAAGTTTCACATCTCCAATCATCACGAATTCCATTTACAACCAGCAAGAATATTATGATTACAGATAAGGGAAGAGCTTGTGAAGGAAAAGCTCCAATTCTTGGGGTTTAAATATGTGAGACTTAATTAGAGATTTATGAAAAAGTACTTAAAATAAGAGTAGTTGATAGTTGGAGAAGAAGGCGGCGATGCATTTGAGAGTTTTTCTTTAAATGACGATTGTTTCCCATGAAAGGTCATTTTTGTCATTCATACTTTACGGTCAATTGATATAACCATCATTTTTGAAACTAAATAAATGACGGTTATTATTTACAACCATTATTTTTGTGTTTTCATGAATTCTGCTTCACAATACATGACAGTTTGGGTAATTAACCATTACCTTTAAGCGTTATATATTATTGCGCGACCTCCACTTCGACATACATAATGTTTATTTGCTCTAACCATTATGTATTAAGCATGAATTTGTAGTAGTGCTACTTCCAGAGCAAAATTGGACTTTGAACCAAATAAGTTTTGATAACAAAAATCAAATTAAGTCCGCTCTATAAATTCAGTGCACGACTTCATACTTCGTACCATATAAACGTGTGATGAAGGCCCCAACCAGAGCTTGGTACTATATAAATGTGTAAGGAAGGCCCCAACCAGAGTTGATCATAGGTGTTGTTGTAGCTAGAAGCAACGTTAATATATGAGCAATTCGTAGGTCACAATAAGAATCGTAATAAATTAATGTATCACTCTGAAACGTTGTCTTCGTGTGGACCTTTATCATCATCTTCATCTTTCGACCTTACATATACAAATCAATCAAAGCTACCGAAAAGGCCTCGGACTTGGCCCTATTATGTCAGGATCTTATTCAAGGGGACATGGTGTTTATTTAGTTTCACTTGAAATAATAAGCACTCATGTGTTTTATTAGACACAATTATTCTTACATATTTATCTCAAAGTGTAAAATCATTTCTCCACTACTAATCCAAACAGCATGTTGTAGTTTAGGAAATAGGGATGTAATAAAATCATTTTTATACTGAGAGTGACTATGAAAAAATTGAAGTAGCAAATGAACATCTTTTTTCAGTATGCCACTGAAGTTTGAGTGAACGAGGGATTATCAAGGAAATTCTTATTGCACACATTGAATGTAGAGATAACTTGGATGAGAGGAGATGAAAATCACTAAATAAATACTCCATTCAATTTTTATAAAGCAATAAACAGAGAAAGAAATTGTAAATCTGAATTCCTTGTTTCAAAACATCTACAAATGAGCCTATTTATATTTACAAGAGTGTATCTTCCTAATTAATGCTATGATATGTTTCCTACAGTTACAATATGATTGCCTACTAAATTTGATATATAATCCCTAATTTTGTGGGATATGATTCTAACACTCCCCCTCAAGTTGGAGCATATATATTAAGCATGCCTAACTTGTTACAAAAATACTCAACCTTTGTCCCATTTAAGTCTTTCATCAGAAGGTTTGCCAGTTGGTCGTTAGATCCTACGTGTCCTGTAGATATAATGTTTTCTTTGATCTTATCATGAATAAAATGATAGTCGATTTTAATATGTTTTTTACGCTGACGAAACACAAAGTTCAAAACTATGTGCAATGTCGCCTTATTGTCACACCATAGCTTCACAGACAATGTCATGGCAATGCCAATCTCCTTCATGAGTTGAAAGACCCACAAAATTTCTTGTATTGACTGAGACATGGCTCTGTATACTGCTTCTGCTCTGGATTTTGATACAACACCTTGCTTCTTAATTTTCCAAGATATCAAATTTCCACTAACAAACACACAGTAACCCGTGATGAAACACCTTATGGCCTTTGAGCCTGCATGATCTGCATCGCAAAAGCACTCTACTTTAGTGTGCCCATACTTTGTATAGACAATGCCATGACTTGGGGAACCTTTCAAATAATGCAAAATATGCTTTAAGGCCTCCCACTGTGCCACTATTGGGGATGACATGAATTGACTCAGTATCATGATCATACAGGTTATATCAGGACGAGTTATTGTGAGATAATTTAGCTTCCCGATAAGTCTCCTATATCTTTCAGGAGATGCAAATGGCTTAAGTTTCTCTATATCAATCTATTCCTTCAAGTCATTAGGAAGCCCAGCAAACATGTTATCATTAAGATCCAGGAATGGATTCAGAATCATGGGAATTCTACTTGATGCAACTCCAAGCTTCCCAGTCTCCTTCAAGTGATCAAGAACATACTTTCTTTGAGTCATAAGGATGTCCTTCTTGCTTCTCACAACCTCAATACCTAGAAAGTACTTCAATGGTCCTAAGTCTTGTCTGGAAGTGGGAGTTAAGGAATATTTTTAAGTTCTGAGATTCCAGAGGTGTTACTCCAAATAATCACAATATCATTGACATACACTACCACAAGAATTATGCCCACATCAGACTACAGGTAGAAGATAGAGTGATCACATTTACTTTGGCTCAATCCAAACTTCTTGACCATACCACAAAATCTATAAAACTAGGCATAGGAGCTTTGCTTTAGACCGTACAATGACTTTCAGAGGTAGCATACATTCCCATACTCCCCCTAAGCAATGAACCCAGGTGGTTGCTCCAAATAAACTTCCTCAAGAAGATCACCATATAGAAAGCATTCTTGACATCCAACTTATGCAAATCTCAACTATAGGTAGCAACCAGAGAGACAAGCAGGTGAACTAAAGTTAACCTAGCCACTGGGGAGAAAGTCTCTAAACAATAAATACCATAAATCTGAATATAACCTTTAGCAACCAGCCAAGCTTTCAACCATTCTAAGGAATCATCAGCTTTAGTCTTAATAACAAACACCCATTTACAACCAATAGCCATCTTTCCATAAGGTAGGTCAACAAGAGTCCAGGTACCAACCTGTTCAAGGGCCATCATTTCTTCTTCCATCGCTATACACTAACCAAGGTGAGCTAATGCTTGGTGAAAGGTCGTAGGGGTGGAGACGGAATCAAAGGCGACAACAAAGGAAGAGGAAGCAGAGATCAAATTCTGGTAAGACATAAAGGAAGAGATAAGATAGGCCCAGTCAGCATATCCTTTTGGAAGGTAAGGGTATGAGTACCTTTTTTGAGAGCAATGAAGAGGTCTTCAAATGGGTCAATAAGAACATCAGGCAGTATAAAAGTAGGAGCCAGTGAATCAGGGACAGGAATGTTAGGGTCTGGGAAATCAGGAGCTAGTGAGTCATGAACAAAATCAATCGTCGAAGCAAGCACTGGCAAAGGCAGGACATTGACCACATCATCACCATTGATTATAGAAGGGTCCAGAACAACTGCCTGTATTGGGGAGATAGGGACTCGATAAATAAAGACATCATCAAGCTCATTAACTGGGAAGGGAGACTTAGAGAATAATGAAGACTTGAAGACAAAAAAGGACTCATGAAAGGACACATCGGCGAACACAAGATAACAACGGAGATCAGGTGAGTAACACCTATATCCTTTTTGAACTAGAGAATAACCAAAAAAGACACATTTCAAGGACTTTGGATCGAGTTTATTGACACTAGGACAAACATCACAAACAAAGCACACATAACCAAAAATTTTTGGATCAACAGGAAACAACTTAGTGTTGGGGAACAAAAGGGAATAAGGAGTGTCACCACTAAGAACAGTTAAAGGCATACGCTTAATGAGAAAACATGCAGTACATACGACATCGGCCTAAAATGGTTTAAGAACACAGGAGTGAAACAAGAGAGTTCGAGCAGTTTCTAATAAATGACAGTTCTTTCTTTTAGCAATACCATTTTAAGCAAGTGTATCAACATAAGAAGATTGGTGGAAGGATGCCATAGTGGTGCATATAATCTATGAATTAGGAGAAAACATATTCTTTTGCATTATCACTTCAAAGAATTTTTATAAGAGTACCAAATTGAGAGCTAATTTCAGTACAGAAATTATGAAAATGAGAAAAAAATTTAGAACGATGCTTCATTAAGTAAAGCTAAGTTGTCCGAGAATAATCGTTAACAAAAGTGACAAAGTATTGAAAACCAGTATGAGATACAACTAAACAAGGATCCCAAACATCAAAATGAACTAACTCAAAGAGGGATGCAGCCCGTTTATTAACTCGAGGTGCCAAATGAACACGATGGTGTTTGGCAAACTAACATGACTCTCAATCTAAAGTAGACACTAACGAAAACTGAGGATACAACATCTCTAGGGATAAAAGTGACACATGACCAAGACGACAAAAGACTTCAAAAGGAGACAACCCACCAGAACAAGCAATAAAATGCGGTACCTGATCATCAAGGATGAAACGCCCACCAGATTCATAGCCTTTACTAATAATATGCTTCATCAAAAGATCCTGAATCAAACAATAGTCAAGGAATAGTGAGATGAAACGGTTCAAATGATGAGTCAGTTTACTTGGAGACAGAAGATTGACGTAAGATTAGGAACATTGAGGATAGAAGATAACGAAATGGATGGAGTGGGTGTAACAGTGCCTAATCTAAGTACACGGACAAGGGAACTATTGGCAACAAATATGGAGGAAGGGTTGGCATAAGGGGCATATAATAAAAAAAAATGATGGTTACCTGTCATGTGGTCTGTCTTGAAAATTGTTTCCTAAGGGCCAATCATTGTACTTTAAACATTATTATTTAATGAATTTCTCTATTCTGTTATCATATTATTTACATGTTAACTGTGATAACTGTATCATTAGATAAATCATAAAAATTGTCCTAAATGTCCCTAGTTGGTCATATGTGTGGAAGCAAAGTGAAGTTAGACCAGTATGACTTTGACGAATCAAAGTCTAAGGCACTTGTAAGAGTACAAGGTGCTGGACCAACCCATTATGTGATAGCTGCATAGATCAAGTCATAAGCTTATCTTATGTATAACCACGTCACAATGCCCTTCGACCTGAGGTCATCATGAATTCCTACATGAGAGTTGCTAAAGTTTAAACTAGTCAAAAGTCACCTTTGCCTGAGTGATGATAAAGGCTACAATCGGGCTTGGTGTTTTTTCATGCAAAGGAATATGAATGGTCAAGATGGAATTTGTCCCTCACATTAGTAGATAGAGATATTACTAGGCCCCTCAATGAGTGAGTCTAAGAAAAATATGGCCATATCTATTGTCAAACCACTCAAAAATCAGGAAAGTAATGGTCAGAAACAGGAGGATGACATCATCCATGGCTCATCCTTGACCGAAATATCATGTGACAAAAAGGACGTGACATGGTTGTATGACAAGTTGCATCGTGTTAACGATCCTCATATGAATTGGGTAGTCGTAATGTCTTGTTAGAGGCCGCTTCCGACTTGTGGGTTAGTACAGTTATTAGCTCACTACCAACTTCGTATGGGCCTACAAGGTAGCATACAAGAATGGCCCAACGCGAGACAATGTTTAATTTAGGGTGGACGAATTTTATATTTATATATATAATATAAAATTAGTGGAAATAAAATTAATAATATTATATATATATATATATGTATGTATGTATATGTATTTTTGAAATACATATTTATATATATATATATGATAATATTATTATATTATATTAGTTTTAAATTTTATTTTATTAGATAAATTAAATTTAATAACTAACATAATAGAGATATAATATCTCAAATTTAATTTATAAGGATAAATTAAATCTATTTGCTCTTTATTCGGATTAAATAAATATTTTAAATTAAAACTGTATGATAGATTTAATTTAACTGAATTTATTTAATTAGCTCGTTAAGATAATTAAGGGTTAATTAATTTCAAAATTAATCAAGATTAATTTTGAAATTTGAATCTAGCCCTCATGGGTTATAAAAAATGATGGAGCAAAAGAAATCATGTACGGATGAGAATTTAGAGCTGCTAGAAAACCCTAGCAGACGTTGGAGGTGCTAGCACGTAGTCCGTGTTGAAGTAACATTAGTGTGGATACCGGTAGAAGGAGTTGCTCGATGTGTTGGCTCCTGAAGATCAAAAACCAAGAATGCACGAAAAGAAAGGTACAATTCTTCCTAAATTTGTTTAAACGCCATTGATAGATCCTTGATTAGAATTGGCAAAATTTTTAAAATTATTCCGCTATGCTAACCAATCCCAACAATCGGTAATGCTAAAATCAATAACCCACTTCATGGAAGAAGTAGTAAGACCAGAGGACAAATTACCTATAGCAAGTGCCTCTGCAAATGATAGACCAGAATCAAACTGATTAGGTATTTGTGTAACATTGGCAAAACCACTCCACTGGTTATTCTGCATTTTACAATTATGCCACTTAATATGATGAGATTCCTTATAGTAATTGTAAATAATACTGCCAGAAGTCATATTCGAAGTATTAATGCCTTGTTTGGCGCCATAATTCTTATTTTCAAAGGGGTCATGCCCATCCAAAGCACTAACATTCAAATCGCTAGACGAACAAACCGAACTATTAGCACAAAGAACCTATGAGAACACATCTTTAAGAAATGGAAGCTCCTAACAAGACATAATCTAAGATCGGATGGCATCATAAGATGCGTCAAGAGCTTCAAGGAAACTGATGATAGCCTAAAATTTCACATTCTTGATTCGGGTTTAAAGATCCACCTATGGAGACATAAGTACCTTCATCTCTTCGTACAACCTCTTAAAGTCCAACAAGAAATCCTTTAAGGGACGACCTTTCTGTTCAGAGTAATAGAAGCTTTTACATACTTCGTGAATCTGAGTAAAATTCTCTTTACTAGAGAACATAAATTCAAGGAAATTCATAATTTCTTTCACAGTGTTGCAGTGACTCACAGAGGACAGAATCCGTGGTGCAATAGAATTCCGAATTTGGAAAAAGACTTGAGCATATGCTATGGACCAAGCCAAAATTTTCTCATTATCACTAAGAGTCTTGTTCCAATCACTATAGTTTGTCCAGTTCAATTTTGAATCAATAATCTTAGAAGACATAAGCAGCATATCAAATATCTTATATTCAACCATAAAAGAGTAACCAAAGACTCACAATAACAATACAGCAAAAACATTCAAGAGAGGAGCCAGTGATCAACAGAAACACCAAATAACGAGTACAATCGCTAACCAAAATCCCAAACTTGCACAAGTCAAAGGAAAATAATATTTTCAGAGTCATGAAACCCATACTTGGAAGCATCAAACTAGAGTGTGATAACCCCTAGAACTGGGCTGGGTGAAACAGGAAAAAAATGATGAACAGTGACAGCCATATGAATAGTAAAAGTGAACAGTAACGATGAACAATAACAATAAACATTGTGATGGATACTATACGAACAGTGTGTGACCAGTACAGCATTGGAAAACCAATTTCAGATAGCCATAGGAGGCTCTGATACCAAGTGAAGCAATAACAAAGAAGGAAATTGTAAATCTGCATTTCTTGTTTCAAAATATGTACAAGTGAGCCTATTTATATATACAAGAGTGTATCTTCCTAATTAATGCTATGATACGTTTCCTACAGTTACAATATTATTACCTACTAATTTTGATATACAATCCCTAATTTTGTGGGCTATGATTCTAACAATTTTAAATGTAGGAAATAGATAATTAATTTACATATATTAAAAAATAATTTAAGTAATATATTTGAACAATTGTGTTAGTTTTTCTAAAATACATTTTAATATCATTTGCACGGAAAATTTGTATTTTTCATGTAAATAGATTCCATACTAATATGATCCAGCACCCCAAGGATACTCCTGTAACACATATACTCCTCTGGTTCTTAATATTAGACGCATTTGGGAAGTTGATATTGGTCCTTAATTTTGAAATATAGTTTTCATACTTGTTAATATTTTTCTATTTTACCCTCACTAGTACAAAATATGTCTTTTAGACTGGCTCATTTAGACCAATTATAGAGGGATAAGGTCTAAAATTTATTACCGGTGGTATTTTTGTAATTATAGATAACTTCGGAGACTAGTTCCACGGATATTAGGTCTTAAAGATATTATTTAGACCTCATTTATGTTTAACCGGTCTTAAAAGGATAAAATAATAAAAAATAAATACACTTTTTAGACCATTTATTTCTATAACCGGTCTAACAACCTGTAATTTTTTTTAACTTTTAAGACTGATTTTATATTATGACTGGTCTAAAATTTAAAAATTTTTAGACTAATTATTTCAAAAACCGGTCTAAGAAGTATATTTAAAACCGGTTATTCTTAAAAGCAGGTCTTAAAAGTGTGCGCCATAATTAAAATTTCGCTCTTTTCTTCCTCCCGTCGAATTGTAGCTTGCTCTTTGAACTCACTTTTCCCTAAAATTTCTTCGATGGTGTTCTTGTTCACCACTCCGTTATCCTCTTCCTCTCTAAATCTGGAGCAATCTTTCTCTCTGAACATAATATCTCGCAATCTAACCGACGATGTTCTTTTTCCTAATCTTATTGGCGTCATTGGGCTGGGTCTGTATTAGCAGAGGAAGAGTCACTAACCATATACCTTGCCATTAGTCGACCTTCATTTCACCGTCAATCGATAACATTCCAGCTCTGACTCTGACTCTAACTCCCTTAAATTACCGCTCGTTCTTCTTCCAAACGAGAGCACAAAGAGTGACTACTCGTGACACAAATTCCAGGTTTGTTTCGATTGTTGTTAATAATTTGAACTTGACCCTTTTGATATTGTTTTGGGTGGGTTTAATCATGTCTGGCAACAAATTCTGATATGCTTAAAGTAAGAAATGGAGATGTTCTCTTTTATGATTATGGCTTTGTTTGAATACGCCCAATGTTGCTCTCTGTCTTACTCTCGCCATTGAACTCGATGATTACTTTAGATATTAGATTAATGATCACATTATGATATTTTATTTATACTTTCTTATCTTGAATTGCCATTAAGGATCACATTATGATATTTGCTATGTGGGTTAGAATTGAATATAAAGTTATGAACAAGAGTTTGATAATAGATAGGATGCTACAAGTTATTTATACTTTCTTATCTTGTTTTTTTGTCCATCATTTTGCTATTGGATAGCATGCTACTAGGTGTTGAAATATATGGATCGTAGTTGGATAAAAGCTAAAAGGACGAGTGTTGAAAATGATATTGGGGTGAGGGATTTTTTAGACTTTGCTAAAAGAAATGCTAATGATGATAGTGGGATGTTTTATTTCCCTTGTGTAGTATGTTTGAATGAGAAGCGACAAAGTGCAGCAAATATATATACACATTTAATTTATAAAGGATTTTGTAAGAGTTATACAGTATGGGTATGGAATGGTGGAGAATTAGAAATGCCAAGTACATCTCAATAGGGGGGAGTGGCCTTTGATGATAATGACACGGATATGGATGATCGGATAGAGGATATTATTTGTGATGTAGGAGAAAAGGCTTTTGAGCAATCACATGCATATGGTAATATGTGCAATGATGCTGAGAAGCCGTTGTACCCAGAGTGTAAAAACCACTAATTGTTGAGAGCAGTATTGAAATTGGTAAGCTTGAAAGCAAGGCATGGATGGAGCAACAAGAACTTTTCTGAAACGCTTGAGTCTTTTAAGGACATGCTTCTAGATGATAATGTGTTGCCTTATTGATACTATGATGCTAAGAAAATACTTTGTCCACTAGGGATGAAGTTTAAAAAGATCCATGCATGCCCTAATGATTGCATATTGTATAGAAAAGAGCATGAACAGAAGGAGCACTGTCTGATATGTGAAACTTCAAGGTTTAAATCAAATAAGGCCCCTGCAAAAGTGTTGTGGTATCTTCCAATCATACCAAAGTTCAAGCACTTATTTGCCAATGAAATTGATGCCAAAAATTTGAGATGGCATTCGGATGAGAGGATTTCTGATGGAAAGCTTCGACATCCAGCTGATTCTTCTCAATGGAAGAAAATCAATCAATTATTTTCTAGATTCAGTGAAGAACCTAGGAATCTTAGGCTTAGGCTTAGCACAAATGGCATAGATCCTTATGGTAGCCTAAGCAATATACATAGTCCATGGCCTATTTTGTTGGTAATTTACAACTTCTCTCCTTTGTTATATATGAAACGGAAGTACATTATGTTGTTTATGTTGATTTCAGGACCAAAGCAACCTGGAAATTAGGGGTGTTCAAAGTGTCCCAATCCCGGTTGTCCCAGCCTGGTCCCGAACATTTTATCCCCGGAATTTCCCGTCCCAGCCGGGACCGGGATCGGGATCACACCTTGTGATCCCAGGAATTCTCAGTCCCGGTTTTTTCCCTTAAAAAATAAGTTATTCTTTTATATTTGTATTTTTTACCCCATAAATTAAGTTATCATTTGATAAAATGTATATCACATATTTAGTTAAAGTTAAATCGTATATATCGTGATACTAATCCTAACTATATCATATATAAAGATAATAACAAAAATGAAGAATGTGATAATAATAATAATAATAATAATATATTATTCTTCAATTCTAGCTCAATTTGAGTGATTTTTATTACCTTATTAGGTGTTAAATAATCACTTTAAACACTAGATTATAAAAAATTTAACTAATATAATTATATTATTGAAATCGGGAATTCCTAATCCTTGACTCGGGAATTCCCAGTCCCGATCCTGGGAATTCCCAGTCCCGGTTATACCGGGAATTTCCTGGGTCTGGGACCAGGAATGACTTCCCATTCCTGGCTACCCCTCAGGACAGGAACCGGGAATGGGTGATCCCGATCCCATCCCAGGATTTGAACACCCCTACTGGAAATGACCTAGATATTTACCTAGAACCCTTGATCAAAGACTTGAAAGAGTTGTGGGATGAAGGTGTTAACGGTTTTTACGTGAACAAGAAGGAGGTTTTTAAAATGTGAGCCATGATCTTTTGTACTATAAATGACTTCCCTGCATATGGAAACTTGTAAGGATATAGTGTTAAAGGGCATAAACCATGTCCGATTTGTGAAGAAGGCACATGATTCCATTAACTTCAACATGGAAGAAAGACCGTTTATCTTGGCCATAGGAGATTTCTTAGACAAGGCCACCCATATCGTAGATTAAATAAAGCTTTTTTTTTGTGGACAAGAGTTTGAAGATGCTCCGAAGGCATTGATTGGGGAGCAAGTCTATGAAAAGGTGAAAAATATCAATGTTATCTTTGGTAAGACTACAAAGAGTAGTAATGAAAATAAATGGAAAAAGAGGTCTATCTTCTTTGATCTTCCATATTGGCCCAATCTTGATATGAGACATTGTATTGATTTCATGCATGTGGAGGAAAATGTATGTGATAGTATTGTTAGGACACTACTTAACATACAAGGTAGTTCTAAGGATGGCGTGAAAGCAAGATTAGATTTACAAGAAATGGGAATACAAGAAGACTTGCATCCTAGGCCATATGGTAAGAGAACTTTTTGTCCCCAGCTTCTCATTCTTTGTCTAAAGATGAGAAAAGAAGTTTTTGTGACTGTTTACATGGCATCAAAGTTGCCTCAGGGTATTCTTTAAATTTTAAGAAGCTTGTGTCGATGAAAGACTTGAAGTTTGTAGGGCTAAAGTCTTATGATCGTCATGCTTAATGCAACCACTACTCCCAGTAGCTATTCAAGGTATTGTCAAATATAATCTTCAACATATTTTTACTAGACTTTATTTCTTCTTCAATGCTATTTATAGTAAAGTCATTGAGACGGAGAGATTGAATGAGCTAGAAAATGAAAGATATCTAATCTTGTTCCATCTTGAGAAAATTTTTCTTCCTACTTTTTTTGACATCATGGTATATCTAATTGTTCATCTAGTGAGGGAGATCAAGTTGTGTGGCCCTATCTATTTACGATAGATGTACCCAATTGAAAGAACTATAAAAATCCTAAAAGGGTATGTGAAGAACCCTAACCGGCCTGAAGCAACTATTATTCAGAAATATGTTTCTGAAGAAGCCATGGAGTTTTGTCAAGATTACTTGTCAAATGTAAGACACATTGGACTTCCTGAACGTCATGATGAAGAAGGGGGTAGATGCGGGGCTTCAGTAAAGAGTGTGGAACCTGATGAATTGCAACAAGTTCACTTGTAATTCTTGAATAATGTTGATAAAGTTCAAGATTACATTAATGCTCATAAAGAAATTATACGAAAAGGAAATAGTCGAATGACTGAACAAAGGTTAATTAGGGAGCATAACAAAAATTTTGCACATTGGTTCAAACAAAATGTTGATGGAGAAGAATGTGTTTCTGATACAATTAAATGGTTAGCACGTGGTCCTAAGGTTGATGTCATAAGTTGAACTTCATTTGTGATCAATGGTGATACTTTTTACACGAACTCCCTAGATGATAAGAGCACCGTCTAAAAAAGTGGTGTTATGTTAGTCGCTGAATCTATGTACTTCTCTAGTTTGAAAGATAAGAACCCTAGATTGGCAACCATACCTTATTATGGGGTTGATTATGTTAAAATTAAATTTACCATTTTCAAATATAAGTGGGTTGATATCAATAATGGTGTAATGATCGATCAATTAGGATTTACATTAGTTTATCTAAATAGTAGAAGTTTTGGAGATGAACCTTTTATTATGGCATATCAGGCAAAACAAGTGTTCTAAATTACCGATCAGGCAAATAAAATATGGTCTGTAGCTCTCAAAGGAAAAAGGGTCATTGATATTAATGAGGAAAGTCATTCAATAAATGATCTTCTTAAGACTCCTTCTTTTTCTAGGGGTCTTCTAGAATTAAACGAAGAAGATGAAACGGATAATGAACACCGCACAAGAAATGATCATCATGAAGGGATATGGGAGGATATCCCTATATAAAACTACTTTAAAGGTTAGCTAGCTAAAGTAATTATCATGAATTATATATGAATTATGTACATAGTTTTCATATATATAAACCACTTTTTTATTGTCGTCACAGGAAAATGAAGGATTTGAGGTGTCCTAGCTAGTGCAGATGCTCTGGAGCTAGCAAGTGATCATCGAGGATGGATTATTGTCTGTTGTGTTCTTTCTCGGTAAATATTAATTTTTTGATTTTCAATGATTTATTGTTGTTGCTTCTGTGGAATGTGGGATGTAGGAAGAATGATGTAAGTTACACCTGTTGAAATTGTGTTTTACAATGCTTGATGAAATGAGAATGTGTAAGAAAAGAATTTATTTTATCAAGAATAATTTATTGTTGTTGCTTTTATGGAATGTAAGGTGTAATATCCTGAACTGTAATTAAGGGCTAATAACTTCAAAGTGATGTAATTAATGTTAATTAAGAACTTTTGAAGTATATGAGGTGAATTGTGATACAAAGTGTGTTGAGCGATAGTTTAGCAAGCATTGTGATAATCAAGGGCAAAATGGTAAATTTACCGACTAATTGGTCAATTACCGAAGAGGAGACTCATTGGTAATTGAGATCAATGATTATGATGTGTTAAGCAAGGGGCGAAATTGTATGTGAATATGCATATGTGAGCTTATGGTTGGGAGAATGGGATGATGACATATGGCAATATGAGGGCCATTGATCTTGGTCAAAATGTCCAAAGTTTTTCCCTCTCTCCTCTTCCTCTCAAAGTCGGTTGTGTGTGTGTGTGGGGGCAAGGAAAAAATGTTGCATCTTCATCATTTCATCTCTCTCATCTTACTTCTATTTTTGTCTACATCAAGGAAGAAAGAGAAAGGAAGGGCTTGAGTTTTAGGTGAGATTTGACTTTAAATGCTCACTTTACCTTCACTAATAGAATTCAAGAGGTCAAGAGCTTCATTTCTATGGTTTTAGAATTTTTATTGGTGGTGTTTGAGAGATTGTGAACTTTGGGAAGTTGAAGAATCCAGAAACCAACTTTGAAAAGAGGAAGGGGTGAGTATTTAATGTGTTTTGGTGTAATTGTTTTGGTCATTGGTTTGGTTATGGAAATTCTGGAATTTTTGCCCTGATTTCATGAGAATTGAATAATGAAAGAGTTTGGAGCGGTATGGTGTAGAAAATGATGTTAGGATGTGTTATAATGTCATTAAGTTTGATTTGAAGTTGAATGAGGAAGTTTGGCAAATTGTGGTTTTGGGTGATCTTGTGATCTAGAGTTGAGAATGTGTTGATTGAGTGGGAATTGGGTTGTTTTGTAGTTACCAAGGGGTTCCTTGTGTCAAAATAAGTGAGAATGAGATTTAGTACAAGTTTTAGGACCATTGGTAGTGAAATGGGTAAATCTGGGAACATATATTAGTTGCTGCGATTTTTGACTTCTGATGAATAACACTCGAGTGAGGGAGGATTCACTCTAGTGCTATGAGATATTTTCCCTTTTTCCCTTCGGTTTCGCTTGGATTCTCAGGTAAAACTCAAGAGTGCACTTTCATTTCCGCAAGTGATATAGGTCATCACTCGAGTGATCTTAGTTTCACTCGAGTGAGGGAGTAAGTTTAAGCTTTTGGGATTTATGGTTGCTCTCAGGTAGTCACTCACTGTGTCTCACTTTTTGGTGCTCGAGTGCATTTGAGGTTATCACTCGAGTGCAACTTCCTATGCTCGAGTGAGTGTGTAAGATATATTGAGGTTTGCTCTTGGGCAAACACTTCCAGTGTGGCACTTTTGGGGACTCGGGTGACTAAAGAGCCATCACTCAAGTGCTTGTGTCTGTGCTCGAGTGAACTAACCACTCTAGGGAGTGTTGGTGCTCTCGGGTACACATTTTTTTGTGTCTCACTGCTGGGACTCGAGTGCAGGTGAGGACAATACTCGAGTGAGGCCTTCTTCACTCGAGTGAGTTAGCCCAAAACTAGTGTTCTTTTTTCAAAAAAGGTATCTTCAGGAAGTTTTTCCCAATCCTTTAGGGATGTGTTTAAGCCTATAATAGCCACCTAAAAAGTCTAAATGATAACCAACTTAAAGTGCTTCGAAATTAAGAATTTGGAAAAGAGATTGACGGGTTGTCCCTAACTTGGTTTATAGGATTTGACATTTACCGCCCTCGAGAGCCTACAGTGCCGAAGAACGTCAGGAAGGAACAAAGTAGTGACTCTTTCTCTTATACTGTGTGTGAAATATTGTATATATGTTTGTCATGCATTGAGAATAGTTTGTGAATACATTGTGATGCTTTGAGTTCGCAGTGAAAGCTGACACATAGTGATACTTTGTGAATACATAGAGATTATAGTAAAAGCTGACACATAGAGTTTACAGCCATAAGTGCTGTCGTTTGTGGCGTGAGCCATGATACACTGTGATGCTGCTTAACATGATCATATATGCTATGTGTTTGTGCACTGTATGAGTGATTTGTTACTACTGAGATTCTCTTGAATCTCATTCTTTCTAATGACTAATATTACATATAGGGCTAGTGGCGCTAAAGAGAAGCGGGCAACCCGAAGCGATTAGGCCCCTTTGGGGTATATTTGATTTTGGGGATGTTGATTATCTACTTATGAACTTGGGATTACTGTATATTTTAAGATGTAAATATTACATCTGATTTTGGTTATGTAATCCCCTAGTGGAGACTTATAAACCCTCAGATTATATATGTATAGAACCTGGGAGTTGCTAAGGATTTAGTTATACACTCTGATATGTGTGAATGTAAATGCACAGGTAATTATATTCGAGTTTTGAAATTGAGACCAGGATAGGGAAGAATTTTTGAAAAACTTTGTGAAAACCCTACTATAAAGTAAGAAGTTGAAATGAGTTTAAATTATCCGATGGTCTCTAATTCAATTGAATTATACGATATCAAATTATAATTACGCTAATCAAGGCAGGGGGTTACATGAGGTGCAAGAAGAATGATTATTGTCTGCTATGTTCTTTCTCGGTAAATATTAATGTGTTGATTTCAATGATTTATTGTTGTTGCTTCTTGTGGAATGTGGGATATGGGAAGAATGATATAAGTTACACCTATTGAAATTGTGTTTTAAACTGCTTGATGAAATAAGAATGTGTAAGAGAAGAATTTATTTTAGGAAGAATGATTTATTGTTGTTGCTTCTGTGGAATATGAGGTGCAGGAAGAATGACTATTTTTTCACCATTAGGCTTAATGTCGCTAGAATGGTTTGCTGGATAAAATGCTATAATAGGGGAAATGGCTTGTTGCTGGCTAGCTAAAAGTAATATTTAAAAAGAAATGAAACTTTTTAGACCAGTTATTTAAAAAACTGGTCTTAAAAATATTTTTTAGACCAGTTCTTCATATAACATCCCAAATTTTTATTCACCAAAAATATATTGTAATTAATTGAGAAAATGGGCAAATTAATTCAATGAAGGAATTAAATTACAAAGGTGATAGCAAATTCATAATTTTGCTAATTTAGCCCAAGATTAATTGTTTTCTAATTAATTGAAGTTAATTTCAATTAATCAAGGAAAATAAATGAAAATGTATAATTAGATTATTCTTGATGGAATAAATCAAGAATCTTGAGATTAGAGGGAATTATACATAATTCATTTAATTGAATTATGGAATTATTGAAACACATTTTTCCTTCCCTTCTCTTCCATATTTTTGTCCAACACATGAGAATGAAGAGGAGATTAGATGATGATTTAATTTCATGAGCACATGTCCAAAATGCTACAAGAAAAGAATAATGATGACAATGGTAAGGTGGTTATGACATGAAGTATGGACATGACGATCATGGTAGGGTGATGGTAAGACGGCAAGTAAGTTAAATTATGAGGAAATATGGCATAAAGTGAAAGCATGGAGGGAGGCATGGTGAAAGCAAGGAGGGAGGTATGGTGCAAGAATGGTGTTGCAATCTCAACCATTGATGAAATCAAGGGCTAGAATGAAAGAACCCTTTCCTTTCCCCTTCCTCATTTTCTTCCAACACAAGAAGAGAAGAGAGAGAGAGAGAAGGAAGAAAATCAAGGTAAGAGTTGTCTCTTAAGCCTTTTCTTGTGAGTATGCATGAAAGATCCTTCTCTAAACTCCTTTTCTTCATGCATCCATGATCTTGAAGACACCATTCTTAGCTCAAGAAGAGAGAGAGGAGATGTCTAGAGAGAGAAGATTCAAGATCTCAAGAGGTAACCTCACAAACCTTAGATCTAAACTAGTATGTTGTTGTTGTTAAGGTTTGTGTTTGGTTTTGGTGATTTTTGTCAAGTTTGTAAATTTGGAAAGTCCTAACCCTAAGGGGAGGTGCTGTCCAAATTTAGCCTAATCATGTTTAGAATGTGATTAAGTGGTTAATCAAGTGATTAAAGGTCATAAGAAGGTGTTTTATGAATTGAAATCATAAAAACTCCATTTTCTCCAATTATTAAAGAATTTCGTCCAGATCTGTGTTGGACAGTGTTGGGATTATATTTTGGTGTTTTTGATGATTCCATTGTGTTTAGAATGGAAAATTGTGTAGGGTTCATGTTGGGTGCGAAGTAAGAAAAGCCCTATAAAGTGAAATGACAACAATAGCCTTGAAACCCTCACATAGGGGCTGCCAGGGGTAAATATGTAATTGGAGTTGGATTTTCATAAAATATATGTTTCCATTCGATTCAGTGGGTAAAAATAGGTGGGGTTACAGTTGGTCACTTTTTTGGAAAATGCCGAAAAAGCATAATTACGAAAACGCCCCTAAAACCCCAAATCGGGGTTATCAAGGGTATTTTCATAATTTAACAGTGAATTTAGTGATTTTGAGCCCTGAAATGGATTCCTTGGGTGAAAATTCGTCAGAATAGCTCTAGTCAAAATTTTGGGAAAACGTGTTATTGGGCTGGGTAGAGCGGGGCCGAGCCGAGGACCTGGGGGCATTTTGGTAAAATTTCACCATAGACTAATATAATCACCAGAAACACTATGAAAGTGTCTAAACGGTACGTTTGATGTTTTAGGACCAAATAGAGAGCCCAAGGGATTGGCACGCAAATCAAGGCATGTTATTCGAAGATCAGGGAAGGGCAATTAAGGTAAGGAACTTACCTCTCCTGCATGTATTTGATATTTATGCTGGTGTATTGATGCATGTTATTGCTTTTCCTGATGATGTGAAACATATATGAATAATTGAAGCTCTGTTTCTGTTTATGCTATAGCCATACGTATGTTGATTGAAACATTGAGCACATAGATATGTCATTGTGTAAGCATGAGTTATGTAATGCAAGCATGTCATGCATTAAGTACTTATCTTGCATGCATATTGGTATTACTTTCCTACTGAGATTGCCCAGAATCTCACCCTCCCCTACCAACAATTTAGACAGGAAAAGATAGAACGTATACTAAGAATAAAGAAGAGAACTGTACGAGGGGATTGTAGTGGTGGAACGAAGACGGGAAGATATCTCCATTTCACTATGATGGATTTAGACACCCATGAAGTGCTGTGAGGCTACATTAATTTTAATTATCAAGTACGAACCCCTATGGGGAATTTCCGTAATCGTGCACATAATATCATTGTATTTATGTTATTCCTGTGTTGCCAATCGAACTGTGTATTATTTTCCGCAAATATTCTGAAATAAGTGAAAATAAAACGAGGTGTGACACTTCAAAGAACCGGTCTAAAAAGTATGACTGTTTTTTCAGAAATATCATTAATCTCATTATGTTTAGACCGGATGTATAAACAATTGGTCTAAAAACTTTTTTTTAGACCGGTTTCTTAACAGGTCTAAAAAGTAACAAACTTTTAAGACTGGTTGTATCAAGACCACATCCAGAACCGGTCTAAAATGTCGTTTTTAACCGATCTAAAAAGTGTTGTTTCCAGTTGTGCCTCATTAATACTCTATCAATAATAAGAAAGGAGGAGAGGGAATGAGAGAGTAAAAGAAGATGACATGGGAGTTCTAGAAAATACATATTATATTAATTAACTCAACTGACTTCCTCAATCTAATCAAATTAGGTAAATATATTTTATATTAAGGATCAGAGGAGTACATTCATATGGAGTAGCATTCTAATTTTTTGTTCTAATCTGTCTTTTAAGTACTCCCTCCTGTCCTTTATATATATATATATATAGGACTTAATTGAAAAGTTGATATTGGTCATAAATATAAAACATATTTTTTATATTTGTTAATCTTTTCCTAATTTACCCCTATTGATACTCCCTCAACAATAATTAAGCAAGAGAGAGATGGAGGGAATTAAAGAAAATGATTTTAGGATGTTTTAAAAAAATATGTCATATTAACTAACTAAACTATTTTTTTTAATTTAATCAAATTATATAAATGAGTTTTATATCAAAGACCAGAGAAAGTATATTGTAAGAATTTGAAGAGGACAAGGACAAGTGTGGAAGAGGCAGGCGGTTGACTGGGGAAGATTGCATTATAGTGGCTAACCTCCACAAAGGCGTCTGCTTGGCTTTAGCTATTTCACTCCCTTCCGGTTTCTATTCTAAAGAATCCCCACTTTCAAACCAAGCTATTTAAAATTATTATGATATTATAACTCAATTCCATCGGTCATGGTGAACCAATTTGCTGATCAGTCTAATCAAGAGTTTTAGACGGATTAATCAGGTTAGATTATTTAAATATTTTTTCTTCTTGAGCCTAAAATGACAATTTGTGTTAAAAATTAGTAGCCCGTTAGGGGAGATGTTAGTAACTCTATTTTATTAAATTATATGTGTATTTATGAATATTTTGGCATTATATCACTCTTTTCATATTAGTTAATGATATTATTTTAATATGATTGAATTGACTCTGTTAGTTCAAACCACTTATTCTCAAATCACTGCTACCATCCAATTTATCACCGGTTAAATTATATTATTCTAATATAATGATAACGGGCTTCTTCATTTGCAAATTGATACTCTAATTGGTTTTTTCTTATAAGAAAAATATAACTAAAAGGAGATTTGGCGTACCAAGGCGAATCCATGTTCGGATCCTGGTCAAAGCTCTAATGCTCCATACTTGTGCCTAGAGTTGGTAATATGGGCTCAACCCGCGAGCCCGCGGGTTTTGACGAGTTAGGGTTGGGAAAATCCCAACCCGCAAAAATACGGGCGCACAGGCCCGCACCAAATAACCGCGGGTTAATGCAGGCCAGCCCGCAGGTTGGCGGGTTGGCCTGCAAAATTTTTTATTTTTTATTTACATATAATAATTTTACAAAACTTATAAGTTTTTCACTCTTATCTTGGTACCTCCTAATCCAAAGTAAAAAAATCTTAGCTTCTTCCCTTCTTCTTTAAACAAAATTATTATATCTTGGTTGCTTGAGGATGAGTTTATGTTTTGTTTATAAACTTCAACAAATTTGATAACTTTATCTCTTAAATTTAGATTATGTTTTTAAATTTTTATAAAAGAAATGATTGGTACTAGGAAAGTCAATTTAATTACTCATATATATGTGTCTCATATTTTTAATCCTCTTAAAAAATATGAATTTTTTTTTCAAAAAAAAATTCGGGCCCACGGGCTGGCCCGCAACCCGCACACTGCGGGTTAGGGTTGGCATTTTGCCAGCCCGCAGAAGTGCGGGCTGCACAAGCCCGCACCGCGCTGGCCGCGGGTTGGTGTGGGCAGCTAGCAACCTGCGGGCTGGCCCGTATTCCCAACTATACTTGTGCCCACACAATTATTAGACTACTAGAGTCTAATTGTGATTGGCACAGCAGATCACCAGAACCAAAAAGATGGTAGGAGAGAAGAGAATTGCCAGAAAACTCAATGGCGGGGTGAATTGCAATTGAGGAGGCATACCCTATTTATAGTGGTTTATGGAGGCCACTAATTAGGAAACGTGTGCACTCCTTCTTGCCCTCCAAGACAGCAATTAATTGATTCTCAATTAATTCCCTAATTATGGTGATTTGTTCCTCATTTAACAAATCCATAATTATTGATGAATTATTCCCCAATCTGCAATTAATGCTTATTTTATTCTTATTTGATTAGGCTAATTATATCCTAATCAAATAGTCCGGCCCATCAAGGGCGGACTTGGACCAAAAGTCCAACATCTCCCACTCGCACTTGATGGGCCTCCCATCATGCGTGCGTTACTTTTTCTTGTTTCATACTTAGCGTCTGTCGTGACTGCGTGGGCAAAAACATCTTTAAGATTTAGTGCTTGTGATACTAGAAATCCCTCATATCGGATCAACATCCAAGGACACCCTTTATATATAACCGTAAGCTATATGTTCATTACCTCATATGCCCCAGATTCTCCCATACGTATTACTCATGGCATATCTAATCCCTCTCGAGTTAATATGTTGATTAACTCAGATTGCCTTCTACGCATATAGTATCCGCACTTACTAGTTACTCATAAAGCTAGTAAGGGGTCGACCACAGATACTAGTACATCTTATGTATCTAGGAGTAAATCTTCCTTTTTGACTAAACATCAGTCCATCTTGACTTGGTCGCTTTCCTAGTTTTCACTCGTCTGACCAAATCGAGTGTGATCATGGAGCTTCAGCTAAAGTAGCTGTCACCAAACCAAGCTTTCATGATGCCGTCTAAGTCTTAAGGGTATCGCGGAAGGATTTTTCCTTCCTGGGACTCACACTATAGTGAACTAGGGATCTTTCACCTACATCCCATGTTGCAGTTTAACTATTAAGCACATGTAGTATGAATTGCATGCTACGGTGAGGTGTATGTTGATTTCTTTATCTTTCACCGTACAGACATTAGTTCCAAAATGTACTCAACATTCGAACCTAGAACTTTCTTTTTCACAATATCTCTTTTACAATCTCATTTATGAAAAAGAGTTCTTTGCCTGGCTACAGGTCTATATTCATGCTTCGATCTATTTTCTGTGTATATGCACATATGTAGATCTCATCTCAGTCTAACCGAGGTAACTCAAAAGCAAAGATTCTTCTTAACCATCTTATGGTGATCATTTGCTCGTCTTACCCTCCCATGCCTTAGCAAAACATGGGAAGATGGTTGTTCGTGTGAGTGAACCAACCTCTTCTGACCTGTACGACATACAAACTTGTATACCTTATATGTATTCACTCATAACATACATACTATTTCTTTTATCTTCATATAAAAGAAGTTCACGACCTTACATTTCATTTGCGCCCCAAGATTTTCACTAACTCAATGAAAATCAAGTTATGGGCTCATTAAGGGGATCTACCAACATTCTATCAGTAGAAGGTCATTAAACTGTCGCTTTCCCTCTTTGAAAGCATATCTCTCATAGAGATATATCAAAAAGTATGTTTCGCCTTACTGTGATACTTAGGATCCTCATCATAAGATGTTATCGCTTGGATCCTTCTATCCACTATTCATTCCCAATCTCTCATGGCACTTTAAATGATGGTAGAACACGCCCTGTGTTCTATTTCCATGGATATCAGGAAAAAATACTTTGTATATTTCCTTACTCCATCACCATTTGCCTAGGTCTTGTATTGGAGTATCCTTTCAAAGGAAAAGTATTGTCTTGACAACTTAATCCATGGTTATTCTCATAACCCATTTCACAGCAGGACCAAAAAAAACTTCCAAGTCTAACCAAAAACATTCAGTCTTATGTACACCAATGTGTACATTCATATTACCAACTATAGTCTCACATGGAACTCTATCTACCTTTCTTATGTTGGATTCCTCATAGGGCATGTAACCTCTTTAGGTTTATGCCCTTGACTTCAGGGGTGTCCATGGGTTTGCAGTTTGACATCCTAAGATGTCTAAGGATTACACTTGTACATGTCTTAGGTGGAAAAGACTGTATCTTTCTTGTGCAACTCCGTTTATCTTGTCAATCGAGATATTTGTTCAACCCATGACTTTCTCAACTCAGAATTTAAGGATTCTCTTATCCTTTATTCCTTTGACTCCCTTGACACTTGTTTCATCTGTCATTTGACAAAGGATGACTTCACTAAGAATCATCACTAGACCATTTGGGACTTATGTAGTGTTCTTTGATTATTTCAAAGTTGGTGAGGCTTTCACCTTGTGAAAACCTCAAATACTACTATTTGGGTGATTGTTTCTACGAAGCCCTTAAGCTGCTTCATATAGAGTTCATCATCCAATTTCCAAAAATTCCAAATTGGAAGGTGGTCTTTACATCATCTTGATGCAATTTCAAGACTAAGCTTGTTGTCATAGCCAAAGTTCAGAGTTAAAACGCACAACAGACAACCTTCCATTGTATTACCCCTAGCCATTAAGTATCTTAGGTTCTACATGCCCCCAACAGATTTGAGAACCTACTTGTTCCCAATCGCCTCTTGTCTAGGCGACAAATTACCCAAACACGTATTTGGCTTAAAAAGAATCCAAATCCTCCTGCATGGTACTTTACAATTCATCTTAGCAGGTCCTTCTAGTGTCTTTCAGACACTTATAGGTAGTTATCATCACCTTTTAAATGATGAAGAGAGCATTCAGTCTATTAGAGAATCTATCCCTTATAGTCATTCGCTAGATGACAATTTGCTCCGAGGTGGATTTCATAGGGTTCTTTCCCTATGTATGAGTGAGGTAATTCTCTCATAACTTACCTCTTACCTCTTTCGTTGTGAAAATGGTCTCAATCCTCCCACTCGGATCAGTGAACTTAGGAACACTTGGTTATTCCTTGTCACTTGTGAACCTCTTAAAGAGATTTATTGTGATTAATGCTCATTTCCTGCTAGAAAATCTGGGTTTTATGAACATTGTGTCCCACGGTTTTGTATCATTCACTGAACAGCCATCATTTTCACTAATGAAGACGTGTCATGTCAAATTCTCATGTCATCTCACAAAGAGATACCTTATATACCTTAGCCCTAATCTTCCTTACTTATAAGAAGAATTGTGAATATAAAGTTGATGACCCTTATGATCTTAACGAGTTTGGCCCTGGTCTAAGGCCCATCCACGATTCATAGGGTAAGGTCGTGACTGACATAGAGGGCATTTGGTTAAGTGTGAATATAATAATTGTGAGTCCACCCACCAACATATGGCTAATAGCCTCATTGATGCCATTATATTCACAACCAAATCAAGGAGAGGCCTATCTCTCCATTTCAACAACTCTAGTATGTTTAAGGGTTCTATCTATTGATAGTTGCCTAACAATCCCTTTCTTGTACACAAAACTGTTTGAACTAATCACATGGGTGTCCTAAACCCTTGTTAGTTCGAAAGGTCTTATTCTTTCAGTTTACTGATTCCTGACTAGTTCAGCCATTATCTAACAGCTTCACACTTGCCTAAAATCAAGTAAACATTACTGTATTTCGAGTAAACGTCCACAACGTTAATGAAACACCAAGCTTTTTGTCTTGCCCTCACGTTCACTGGTTCACTAACGTCATATTTTGCCAATTGTAGTGGATTTTCTCAAAAAAATGTTTTTGTCTTTCTTGCCAGGTAGAATAAGTTCTCAACTTATTCATAAGGGTATTAACCATTTAACACACATTTAGCAAATAATCTTTTGCTAGTTTGATCATACCCTTTGATCAAGGTGTACATGTGACAAGAAATGGAATCTTTTATCCCTAGAAAAGAAACATTAAAATCCAACAAAGGATTTAAGAATCATAGTCCCATCGATCCTTAACTAAAGAGATAGCAAAGATGTGATTGTGTCAGTTGCAATTGCATGGAGTGAATCAGGGTGGTTTATCTATGCAGAGTTAACGTGCAAGTTCAAATCCCTTGATTATATCTCTTTATTGCTTTGCATTTGACATGAAGCCATATGCTTCTATGAAACATCCACAACTCATGTGGATTGCTACTTTTACAACCCTTAAAGGTTTGTCAATGTAGCAGTTTATCTTTGCAGAAACCATTGACCTCTTCTAGATCAAGTTTACCTCATAGGTTTCTTGCCCTTAGGTATGGAGGATGAATCCTCCCATTCTTTAGCTAAGTTCGTCTGACAGATGGATCTTGAATCCTTCAGTCTTTCACACTCAAGTTCAATGTGGAGAATCACATTGCTGAATGTTACAATATGCATATCAGAGGCAATCTTTACTTTCGTATACGCCCACTCACTGGAAGACATGGCTCACTCACACTCACTGGGAGATGTCTTATCACAACATACACTTGTTGTTTGTGAGAAAGAACTTGGCATTTAGTTTGTCTCAACTTCTTAGTTTGACATCTGCCTCAAGTGTTGCTTAAACAACATGTTAGGACTTAGTACACTATGTTAAAACTTAACTTAGTTTTAACTTTATGGAAGAAGATCACCTATTTCACTATCTTCTAACACTATCAACACGGCTTGGATAAGGTTACATTGCTCATACCAACATAAGTTTAAGCAATGTTGTTCTTTCTATACTTGATAGCATAAACCTTTTGTATCCTTCGGTTGCTTCAACCTTTAAATGCTGAAGACTAGTTGGTAGGATATCCCTGACATCTCATTCTTCTTGAATGAAAGAGATTTGAGAGTTTTTAGCTCCACAGATATCTCTATTGAGCTTATCTTCATAAGCTCAGTCAAATAGACTTGGTCATAATTGGTCACTTAGACAATTATGGTATACAAATCTTATTTGTTCAAATAAGACAAAGGATAATTAGATAATAAGTTCGCTAGTTTCATGTTCAAGAGACAACTATGTTGACTCCCATTACAATCATACTAGTTAGCTCATCACCCTTTTTAACCACAGTCTTCATTGAACACTTTCTCCTTTGGATTTCTAGACACATTCCAGAAAAACTCCCTCTCAATCAAAGAGCAGTTATATTAACAACATAATAATACAATATCATCTAACTAGCATGAACGTTCAAGAAAATAAGAAGAGAATATACTGAATTCAATTCTAAAAACAAAGAATTTAATCATAAATTCAATGAAAAAAAATTCAATAAAAACCTTTTGCCTCTTATTGTTATCTCTTAATTAGGTTCTCCCTCTCATAAGCCCTTCTGACCATATTAACTCATGTAGCTTCTAGCTACAATGTTCAACTCCTCTTTGCCATCTTTACATCCATTCATTTGGATGTATTTGCAGTATACCTCCCACTTGATGAGATGATTCTAACATCTCTATCTGTCTTACCCTTTGTCACAATATTTGTGATAAAGGATTGACTTTTAGAAGTCACTGATTCAATCCCAATTGAATTAATGTGGTTAAAAACATAGGAAGACTTGTTATTATTCAATAATTATTGAACAATTTCAAGTTGCTGCAATTTTTAGGTTTTATCTCTAAGAGTTTGGGTCAAGATTTGATAGGATTTTATATTCAAAAACTCATTTGAATAATCCCTTACTTTTAAAGAATCTTTCAGCATTTAACCTTATGTTGCAACTGAAAATACTCTTAAAAAAATAAGCCAACCTATCCCAAAAAATAATAGAACCAACATTGATTCAATTTCAACATTTTTGGGAATCTCTAGGTGCATACAAGCACCTTTTTGACTTAAAACAGATCCAAACGTGTTTTAAATATATGCAAATTATATATCAAATTGAAGCTCTCGAATTTAGGGATTTTTAGGAACCAACCACCTCTCAATCGAAGGTCCCACGTGCCGTCACGCGCCCCTAGAAGGTCTCTGGAACAAAAAATCCTGAAACATTGGAAAATTCCAGCGTTGGCCACTCTCGGCGGCGGTGCATGACGTACATGCACTGCCTTACGGCCGTCTGCCGGCAACACGCGCCGGCACCCAAGACTCCACGCGCCGTCCTCTCTCTGACGGTGCTTGCCACGTGTCAAACGGAGGTCCCAGGGGGTCCCACGAGCCACTTGTCATTTTTTTTGGGCCAACAGTCAACGGATGACTGTTGACTTTGACCGGTCAACGATTGACCGTAGTCAACGGATGACTGTTGACTTTGACCGATCAACGATTGACCGTTGTCTGGTCAACGGTCAAACGCTTGACCGGGACCAGGCTGACGTGGCGTGAGGTGGCAATGACGTGTCTTTGACGCCGACATGGCGTTCTCTGATTGGCGCCACGTGGGTTGGGTTGACCGATGACGTGGCAGTTGAATGCCACGTCATCATCTTCAGCCTCCATCCGGGACCACCGACCCGGTTGGAGCTCCAACGGGTCATCACGACCAGCAAACTTCGGGAGGCCATATCTCCCTCGTTTTAGCTCCGTTTTTCACGATATTGGTGTCATTGGAATCGTAGTTTAGGAAACTACAAATCCATGGCATTTATTTGATCTTAAAAGCTCTGTTGTATTGATCAAATCGTGAGTGAAGTGGCAGCGGCAACTAACGACCCGCCAACTTCTTTCCTTTGTTTCTCCCTCATCCGGACTCCGTTTGACGCGTTCTAAGCATCGTTGGAATCGTCTCTTCGAGATCTACACATCCATGGCTTCATTTGGGGTAAAAACACCTAGTTTCAAACAACCAATTTTTCTCGACATTGACGGCACTGCGTAAACCGACGTGGATGTGTGTTCTCTGGGTTTCAAAGGCTCTTCTAACCTTTGAGGAGTTAAGGCTTTTCGTTTTTGAATCCACATAGGTTCCAAAAGACTCACCTTTAATAAGATCAAAGAGATGAGGAGAAGAGAAGAGAACGAATATGTATATATATAAGGAAACGAAACAGTTGGCATGCAAAGTATATATATACATATGCGAGAAAAAAAACATGAGACAGAGAAGAAGGAAAAAAAATGCATCTCTTGTTGCATGAATATATCAAGTTCAATTACTTAGATAAATTTCAGCACGTCCATGTCCAGATACATGCGAAAGTCATATAAGAGCAATCATATTCAGAAAAAACACAGCGGAAGCCCAGAAGCATTGAAAAGCATCACACGCTTGTCAACATGCAATATATATATATATATATATATTGGCGAATAAGATAACAGAAGAGGAATCATATATTAACATCATATAGATGGTTGCATAGCGGAAATAAATGGAGATATAAACAAATTATATCATATAGTTTATTCGCATAGAATAATCACAGCCACAAGATCAAGAAGGCTCTGATGCCAATGTAAGAAAAATATAACTAAAAAGAGATTTGGCGTACCGGGGCGAATCCATGTTCGGATCCAGGTCAAAGCTCCAATGCTCCATATTTGTGCCAACACAATTATTAGACTACTAGAGCCTAATTGTGATTTGCACAGCAGATCACCAAAACCAGAAAGATGGTAGGAGAGAAGAGAATTGCCAGGAAACTCAATGGCAGAGTGAATTGCAATTGAGGAGGTACACCCTATTTATAGTGGTTTATGGAGGCCACTAATTAGGAAACGTGTGCACTCCTTCTTGCCCTCCAAGACAGCAATTAATTGATTCTCAATTAATTCCCTAATTATGGTGATTTGTTCCTCATTTAACAAATCCATAATTATTACTGAATTATTCCCCAATCTGCAATTAATGCTGATTTTATTCTTATTTGATTAGGCTACTTATATCCTAATTAAATAGTCTGGCCTATCAAGGACGGACTTGGACCCAAAGTCCAACATTTCTTAATTTTATAAAATTCAAACATATCCCTACTTATAAATATATCAACACCAGGTTCGACTCTGAGACCCCATCCAAACACATGGCGGGTGACAACTTATCTGTAATATGCTACTCTAAGTGGAGTAGTTAATAATTCTTCCAACACCAGTAATCATGGCGAATATTTCACATTCCACATGTTAATCATTTGTTGTGATAAGCCTAACGATGAGGTTGAGAGTGAGATGCACTCATTTGTCTGTGTCTTTTTTTTCCTCTTCCTCTGAAGATGAATAAGCTTTTATAATTTGAGGATGCATGACATAAACAAAGAAAAGCTATATTTATAAATTACTACTTCTCGTCTTATGTTTGTTTTTTCATAATACTCTTTTTAATCATATGCATTATAACTATCTCTTGATGGAAACTCATTTTTATGTGCAATTATTAGAAACACTTTACAAAAAAAGTTATGAATTTAGGGGATAGAGTAGATTAAAGTTTTATATTAAAACTAAAATAGACCATTTAATTATTCTTATATTTAGAACTGGAGCTTATTGTATATATATTTTGCTAGGGATTTCAAGAAATGGTGATTCCCTGCATGTGACAAATTCAAGTGGGAGATTTGTCCTTTACTTGTTGTACCTTCCCTCCGTATGTTGAAAGAGATTAGTTTTTTTTAGATCAAAACTAACCATAACTACAAAAATAATTTACTTATTAACAATAAAATAATATATCACTTTTATAAAATAAGAATTGAATAGTGGTTAATTAAACTAATCTTCATCATTTTCCAATAACAGAGTTGAGTCATGAGTGGACTTACAAGATTCACGAGGTTCGTCTCTGCCACCTCATAGTAATTGTCTCTTTTTCTAGAGAAAATTATTGTAATGTATAAACAAGGGAAAATAATTATCAAAAAAAGTCTTATGACAATTGAGTAAACAAGCAATGATAAATTTTGGCATAGAAAAACAACAGGTCCATAGATGCTCACTTGTAACAAGATTTTTTTAGTAATCACATTCCTCTATTTAAGGTAAGGTTCTGAAACTCTGACCGGCTACTGAACTGACAGGGGTGCTAGATCAAAGGTCAGTAGAGTCAGATCGAGATCAAATTAAAGCTAACATAGGGTTAGACTTATGAGAAAGTGAAAATTTTAGAATTATTTATATGAAATTCTGAATAAAATGTCAAAAACTAAATGAATTAAGTTAATTTATTTTTAATTTTAAAAAGTTTAAAACAATCAAACAGGTTCAACTAAGGGATCAACCCAATCAGACCATCAGTTGATCGATTTTCGATTCAAACCGGCCGATGCGAATTTTCAAAACACTGGTTAAAGCTGTCCGTGATTCTTTCTTTTTCATTATGTTTTTTTAATTGTTTTATAATTATAAACAACCAAATCCAAAAAGTGATGGGTATGAATGGCTTAATTTTCCACACTGAAAAGTCTCTATTCATGCATCAATGAGTTCACACTTCTCATTTCCACGGGACAGCTAAAGTAGGACCCACAACCTTGGAATTCTCAAGAAAAGCTGAAACATTTGAATCCAAACAAACATGGCTTTGTCTAATTGTCTCTCAGGGAAGGGGCCATGACTCCACAATAGTGCCTTTTAGAATAATGACTTCAACTACAATGAGTTAACTATATTTTATTTTCTGAATAAAAAGGGTCTTTTTCAATTAAGTGTAGACACTAACTATACGAGATTATGAGTGGGATTGAACTCAAAACCTCCCACTTAAAGGAGAATTTTCATACCACTAGATTATAAGACTTTTAGTGTTAACTAAATTTTTTGAACTTGATGATTTTGTTGAAGTAACTTATACCCCGTCCATTCTTTTTTATAAGATAGAATTGTTGGGTATGCCCCATCCAACTCCTCATTTTACCCTCATTTAACTATAAAAATAAAGATATTTTTGGAAAATAAAATTCCTTTTTTACATATTTATTGCACCTAAATAATTTTAACTAACTCTCAAACAATGCAATTTATTTTAATTATATTTTATATAAGAGGGAGGGAGGGAGGGATTGTTATGGAGACAGGAGCGGAGTAAGGAAGAAAAGAGAAGCCAAAACAAAGCAAAGCTAAATCATCAACACGAGCAGGATAAATTAGAAAGAGAAATAGTGAGTATTATTTTCAAAATATCACCAAATTCAAATAATCAGTACTCTTCTCACTCAAAGAATCACTGGGTCGTCATAAAGCTTTCCATGATTCGTTCCCATGCTACGCAAAGTCCCAAAGTAACCAAAGTAAGTGCGTGTTTGTTTAAGCTTTTTGCACAGTAAAAACGGACTTATTACGTAAGCCGAGAAAAAACTCCTCTCACATACTTACCTCGTATACCGTGAATCACGAATTATAAGCACGTTTTGGACAAAAATAAGCTTTTCCAAACACACACTAAAGGGACCCCACTTTATTTTTCTTTTCTTTTTCTCAATGAAAAACAGAGGATGCCGTGGTAAAAATATAAACCCTATTTATAATTATAGTTGTGTCAAAACTAGAGAAATACTTTCTCAGCCCAACTCATAAGATACACCAATGTGAAATATCAAACACTTAAATTAATTTATTGGAATTAAGAAAAGTTAGTTGTATCATTAAATTTGTCTAAAAATATTCTAATTTTCATTTTTACCTCTAAAAATATCATAAATTTAAAGAATATTAAAAAAAATTCTCCCTCCCCTCATTGAAAATTGACAATGATTTATTTGGAGTAAAACAACTAATGTTAATGTAATATCCCGAATTTTGGGATTGGAAGCTTTGGAATAAGCCTAAATTGAGTGGACTACTAAGCCCCGATTTAGTAGATGTCCCAAATATATTCCCTAATGATTCTAATATCTTTGGGGTATTAAGAAAGTAAAATGGTGAAATTTGGAGATTATAATTATGTTTTCGATAAAATCGCCTATGAGGCAATGAGCTTATCATAAGGTTTTGGAAGACTAAATGATAAGTAAAAATTATGAAATTTTACAGGATGAAATTAGACATCCTAATTTTTAATTTGATAGGTCATATGACTCAATTAGAGCTATACACAAAAAGATATGAATTTTTGAAGTTAGCCCAGAAAAACTGGAAAGTTTCTGAAACAACATGCAAAGAATGAAATTCTGGGAATTTTGTGATTCCATAAAGTAAAATTTTATATTTTTCCTTGAAAATAGACTCAATAAGAGTTCTATAGGCTTTGGAATCACCTCATTTCGATTTTTCTAGAATTAGTTATGATTTTTCAAAGTTTGGGCAGAAATCTGCCAGAATTTTGTAAAATCCGAAATTTTTGGAAAATTAAAGTAAAATATGATATAATAATATATCATCATCCTCTTCCTCTTGAGAACATTTCAGACGTGAGCTGCAGCCAAGGAGAGAGAGAAAGTTTGAGAGTTTTAGAGAGAGAAGGAGAGGAGAAAAATCACAAGATAGGTCGATTTCTTCGGTGAATTCGTACCTAACGTGTATAATCCTTCTCCTAAGCTTCTTTTCTATGTTGTTTGAGGAATTTGAAGAAAGATTCATGGTGTTACCAAGCTAGGGTTTTCAGCCATATTTGGGAAAAGTCAGAAGGAGCTTGAGGTAACTTCCAAACTTTCGTATATTGCTTATTCTGGCTGCTGTGGACAATTTAATCGGTGAAATTTCGCCGGATTATCTTTGTTTGTGATTTTTGGAAATGGGTTTTCATAAGGGTTATGCTGCCCAAATTGAGTCTAAATGGTAGTTATAACCTAATGGAATAGTCAATAAAGTGGTTAGGAGTAGAAAGGAACGTGTTTACGGAGCCGAAACCGAAAAACCCCAATTTTCCCTTAAATTCCCATATATTTCGGCCAGCACTATAAATGGGTCTTAGAGTTGGATTTTCAATGATTTGATGGTTCCATTGGATTCAGGAGGGAAAATTAGGTGGGGTTACAGTTGGGCACTTTTTCGGAAAAGGCCGAGAAAGCATAATTACGGAAACGCCCCTAAAACCCTAAAAGTAGGGCTGCCAAGGGCATTTTCGTAATTTGACATTGAATTTGATAATTCCGAGTCCGGAAATGGATTCTTTGGGTGAAAATATGTAAGAATAGCCCAGGGTAGAATTTCGAGAAAAGTACAGCCGGACCGGGTATGATGGGGCCGGGTCCCCGGGGGTATTTTAGTAAATTTTCATAATAAGCTCCTATAACCCCCAGAAACACTATGAAAGTGTCTAAATAGTACATTTGGCATTGTAGGATCGAATATGGAGCCCTGAGCTGATTGCACGTAGATCGAGACACGCGTTTCGAGACTGAAAAGGGTTAAGGTAGGGGACTTACCTTACTTGCATGTATTTGATATCTTTGCTTGTGTAATGATGTATGTGATTGCTTTACTTGATTGTGTATAGCATATTTGAATAAATGAAGCTCTGTTTCTGTTTTCGCTGTGGCCATAGTCTTGTTGTATGAAACATTGAGCATGCAGAAATGTCATTATGGGGCATACATCTAGATAAAGCTAACATGTCATACACATAGCATCAATCATGCATGCATTATGGTATCTGTTTCCTACTGAGATTCTCTCGAATCTCACCCTCCCCTACCAACAATTTAGACAGGAGACGACAGAAGATATGCAAACAACAATACAGAGTACCGTACGAGGGGATTACAGTAGTAGAACGAAGATGAGAAGATGTCTTTGTTTCACTGGGACGAGTTTAGACACTCAAGTATCCCTGTGCGGCTACACTAATTGTAATTATCAGGTATGAATCCCTGAGGGGAATTTCTGTAATCATGTACATATTATCAGTATATTTATGCTATTCCTGTGTTGCCTACTGAACCGCATATCGTTTTCCGCTAATACTCTGGTAAATGTGAAATTAAAATAAGGGCGTGACATTTTGGTATCAGAGCAAGGATTCTGGCCACAGAATTGTCTGCTCAGAGTAAGTGCGGTTGTTCTGGCAACAGGATGGTATACTGATAAGGTCTTGATTACACAGTGCTAGAAAATATGCCCGCACAAGAGGTACCAAAGGAGGGTATCTTCCTGATTTGTGAATCATCTTTGAGAAATGGCGAGTACCAAAGGGCAGCTAGTGGTGCAATACTAGACAAGAATGGTCTAAGGATATTGTGGAACCCGAGGAAGTGGGTACGGCCAAGGCTAATGTGCTGTCCACACTCAATATTTTGGTGACCGGAGATAGCCGGCATGTCTTTTGAGACGAGGGTAGTCACAGGGTACCCGTGGATGGAAACAGTAGAAGCCGGTATCTACATTTGGGCACTAGTACAAAAGAGTTAAGCGTGCTCAACCCAGGGAAATGCCATGATGGGTGACCCCCTGGGAAGTTGTTGCACATGTTATGTCATATTATGAAAAAAGAGTAAGACATGTTGTACAGTAGTTCAGAGGTTGTATGTTGTTGCAGGCTTTCCTTGACTACTGTAAACATCTGTGATATGTTGTTTTTGGGGTACCTATGAACCCAAAACTTTGTGAAATGATAGATAAGCCCATGTGTTTATGTGTAATTTACCTCTTTCTTGCTTCATATAGTGAAACATAAAGGTGGTAAGACTAAGAGGTTTAGATGCTGGGCAAGGTCAGGAAGTTAGACCTAGCCTAATACAACAAACACAAGGCAAGAGAATAGAATAGCAAACAATGATCAACGATAATCAGGAAGGTTATCCAAGAAAGGCCGATGTAGTAACTATAATCTCTCATACACTATGTAATAGTTAATATGTTGTATGTTCTATATTATGTGATATGAACACGTGCCTAGGGCACATTACCTAGCTGTAGTCTGGGACTCAGCTGAGGTACACGAACATTACCTGGTTGTGGTTGGTGCCCAGCCGAGGTACACGAATATTATCTAGCTGTGGTGCGGGAAGTGTATATGTACCGTCCGATGGGAAGTGTATATGTACCATTCGGCCTAGTAAGGACCCAGCTATGATACACAATTTACCTAGCTGTAGTCGGTGACTCGGCTGAGGTACACGTAAGGGTTTCAACTGGATGGTTGGCCCTAAACCTTGTGTACACACACGGATTGTTGTTGTAACTGGGTGTTTGGCCCTGAACTTTGTGTACACACACGGATTGATGTGATTTTCATTTTACACTATATGGTGCATGACATATTTATCTATCACATTTTCTATGGATGATTGTGGGTTACTATGGAGGGCCATGTGGTGTGAATAAAAAGGCACTCTACCCGACGAGGTTGTGAGCCACGTCCTAAGGGACTCAGGTACGAGGCCAAGAAGGGCTACGGGTGTGACAATAATG
Source organism: Inga leiocalycina (assembly GCA_963242795.1). NCBI lineage: Eukaryota > Viridiplantae > Streptophyta > Magnoliopsida > Fabales > Fabaceae > Inga > Inga leiocalycina. Next base: position 50,202,187 of record OY725327.1, on the reverse strand, counting down.
AAAAGAAAGGGATGAGATGTTTATATCGAAATTTCCCAGAACTCAGCATTATGCATGGGATGATGATTGTGAGAGGAGCTTCAGAGAGCTGATGATGAAAATTTATTAAAGTACTAACACTGATAATCCCAGATCCATAGTGGGCCTTTGTTGTCTTCACTGATGCCAGATGGCATGGATTGGGAAGGGAATTGAATCCCCAGATGCGAGCAAGCATAGATCGAGATGAGAATTGATGCGAGCCGAGTGAGGGCATACGCATCTCGTCAGCTGAAGCTTCAGAAATTGAACTATCCCATCCATAATCTTGAGTAGATGGTAATAATGTTTGCTTTGAATTTAGAAACGTTGCCTTTACGGCATAGTTGTGGAGTTGTACTGCGACCACAAAGATTGAAAGTTCTGATCGGAAAGGGCTACCTACGGTGAAATTTGATCGGAGAGGGCTACCTACGGTGAAATCTGATCGGAGAGGGCTACCTAAGGAAAGTTCTGACCGAAAGGGGGCTGACCAGGTGTATGGGCGCCTGTGTGAAGCACCGAGTATAGAACCCTAGAGTGCAGCCACCGTGACGATGAACCCTAGAGTGCAGCTACCGTGATGATGAACCCGCGAGTGCAGCCACCGTGATGACTAATCCTAGAGTACAGCTGCCATGAAGTTGAATAGTAGAGTAGGGCTACGAAAACATTGGCCCTTAACGATGGTGCATTGTAATGAATCCCACAGTGAATGTGTTTTCTTGAGATAAGAGTTTATATGGATCAGAATGATTCAAGTTGAATCGGGCAAAGAGTGGGCACAGAAGAATATAGATTGTGGGTGCTGTCAGGTGTCATGGGAGGTTCCTGTAGGACTCCTATTAAATCATCCTGACATTATTAAAGCTTATATGAGGAGATGAACCTTAGAGTGGGCAGCGGAAGTGTGATGAATCTAGGTGCAATTTTGAAACTTACAGGAGGGGTTGATGTTCGCGCCATTATTGATCATCCCAAAACATAATATGGCCTTGCTGGTCAACATTGTTACAGTGTATATGATGAACAGTATTACACCCTAAGTGGTGTACAATATTACATCATGTGTGGTGTACATTATTACATCCTGCGTGGTGTACAGTATGATGACCTGTATGGTCAACAGTCACACAACCTTTGTAGTTTGTGGTGACACATGTGAATTGGAATTGGGATGAACCCTAGTGTAGTAGGGCAGAATGGTGGCGAATACCTCTCAACAGCACCAGTGATAATAATCCCAGATCCACAGTTGAGCTTTATGGTCTACACAGATGCAAGTAGGCATGGATTGGGATGTGTTCTGATGCAACAAGGTCGAGTAGAGGCACGAGCATCTCCATAGCTATAGCCTCACAGAATGAATCATCCACTTGTGATATAGTGCAAACAGTGGATGGTCACATAGTGAATAGTGCACACAGTACGGCCAATAAGGGTCAAATAGTCATTTGATCCTGAACATTGAATAGGTAAGCATGAATTACAGAAAGTGTATCGGTTTGTACAAGGCGGTAAGACCCGATGTGCAAGGTTGCATAGGGCAGTGTCTCTGGGCTATAAGACCTGTGTGTCTAGCATTATGGTCAATGCCTAGTGCGATGACATTGGACCAATGTGTCCAAGGTAATGTTTTGAGGTTGACAGAACATTCAAACTGTACCAAGTTGTAGCAGAGGCAGTAAGACCAGCGTGACCAAGCGTTTTGGTGTCTAATAGTACCAGCCTCACATAAGGTGCGACATTCTACCATGGGAGGAACCTAACGAAGTGAACCATGGCCGGCTCACTAACCCAACATACCTCGTTAAGGGGGTGAGGGACATCCAACAGACCTCATTAAGGGGGTGAGGATTGGGCCGTTAAAAAAAAGTGATCATGTGAATTCGGGTGAAGTCCCGAAGAGGCTGTAAGGCCTATGGAACCAAGCGTTGTGGGAACCTGTGTTTGATTGCACGTTACATATTGTGTACAGAATGAATGATGAATGTTGAATACTATCTGATATTATTAATGGAAGTATGACTACAGTGTTACATGGCTTTTGAGCCTGCATGTGATAATAGAATGAGATAGGATTAATCCCTAAGTTGTAGACGTTCAAATTTCGAGGACGAAATTTATTGAACGGGGGGAGAAATGTAATATCCCGAATTTTGGGATTGGAAGCTTTGGAATAAGCCTAAATTGAGTGGACTACTAAGCCCCGATTTAGTAGATGTCCCAAATATATTCCCTAATGATTCTAATATCTTTGGGGTATTAAGAAAGTAAAATGGTGAAATTTGGAGATTATAATTATGTTTTCGATAAAATCGCCTATGAGGCAATGAGCTTATCATAAGGTTTTGGAAGACTAAATGATAAGTAAAAATTATGAAATTTTACAGGATGAAAGTAGACATCCTAATTTTTAATTTGATAGGTCATATGACTCAATTAGAGCTATACACAAAAAGATATGAATTTTTGAAGTTAGCCCAGAAAAACTGGAAAGTTTCTGAAACAACATGCAAAGAATGAAATTCTGGGAATTTTGTGATTCCATAAAGTAAAATTTTATATTTTTCCTTGAAAATAGACTCAATAAGAGTTCTATAGGCTTTGGAATCACCTCATTTCGATTTTTCTAGAATTAGTTATGATTTTTCAAAGTTTGGGCAGAAATCTGCCAGAATTTTGTAAAATCCGAAATTTTTGGAAAATTAAAGTAAAATATGATATAATAATATATCATCATCCTCTTCCTCTTGAGAACATTTCAGACGTGAGCTGCAGCCAAGGAGAGAGAGAAAGTTTGAGAGTTTTAGAGAGAGAAGGAGAGGAGAAAAATCACAAGATAGGTCGATTTCTTCGGTGAATTCGTACCTAACGTGTATAATCCTTCTCCTAAGCTTCTTTTCTATGTTGTTTGAGGAATTTGAAGAAAGATTCATGGTGTTACCAAGCTAGGGTTTTCAGCCATATTTGGGAAAAGTCAGAAGGAGCTTGAGGTAACTTCCAAACTTTCGTATATTGCTTATTCTGGCTGCTGTGGACAATTTAATCGGTGAAATTTCGCCGGATTATCTTTGTTTGTGATTTTTGGAAATGGGTTTTCATAAGGGTTATGCTGCCCAAATTGAGTCTAAATGGTAGTTATAACCTAATGGAATAGTCAATAAAGTGGTTAGGAGTAGAAAGGAACGTGTTTACGGAGCCGAAACCGAAAAACCCCAATTTTCCCTTAAATTCCCATATATTTCGGCCAGCACTATAAATGGGTCTTAGAGTTGGATTTTCAATGATTTGATGGTTCCATTGGATTCAGGAGGGAAAATTAGGTGGGGTTACAGTTGGGCACTTTTTCGGAAAAGGCCGAGAAAGCATAATTACGGAAACGCCCCTAAAACCCTAAAAGTAGGGCTGCCAAGGGCATTTTCGTAATTTGACATTGAATTTGATAATTCCGAGTCCGGAAATGGATTCTTTGGGTGAAAATATGTAAGAATAGCCCAGGGTAGAATTTCGAGAAAAGTACAGCCGGACCGGGTATGATGGGGCCGGGTCCCCGGGGGTATTTTAGTAAATTTTCATAATAAGCTCCTATAACCCCCAGAAACACTATGAAAGTGTCTAAATAGTACATTTGGCATTGTAGGATCGAATATGGAGCCCTGAGCTGATTGCACGTAGATCGAGACACGCGTTTCGAGACTGAAAAGGGTTAAGGTAGGGGACTTACCTTACTTGCATGTATTTGATATCTTTGCTTGTGTAATGATGTATGTGATTGCTTTACTTGATTGTGTATAGCATATTTGAATAAATGAAGCTCTGTTTCTGTTTTCGCTGTGGCCATAGTCTTGTTGTATGAAACATTGAGCATGCAGAAATGTCATTATGGGGCATACATCTAGATAAAGCTAACATGTCATACACATAGCATCAATCATGCATGCATTATGGTATCTGTTTCCTACTGAGATTCTCTCGAATCTCACCCTCCCCTACCAACAATTTAGACAGGAGACGACAGAAGATATGCAAACAACAATACAGAGTACCGTACGAGGGGATTACAGTAGTAGAACGAAGATGAGAAGATGTCTTTGTTTCACTGGGACGAGTTTAGACACTCAAGTATCCCTGTGCGGCTACACTAATTGTAATTATCAGGTATGAATCCCTGAGGGGAATTTCTGTAATCATGTACATATTATCAGTATATTTATGCTATTCCTGTGTTGCCTACTGAACCGCATATCGTTTTCCGCTAATACTCTGGTAAATGTGAAATTAAAATAAGGGCGTGACATTACACAAACTCTTGCAAAATTATTTATATTTAGGATCATAAAATTCTTCTAGAAACGATTTATATTATATATGGGAAGGAATAGTTTCTGAGTGGCTTATTCCTATTTATAAGATAAACTCAAGAGTTTTTATAAGGGAGAATTTCAGCTAGCCCCACATAGACGGGATTTTATTTCAGTCAACCCCCAAAAAAATCTGAAATTTCATTACACCCCTTAAGTGAAAATGAAATTAAATTTTGTGAATGAAAAAATAATATTGTCCTTTCTTTAATTTTTCAAAAGAGCATTTACCAGAGAAATACAAGGATTCAAAAGAAATCAGGGAGTTAACAACAACATTTTGGCTATTTACAATACAAATAAGGAAAATTACAAGACTAATAAGGGCATTTACATAAAAATGAAGATATTTATAAAACAAATAAAGGGATTCAAAAGAACCCATGTAGTTAAAAATATTTTAGTCATTCATAAGATAAATAAGAAAATTCACAAGACAAATAAAGGCATTTATAAGACAAATAAGGCAACTCAGAAGACAAATAAATTAAGGGCATCATTTTCTTTTTCACCCACAAAATTTCATTTCATTTTAATGCAAATGGTGCAGTGAAGTTTCATATTTTTCTAGAGGTTGACTGAAATAAAGTCTAATATACAAGGGCTATCTGAAATTTTCCCTTTTTTTTAATCCCAGGATAGTTGAATAATGAGAGTTACTCCCTCTAGCCCTAGTATAAGTTACAAATAACCAAATTAAGTCAAGATTAAATAGTTAAAAACAATAGATGTACAAGAAATATATATATACTTTTTTTTAAATACATCAATATTTATAGAGAGAATAAGTGAGAAAAAAGATGAAAGTGAGTCTACCAACATAGAGAATAAATGGTTAATTCTTTTCTAATAAATAACTTGTAATTTTGGCTTTTAATACCTCTGATTCTTAATATATGACTTATTTGGAGAATTTGCCTTGATGTTAAATATAAGATCTATTTTTTTATACTGGCTCGAGTCCTAAATATAAGACTCAGTTGGCTTTTTTTGAAGAGATTAAGAAAGTTAATTAAATTAATTTAAAGTATTTATATTCATCATTTTCCTCTAAATTAATTTGCCTCACTTATAAACTTATATATAATATAATGATACACATCATATGATATAATTAATTAACTTACTTAGTTTCCTTAATCTCTAAAAAAACAAAGTCAACCGGTGTTATATTTAGGATCAAATAGAGTATTTGTTAAATTTTTAATAATTTACTCATATTAATGCCCCTTCAACAATAGCCAAGGACTAAGAGGAATGAAAGAATTAAGAAAGATTTTTAGGGTATTTTAAAAAATATATATTATATTAACTATTTTAACTAAATTTCTTAATCTATCAAATTAAATAAATAAATCTTATATAAAAAAACAAAATTAAGGAGGAAGATGATAGGGGCTATTGTGCACGGAATCTAATAGAAACAAGAAAATAAAAGGAGAGGATATGGAGAGTGGTCTTTTTGTCGGACATCGAATACCTCATATTGTTTTTTTTTTTCCTCATTTTCTGTGCGCTCTCTTTTTCCCTTCCAAACTTATTTTGATGGGCTTATTTTAAATAATTTTCTCCTAGTTAATAAAGAGAATATTATAAATTATATTGTATTTATGGAAAAATTAATCGTTTTAACAGGTTTTTTTAGTCACATATATCCTTTTATTAGAAACAATCTTACTTAAGGCTTTTACTTAATGTGGCACTTCTCCCATGGGAATAATTTTAATTGTTTTTAATGATACCGGTGAAGTACTTAGAGATAAATGGCAAGAAAAAAAGAATTAGTTAGAGATAAATTATATCTAGGGTCAAAGGAGTATCCCACATCTGAATGTCCATCCTCATCTCCTTTTCCTTATGTAATTAATCACTTAATTATAGTTATGCTTAATTAACTCATCGACTAATAATGTTCTCCACTATCGTTTCCTGCTTGGCTCTACCACACAACAGAATCTTGTGCCTGCTCCATAATGGAAAAATTTTGGATCTAACTGTTGTTAAAGAAATGGGCAGAAATCGGAAAAATTTTGGGAAAATTGTTCTAAAAGACCTCATTAACAACATATTTACTGAATGGGACCTTAGTTATTGAGGTCCTTGAACGCAAATAAAACAGTAAGTAAAATGACCACGTTGTCCTTTTATTGCATTAGTAAATAAAAAAGGATTCAAATCTGACTCAGAGTCATGGCCTGCTAACTTGAAAAGTAAAGGAAGGAGAGATCGATAGAAGCAAACGAGAGTGGGAGTTTGCGGCGACGACGAAGTGTTGGGTCTTTGTGGTGACGGCAGCTGAGTCTGGATCTTTGCAGCAATGGCAGCTGCGAAGTGTAGGTCTGTGCGACGGTGGCGGAGTAAATCGATTTATTAAAATTGGCCAAGAACTAAATGCTTTTCAAAACTTAAGTAAATCGATTTACACTGCTCAAATCGATTTACCAAACTTCATGAAACAAAGTAAATCGATTTAAGGTTAGTTAAATAGATTTATGTAAGTTGGGAAAAATGAGACAAACTTCTTGAACCCAAAGGAAGATCTTTTATACCTACAAAAGATCCTTGGAATACACAGGAAGATATTTGCACGTAGGGAAGACTTCAAGACATAGAGTAAATCAATTTAAGGTTAGTTAAATCGATTTATCTAAATTGGACAAAATGAGACAAACTTCTTGAACCCAAGTACGGAAGATCTTTTGGACGCACTGGAAGATATTTACACTAGGGAAGATTTGAAGTTATGTTGCACTAAGGAAGACTTGTTGAACCCAAAGGATGATCTTTTGCACCTAGGGAAGATGTATTGCACCTAGGAAGGCTTGGTTTATACTTGTGGAACCCAAGGGAAGAAATGTGACATAAATCGATTTATAGGGGTTGTAAATTGATTTATGACTATGTGCCAAAGATTTTCTCTAGATGCAAAAGATCTTTCCTTTGATTCAACAAGTTTTTCCTAGTGCAATATAACTTCCCATGTGTCACCTAGGGAAGATATTGCACTAGGCGACACATGGGAAGTTATATTGCACCAAGGAAAATTTGTTGAACCCAATGGAAGATGTTTTGAACATATGGGAAGATGTGCTGCATCTATGAAGACTTGGTTTATACTTGTGGAACTCAAGGGAAGAAATATGATATAAATCGATTTACAGGAGTTGTAAATCGATTTATGGCAAAACTAGTTTTCACAAAAAGTGACATAAATTGATTTACTCAAGTCAGTAAATCGATTTAGGCCAAAATTTCCTTAAAATCTTCAACAATTATCATTTTTATTGCTTAAGTCAATTTAAGAACATTGTAAATCAATTTGACAGTCTTTTCAAAAGACATAAATCGGTTTAATCAACCTCGATTTAATCAACCTCTAGGCTAAAATTCATATATTTTGATATAAATCAATTTACCCATATATAAATCGATTTATCATTGAGCTCTTCATAAGTCACAAATTGATTTATCCCAAATCAAATGGATTCAACACTATTTTGTCATAAGCGAAACAGAGCGGCTATCAATTCCCCCCTATTCTCTCTCTAGGAACACATCTTTATGCCGACCCAATCACTTCATCACCGCCGCAAAGGCCCACTCTCATTCGCTTCTGTCGATCTCCTCCTCCCTTCACTCTTCAAGTTAAAGGGTTATTGTTCTGAGGGAAATTTCATTCATTCTTTGTTCATTGATCCAACAAGAGCATTTTTATCTTTCACTCTTCAGCAAATATTAACAGTTAAGGACCTCAATACCTCAAGTCCCAATTAGCAAATATCTTCCTAATCAAGTCTTTTATGGCAATTATCCCAAAAAAATTTAAATTATTTATATTGTAAAAAGTTCTAATTATCTTTGATAAAATATTATCGCATTACTTCTCTAACCGCTTTTTTCTATTTTCCCTTACAACATTAGAAGTTAGTAATGAATAAAATTATAGAAAATTAATAAATGTTCAATTTGAATCTTACAATGTTTCAGTTTGTAAGCTAACTGTGTTCTTATTTCATTGTTTCCATTTTTTTTATAAAAAAACTTTCCTCCCTTTTCAAAATCAAAATTGATTGACGCAATTCGCAAACGGGTTTCACTTAACAAACGAAAGGCGAAATGAATCCATTTTTCTAATGTATATTGGGCTAGGCTCGTTGGGCATCTTTTGCCTCTAGAAAGCACAATTGGAAAATTGGGCTTGAGGATTTTAGGATCTTGGGAACTAGATGAACCCAATACAACTTTTAAGTATCAAAGGCACACAACCGTTTACTTGTTTTAGAACCCTTTCTTTCTTTCTTTCTTTCTTTTTAATCCAATTTAATAGTGAAAGTTTTCTTTTAGGAGCCATGGATATCCAAAATTTTTTTGGAAAATAATGTTACCCCAGATTTTTAAAATATGACCCTTTTTCAACAGCCACTCACGTTGACTATTATTTTTTATTGGAATTGCTTACATGGCAGCTACATCATTCTCACAATTCCACCTCATCAACATAGCCCCAAGAGTGAATGAGGGGGGGAGAGAGGAGGAGGAGATAAGGTGTGCTGATGAGCTGGAATTGTGAGAATGATGCAGATGCCACATGCAATTCTAGTCAAAATTAACAATCAACATGAGTGGGTGTTAAAAAAGGGTGACATTGCTCTTATTTTAAAAATTTCAAGGGAACATTACTCTAAAAAAACCTTTGGAATACTCAATGCTCATAGGAGAAATTTCAACAGTAAAAATGGACTTTAACCTTTTTTTAACCTTCTGAAATCTTTTTTTTTCCCTTTTAAGATGTGTTTTTTCAAAGCTTATTAAACCTGGATTGGACACTGAACCGGTTGCACGATTAGGTTACTGGGTCAAGGGTCAGTAGATCAGATCGAAGACAAATCTAAGCCAACCCGTGGGCAAACAGATGAGAAAATAAAGATTCCAAGAGTATTAATATAAAATTTTGAAGAAAATTAAAAAAAATTGGATTAACTTATTTTTAAATAAAAAATATTGAATTAGTTAAATCGGTTATATGGCCGGATCGGACCAGTTATGTGACTAGTTCGCTTATTTTCCGGCTTGAACCGGCCAATCTGGTTCAATTTTAATGGCATTGGGTTTTTTGTCCCATTTCAAATTTCAATGTGATGCTGATTAGGATGCCACGTAGGTTAATAATTAACACTGTAAGTATGGTCCTATTTGATTAAGTAAGAACAACGAATGAGTCATGTAAGACCCTTATGTTATTTCCACATTTTTCAAAGTGTTTTCGCGCGGTTCGATGGGTACACAAGAATAATATAAATATACTGATAATATATACATGATTATTTTACAAAAAATCCCCCGCAGGGATTATATATAATGGTTACAAACTTAAAATATAATAAAAGCTTATAGATAACTAATTGCTTCTTTGGACTGAATCGCAACCTTTTGTATTTCCTCTTGCAATCCTCTTCTTTGCTTTAACAACACCTCTTGTGCCCACCTGTCTAACTAGTTGGTTGGGGAAGGTGAGCTTCAAGAGAATCTCAGTAGTAAACAATTACCATAATACATGCATGATATATGCTAAGTTCATGATATGTTAGCCTTAATTAGATGCATGCCACATAATGATATTTCTGCGTGCTCAATGTTTCATGTAACATACTCATGGTCATAGCATAAATAGAAATAGAGCTTCATCATTCAAATATGCTCTATGCAATCAAGTAAAGCAATCACATATATCACTACACCAGCATAAATATCAAATACTTGCAAATAAAGTAAGTTCACTACCTCTTATTTTGAGTTCTCCTCTTGTACCTTTACTCCAACCATTGAAGATGCTTCTTCCTTGTCACCTCATGACCCTAGACATATAACTATATGACTTGTTAGAGTCATGAAAGTGAACCTTGTCTTCAATTCCTACATTTTCCTTTAAATGTCATAATTTCGTAGGTCAAACCAATCTGCCAGTTTTGATCTTCAATTTTGAAAAATCATAATTTATTCTCTAGGACTCCAAATGAGGTAATTCAAAGTCTTAGGTAAAGCTCTTTAAGTTTACTTTGAATGTGTTTCAATTAGCTCTTAGAGAATAGCTTCTGAAGAAAAAGTGAAAAAAGTGGATTTAGAAAATAGATTCTGAAAAAAAAATTGATTTTGATAAAATGATAGTGTTTGAGTATTATTATTAGAATCACTTTTTCATTGTCAAATGACTAAAAAAGACATTATCTTTTGTGATAGTTTCATATCAAGGATAATATTATATTTTATATATTTTTAATATTTAAATTTCATAATAAATATCAAAAATAAAATAAATTTGTCTAAAAAATTAAAATTATAACATTTGTCCATATGCTAGAGTCAAGATTTCAAGAATTTTCTTGTACTTTAATAAAAAAATTAATATAGTAATTTTCACAAGCTTACATGGAGACAATAATATAACACTTGAAGAAGATTCTTATTTTGTACAAAATTTTTCAGGTACCTTGGTAAAGCTATAAATTTTAAGAGAGAAAGTGACAGATATAATGTGTGTTTGAAATAACGATCGGAAAAATGGAGTTTCTCAATTTAACTTTTGGTAATTTTATTTTTGGTAAAAGCCCGATTGTATAATGTGATTTATGTTTGGAACAGCGATTGTATAAATGACTTTTGCAAAAGTAAAACTTGTTTCGATTGATTAAACACAAGTGACTTTTATGATAATAGTAAGAGAGAGTAGATGGAAAAATATTTTAAAGGGTTAAAAACACCAAAAAATAAATTAAAATAATTTTTGGAACTGAAAAAGTACATTAAGGATAAAATTGCAATCAATCTAATAACACACTAGGTACAGTTAAAAAAATAGTTTAAGGGTTAAAAGTATCAAAAAATAGTTGAAATTAATTTTTGTAGCCGAAAAAGTACATTAAGGGTAAAATTACAATCAGTCTTATAGCATACTGGACACAATTAAAAAAATATTTTAATTATTCCTACTCTTCCCAAAAGCTAAATCAATAAAAGCTCCAATGTTGAGCTTATGACATAAACTATTTTTTTTCTCACAAGCTCAATTGATAATTGGGGACTCCAAACACTCTATTTTTTGTCCCAACCACCTATTAGGCTTAAGACTGATTTAAACCTGATTGCCCCCTCCAATTGAGGCTCCACGCACACACTATGAGATATATGGAGACAATGATACGGTATTACATTTATATGGGGCCAATTTTCTCGTGACATGGGAACAAAGAAAGAGAAAAAGGATAAGAGAGAGGAAAGAGAAAAAGGGTTAAAAAATAACTTCTCCAAAACCATGATTTTGGGGGAAAAAAGGGGGTTTTTGGATTTTTAGAGAGTGTTTGGGTAATAATTTTCAAAACTATGGTTTGCCCTTTAAAAACACTTTTTTTTTTGTTTATCCAAACACACACTTTAAGTGGAAAATATCACAAAGCATCAATTATAACCACAAAATTCTAGGAAATTCGTCAAAGCTAGCCTGCCACAGAATTTCATTCCAAATTTATTGTCAAAGTTTGAAAAATCATAACTTTCAATCCATTAGTTCAAATAGCTTACATTATCTATCAAATTAAAGTCCAGGATATCTACTTTCTTCCTGTAAAATTTCATGAGGTTTGGACCAGGTTTGACCATTCCAAAACACACCACAACAAATTTGTTTTTGGAAAACGAATCTAGCAACACTATTCATCATCTTTCAAAATTCAAGGTTTTCTATACAATCATCTAAAAATCATAATCACATGTTTTTCAACATAATTTTGCATGTAGAATTCAATGAAATACTCAAAAATATCAAAATCCATCTCCTTCCTACTACCCTATTCAGACTATAGAAAACCCTGACTTTCACAAAATTGTGTTCTTGCATATTTAACCACCGGAATCATCATGGATCATCATAAAACCTCTTTTAACATCATCATCATCATATGACCATTAAACCCTAAAAGCCTCCCTCTGGCCGAAATTTAAGGTTTGAGTATCTCAAGAATTACTCAACGAAATCAAAGCATACGCTTACCAGAACTAGAATCTGTGATCTGTTCTTCATTTCGGCAGCACCTTCTTTGAGTAGATGGAATCAAACACCTCTGATCAAAAATTTGAAACCATATAAATGTTGTCTCACTAAGAGGAACAACATTAGAGAAGACTCTGGAAGCTGGAAATGTCAAATCGGAGGTGAAATTGGCTACGGAGCTCATGAACTTTTAGTATTCATCATTTCTCTTTATTATTGATTTTCTCTATTTTTCTCTTCTTTTTTAGGTCTGGACGAATTAATAGAGAGGGAGGAGAGGTAATTGGTCAATTTTCCAATTTGCCTTTAGTTTGTGTAAAAATTACCAAGATGCCATTCAGTTGGATCTCAACTATTCAGTTTCTTTTTTCTTTGTTTCACTCTTAATAATTGACCGAAATATGCCTTTGGGAAGGGAATAATGATCATTAAAAATATCATCATCCATTTTCTGGAATAACATAATTTAATTGCCAAAAAGTCATATGATTATTTGATTTTTATGTCACCTTTTTCCATATGGCCAAAAATGTTTCTATATGGCACCATTTCTATCCAAATATTTATTTTTTCCTATTATTTTCCTTTGTGGACATCCCACACACAAGAAAAAGGGAAATATATGGCCTATGGATTTAACTTAGTCAAATGACTATTTTACCCATACATTTTTGTCATGACCTTCTTAATTTTGCATCTTACCTAAAAGCTGACAGAATTTTCATCAAACTTTGAAAATTCATATCTTTATTTATAGATGTTCAATTGCAATGGTTTCAAAGGTTATGTGACTCTTATTAAGTCTATTTTTAAAGAAAAATACTGTCTTTAGCAAATTGGACATACAACATTCCAAAATTGCCATTTATTGGACACTGCTACATTAATTTACCAATTTTACTTAGCTAACTATAAAAATACATAACTCTTAGTATATATGTCCAAATGACTTATATGACCTATTCAATTAAAGCTTGATGTATCTACTTTTATTCTGAAAAATTTTACATTCATTAAACATCATTTGATTATCCAAAAATACATGAAGATTTCATTGTCACATAAGAAAAAACACTGACAATAAATCCAAATTTTTTACAATTTATGTTCTAACTTACTCATGTTATGTGTAACTACTAATTATCTTATTTTATTATTTCATGTGCTCTTTAATTCATTATTTAATTCTATTAAATCCCATAGAGTGTAAGAAATTTTAGTAAATAAAATTTAGGATGTTGAAACCCATAACAAGTTAAATTTGAAAGACTGGGTTACAACGCAATAAGTGCTACATGGCATTCCTTCTATTGTTGGAAAAAGTCGGTGATCAAACTCGATTTGCGGTGTTCAGTCCAAAAAAAAAAAAAACAAACTCGATTTGCAGCGAGGGAGCCGGTTGCCAAAGCTAGAAAGAAGTTGTAGGTCGTAATTGAAGCGACACTACGCTACTTTTTCTCAAATCCATACCTGCCATATGTCCTTCCTTCTATCTAACACGTGGAAGTTATATTTCTTTTTTCTCCCTCGTCCTTTCCGCGTTGCTACCATACTTCTCTGTCGGTGTGATACTTTCATAATCTGTTTTTTTTCATTCTTTAACTTGAACAGGCTTCCGTTTTGTGGGTCTCATTCTATAATTTTTAAATGTTTATTTTAAAAAAAAAACTCTTCTTACTTTCTCTCTTTCGGTCTTTCCCAACTTTCTTCCTCTTTCGGACGGTCCCTCGTCTCTCCTCTCTCTCCCCAACTCCAACTCTCTTCCCCCCTCTCTTCCTCTGTTCATGATGACCACGATGACCTAGGGTGGGCGACCCACCGGACGAGGAAGATGGTGGGAAAAGAGTTTTTTTATTAAAAAATATTTAAAAACTATAATGTTGGCTCAGAAAATGGAAGTTTGTTTTTTTGATCAAATGGCAAAAGGGTTTTTTTTTTTAAAATAAGAAACTGAATGTCATTAGTCCAATATATGACTAATACAAGAACAACCAAACAACTCAAACGGAATCATCCTTAATCATTGACCACCTCATGAAGTTTGTTTTTAGGGTATTTTTACCCTATTTTAAGAAATTCATTGACACTTTTATATCCAATTAAAATTTGTCGTGTCATTTGTATTTTTTGAAAAATTTTATGGGTATTTTAACCCTTGAGCTTTATAATTAATATATAGAAATTTTGCCTATATTGCTCAGTTCATTTTGGGAGAATTGTGAAAAAATATCTTATTAACAATTTAATTGTCAAATGAGACTTGAAAAGATCGTGTACACACTAGAGAAGATATTGTGCATATGAGGGAAGATATGTGCACACAGACAGAAATATTTTGCACACGCATAAGGAAGAATATTACACACAAGGAATATCATCTGCACACAGGGGAAGATTTTGTGTACACCCGAAAAATTGTCTACACATCAGGGTCCAATTTGGCAATTAAGTTGCCAATAAGATATTTTTTCACAATTTTCCCATTTATTTTTAGGGTCTGTTTGGTGTGAGGGATTTGGAGAGAAAGGGAGGGGAGGGAAAATTTTTATGACTTGAATTTTAAAAGATTGAATAAATGGGGTAATAAAATTTTAATAAAGAGAATATATAAGATAAAAGAGTAAAAAAAATTAATTAAAATTTTTTAACCCCACTTCTCTAATTTTTTTAAATTCAACTCAAAAAAATGTCCCCTCCACCCACTTTCCCTCCCCTCCCCTCAGACCAAACAAGCCCTTAAAGTTTGGTAAATACTCCTTTCAGTAATTCAGTCATAATTATAAGGTAGATTTAGATCCTTGTTTGGTCGTAAATATACGGTAAAAATGTGATAGTTATTTTTTTTCCAATATTGTCCCTCTTTGATTATACCAAATTGTTGTTGTCGGCATGTTTTTAATTTCTAGATACACTTTAATGTGATCATAATCTCAACAAAGTGCAATTTGGAAAGTCGTACATTTGGTTCCAAGTTAAAAAAAATATTAACTACTATTTTTTTAAGAACGGTAAAATTAGTTAATTTGGGAGAGTGTATTGCTTATTTGCTTTGAAGTTGCATAAGTCAATAAAAGTCAAACATAAAAAAATATTACTTTAAATTTCTAAAAAGAAATATATAAAGCGGGGAGAATTGTGAAAAAAAGACCGTACTAGTAAATTAATTATCAAATGAGACCTAGAAAAATTATCTGCACATGGGGGAAAATATTGTGCACATGAGGGAAGATCTTCTGCATATAGGGGAAGATGTTTTGTATACACATAAGGAAGAATATTACATACAGAGAAGATCGTCTGCGCACAGGAGAATATATTCTACACACTTGAAAGATCGTTTGCACACCGATATCCCATTTGGTAATTAAATTTTCACTAAGATATTTTTTCACGACTCTCCCTATAAAGTGAAGCAAATTTTGTAAAGAGCTTATATTTTAAAATAGATGGTGTAAATTAGAAAGGTTCTTTTATTTTGTTTTTGTTATAAAAAAATTTGGAACCGACACAAGGAATCACAAGGCTTAAGAAACGACACATGACAAAATTTAAGCCTTTTACTATTTTAGTAATCCTTTCTGAATTTGTAGGTGGCGGACTTGTATTTTTAGTGGAAGTTAAAATTTTACATTTCTTTTTACGTCTATAACATGGCTTGGTATTACCAATTTAGTTTTACTAATAAATTTCACATCTCATCATTTTCATACAACTTTAACCATTTCATTCATCAACCCCTCACCTGTGCTTCATAACGTAGACTTTTATATAGCCTGGAATGGTTACACACACACACACACACACACAACTTTGATCTCATTTATAAATCTAAATTAATTAATTTTTGTATATCAAGGAGAATTAGTTAATTCATTAATTATAGGTTAAATTTTCAATTTTACTCTTAACTATGATTGATTACAAAAGTCATTCTTTTATTATTCATTGCAATTAATAGGGGCAAAAATGCAACAATTGCATTATTACTCTGAAATTGGACTTATAATGAGGATCAAAATTTTTTGTCAAAATGGACTTAATAAGACCAAAGTGGTATATATGACCTTGGAGGCATATGCTATTAAACTTATTTAAAGACCTACATTTTAAGTGCCCGTTTGGATTAGCAATGGAAAAGTGGCTTTTTTTACCATCTGATTTTTTGAAAAGTAAAGTAGGATTAAAAGTGAAATTGTAAATGTGAATTGTGTTTGGATTAGCGGTGGCAAAAATGACTTTTTTTCTAACCTTGAACCTGTTTGGATTAGAGTTTGGAAAGCCTGTTTAGATGCAAAATGACTGAAAAGGGTATGGATGTTATTGAATACTACACACACATATTGAGATACTTGAAGTAAAAAAACATAAATAAAATTTGATTAAAAAAACTTCAATTATTATTAAAAAAATAGACACTAAAGTACTTCACTAAAAATGGATAAATTTATATTTATATTATCCTAAATATAGGATAAAGTTGATTTTTTTTAGAGAGATTAAGGAAGTTAAATAAGTTATTTAATTATATTGTATATTATGTATCTTTAGATTATATATTAGTTTATTAGTCAAACTATTTAGTTTGGAGAAAAAAATAAAAATAAAAATACTCTATAGTAATCTAACTAACTTCCTTAATTTTTCTAAAAAACAATTAAATTTATCTTATAATTAAAACAGAAGGGATTAATAAAATAACCATGAAATAATCACCAAAGCATAGCCCTTTTCCCCCCTCCTTTTGTCCAACTTATAACTTGTTAAGTTCATTGTAATGAAAATCGTCTTCTCAGTTAAATACTTACGAGTTACAGCTTTCACACCATAGCCTCCATAATAAATCTTCCTCTTCTTCCTCCTCTCTTAAACATTTAAAAGCTACGATCCCAAACCTTATTGTTTCATATCCCAACTTTATCTCTCTCCGTCCTTCTTCTTCTAATTCCTCTTCAACGTGTCTTCTACTGATCTGCAATGGCTGAGTCTAGTGGGAATGGCATGAACAACAACTTTCCCGCGTACTACTCTCAGTTAAAGAAGCTTCTTTCCATATCTCAATTAAAGCTCAATAATAGGGGAGGGAAGAAGCAGGAGAGAGGGTGAGGACGAAAGAGAGTGGGGGTGGAGGAGAGTAAGGGTTGAAAGACGGTGGTGGGATTCTGACGACCTTTCCTCCTCCGCATCTACTTCTCAATTCCCCATGGTACTCTTCCCCTGTTCCTCATCACTGAAAACAGGGGATCCCCATTCCCTCCATATTTTCTCATTCCTTAACTCACCTTAATATTTAAAATTGGACATGAATTGTTTCAGGCAAGCATAACGGTACCGGAAACCTGAGCTGCAATCTGAGGACATGGCTGAGCGCGACACTAGCGAACTTGGAGACATGCATGGAGGGTGTCAACCAGTTGCAATGGGACACCGTAACTTTCCCACTCTTCCAGCATCGACCTTGTTGATCTCTCCTCATCCACTGTTAACGCTCACCGTGCAGAGAAAAAGCACAGATGTTGGGCTTTTGGAAGAAGCCACATTGACTACTGAAGCGCAGTGGGTCGCAACATGAACCCAAACGGTTTCTGTTTGGTTTCATTTGGCCCTACTGTGCTTTTTTTCTCTTGCTGTGAGTTTGGGAAGCAAGGACGCTTTCCCAAACAAGCTCTAAGTAGGCCTTAAAAAAAGGCTTCAGACCATGTTAAGTCTTTTGAGGGCTTAAGCCAAAGTATAAAAAAAAAGGTTTGTATGTAAGCTTAGGTTCTAGCTCAAACTCTAGCTTTCTATTGTTGGCTCAAACCTATTTTGCTAAAATTGAGACAAATCTGGCATATTCTCATCCCTAATTATACCCTTATTTTTACAAAATTTAAAAATGTGTAATTGCATTAATTATTAAAAAAAATCATATCAGGAAGGTAACAAAAATGGATGCAACAATTACATGTATTAATAAGTGTATCAAAATCTTAAATGAAAAATATTATCAAAAAATTGTTGAAAAATCTCATAGCACAAAATTTATTGGACAAAGGTATGTAATGACCAAGTCCTTGAGTGGATGTAACTCATTTTCAACAAATGTAATGCTTCTTTGTAATGCTCCGATCTCTAAACTACTTTTAAACTATTGTTTGAGTAACTTGCCATAGTATTAAACAATCAAAACCAAAACAATAAGGTTTATTATAGTAGAAAGTTTAAAAGTTAGTTAGAAAAAACATTTATTAAAACCAATTAACCTTACCATGATAGAAATAGAAGAAACTGAATATAAAAAGCCTACCATGGTTATTAAAAAAAATGTTTTCTTTAAAGCTTTTAACACACTATCATGGTAGAAAATGATATGCCATGAAATAATAGTTTTAAACAACAATTCGAAAAGTTAATCAGAACATTTAATAAATCATTTCCAAACACAATGGAAGTAAGCACTGGAGATCCCTGATAGAAAATTAGGCTTCGGGCATTTGACACCCAACTTTACAACAATCATTCCACAAGCCCAAACAACTTATGAAATCCCTTAATTCAGATCCATCATCACAAAATCACAGCAACAAGGGCTACATCCAATAACAACAAACATTTATTGAACATCTCAATCAAATAACAAAACCAACCATTTCCAAAACCAGAGTTCACAATACTTAATTTATATAGAATCTTCAAATCATAATTTAAATAATTCCTAAGCCATGGCATTAAATATGTAAACAAGAATGACAATTGATGACATGTGCAAGTAAAAAGAACCATAACAAGGGCCTACAACTAGGCCTACCTCATACAACTTATCACACCCTTATATTATTTTAACCTATTTCAGAGTATTTGCGAAAAACGATACGCAGTTCGATGGGCAACATAGGAATAGCATAAATATACTGATATTATGTGCACAATTACGGAAATTCCTCATAAGGGTTCATACTTTATAGTTACAATTAATGTAGCCTCGCAGCGTTACGTGGGTGTCTAAACTCGTCCTAGTGAAACGGAGACATCTTCCAATCTTTGTTCCATCACGGCATTCCCCTTGTACGGTTCTCTTCTTGGCTCTCAGCATAGCTTTTGTCTTCACCTATCCAAATTGTTGGTAGGGGAAAGTGAGATTCGAGAGAATCTCAGTAGGAAAACAATACCAATATGCATGTAAGATAAGTGCTTAATGCATGAAATGCTTGTATTACATAACTCATGTTCACACAATGACATATCTGCGTGCTCAATGTTTCAAATAACATATGTATGGTCATAGCATAAACAGAAACAGAGCTTCAATTATTCATATACGTTTCACATTATCAAGCAAAGCAATAATATGCATCAATACACCAGTACAAATATCAAATACATGCAGGAAAGGTAAGTTTCCTACCTTAATCACCCTTCCCTGATCCTTGAATAATGTGCCTTGATTTGATTGTCAATCCCTCGGACTCTCTACTCAGTCCTAAACTGTCAAATGTACAGTTTAGATACTTCCATAGTTTTTTTGGGGGTTATATGAGTCTATATTGAAAAATGACCAAAATATCCTTGAGAATCCGACCTGGCCTCGCCGTACCTAATCCGACCGTATTTTTGCCAAAATTTTAACTAGCGCTATCCTAATGTATTTTCGCCCAAGGAATCCATTTTTGGGGTCAAAATTGCCAAATTCAGTGTTAAATTATGAAAATACTTTTGACAGCCCCGATTTAGGGTTTTAGTGGCATTTTTGTTATTATGTTTTTTCGGCCTTTTCCGAAAAAATGACTAGTTGTAACCCCACCTATATTTGCCTACTGAATTCAATGGAACCACGTATTTCATAAAAATCCAGCTCCTTCCCCCCATAACAGTGCTAGCCGAAAGTTTCACAAAAAGGAAAAATAGGGTTTTGTGTTTAAGCTTTCAAAACTTGTACTTTTCCACTTCTAATCCTTTATTAACTCATTTAAACACTTCTTAACTATGATTCAAAGAAATGTGGGCAGCATAACCCCTTAGGATTAGGGCTTTTTCAAATTTACAAACTTAACAAAAATCACAAAAGCCAACCATATACTCCAACAACAACTTCATAATTGTATAGATCTAAGATTTATGAAGTTAGCTCTTGAGATCTTGAACTTTCTCTCTCTCCCCTTGAGCTAAAAATGTGTCTTCAACACTATGGATTCCATGAAGAATAAATGTTTAGAGAAGGATCTATGGAATGCTCTTAAAAAACCAACTCTTACCTTAAGATTTCCCTTCTTCCTTCTCTCTAGAACATGAGATTTCTTGAACTCTCTCTCTCTCTCTTCTCTCCTTGTGTTAGACAAAAATGAGGAAGGGAAGAGGAAGGAAAAAGTGCTTCATAAACATCTCCCTTCACCCTACACGATTTGATTTCATCAAGGCATATGATGGTGACACTTGTCACAACCCATATCTCCTTCACATTATGTCATATTTACTCCATCAGGCTTCTAATTGGTTTTGAACTAATTTCCTCCCTCTTGGTTAGCATAGAAAACCATCCCCCCTCTCATGCTCCACTAACCAAATTACTTCTTCTAACTAGTCCAACTAAACCAACCATGCACTCAACCATGTACTCAAGTCAGTCCAACCTTTCACTCAAGCAAGGTACCCTTACCTTCCTTACTTATAATTACCATGTTCATGTAGCATTATTTTAATGCAATTGGACATATGCTCATCTTCATAAATCATAATCTAATCCTCTCTTCATATGATAATGACACTTGGCATCTTTAATTCCATAATTTACACAATTGCTAACACATTTGATTTCCAATTTTCAGAATAATGCCAATTCCAACAGATTTTCTACCCTAACTTTGAAAAATCATAACTAATTTTGTAGACATCATTTTAAAGTTATTTCAAAGGATATGGAACCCTTATTGAGTCTAGTTTCAAGGAAAAATATAGACTTTAGCCAGTTGGAAGCATATCATTCCCAGATTTAATTTCTTTGACCGCTGCTCCTGAAAATTTTCAGATTTTCTTGGCTAACTTCAAAAATTCATATCTTTTTGTATATAGCTTCAAAGGATTCA
Source organism: Inga leiocalycina (assembly GCA_963242795.1). Lineage (NCBI taxonomy): Eukaryota > Viridiplantae > Streptophyta > Magnoliopsida > Fabales > Fabaceae > Inga > Inga leiocalycina. The sequence goes on along the minus strand of OY725327.1, from coordinate 50,180,705 downwards.
TATTACCTATCAAATTAAAGTTTGAGATGTCTACTTTCACCTTGTAAAATTTCATAATTTTTGAATATCATTTAATCATCCAAAATCCCAAGACAATCTCACTGCCTCTCAGGAAATTTCTATAGAAGTATAATCACATTCTCCAAAATTCAACATTTCACTTTCTTTAATACCTCAAAGATAAAAGAAACATTAGGAAATAAATTTGGGGCTCCTGCTAAACCAGAGCTTGGTAGTCCACTTATTTCAGGCTTATTCACTAGCCTCTAATTCTGAAATTCGGGGTATTACACAAGTTCCCTGCAACCCTATTAATTCTCACCAGAAAAAAATGTGAATATAGCAACCATAAGATCCAAGGATCTTAGTAACTATTAGTTATTCAGAAATATACATGCAAACCGAAATCAAGAACATATGGTTCTAAAAATCAAGTTCAACTCACAATAGCTTATTTTTATTATTCTTAACATAAAACCTTTCACAAACTAGTTCTCGATTCGGTTACCAAAAAGCGTTCCAAAACAATTGAACATCATAATTCATTTTCCAAATATCGTTCACAAGAGATTTCATAAAAACATGTCTCAACCTTGTTACAAAATTAATTATACAAAAGCTTTATCATATTCAAATTATAAATCGCATATATAACATGCCAGGCAAATGACTGATGCACAGACCATCCTTATTACCCCTGACCAGCCTTATAACCGGCCAACAGAAACTCATCCATTTAATTGAATTATCTCAAGCTCACCCGTTCTTAAGATATATCTGGTCAAAGGTGCACAACTCAAGTCAGGACTATGGCTCCCCTCCTTAAAAGAACAAAACTAAGGAGGTGTCACATTTCCTACAGCTCCAGTGCAAATCCCGACCAAAGGAAAATATAGAAGAAGGGGACCTGATAAGTGTCATCAATTGTGCACTGAGTGATGGCATACAACATGGTATTTACTTACACAAAATATTCCATCACAACTGCACAACCATCCATATGCATCAAGGCAATCAATCATAATTATGGCATATATATTCAAGTTCAAAATCATAAGTATGGTTCCAAACAATATCTATCAAGAAACTCTATAATATCAATAATCATTAAGATAACAATGCTATTTCAACTTAATGAACCATTGTTTGTTCATCATCCAAAACATAACATCATTTCCAAATATTTCCATCGTAACACACAAGCATGCTTAAACAATTTCCAAAATACGTATCCATGAGTTCTAATATACACAATCCTGCTTGAATAGTTTCTAAGTATAATGTTAATTTCTATCAAATGTATAATTCTAAATCAAGCCTTCCATAGGCACAACATATTCCAAAACAATTTAATATATATATCTATATATATCTATGTATGTATGTATGTAGTTGACAAGTATATAAAAGAATAACCAATGTTACCTCTACTCCAAGTTTATTTTACCTACACTTGAATACTTCCAATTTGCCAACACCAAATAATTTAACTTCAATCTATACCATTATTATACAATTCCTCATCAATCAAATTGCTAAGCAAATAATCAATTTAATTATCTAGACTTAAAGCCTTCAACTCTATCTTTAACCTCCAAATATCACTTTTAATGACTAAATCTCCAATCCAATATCAAATCATATCTCTTTCCAAATTCTAATATCTCATTTGAATTAATAATTTAACTCATAATTACTCAAATAAATTAAAACGCCCAATTTCTCCAACTTAGGGTTCCACCCAAAATATCCATTTTCATTTTATAAGCTTTACCAACATTCTAAACCGATTAAATATCAATTCTCCCTCCAATAAACACAACCCAATGATCAAACTTAAGTTTAATGGGTAAAAGAAGGTTGTCAAACTTGCGAGTTTAAGCAAACTCGTGATAGTGATGTAAATTCGTATCGTAAACTCGTAAGAGTTTGGTTTTACCATTAAATAGATATTATTAGTATATAATTAAATAATTAAAATATAAAAAATTGACAACAATTTGATTTAAATATATTTTAAATTCAAGTAATTGAAATTAAATATATCAACATTCATAATTTATCGTATTTAATAAAGAAATTTCTATAAAATTCATATATAAAGCCGTTGAGTATAATCAAATTGAAAAAGTTAACACGAGTTTAAGGGTACATTAATATAGTTTTATAGGCTAAAAATGTAAAAATGGTAAACTCGGGTGTATAAACTCATGAATTTAATCGAGTTTACAACAGTTATGAGTTTACCAATGACTTGACTCAATTTTATAAGTTAGAAACGTAAAAACGATACACTCAGAGAGTCAACTCGCGAGTTTAACAACAATAGGTAAAACTAATATATCCAATCATAACATTTTTCTAACATTCAAGCCTTATGTCACGCCCTTATCTCAATTTTAACATTTTTCAAAGTATTTGCGGAAAACGATATGTGGTTCAATGGGCAACACAGGATTAGCATGAATATACTGATTATATGTACATAATTACATAATTTCCCCCGAGGGGTTCGTACCTGATAAATTCAAATAATGTAGCCGCACAAGGCTATTAGGGTATCTAAACCCATCCCAGTGAAACGGCGACTTCTTCCCATCTTCGTTCCACTACTATAATCCCCTCGTACGGTACTCTGCATTGTTGTTTGCATATCTTCTGTCGTCTCCTGTCTAAATTGTTGGTAGGGGAGGGTGAGATTCAAGAGAATCTCAGTAGGAAACAGATACCATAATACATGCATGATTGATGCTATGTGTATGACATGTTAGCTTTATCTAGATGTATGCCCCATAATGACATTTCTGCATGCTCAATGTTTCATACAACAAGACTATGGCTACAGCGAAAACAGAAACAGAGCTTCATTTATTCAAATATGCTCTATACAATCAAGTAAATAAATCACATACATCATTACACAAGCAAAGATATCAAATACATGCAAGTAAGGTAAGTCCCCTACCTTAACCATTTTCCGCCTCGAAACGCGTGCATCGATCTACGTGCAAACAGCTCGGGGCTCCATATTCGATCCTACAATGTCAAATGTACTATTTAGACACTTCCATAGTGTTTCTAGGGGTTATATGAGTCTATCTTGAAAAATTACTAAAATACCCCCGGGGACCTGACCCCATCGTACCCGGTCCGGCTGTAATTTTCTCAAAATTCTAACCTGGGCTATGCTGACATATTTTCACCCAAGGAATCCATTTCCGGACTCAGAATTATCAAATTCAATGTAAAATTATGAAATTGCCCTTGGCAGCCATACTTTTAGGGTTTCAGGGGCGTTTCCGTAATTATGCTTTCTCGGCCTTTTCTGAAAAAGTGCCCAACTGTAATGCCACCTAATTTTCGCCCCTGAACTCAATGGAACCATCAAATCATTGAAAATCCAACTTTAAGACCCATTTATAGTGCTGGCCAAAATATATGGGTTTTCAGGGGAAAATCGGGGTTTTTCGGTTTCGATTCCGTAAACACATTCATTTCTACTCCTAACCACTTTACTGACTATTCCATTAGGTTAAAACTACCATTTAGTATCAATTTGGGCAGCATAACAGCCCCACATACCCATTTTCCATTTTTGAAACCAATAACAATCCGGCGAAATTTCACCGATTAAATTGTCCACAGCAGCTAGAATAGTCAACATACGAAGGTTTGGAAGTTACCTCAAACTCCCACTAGCTTTTCCTCTTCTTGGCTAAAACCCTAACCTTCCCAAGGGTTGAATTGAGCTTCCAAAACCTTACATCACATAGAAGAGAAGCTTAGGAGAAGGATTATACACGTTAGGTACGAATTCATCGAAGAAATCAACTTATCTCGTGAGTTTTCTCCTCTCCTTCTCTCTCTAAAACTCTCAAACATTCTCTCTCTCCTTGGTTGCAGCTCACGTCTGAAATAGTGGGAGGAAGATGATGATTTGCCTTTTATCATTTGTATTATAATATTTTAATCAATTGTTTAATTTTCCAAAATTCGGATTTTTACAAAGTTTTAGCATATTTCTGCAAAAACTTTGAAAAATCATAATTAATTCTAGAAAAATCAAAATGAGGTGATTCCAAAGTCTATAGAACCCTTATTGAGTCTAGTTTCAAGGAAAAATATAGAATTTTACTGAATGGAATCACAAAATTCCCAAACTTTCAATCTTTACATATTGTTCCAAAAATTTCACAATTTTTTTGTGCTGACTTCAAAAATTAATATCTTTTTGTATGTAGATCTAATTGATTCATATAACCTATCAAATTAAAGCTTAGGATATCTACTTTCATCCTATAAAATTTCATAATTTTTGCTCATCATTGGATTATTCAAAATCACATGACAAGCTCACTACCTCATAGGCGATTTCAACAAAAACATAATTACTTTTTCCAAAATTCACCATTTTACTTTCTTAATACTTCAAAGATATAAGAAATATTAGAGAATATATTTGAGACACCTGCTAAACCGGGGCTTAACAATCCACTTAATTTAGATTTATTCTCAAGCCTCCAATCTCAAAATTCAGGATATTACACCTTACCTTTAAATCTCTCAAATAATATAATATAAAAATTCTAAATCTATTAAATATCAATATTTACTTACCTCCTCAAGTTTATGATTCTCATTTATTAAAACTCAACGCTTGCCTTAAGACCTAACTTTCAAGCTTGCTTTTCTCCTATCAAAATTTATGCTTTTAGAAAGCTGTCAATCACTAGAAAAATATTTAGGAACTAAGTGTCGAGATTGGAATATTTTACGAGAACGGAATGAAACTCAAAAATATCATAATCCTCCATGAATGGAGGACATTGAGCTGCTCGCCGCAGAACAAGAAAGAAGACACTGAAGCCGAAGAATGAATGGGGAAATGTTGTGCGTGGGTACGTATTAAAGGCTGTGGGCCCCGCGCGCGCGTATATATATATTTTTTAATTTTTTAATTCTTGTTTCCTTTTAATTCTTTTGTCCCTTTCCTTCCTTCCTTCCTTTTATTCCATCTCTTTCTATGTTTTTTTTTTTTTTTAAACTTATGATATAGAAAATATTGCTTACTCTTCATCCCATATCTTAAAATTGGAAAATCTCTAAACACTAAGTTAACCGGCACTTACTAAGTGTGTGTTTGGAATAACTTATTTTTGTCCAAAACGTGCTTATAATTCGTAATTCACGGAATACGAGGCAAGTATGTGAGAGGAGTTTTTTCTCGGCTTGCGTAATAAGTGCGTTTTTCCTGTACAAAACGCTTTCCCAAACATGCACTAAGATTCTCCAAAAGTCCAATAGCTAGGCTTTATTTGTATATTTCACTCAAATGAAAATTTTATAACATATAATTAGTAATAATCCCTTAGATGGAAAGTATTTTAAATGCTTTTATTTAATTATATAATAATTTATTAAATTTTCACTTTCTTTTTTTCCTAAAAATATAACTGGTAACTAATTAGAATTTAATCTAGTTTGGGTAAATACCTTGCTCAAATAATTATATGGTCACTTCCAATTACCATAAAATAATTCTAATGAGCTCAACTCAATATTAATAAATATATTTGACATTCACTTTTTAATTATATTTAATTATTTTCTTCATTTTTATGTTTCTAAATCTCAAATAATGTATTTGATCTACTCTAAACCCCTAATTACTTAATAAATCACTTCCTAATGATACTTAAACCATAGAAATAAAAATTGGGATGTTACTTCGTTTAAGTGTATGCAATTTATCTCTAGTTATGTACAAATATCCTCTATTTTGTATATAATTGAAGACAAATTACATATAACTGAATAAAAACTGCACATATATACTTAATGAAATTTCAGGTAGTTTTGGGTAATAAGTTTTAGAGTAAAGAAATTTTCAGCAATTTTCCCATGTCATAAATACAAAATGGATCATATAAAAAAGAATATGAAACCATAAATGGAAAGCGGGTGGAGGGAGAGGGGCATTGATTCCTTTGTAAAAAAATTCACTCAAATGAAAAGGAGCAAAAAAAAAAAAAAAAAAAGGAAAGCGTGAATGCATTGTGACCACGAGTTTCTTGCCTCAGGATTCTTGGCCTCACGTTTCTCCAACATTTATCAATTTTTCTAAAGCATCCTATTATTTGCACATATTAAGAGATTTTTCACCTAAAAATAGTAACGATGAAATATAATTTTTTAGAAAAATTAAATTATATTTATTATAAATAATTAATTAAACTAATTTTATTTCTCTACCTAAATTCGTTATTTATCTTTTTTTATTAAGGATCATGTTGCAACAGTAGTAGTAATAATAATAAAATTACTATCAAATTGTTAATTTGTTATTAAATGTTATATTATCTCTATTTTATATAAAAGATATTTTTTTATATACGTGGTGAAAATTATATTTTTTAAATTTATCTCTATTTAATATAAATAAATAAATAAATAAATATTTCCAATTCTTTTTGCTAACAATTATTTTTGTCTTGTGGTCTAGTAATCCAACTTAGAGTCCGCTTGGATCAAATAAAAGGATGGAATGGAAAAGAATAGAAAATATTTTGCCACCGGGTGTTTGGTTGATACTGAAAAAGAAATTAGGTTGTTAGGAAAATTTTTACTTGGTTGGAAGAAAATGAGATAGGAAAATGAGCTAAAAGACATTTTTTACCCCTATTTAAAAAATATTATTTAAAGGCCCATGTTTTCACTTCAACCCCTTTAACAATATGCACTTCATGGGCAACCCATGATCATGAATCACTTCAAATAATTCCCGTATAACCACGGCTTAACCATTAGAAGCTGCATGTAGTAAAAAGGTGGAAGAAAGAAACTCTATTTGCCCTTATTTTTTTATAATGTAATAAAGCAATAACTATAAGATACCCACCAGTTGCTTATGATCATACATGAATGAAGGAAAATAACTTTAACCACATCCGTGTAATGGATGGCTCATGGTTATGTAACACCTCAAACCAAATAATCAAATACTTAATCAGAGTATTTCAAATATCGCCAATGAGGATGTTCAACATCCAAATCATCAAAATACAAAATTAATTCAAATAAAGCTCACATTACAGTGTCAAATTAAATCCTCAAAATATTTTAGTAAACAAAATAAAATGCGGAAGTCTTAAGGTCATGGCAACTAAAACAATATAACATGTGTTCAAGAAGTACAAAAGAGCCTTCAAGACTCACTCTACAGGTGCCTTCCGTTGCTTCCTACTAGAATAATTACTCAAAAAATGTTAATATGAAGGAATGAAATTCCTCGTCTCAATGACTACTGAAAGTTTCTACCGTACACAATCAAACCACATATGATTTAAAAGAGAGAACTAATTACATGTATATTTGCATATAACATAATTCTCATATAAAACGATCTCAAATTAATCATCATTAAGAAACCTCTATTTTTAATCATAACATGTAATATACAATTATGTAATATGCAAGATGCAACATTTCTTATATTACCGTCCATCTTTATTTCACTAATTGGAGCCATAGGCTAATACATAGTTTAACAGAAACTCATCCATTTGATTGGATTATTCCAAGCTCATCAGTTCTTAAGATATACTTAACCAAAAGTGTAGAGTTTAAGTCTGGACTATGACACCCCTCCTTAAAAGAACAAAACTAAGGAGGTGTCACATATTCTACAGTTCCAATGTAATCCCGGCCAAAGAAAAATATGGAAGAAGGGGCTCCTCCTTATTCCAACCCATTACAAATGCAACCGCCATAACAGTCCTATTCAATCATCAATAAATATATTATCATTAAAAGACAAAGTACAATAAATTATGTTTTCATTTGTATCAAATATCATCACATATTCAAACAAATCTAGAAGGAAACAATAATCCAATAATACATTAATTATAATTAAATTATTAACTATATAAATAAATTAAGTTATAAAGAAATTTATTTGTAATATTACTTATTTGAGAATTTACAATACGTACACATTTACATATAATTCAATTCAATTCATTTTTTTTTATAAAAGATAGTCATTCACAATCATACATAATTCACAAGTATATAGAAGGATATTCAGAGTTACCTACTACTTTCTAGCGTATAGATAATCACACAAGAGTTACTCAAAATTTTCAATGAGAGTTTACAAAACACAAATATAAATATCTATTAATATTTTACTCCAAGCTATTCTAGAGTTTCTATAGGAATACTCAAAAACCACTCCAAGGCATTAAAACTAATCCATAAAAATCACTATTGCATATGTGTGTATGTCTAATTATACTTATTGAGACATTTCTATATTTTTTTTCCAACCTGATTGAGATGTTTCTGTTGAAGTTTAACTGAGAATATAAATTATATTTTATATAACAAAATATATAAAAACAATGACCCTATTACAAACACACAAACACACACACACACACATAAATATATGTAAATGCTATTTGCTCAGGTCAGTAGGTGATGAAAATAATTTCAAAGTTGGTGTGTGTGTGTGTGTTTTTTTTTTTTTTGCCATCGTGTGTGTGTGTTTTATTTAAGAAGGGAGATCACATTATAGTGTGTTCTTGTACTTTTAAAATTATGATTTCAGAAGCATTTTTCTGTAAATCGAGATAAAATTCCTCTCACATATTTATTTCGTACACTGTAAAAACTATTCTCTAAAAACTAATGAAAAAACACACACAAACACACACAATGAAAGAGTTAAAATAAATAAATAAATAAAAATATGCCCCTTCTCTTTACACACGTGATAGGAAAAAACGAATACCAAGGCAAGACTCGCATAGTGCCATGGAGCTTGAAGAGAGGATCAGAAAAGTGGTGGAGAACAATACACACATATATATATAGAGAGAGAGAGTGACAGACAGGCTTGATAGAAAAGTCATGTGGAGGAAAGAGAAAGAGTGGGTAAATTGAATAGATATGCACATATATATATTGGAAATCTGAAGTTGGAATCTGGAAGTGAAATGAAAGGAAAGAAAAAAAAATGTTTTGAATATATATTTACATGCACACCAAAGGAGAAGGAAAGAACAACCATAGACTGAACCAAAGTACCAAACACATATATTTACAAACCCTCTCAGGCAGCCACGTTGATGGAAGGGGAAGGGGAAAATAAATAAATAATCACGCACGCGCGCGCACCAACAAGAAGGGAAATGGGAATATATATATACCCACACTCATTGGACCAGCAAGAAGGGAGAAAGAGAGTGGATTGATTTGAAAGGAAAATAAATATACAAGCACACTCTCGCCTGCCCCTTCTCTCATGATTTTTCCATCAATTCCCTCTCCCTTATCCAAAAATGACGTCATTTTGCGTCTCAGAATTCGACCCCAACCCAGCCAAGTTAGTGTTTGATAATTTGTCAAATTTACGTTTGTGTAACGTAAAACAAAATTCTTCTCATATACTTATCTTATAAATTATAAAAATTATTCTTAAAAACTAATCCAAACACTCACTAAATTAAAGGGTCAGGGCTGGATCTAATTTTAAGCCTCAAAACAACTTCGTTTTTGGGTAAAGGATGGGAAAGCTAAGGAGAGAAGCCGGACGTGCACACTCTCACATCCCTTGTAACAAAGGAAAGAATGTGGGGTGAGAAGAATCCACATCCCCTGCTCATCATGAGCAGGTAACATTCATCCCTTAACTTTGAATTTTTTTTTTTTAAGAAAAGCTTCATGAGCTAAAAGTTAATTAGCTTAAGATATTGGGTATTAATAAAATATTTTAGATATTGGATACTACTAAAAAAATATTTTAGAATACTGATATTGTAAGAAAAATATTTCTGAATGCAGAATTATAAATTAATTAATTTAAAATACTGAGTGATAAAAATATTTTAGAGTGTAGCATATAATTTAATCTAAATAAATAAAAATATTTTAAAATATAAAAAAAAATTGCCCCCACCTCAAAATTGGGGGATTAACATACCGTGCTCATTATGAGGACCCGGGGCGAGAAGATATTAATAAACTCTATACACCTAGACACACGTCTATGATTGACAGGACAGATCACAGTAGAAAATATTGAGGAACTATCGAGGAAAAGCAACAAAAGAAAAGTGTTGAAGGGAAACAAGGTGGAGCTGAGATATGAAAGATAGAAAAATAAACCTATGTGGATTGGTTTAGCAGCGCTGAGAGCATGGAAGGAGTGAGAAGAAAAAGGGATTTTATTGGGGGTAGGGTTAGAGTTTGATTCTTCCATTAAAATAATATTTTTTTTGTGGTAAAAAATGATAATAGTAATACTCAGATTACTAGCAGCACTTTTTTTTCTTGTGTTATATTACTTATCTTAATGATAAGATATACATACCTATATATTTAAAATAATTATTTTAAGGAGGCATTTCATTTGTATATTTTTTCATAGAATTTTTTTGAAATTTGATTCTTCTTTTTAAATTATTAATTTATTCTAATTCTTTGACTAAATAAAACTTAAGTTACAATTAATTCTAAGTGTTAAGAAAAAGGATGTCACAGGTTACGTACGACCTAAACAACTTTATTCTTGACTCTTACTACCCACCACTTATACATGGTCACAATGACTTTCTGTGGTCTAATTTAAGTCATGGCTACGTCATGGTTACAGAATAGTTATCTAATTTCACTTTCAATAGTTGCGCACCAACCGCATCTAGTCAAGACCACTTTCTTTGTGTGGAGTATAACAGATTTAACCACATTCACTATATGGGTACTTCATGGTTAGGTATAGTTGACCAACATTTGTCCCAGCCAAAGTGCACACCACCTCCTTTTGCTTCAAATCAGCTTTGGTGGGCAAAGGCCTCTTCACTTAACTCAATACAAACAATTAGGGATCATGGGTGCATCACATTCAATGCAAACAAGAATACAACAACCACATCGACAAAGAAGAAAGAACTTACATGTTCTTTGGGATTGATCGGATGTCGCGTCGTCGCCAGGAAAAGCCATTCACCCTCTCTGTTTTTTAGCTCCCTCCTTTTTCTCCATATCTGGCTATGTGAATTCCTCTAAACTCATTCACTTCTTTTTATCAACTCCAATGTCACATCTGGGGCATTTGCGTCTTTGGCTAATTACTTTAGGAGCTAGAAAATGGTTTCCTACCATTTTTTGTGAGAACCCATTTTCATTTAAACATGAAAATAACTGGCGGTGGGAAAATGATATCATGGGAAAATTGCAATCCAAACTTTTGCTGCTGGAGGGAAAATTCAATTTTTCGTTTCTCTCCTCTGATTTTCTTTGAACCAAATGGGTTTTTAGATCCTCTATCCAATTTTTCAACCTCGAAACTTAAGCTATAAGGACCACAATTACCAGTACAATTATTTATTTCTAATAGGATAGGGCACGGGGTAAACTGTTATAAAAGTATATGTGATAAGAGAGAATATTGATAGAATTTAGAGAAAGGATTATAGAATTTCTAGAGAGAAGTTAGAGAGAAGTTCTCATTCAGTTCAACTGAAACAATCGATTACAGCCCTTTATATAGAGGCAGAAATCTAACCCTGGTTGCATGACCATGGTTATATTTAACCCTGATTACATGACCATGGTTACTTTATATCTTCTTTATGTCTTTGTCTTCTTTTTGCTTTTGCTTTGTGTCAAGTCATCTTTTCTTCTTTGTGTCAAGTCATCTTTTCTTCTTTATGTCAAGTTGACTGGAAGAGTAATATGAGTCAATGGACATCCACATATTTAATATTCATAACACTCCCCCTTGGATGTCCATTTATGAATGTGCCTCATTAAAAACTTTAACTAGGAAAAACCCAGTGGGATAAAAATCTAGCCAAAGAAAAGAGTACATCATTCATTAATACTCCGTCGAGTGCTGCCTCATTAAAAACCATTTTAGAAAAACCCAGTGGGACAAAACCTAGATAAGGGAAAAAGAGTACAGCGTGTATCGACTCCCCCTCTTGATAATATCAGTTGAAATCTTTGAATCTCTGAAGACCAATATCATGAACAAGTTTTTCAAAGATTGTACCTGGGAGTGACTTGGTGAATAAATCTGCTAGATTTTCACTTGAACTGATTTGCTGGATATCTATTTCACCATCCTTTTGAAGGTCTCGAGTGAAGAAGAATTTTGGTGAAATATGCTTCGTTCTATCGCCCTTGATATAGCCTTCTTTAAGTTGAGCGATACATGCAGCATTATCCTCATAGAGGATTGTTGGGATCATTTTACTGGAAGATAAATGACAAGTTGTACATATATGATGTATCACTGACCTCAACCACATACATTCTCGACTTGCTTCATGTATTGCTAGAATTTCTGCATGATTAGATGATGTGGCTGATATAGTCTGTTTCATAGATCGCCATGAAATGCTGCACCTCCACATGTAAATAGATAGCCTGTTTGTGATTTACCATCATGTGGATCATATAAAAATCCGGCATCTACATAACCAACCAGTTCACGCTTGGATACATTTGAGTAGTATAACCTAATGTCTGTAGTACCTCTAAGATAACGAAGAATATGCTTTATTCCATTCCAATGCCTTCGTGTTGGTGAAGAACTATATCTTGCTAATAAATTAACAGCAAATGATATATCAGGACGTGTGTGATTAGTAAGATACATTAGTGCTCCAATAGTACTAAGATATGGTACTTCTGGACCAAGTAGTTCTTCATCACCTTCTTCACTGATTTCTCGGGGTCGGAATGAGTCTTTATCCACCTTCAAAGATCTTACAATCATTGGGGTACATAATGGATGAGATTTATCCATGTAAAATCGCTCTAGGACCTTCTTTGTATAAGTTTCTTGATATACAAAGATCCCTTTCTTGAAGTATTCGATTTGTAATCCAAGACAGAATTTTGTTCTTCCCAAGTCCTTCATTTCAAATTCTTTCTTCAAACAATTAATTGCCTTTTGAAGCTCTTCAGGAGTTTCAATGCTGTTGATATCATCAACATAAACAGCAATTATAGCAAACTCACTATTAGATCTTTTCATAAAGATGCATGGGCATATCGGATCATTTTTGTATCCTTTTTTCAACAAATATTCATTAAGGCGATTATACCACATGCGCCCTGATTGCTTCAAGCCATACAGGGACTAATTTAACTTAACTGAGTATTGATCTTGAGAACTTGAATTGGATGCTTCTGGCATCTTAAGTCCTTCAAGGACTTTCATATGAATATCATTATCAAGTGATCCATATAAATAGGCAGTCACAACATCCATTAGATGTAAATCAAGTCCTGCATCTACTGCTAGACTTATTAAATAACGAAAAGTAGTCGCATCCACTACTGGTGAACATGTTTCTTCAAAATCAATGCCAGGTCTTTGTGTAAAACCTTGGACTACTAGATGTGCCTTATATCTAGTTATTTTTCCCTTTTCATTTCTTTTTCGTACAAAGACCCATTTGTATCCAACTGGTTTTACATCTTCAGGTGTAAGGACTATAGGTCCAAATACTTTTCGTTTTACCAATGATTTTAATTTTGCATTAATGGCATCTTTCCATAGGGGCCAATCTTTTCTTTGTTGGCTCTCACTAATGGATTTTGGTTCATGATCCTCATTATCATTCATTACATCATATGCTATATGATAAGCAAAGATGTCATCAATGTTGACTTCATTTCTATCCCATCGGATTCCATTCATAACATAATTTATTGAGATCTCATTATTTTCACATATATCAGGTACCTGGGTCTCTTCTGGGACTACAACATTCTCTTTTGGAGATAATATTTCTTCAGGAGATGGCTCTTCTGGAGCTACTAATTTTTCTTTATTATCCTCGACTTGACCATCTATATTCTTTGCTCCTTTTCTTTTTTGAGGATTTTTATTTTTGGAACCGATGGGCCTGCCATGCTTCAGGCGTGCTTTGGATTCATTCATAGCAGGTTGTCCTTCAGGGACATCAATTTTAATAGGAGTATTAGCAGCTGGGATATGTGACTTTGTCACTTTCTTTGGGTCAATAAATGCTTCTGGCATTTGATTAGCTAAATTCTGTAAATGAATTATCTTTTGAACTTCCAATTCACACTGTTTTGTACGGGGATCAAAATAAGCCAATGATAATTTATTCCAACTAATTTTTTTACCCAGCTGTTTGTTTTCTCCCCCTAATATTGGGAAAAATGATTCATCAAAATGACAATCGGCAAATCGTGCCGTAAATAAATCTCCTGTGGATGGTTCTAACCATTTTATAATTGATGGAGATTCATACCCAACATATATTCCCATCTTTCTTTGAGGACCCATCTTGGTGCGTTGTGGTAGTGCTACAGGCACATATACCGCACACCCAAAAGTTCTTATATGGGAAATATTAGGTTCCTGACCAAAAACCATTTGTAAGGGGGAAACCTTTAAATAACTTGTTGGCCTAATGGGAATTAACATTGCTGCATGCAAAATGGCATGGCCCCAAGCATAAATTGGTAAATTAGATTTCATAAGTAAAGGTCTTACAATTAGTTGCAACCTTTTAACCAATGATTTTGCAAGTCCATTTTATGTGTGAACATAAGCTACAGGATGTTCAACATCAATTCCAAGGGACATACAATATTCATTAAAAGCTTGTGATGTAAATTCACCAGCATTATCAAGACGTATTTTCTTGATAGGATAATCAGGGTAATGTGCTCTTAATCTAATCAATTGAGCAAGTAATCTCGCAAACGCCAAGTTGCGAGAAGATAATAAGCAAATATGCGACCATTTAGTTGATGCATCAATTAAAACCATATAATACCTAAATGGTCCGCATGGTGGGTGTATTGGCCCACAAATATCTCCCTGTATCCGTTCTAGAAATGTGAGAGACTCACTTTCTACTTTGCTTGGTGAGGGGGGAATAATTAACTTTCCCTTGGAACATGCAGCACATGAGAAATCATGGGATTGTGGTATTTGTTTACACTTCAGGGTATGTCCACATGAATTCCCAATTATTTGTCGCATCATGATTGAATCGGGATAGCCTAACCGGTCATGCCAAACATTAAATTCATTAGTAAACTTCTGGTTTACATTATCAAACTGTTGGTTTGTATTAGCAAACTTCTGGTCTGCTTTATTGAACTTCTTGTTCTCAATAATATGTGTTTCAATTGTGCTTATACATGTGTAATACAAACCAGAAGAAAAAATAGGAAAACTTTCTAATATGCATTTTTTACCAGCAACTATATTTGTGATGACAAGATATTCCTTATTATTTTTAGTTGTTGTTTCTAAATGATATCCATTTCTGCGGATATCTTTGAAACTCAGTAAATTTCTTTTAGACTTGGTAGAATAAAATGCATTATCAATGCATAATTTTGTTCCTTAAGGTAACAAAATACTAGCTCTTCCGGAGCCTTCAATTAAATTTATACTACCAGATATAGTCTGAACATTGGCTTCTCGTATTACCAAGGAAGAAAAATATTTATCATGTTTGAGTATGGTGTGGGTTGTTGCACTATCAACGAGACATAAATCTTCAGGATTGATGCCAATAGGATTCATTCTTCATAAAAACATAAATAAAATTAATACATATGATAGAAACAACTTTAAATAAAATATAACAGTTCAAATTATATTAAGAAATCTGTAACATCCAAATAGTTATTATCTATATCGCCATACTCAGAATTCTCGCCCTGATCAACATGATTAACTTCAACATTTGATCTTTTACCAGTATTTTTAATTGATTCTTGGTAAAGATCAACTAGGTGCCTTGGTGTACGACAAGTACGAGACCAATGGCCCTTGCCACCACATCGATAGCATGGATTATCAGCATATTTGTTATGCCTACTACTTTCTCCTTTTTTGTTCTTATCAGTCTTTTCCCACTTCTGGTAGGAATTTGAACCTCCATGATATCGACCACGGCCACGCCCACGGCTGTAGCCACACCCACGTCCACGTACTTGTCCACGTCCACGTCCACGGCCACGGCCACAATAAAATTCATTTGTTACCACATTCACTTCAGGGAATGGAGTTGAGCCTGTTGGACGGGATTCATGATTTTTCAATAAAAGCTCATTATTTTGTTCAGCCACAAGGAGACAAGAAATTAACTCAGAATATTTCTTGAAACCTTTTTCACGATATTGCTGCTGCAGGAGCAAATTGGATGTATGAAATGTGGAGAATGTCTTTTCTAACATATCATCATCAGTAACATTTTCTCCACATAATTTCAATTTAGAAGTAATTCTGAACATATCTGAGTTATATTCGCTTATAGATTTAAAATCTTGCAAGCGTAAATGCATCCAATCAAAATGAGCTTTTGGAAGAATGACCATCTTCTGGTGATCATATCTTTCTTTCAAATTGTTCCAAAGGACAAGTGGGTCCATCACTGTCAAATATTCAGTTTTTAAGTCCTCATGTAAATGGTGGCGAAGAAAAATAATGGATCTGGCTTTATCTTGGTTGGATGCCTTATTCCCTTCTTTAATCGTGTCTTCCAGACTTTTGGCATTCAAGTGAATTTTCGCATCCAACTTCCAAGATAAATAATTTTTTCCGGTAATATCAAGAGCCACAATTTCAAGTTTTGCCATGTTTGCCATTGTTCAAACTAATTAAAGAAATAAATGAAAATAATTAAAATATGAAATGTAAATATGCAATATAATAACTGTAAATTCATAAAGACAATAAATAATTCATAAGGCAAGATAAGAAAATTAAAACATGTATGGCTTCGGGCCATTTAATCTCATAACTTCAGGCCATGTATGGCTTCGGGCCATTTAATCTCAAAATGAGGAATTAACTATTATCTTCAGGATAAAAGTTGTACATGACTTCTGGCCGTACAATAAGATAAAAGATGAAAATTATATATAGCTTCTGGCCATATAATAAGATGAAAATATATATAGCTTCTGGCCATATAAAGAGATATGGCTTCTGGCCATATAATAGAAAATCAAATGGATATGGCTTCTGGCCATATTATAATAAATTAAAACATTATGACTTCTGGTCATAATTTCAAGAATCAGATGTGTATGGCTTCTGGCCATAATAATAATATAAAAGAACTTGTAAATGATATATTAAAACAATAACGATCTCCAATTTTAGCCATAAAACCCGATGTTATATAACAATCGGTAAAAGTATCTCTCTAATTCCATATAGTGGCTCAAATTATCCCAGATCTATAAAATAAAACAAGAGATATATAATCATTAAAGAAATCATAAGAAGATTATACCTTCTTTTAGAGCTTCGTGCTGATAACGTGTTATAAAAGTATATGTGATAAGAAAGAAGATTGATAGAATTCAAAGAAAGGATTATAGAATTTCTAGAGAGAAGTTAGAGAGAAGTTTTCATTCAGTTCAACTAAAACAATCGATTACAGCCTTTTATATAGAGGCAGAAATCTAACCCTGGTTGCATGACCATGGTTACTTTATATATTATTTATGTCCTTGTCTTCTTTTTGCTTTTGCTTTGTGTCAAGTCATCTTTTCTTTTTTATGTCAAGTTGACTGGAAGAGTAATATGAGTCAATAGACATCCAGATATTTAATATTCATAACATAAACAACTTTATATGCTTGTTGTATTTTATTTTTTTTGAGTGAAATGGGAATTTCATTCATAGGAATGATCCGTACATGTCCATGAGTGACATCTAAAAATTAGATATACAAGAGAAATCAGGAAATTACAAAAGAGAATTAAACTTAAGTAACTATTGAGCGTGTGTCAGTGTGTCACTATAGATTGTATCTATGCAACTATTCCATCTACTGTGAAAGTATCCTCTGTAAAGATTAGCTTTATTCGAACCTCCCAGAGTTTCCAACATGCAATGCAAATTCCCACCTTCCAAGAGACGTCCAGCTGAGTGTTTCTCAGGACGAACTCAAGCCAGGTTCCAATATGAAGTCTGAAGAAATCCACACACGTGTCAGTAGGCAATATCCTCTCCCAAACTGACATCGCCAAAGGGCAGCCCTTAAAAACATGATTAATGTCTTCCTCATATCCTTGGCAGATAGCACATGATTCATCATTCGTCATACCTGGCCTATGGCGCTCAACATTCATGAGTAGTTTGTCTTAAGCAACAGCCAGCAAAATGTTCTCACCCTTTGGGCCACTGGGAGCTTCCATACTCTGGTTCATTTGGAGTCAGCCACGTTCCAATTTAGGGACGCAGCAATATGGCAGGCAATGTTGTATTTTATTTTAGGTAGGTACAAACAAGGTTTTGAAACTCGAAACGTCTACTGAATCGATCGATGTACTACGTTAAGGATAAGTGGGTTATATCGGAATAAATTCAGAGCCAGATGAGATGAGGTATAAAAAATTGAAAATAATTTAATTTTTCATCACACAATCCGAAATTTCAAATGCCATATATCATTTTAATATCTTGAATCACTAGCAAAATAATCAAAGACAGAATCGTTTTCAAGCAAAATGAACACAACCAAACAATTAAAAGCAAACCGAAAAATTCAAAAATCAAAGACCAAAGCTACACAAAGTCATAGACCGAGCTTTCAGAACGACAGCACCAGAGCAACGAACCTAAAGCTTCCAGCTTTCAAAAAACGCCTCTGAACCATAGCAACAAAGCCAAAGCTTCCAGCTTTCAAAAAACGCCTCTGGACAAGATGAACGAACCCAAAGCTTCCACCTTTCAAGGCAACAGGGCGAAGATTAGAGCTTGGCGGCATGGAGTCCAAGAGGGGAAAAAACAGAGCTCTCAAGTCTCAATGGGGTCAAGGCAAAATGAAAAAAAAAAAAAACTATAAAAGGAGAATGAAACAAACGGAAGAAGGAAGCAAAAAAATCGAGAAACTAACCGAGCTACAATGATCGAGCTCTAGAACCTTTCACGGCAAAACCAAAAAATGAACCCGAAAAACTCTGGAACCAACGGCCCATACCGGAACTAAAAAACGAAGCAAAACAGCAACCTTTCATTTTTGTGAGACTATGGCTCGCCGGAGCTCCTGAAACTTGGCACCATGGATGGAGCAAGAGATTTTGGACGAAGTCGGAGGGAGAGGGATTGACGGAGGATTCGGTTCGATTTTTATTTTTGTGAGACTTTTGAGTATTTGACTTTTTGATATTTTGATTCCATCGCCTTCTATCCCGATAGTTCAATCAACATTAAAACAAAAAAGAAGAAGAAGAAGAAAAGCCACCAATGAGTAATTTTTCCAGCGCTAACAATAGTAGTAACAATTATTACCTCCGGTTTTAAATATAGGATATAATTTATAGTATAATTTATACTATAAATTATGTCCTATATTTAAAACCGGAGGGAGTAATTGATTGGTGTGGGCTACCCTACAGTGTTTAAAAACAAATACTTCCTTAAAAATTTGCTTAACAATATTTTTATTTAAAAATTGATTAACTAGGTTTATTGATAAATCCCAAATTTTATATATTTTATCTTACCTTATTTATTTATTTTGAAAACTATTTTAGGCTAATTTGAATTTATTAGATAATATTTGGATTACTAGCTAATTTTAGGAAATAATATAAATCGAAATTAATTATGAGATTATTGGACTTAAATTGTTAAAATTTTAATTTCCTATCTTGTGATAGAATAATATTTCTAAATATATAATAGATCATGATTTTATTTAACTCTTATAGGATAAGGAAAAACATATTAGGAAATCTTGTAGTACAAAATTATTTTTTAGAAGTTTAAAGAAAATCTAATGGCTGAATTTGAATGCGCCAATTCAATTCTAATAATAAATTCAAATATTGCATCCTATGCTTTCTAATTCTCCTATAAAACATACCTAGCAACCGCATAATTATTAACGCTCTCCATTAAAAGCCCACACTCACACTTCTCCATGGAGTTAGGAAGATGATCATGGAAGCTTGAGTTAGCTTAGGAGATAATTTGGGAGGAGCATGAAGGAAGTTAGAGCCTAGGACTTACACTTAAGACCATAAAGGAGTGTATTTCCTTTTTATCAATTTATTTCAAGACTTAAAATTATTCAGTTTTAGATCATTTGAGTTGTATCGCTTGAGAATAATCTAATTTTAGATATTAAATTGATATTTTAGAATGTTTTGTGTTTGAGATATTTGCAAGAATTTTTACTTACAAAACTTTAGATTGTCAATTGAATTATTAATTGAGCTTTCATTATTAATTTAATTGTCAATTTGGTTTTTCCTCTTGATTTTTTAATTGAGTTGGTTAATTGTCTACTTGTTTAATTAGACAATTGTGACATAATTTCCAGAATTTATTTGAAATTAATTAGGATTGGTTTTAATGGGTTTAATTAACTAACTCTTATTTTATTATGAGTTTTCTAGTGGATTAAGTGTTATTGAGTTTGGGGGTTTCCCATGCTTCAATTAGGTGATTAAATTTATTAATTCCTCTCCTTTTATCAATCTCCTTTTGGTCTAATTAATTAATTTGGGCTAAGAAAGCTAACTCAATATAAATCCTAAGTTATTCCTTTCACCGTATTTGAAGAAAACCTTTAGTACCTTTTCTTATTTAGTTTTCTTAGATATTAGTTTATTTTTTTCCTTAGGATTTTAATTCCCCTTTTCATAAGGGACCCCCCCAAGAAAATTGCATTTGCATTCATTTAGGTTAGTTTCATTCTCATATAGTTTTTAAAGTCATTTGTATCTTGCATTTTGTTGGTTTAATTACATTTAGGCAGTAGAGTCTTACATTTTAGTTTAGGTTCATTCCATCATATTTTTTATCACTTAAATTCAATTCTAGAGAAACCCCATAAATTGCTCTTTGGGAGAATGACTTAGATTGTCATTATATTGCTTTAATATGTTGTCATAATTATTAATTGATTGCTTTAGTGACAAGAGTTACATCACTCATTCATTTTAGATATCTATATTCATAATTCTCTTATAAACAAAAAAAAAAAAAAGAACACCAATACTCCTTATGCTTAATATATATCTAATTTGGAAAAATTAAAGAAGCGATATGATATGATCTATCCAAAATATTTTTGTATAATACTATTAAATTATACTATCACTATTCCTATATATAAGATCATTTTAACCGAATTGTGAGTTTCTAAAAAATAATTAAAAGTAATAAATATGAAGAGCTGGGAATCAGGGTCGGCCCTTGACAGGCTAGCGCCTAAAAGGATCGCCCTTTTAGACCCAAAATAAGAAAAATTGCTATTTTTCCAAACCCGGCCTGAAAGCATAAGGATCAGGGCCGACCTACAAGGCTTGAAGTCATTTTCACAATATTGAACAAATTTTATTTTTTTCCAATTTTTTTTAAAAAATTGCAACAATGGAATTCCTAATTTAACGCATAAATATTGTCAAAATTAGAGTGTAAAGAGTATGCATCATGCAACAAACAAACACGGTCATTAAGTCATAATCAAAGGTAAACTATTGTTTACATATCACAATTACAAATAATTAATGAGAAGACTTAACAAAATTAAAAAGACTTCTTCTAATTATGTCTTGAAAAGTGTAAGTAGTCAATAAAATAAATAATATAAGATATAAATAAAAAAATCACAACAAAATAAGTCGAAAAATACAAAATTAGTAAGAATACTTATGAAATAAGAAATATTTTTTATAAGTTTTTAATTTTTAGGATTATTAATACAAAATATTTTTATGAAACTTAATTTTAAAAAATTTAATATCAACTAAATATTTAAAACATCATTAACAAAATATAAAAAATCAATAATAATATTATCATATAAATAATTTTAAAAAATAAAAAAAATACTGGGCCTAAAGGGCTAGCCTTTTTAGGCTCTCGGCTCTACAGGGCTAGCCCTTTTAAGCCCGCTTTCATTTTTGAGTTAAAAATATGAGGCCCTGTCCATGTAAATTCAGAGTTTAAATAAGCCAACCCATCGGGTTTGGCCCATTTTTCTAGCTCTATAAATACGTAGGAAATATAACTTTTTTTTAAGAGAAGACCTAAGGGAACAAAATATTTTTTTATAAGGATCTTAAAAATTGTAAATATTTTCAAGGACTAAAAATTGAAATATAAATTTCTAATTACAGCATCAACCTTCTTTAACTCCATCTCAGCTATTTTGATAAAAAAAAAAAACATCTGTATGGAACCTAATATTTCAATGATATTCTCTCATACACATTGGATTATCTTAAAAGTTATACAAATTAAAATAACATCTAAAATCTAGAAATAATTAGAAATCTACCTCATTATATGTTTAGATTATTTTTTAAAAAAACTTAAAAAAATATAAAAAATCTTAATATATACTCCGTACTTCTTTTAAAAATATGTGATTTTTCATGAAAAAAAGCTTGAACAAATGGGATGCACCCTAAAAAGAATGTTATAAAAATGAAAAATACTAAAATTTAAAATTCTTAAATAATAAATTCCTAAATAAACTGCCAGTAGAGCTTGAGGAGAGAACATCAATTGATAATTAACCATCAAATAGTTGAAATGAAATTAGAGAAAATATAGGAAGTTTGGCTAGGGTTAATTTTGTAATTGAAGATTTATATTTTAATTTTTAGTCCTTCAAAATAATTATAATTTTTAACTTCCTTATTAATAAATATTTCATTTTCTTGGTCCTTTTCCCTAATCTTGCCTTTTTTTTAAAAAAAAAAAACCTTTATTTTATGAATGAACAAAAAGGAGAGAGTAATAATGAGAAAATAAGGAAAGATAATGTACAAGGAAAGATGTTGTGAGAGAATAGAGCAATGCTTTAAAAGACGGGCTGGACGTTGAGCCGGAAAAATTAACGGCTCATGGTTCAAACGATCCAATCGGTTGGATCATTTGGTCGGACTGATAAGTGTAATACCTCAAATTTTATTCACCAACAATATATTGTAATTATTTTGAGTAATTCAATAAAATAATAAATATTCATAAAATTTGAATCTTGTGAATTTTGAAATATTCATATTCATAAGAAAATGAGCAAATTAATTCAAGAATTGGATTAATTTTCAAAGGTGATCGAAAAATCAAAATTTTGTCAATTTAACCCAAGATTAATTATTTTTCTAATTAATTGAATTTAGTTTCAATTAATCAAGGAAAATAAATAAAAATGTACAAATGGATTATTCTAGATGGAATAAATCAAGAATTGTGAAATTAAGGGGAATTATACATAATACAATTATATGAATTATGGAATGTATGAAAAACATTTTTCTCCTCTTCTTTCCCCTAAATTTCGCCAACACATGAAAATAAGGGAAAAGAAATGGGTTGGTTAGGGTAAAGGGAAGGAAGGATGGTTAGTGTAACTAGACAAGAATTTAGTCCAAATCCAATTGAAGCTAAATGATGAAAGAGTATGGCATAAAGTAGAAGGCATGATGAAGGAGTATGACATAAAGTAAGAGAGATGGTTGGAGGTATGGGAGGAGGAATGGTTTAAGAACATGTGGTGAAATCTCAACCCTTGATCAAGGGCTAAGAGGCAAGAAGACCAAGTTAATAAAACGTTTTCTCCTTCCTCTTCCATGCACACTTTGGCGAAAGCAAGAGAAAAGAGAGTGAAAGTGAACTTGGAGAACTTCAAGGAGTTAGAGAGCAAGAGGAAGCAAAATCTAAGGTAAGAACTTGTATTTTAAGTGATTAAGCTTCCTATCTTGTGTAGTTCATCTTCTAATCTCTTATTCTTCATGGAAATCATGGTTTAGCAAGCTAATCTTCAAGGTTGAGGAGAAGAGAGGGATGATGTCCTAGAGAGAGAGAAATTAAGAATCAAGAGGTAATTATACTAATCTCAACTTTATGTTAAGTATGAAGTTGTTGTTGGTAATTGTTGTTTGGTTTATGTGATTTTTGGTTGAGTTATAAAATTTGAAAAGCTATAACCCTAAGGGGTTATGCTGCCCAAAATCCTTTAGATCATGATTAAGAAGTGTTTAAATGGGCTTTTTTACTAATATGCTACAAACAGTGAAAGTTATTTACCAATATACTACACCGTGGGAAATATTTACCAAAATGCTACACTGAAAATCGTTCTTCAGGTGATGAATTTTAGAAATCCTTCACCTGAAGAACGAATTCTTCATTAACACAGCTTCGGCGCTCAATTCTATGCAAATGAAAGTCCTTCTTCAGGTGAACGATTTCTAAAATTCATCACCTGAAGAACAATTTCAGTGTATTTTCTCTCTCCTGCCCCCTCTCTCGTCATCATTGCCTAATGATTAATTTACAATAAAAAACTCCCTCTCTCCTCATCATTGCCTAATGATTAATTTACATTAAAAAACAATGATTGCTGAGTAATTGATGATGATGATGATCATAATGATGATAGTAATAATACTAATAGTGATTACATAATAAAAGAAATAATGATTGCAAAAATAGGATAAGAAGTATATTGACCAAATAAAGTATTAAAAAATTAACACTAAATAATAATTAAGTGTATATGATTGAAAAATGAAAATAAATTAACCTTATAAATAGTGACTTCCTGTACCACATCTAGGTCTCCTCCGCATACGTTGTGGTCGTTGTTGTTGTTGCGGTCGTTGTTGTTGTTGTACGTCAAGTTCTTGAGATTCAAGCATTTCATTGATTTGTGTCGTTGACGTATGTAAATCAAACCATGGCGATTCATTTAAAGAAATGGACTGTCTAGGAGTGACAAATGCTTCATTTGATGGCCCACCATGCTCAAAAGTAGAAGTATTGTATTCAGTTGAAAATAATGCATGATCATCTAATAAAGATGTAAATGACTGAGATTGAACAACATTGGGTGGGTTGGAAGGGGAAGATAATAATAGTGACATGTAATGAGGTTCTTGTTGTGTAGGGTTAGAAGAAGTGAAATGGGATGATGACGAGGTTGACATGTAATGAGGTTGACTAAAATTTGGAGGGTCTTGTTCTAAAACATTTGCATTTTCAACTGGTGGTTGGGTTGACAAGTAACCGTCACGTCGCTTGCTCGGTCTATCATGAGGAATTTGTGGTCGAGGCAACTCAATTGTTGGGGGAGCAGGTTGACGACTCATATTGAATCATTGTTCTCTAAGTGCAAGTAAAATGTTTCGTTGGTCTCGAGCAACTCTGTCTCGATAATCAATACAATTTGAGCATATAGAACGAGTATTAATTGTTAGCCTATATAACTCCTTTGCTATGTCAGACTGAAATAAATAAAAAGAGATTGTCTTATAACACTTATTATATGAAGGGAAAAATGGTATTGATGCAAAGTAGAAGAAAAACTTACTATACAACCAGTATCACCACTGATATATTGAATCCATCGTCTTGTATGTCTCCAGTACCATTGCATGTATTGAGACGTTCTATCAAGTTCATCATGTGCCATTGGAGCATTAACAATAGCATCTGACCAAGTATCACATGCCTAAATAAAGGTTGAGTATTGGTTAATCCAATTTGTAGTTGTTCTACCTTGTAGTTGCATTGTGTGGTAATTTCCTAAATGAACAGGTTGGGTAGGAATTGGTTGTTGACGACCAAACTGCCTCATCACACGATCAGGGTGGTGTCATTTTATGATATTAAAGCATATCAAAGGAATAGAAGCGAGCCAAATTTCAGATGTTTGTAAGCAAAACTCTGGAATTAATTGGCATACTTCATAAGATTCATATGGCTGTCAAATTATCTCGTCATCAACTATTTTATCCAGGAAACTCCTATATCAGAGTAAAGTTGTGGCACTTGGACGAGGGTTTTGTCTAACATTTTTCCATCTATTATTACAAAAAAATAGTATCATAATTTGTATGAGTTTAATAATATAAATAGTATCATAATATTAGTACAAAAACAGTGGCAACAGCTAATTGTTTTGCCTTTCATGCTTTCCTATATGACACAGTGTAACCAAACATTGATTGCATTCTCTCGATAATTTGTAAGATCTTCACATCTAGCTTATCAGTTACCATTGCCACAATACAAGATGATATAACATCAGCATCCAACTTTGGATGGTTTTGAGTCAATGATATGCTCAAGCACGTGTAGGCCCCACAATATTTTGTTATCTCCCAAAAGTTTCTATTTTCTTTCTTGCATGCCCTTACTCTCCAATTGCAATTTGACCCATAGTTAACACATCGATACTCTTCATATTTTTTACATGAATAATAAACCTTAAATGTGTGATGAACTCGAACGGAGTATAGCTTGATTGCACGTCTCAGAACCTGGACACTGTTAAATACCTTTCCAATATATAACTCATTCGTATCGCTTAGATTCAGAATTTCTTCTAAATCATTAACCTCATGAGTCATATCTGGCTCAACATTAATTTGTGATAAGAAAGAAGTTGCAAGATCATTGTGCTCGTTCCCCTCTTCATGGTCACTGTCGTTGTCTTCATTATCATTCTCACGACCAACATTTAAATAAGAATCATATTCATCCTCTTCCTCGATTTCATCTATGATGTCTTCTACATGAGGAATTGAACATGGTATTTCATTGTTGCCACCATATAATAGAGGTTCAAATGAGTGGAAATTTTCCATATCACCGGTATGGATTCTTGTCCCACAATGTTAACCTCACTGATACTTGCTGGAAGTGTATTTCCAACATCATTGATTATTGGTTGTGATTCAATGTGGTCATTATATGGTAAATCACATATGTTGGCATACAACTCTGCATATGTCAATTGAGTTGAAAATCTTCGAGTCACTTGCCACATTTGTTGTATGTCCGAGTCATCTTCCAAATTGCATGCCTGATACTGTGGTGGATTTATGCATGTAGGATATCTATATACTATATTTGTCATGATTTGATTGGGAGGAAGTCGTAGCTTTCGTCCAATAACTTGCTTCAGTTTACTCAAGGTAATATTTAGGTCAACTTTGATTATTTTCACCCTATCAGACTCAAATGTTATACCGGATAGGCCGTTACAAATTCTACCATTTGAAAATATACACACAAACTCCTTTGTATGATTCATCCTACTTCTTAAATATTACATTACAATTATTAATAAAATTAAATGAAATTGTCAAAACAATTTAAATTCACAATATCACATTTACAAAAATCATCATAAAAAATATTCATAATTGTCTCATCACATTATGCATAACACCAACAAATAATCATAATAAAATATAAAATACTATTCTTCATTTACCTTTCACTGCTTTTTTTCTTATAAATTTTTGTGGCAATGCATTTCAAAATATATTTTATTTCTTATTATATTTTTGGTTAATTAAAAATTAATATATATTATCATTGAAATATACAAAATTGACGATAGTAAATTTGGCACACTTATTATTTATTATTTTATTTATTAATATTTTTTCTGAAACAAAAAAGATTTATAAGGACTAAAATAGAAAATAAAATTCTGTGTGTGGCTTTAAGAGAATTTTGACAGAAATAAGGGTATTTTTCGGTAATATTAGCTGTCACTTTCAACTGAAAAAATATCAGAGCAAAATTACACAAGTACCCCGAATTTACAAAATTTCAATTGGGTCCCAAAATATGAAATTCACCGCTGGAAACTATTTTTTGGCCGTGTAAATATCAGATAAAAGTACAGAAAAGTACCCGTAATTTCAAAAATGTCATTTTGGTCTAAATATCCGAAAAGCGTCCTTTATGGTTTTATCAATGATATTATGTATAAATAATTCAAAATCAGTACCATTGTATAAATATAACAGGAATATATACTTACTAAAATCTATCTTATTCTTATGGTAAAAATATCTTTTTTCTAAATATTTTAACTACACACCTATATTCTAAATATTTTATATATTCTAAAATTTTAATCTATAACTATTTTTTAAATATTATACACCACTATGTATGTTGGGACTTTTTTTTTAAAGTTTTATCCTACCAACGTTAAAGTTTTTGGGTGAGCCAATCTTTTAACAAATATCATAAATATATAAATAAGGTTATGCAAAATAAAAACATATTTGCTAATATCATGACACAAGGTTCACATAGGTGAAATCACATGCTTAAAAATAGAGATCAAATTTAAATTTTAAAGTCTCAAAACTAACCTATATTACCATATAATACAGGATAATACTTACAATCAAAATAAGAGGCACCTATTTTACTTTTTGAAGTTGTTGAACCAACCACTCAGTACCTAAAAATAAAAAATAGTCAAATAATAGTTATCAAGTGTAACAAAAATAAAATTCAAATTACATATTACAAACTACTAAATTAAGAGAAAAAACTAGAGAAATAACTTACCCACAACAGCAATAAGAAAAACAACTGATGCAAATAATCAAGGATCAACAAAACAAAGGAGGAGGAGAGAGCTTAGAGAAAAATGAGATGAGAGAAAAGAAGTGCAAAGTGAGAACGCATGAATATTGAGAAAAACTTGAGCGAGCAAACTGCACTTGATCGAGCGAGCAAGCTGAAGAAAACTTGAAGAAAAAACGAGAGGAGAGAAAAGAGGTGTAGAATGAAAACGCAGGAATGAATTCCACTCAAGCTAAACCAAAGTATAAAGCAATATATCAATTGGCCAAAAAAAAAATATCTCACTGTGTGTGTTCATGTGCTTATGTTGGGGGAAAGAGTGATTTGACTAATGAATAGGCCACATTGGGAAGGAGGAATGCAGCAGAGAACACGTGCAGAATATATTCCTGACATCAATTTTAATTATTTTAAAAATAGTCATATCATAAAGAAATTGTTCATGTCAAGAACGATTTCTAAAATCGTTCTTGCGAAGTACGATTTTTAGATTTGTTAGAACTAAAAGTCGTTCTTCGCAAGAACGATTTCTTCACAAATTTAGAATCGTTCTTCCCAAGAACGATTTTAAGTGCAGTATTATGGTAAATAATTTTAACTTTGTAGCATTTTGGTATTATAATTTACTGTTTATCGTATTTTGATAAAAAAGCCGTTTAAATGAGTTAACCAAGGATTAGAAGTGGAAAAGTACAAGTTTTGGAAGATAAAACACAAAGCTCCATTTTTTTCCATTTTTCCTTCAACTTTCGGCCAGAACCAGAATAGGTAGTAGGAGTTGGATTTTCATGAAATAAATGGTTCCATATGACTCAGTGGGCAAAAATAGGTAGGGTTACAGTTGAACACTTTTTCGGTAGAGGCCGAAAAAGCATAATTACGAAAACGCCACTGAAATCCCTAAAGAGGGGCCATCAAGGGTATTTTTGTAATTTAATAGTGAAGTTGGTGATTTTGAGCCCGGAAATGGATTTCTTGGGCAAAAATATGTTAGAATAGTTGTAACCCTCTTTACGACATAGGCCGAGATTAGTTCATAAATACATAATTATCTGGAATTAGAGACCGTAAGATGATTTGGAACTTAAACAAAATTCAACTTCCCAAAATCATGGATTATAAAAAATTTTACAAAACATGTTCACAGCAGTTTCACATTCACATTTCAATACATAAATGACCTATACAGGTTGATTTCATTTATACATATCAGAGTACATCATAAATTCCCGACACACTCGGGTTCTATTAATTAATAAAGGGACTACAAAAGCACAAAGCCCATAAACTTTCCCTTTACTCGGGGATTACACAAAACTATCCAAATGATTTATACATGATAACCAGATAACCAAATAACCAAAATAAAACTCCCGATCCGGAGCTCTACCCTCTCTTCGTCACCCGCTTCCCTTTTGATCATTCAGCCCTGTCTAAGAATTTGTTTTTGGGAGAGTGAGATTTTAAAGAATCCTCATAGTAACAAATCACTCATAATATACACAACATCAAAGCATGAAAGTAAATCATCTACACAACACACAGCAATCACAACAATAGTTGAAATGGCCGGGGTAGGTATCATGGCATCGCCCCCTACGACGGCTCACATTAAACTGCTTGCTGTATCGCACATCCACATCAACATATCACATATATCACCATAGCTGGGATCCATATAAAACATTTCACAACGCGCAGCCTCACAGGCTGGATACTCAAACAGGAATCCATGATTCTATAACGCAGCCTTGGCACTTACAACGGCAGATACAACAGCCGGGGTAGGTATCATGAGCATTGCCCTCTACGACGGCTCACGCTGAACTGCTCGCGCTGTAATGCCCTATAGCCGATAACACATTCACAATGATAAACATGCATACCAAGTATCATACACAACATGAAAAAAGAGTCACTACCTCGATTCTTTCAGGCGTGTCCTGGCGCCGGTTTCTCCTGAATAGGGCAAATGTTAAATCTTATATTCATAATTAGGGACGAAGAGTCAATTCTCTATTCCAATTCTCAATGACTTCTTAACACTCAGTTTGGTTATCATTATTGCTCTTTTATTACCCAATAATCACCCTAACAATAGCTCTAAAAGGTTGGAAGACTATCCCCAAATATCCCCTTTTTGAAAGCTCAAACCTGATATTTTTCACTGAGACACTCGAGTGAAGATGACCTCACTCAAGTGATATTTGTATGGATACTCGAGTGAGGGAAACCTCATTCGAGTGAAGGTATGGTCTACACTCGGGCACTAGAGAGTGAAGGTCAACGAGTGAATACCTGAGAGCACAAGAAACTTTTCAGAGACAAGAATACTCGAGCACTAGGAAGTGAAGCACAGAAAGTGAAGACCCAAGAGCACAAAAGTTCTTAAGGATCAGGAGCACTCGAGCACAGCCCATTGCACTCAAATGAATACCACATACCCACGAGTAAGAAGGCACACTCTTGCACCATAACCGTGAGTGACAACCCGAGAGGCAAATCCTTTGTGTCAAATACACCTGCACTCGAGTGATGTCCCGCCACACTCGCCAGTGAGGCAACACTTGCCTTTGACCACAGAAGTGCAACAAGAACACAGAGAGCAGAAAAGGAAATTGCACTATTGCACTTGAGTGGAACTCAATACCACTCGAGTGATGTTCATCCCATACTCAAGTGAACCCCAAATCACTCAAGTGATTTTATCAGAAACCCAAAAACGCAGCAAAACAGACCACATTTCCTAACACTTGCCCAATTGATCCAAATGGACCCAAAACTTTTATCAAAGCTACTCCCACACAAAAATATCCAAAGAATTCAATGCAATCATCAGAATCATCCAAATCCTACTCCATTATCATGCTTTGGTTTTAGGCAATATAATCATCCAAACATACCATTCTCATCCCAAACCAATCTATCTATCCAAAACTCATACCAAAACACCCATTTCTATACCAATAACATGCCAAACTACCAATGACCCTATTCCAATGAAAATGGGCCAAAATTTTCAGTAATTCCAATCTTACTCATTTGGTATAAAACATAGATAAAAGGATTGGTTTCATTTACCTTGTCAACTTTCTCAAAGACACTTCTTGATTCTCCAACTACCAGATTTTCGTGATTCCTCAAATCACCACCAATGGAGAAACTACAACCATCAAATTGAAACTCTCACTCCAAGGAACAACATAAAATAAGAGAATTTGAGCAATAGAGGTCATTATCTTACATTTTCTTAAGCTTTTCTTCCTTTCATTTGGGAAATAATAGTGAAAGAGAGAGAGAGAAATGAGAGAGATGAGTGTTGGAGAGGATGAAATGATGATGATTTCCCCTCCCCATGCTGCCAACCGAATTGGAGAGGAGAGGAGAGAGAAAATGATATTTTATCCCAATTTGACTTTTCCTATGTCTCTCTCTTCTTCTATACTTGACACATGTCTAAACCTTATTGGTTCTCTTACAATAAGCCACCAATTAACTACTCTAATCCCTCAATTAGCCATTTTAATCACACTTCTCATATTTTCTTAACTAGTAATTAATTTCTCCCTTAGTCATTAACGTATGGCTAATAATTTCATTCTTTCCATTTTTCAATAATTATGGCATATTAATTAAAACTGCCACAAAACACATGAAAAATCCCTTTTTAATTTCACAGTTATCCATAATAATTGTCATTATTCTTTAATAAAAAATTGGGATATTACAATAGCCTTAGACAAAATTTTAGGAAAACATGTCATCTGCCTATACGGCGGGGCTGGACCGGGGTCTCGGGGCATTTGGTAAAATTTCATCGTAGACTAATATAACCACAAGAAACACATATAGAAGAGTCTAAAATGATATTTGGATATGTTATGACCTATTTCTGATACATTTAATATTTTAGAACTGAGTCGGACGCTAGAAATGACACGTTTTACGAGGCACACTGAAAAAGAGGTTTAACAAACTTTGAGGTAGGGACTACCATCTTTCATACACTATGTGAATAATTATATGTATTTGTTACTGTATTTCATGATATGATTCGTGCTAGAGGCACAGTACCTAGTTATGGTTCGCTACCCAATAACGGTATATCGAAAAATCTTAGCTGTGGTCGATGACTCAGTTGAGGTATATTATCGGAAATCTTAGCTGTAGTCGGTGACTCAAGTGAGGTAAATCTATATGAATCGAATCAAATCGAATTTTTGCCTAATATAGTGCATTGCATATTTAATTTTCACACTTTATATGTTGATCGTATGTCTCTACGGGGATTCTTCGGAATCTCACCCTTTTTCAAAAACAAATATCTCAGCAGGTACCAATGGGCCAAAGGGCAAGGATGTAGACACCGGAAAGTGAGCGGCACATGTCTCAAGGCGATGACAATATAGTGGTTATATTTAGTCTATATTTTGGATATTTTGATGAAAATTGTAAATATTAAGTTTCCGTTGTATTTTCTATATTTCGTCGATAAACGATATTGGTATTGTAAATGAATATTTTTATCAGTATAATTGTACTTTTCTGTATACCCATTGAATACTGTCTTTATCACTCTTCGATTATCGAAATGGAAATGGGTGTTGACAATAAGATAATTATTAAATAAAAAATATTATATAATAATCTATGTATAAGAAATAAAATATCAAATTCTTAAAAATATTTTATAAAAACCTAAATATTTCAATTTGATAAAGAAAAATTTCAAGAAAATACCATTTGAACTTCAAAATCCCAAATCAGTTATTTGACAAAAACTTAAGTTGTTAATCCCATTACTTTTATTGTTAACAAAATCAATTTAAAATTTTGAAGTTCAAGTGGTATTTTTTTTTTAAGATTTTCCCATTTTATAATGAGTTAATCACATATATTAATATCCCTCACAACTTACCAAATTGAAGATAATATACTAAATATATATAACTTTATATTAATCATTTTTCATAAAAATAAAAAATAAATAAAGTAAAGAATAATTCTAAACAAACTAAACAGGACATTGTATACCAATGGCAGAATGGGATAACATAAAAAAGCAAAGTCAGTAAGGCGAGTAAAGAAGAGGAGACTGAAACTTTCCTCTGTTTTTTCTGACCGTTGTTTCTCAACAGTCTTCAGTTTCTGATGTTGGTTCACTGTGATCAACATCGATCTGATTCAATATCTTCCATCCCGACGCTGATCTCCCATTTCCGTCGCCGATCTGAGCCTGCTTCTCCCGTTTTGGTGCTGATCTGTGCTGAGATTGAACTGGAGTTTCGCCGGTGACAACGCTGAGCTTGCAGGTTTGAAGTTTCGTCAATCTGAGCTTGTTTTTCCGTTGATCTGTTCATCTTCCTGGTAACGGTGATGTGCTTTTCTGCATTTTGTTCGAATTGTCTTACCCAGGTGCTTTGTGTTGCTTAGATTTGTCTGTTTCGATTTAGCTTTGTTGCAATTTTTTTTATCTGAGAAAAAAAAACAGAGAGAGAGAGAGTGAGAGTGGAGAGAAAAGTAAAGAAAAGTGAAATTATTTATTGTATGCTCAAGAGATGAATGAGCGGGAGAGAGAACGTAGTCCCGTGAGAATGGTTTTGGCGCCAATGCTGGAGGAGAAGGAGGCCTTGGAGCATAGTAGGAAGAAAATTCGTGATGATGATGAAGAGTTCACAAATAAGCAATCCTTAGCCCTATGGGTTGAGGATTGGATGAGTGACGATAATATTGTGCAAGAAACCACCATACCTGAAGCACCTAAACGGTCATACAAGGATGCATGCGTGGATGATCAGACGCAGAATGATTGTTCAGATGATGAAGAAGAATGGTGGAGAGGGGACGGATGGAAGTCTAGGATTGAGGTGGAGATGAAGAAGAATGGACCAAACATAATTGTGTCTCCGGAGTTTAGAAAGAAGCTAGCGAGGAAATGGTCAACATCGTTGTTCGTTAAACTCCTTGGCAGGATGGTGCGTGAGGATCAATTGGGTCGAAAACTGCAACAGCTGTGGGGACGTAGAGGCCAGGTTGAAACTATTGAGATAGGATCCAGGTATTTTCTGGTTCGTATAAGCAATAAGGAGGACTATGATCTTGCATTAACAGGAGGCCCTTGGTTATATATGGATCATTTCCTGGCAATGCAACCATGGAAATCAGAGTTTGATCCTGACTCTAGTGAGGTTTCCAAAATAGCAGCGTGGGTGAGAATTCCTAAATTCCCAGTTGATTTCTATGATAAGGGTATTTTATATGTTGTAGGTAACCAAATTAGAAGGGTTCTAAAAGTAGATACAAACACCCTTCAGAGAACCAAAGGTCATTTTGCACGTATATGTGTTAAAGTCGATCTGAGTGAGCCTTTACTTCCGTCATTGATGATTAATGGGAAAGAGAAGAAGATTGTTTATGAGGGTTTGCACTTGATTTGCTTCTCATGTGGACGGTACGACCACGACACGGCGTATTGCCCTAATAATCAAGCAATAAGCACGTTAAAGTCGCCATGCGTGTTAAACCCGTTGGCTTCCATAGATTCAACACAAGAGCCTACATGCTCTGAGACCGTAGCCAGGGAGTATGGGGAGTGGATGGTCGCACCGAGTCGTAGAAGGGGACAATGGATGTCGAACACAGGGAATGGTAATTATGGGCGTGATTCTAGGAGTGATTTACATTCTCGAAATACGGGAGGAGGATCATGTTTTGAGGCTCTTAATGTTGAAATATGGGAATTAATGATGGAGGTTATAATGATAGTAGAAATCAAGGCAAGATTCGTGTCAGTTCAAAGCCAGGAGAAAGATCGCGTGAATCAAAAGGGAACTCTGGTCATCTAATTGAAATGAGTAAAGGAAGTAAGGGGAATAAGGGATCGGATAATCTGAATGTAGGAAAAAAGGAGAGAATTTGTGAGAATCCGAATAGTGTTGGCCAATTGAAGATGTTGAATAAAACACGTGCGACACAGACAACTAAGAAGAAAGGGATTTAGGAGGGAGCTTCGCACAGAACCTTGAGTATGGGCTTGAAAATGCAGCAAACAAGAACTCAAGTGGACTCTCAGTTGTTAAACTCTCACATGTTAACTCATAAAGCCGAAACGTCATATAATTCAAGTGGGGAGGCTGGGTTACGAATTAAAAAAAATATTATTCAAGTAGACCCTAATTCCACTACTATCCGCCTAAAAGCCGTTGATCCTCTTGACCCAGGTGCAGAATGAGGGGAAAATTTTGCAAGTCCAACTAATCCTCTTGGGACTGTTGAGGATGTGGTGATGAATGGTGTTGACGAGGTGAAGGAGGGACATATGTCTCAATAATGACTGGTTTGGTTGTGCTTTTCTGCATATATATCAATTTTTTATGATTATTATAACTTGGAATACTTGGGGTGCCGATGGTGCTTCTTTTAACAGATTACTTAGTGATGTTGTTGTCAGACATGGTGTTAATTTCTTTGCTTTGTTAGAACCCAGACAGCAAGGGATGAAAGCCAAGCTCATTGCAAGGAAATTGGGATAGACGAATATACACATTGTAGAAGCTCGGGGATTTATTGAAGTTATATGGTTATTCTGGGATTCTACATTTCATTTTTCTGTGACTTGTTGTGGTAATCAATTTGTTCATGGAATGGTTAGTAAAGGCACAAGTGTAGAGTGGTCTCTTACTGTGGTCTATGGGAATCCAAATATTGTTATTAGACGACAACTATGGCCCACTCTTGAGGGTATTCAACAATCAATTATTGGAGGCTGGGTGGTGATTGGAGATTTCAATGCTGTTTCATGTCCTGAAGATCGCTGGAGTAAGAAACACAGGGAGAATACAGGTATCGATAGGTCCTTCCGAAATTGGTTATTGGGCAGCGAATTACTTGATATTGGTTTTAGTGGACCTCGATTTACATGAGGCAATTTGATTACCCAAAGCAGAATTGATAGGGCCTTGGTGAATAATTGTTGGTTTACAGAGAATCCTAATGCAACTGTGACACACTTGCCAAAGTATAAGTCTGATCATTTTTCGGTGCTTTTGGATACTGAATCTCATGTTCTTACTACAAAGAATCGAAGGCCTTTTAGATTCTTTGCCCCCTGGGTTATGCATGAAGATTTCAAGAATTTTGTGCAGCGTCACTGGGGGTTGGGGGACGACTGGTGCAGATCCAAAGATCAGTTCACGGAGGATTTGGGGTTATGGAATAAGGAGAATTTTGGTAACATCTTCTATATAAAAGAAAGTTTATATCGACAATTAGATGAGATTAATGCAAAGATAGCTTCAGTTGGTATCTCCGAGTCTCTTGAAAAGTTACGAGGGGAGCTATAGGGCGAGCTGGAGAAACTCTTGACGCAGGAAGAAGTCATGTGGCTACAATACTC
The DNA here is from genome assembly GCA_963242795.1 of Inga leiocalycina. Lineage (NCBI taxonomy): Eukaryota > Viridiplantae > Streptophyta > Magnoliopsida > Fabales > Fabaceae > Inga > Inga leiocalycina. Next base: position 50,143,919 of record OY725327.1, on the reverse strand, counting down.
TCGAGTTAACTGGTATGTGGATGGGGATCGTAATACCAAATATTTCCATTCAGTGGCTAACAGCAGGCGAAGAAGGAATAAAATAGAGGCTTTAAAGCTTGACACTGGGGAGGGACATATGATACGGCTAAAATTATGAAAATGGGAAGTCAGTTCTTTGAAAATTTATATACGAAGACCCAGATATATAGTGGATCTTTGGCTTTTGGATGCACGTATCCTGATATTGATGACGTAAATATGCGTACTCTGGGGAGATCGATTGAAGATCACAAGATTAGACGAGCTTTGTTTGATATGGGGCCTCTGAAAGCACCAGGACCAAACGGTTTTAACCCATTATTTTATCAGAGCCAATGGGAAACGGTGGGACTGTCAGTCATAGACTTAGTTAAAAAAGTCTTTAATGATTCAATGTGGATACGACAAATTAATGCCACTCAAATTGTACTCATACCGAAGGTGGAACATCCTAAGACGATTAAAGATTTCCGTGCCATAATTCTTTGCAATGTTGTGTATAAAATAGTTACGAAGGCTAAATCAAATAGACTCAAGGCAGTCATGCCTTTAGTGATAGCCCCGAACCAGTGCAGTTTTGTGAAAGGGTGCCAGAGTTCAGACAATATTATCCTAGTTCAGGAGATCATTCACTCTATGAAGTCCTTAAAGAGGAACAAGGGTTTTATGGCCATTAAGATCGATTTGGAGAAAGCTTATGATCGGGTTAGATGGAGTTTTATTTCCGACTGCTTAAGAGAGCTCAAGATCCCTGACTATCTTCTTAGAGTTATTCAAGCTTGTATCTCAACTTCTCAAATGCAACTAATTTGGAACGGAAAAGCTACTAATATGTTTTGCCCTTCCCGTGGAGTTCGACAGGGTGACCCAATATCGCCGTATCTTTTTCTTATCATGATGGAAAGGTTGGGGCATCTCATCCAAATAGCAGTAGATGAGGGTGACTGGAAACCTTTTAGGCTCTCCAAAAGAGGTACTCCTGTCTCTCATATTTGTTTTGCTGATGATCTCATTTTGTTTGCAGAAGCAGATCTTGATCACGTAGGGGTTGTGAAGGCCATCCTGGATGACTTCTGCGACATTTCGGGCCAAAAAGTGAATGCTGGAAAGTCAAGAATTTACTTCTCTAGAAATGTGAATCACATCAAGTGCAAAGAAATCAGTGAGTTTTTGAATTTTACTCCGAAGTCGAATTTGGGAAAATATCTGGGAATGCCTATATTACATGAACGGAGTTCAAAGGCAACGTATAATTTCCTCCTGAATAAGATGGATGCTCGTCTGGCGAATTGGAAGTCCAATATGCTATCGATGGCGGGCAGGCATACTTTAGTGTCCTTTGTAATGTCGGCTATGCCATCTTATGCTATGCAAACAGTGCGTCTACCTTTGGGAACTTGAGATGAAATTGACAAAAGATGTCGTAATTTTCTCTGGGGTAGTAGCTCAGTTAGTAGAAATCCGCATCTAGTCTCCTGGGATTTGGTGTGTGCACGTAAAGAAAATGGAGGCCTTGGTCTCAGGAAGGCTCGTTACCAGAACCAGGCTTTCATGATGAAGCTTGGATGGAATATGATTAATAGACAAGACTCGCTCTGGGTCAAGTTTTTGCGTGAAAAGTATAAAGCTGGCAATGATATTATTCCTAAAATTGAAAAGCATCAGTCGGAGTCAAGTACATGGAGGGGTATTCGTAACAATTGGGAGAAGGTCAATGATAGTATATCATGGAGAGTAGCAAATGAAGAAAATATTTCCTTATAGAATGATGTGTGGGTGCCACATTTAGATAAGCTTCAGAGTTTAGTAACCCAAGCATTGCCTAGAGATGTTACTGAATGGAGAGTAGTTGATTGCATAACTCCCTCCGGACAATGGGATATGAGTAAGTTTGATCACCTACTCCCAGGACATGTATGTACCGCTATCAGACGGGTTAATATACGTCAGCTAAATGGGGAGGATTTCCCAGCATGGAGATGGTCTTCTGATGGCAATTTCTCCCTTAGCTCTGCTTACAAATACATGGTGGATACCCTACGAGCTCACACTAAATACCGATGGAAATGTGTTTGGAAAATGAAGGTCCCTCAAAGGTACCGTACTTTCTTGTGGTTGTGCTTTCATGGCCGTTTAATGACGAACATGGAACGGTTCCATTGTGGTTGTCATCCTACAGGTACTTGTGAAGTATGCCATAATGCAAGTGAGTCAATACTCCACGTTCTACGGGATTGCCCAACCATTTCTGAATTTTGGAATAGTTTCTCATCACCGAGTTGGCGGGAACTATTTTTTGGCATATTGGATAGAAATGACTAGCTTGCATGGTGTATGGAGAGAAAGGATATTATACAAGGTTTTGAGTTTCGTCTTTGGTTTACCGTCTTATGCCGATATATCTGGTTGGCTCGTAATGACCGATGTTTTAACAACAATTCTTGGAGTAAAAAAGCCATTTTAGCCCGTGCTCGTGCATGCTTAGCATGGGGTAATACAAGCCTGTGTAAAAACCATAATGAGAAAGAGAGTTGTACACATTGGAAACCACCTCCGCCTAGGTGGGTGAAGATTAATGCTGATGGATCCAGGAGTAACAACTTAGGGATGTGCACTTGTGGTGGTGTACTGCGAGATCATAATGGTGAGTTTTTGCTGGGGTTCATGTATCGAATTGGCCAAGGGACGGTGGTCTCTACTGAAGCATAGGGTATATTGTGGGGTCTTAAAATTGCCTGGGATAAAGGATATAAACAAATCCTGATTGAGAGTGATTGTTGGGAAGTCATGGAACTTATTCAGGCAACGGTGTCTCAAGAACACCCAGATTTTCAAATTATCATGGAGATTCGCACGTTGATGGATCGTGACTGGGAAGTCGAAATATTACATTGTAATCGTGATGTTAACATAGTTGTAGACGCCATGGCAAAAGAGGCTTGGAAGATGGCGTTGGATCTCCATATTACTGAATCACCTTCTCTAGTTATTACGAGCTTATTACTTACTGATCAAAATAGGTCGAGATCGCAGGTAGACTCAGGAGGATAGCTTCTGAAGTGTTTGTAATTTTTCATGTACTGTCAAAAAAAAAAAGAATGGGATAGCATAAAGATCTCTCCTCTTTTTTTAAATAAAAAATTAATCCTCGATGAACGTGTGTGTGGTGATGGTGACATGATAGGCATTAATATTTTTGCTATTTATTAATAGGATATTTTTAAATGACTTTTATTAAACTATTTTAATAATTAAATGTAAATATTTTAGTATATTTTATTTAAATTATATTTTTAAATCATTACTAATATGACCCTAAGTCAACTCCTGATTTAATCCACTAATTTTTGACTCACTACCTCGACCGGGTTAATGACAAGTCAGTTTTTAATACATTGTGTATAGGAGTAGTAATTAATTACTCCTATGCTTAGATAAGACCTAGTTTGGCATGAATTTTATTTTTAGTCTTAAATTTAAGAATTTTTTTTTTCTCTTATATGTATTATTTTTTAAAAAATTAATTTGTATATCTTATATATAAATTGAAATACTCCCTCCATCCTTATATATAAGGTTTCATTTTTTTGAATATGCTTGTTCCTTTTTATAGGTTCCGATTTAAATTGTTCTAAATAGTAAATGCATTTTTGCCCATTTTACTTTCAATTAATTTCATATACTATATTAATTAAAATATTGAGTCATGCCCTTTGTGGTTTGTGCTATAAGCTTCAAAAGGGGAAACATTCATATTACCAAAAAAGATGTTGAATCATTCCCTCTATTCCAATGAATTAAAAACTGGACCAGACGAACCGTCCAATTGGTCCATCCGGCGACCAGAACACTCTTCGACTCACTTTGCTCAATTCGTCCGTTTTGCAAGTTCAGCCGTTTCAAGCCACTTTAAGCCGCCTTTTAGACCAGAAGCTAGCGTTAAGCTGGGAACAGTGACGACTTTGTAACAATCGGACGGCCTGAATTTGTGTACTCACGCATTTAAAATAAAACTAGATATGAGTTTGAGACAACATCCAGCAAAGAAGAAGTGAGGAGATCATCGGAGAATATGGAAAAAGATAACATAGAAGGAGAAAAAACCACCACGTTGCAAGCAGTGACAATGATGAATGAGGAATATGAAAGCTCTGACAACTTGAAGGTTGGAGTGTTTAGACTTTTCATAAAAAAAAAATTGTTTCAGAGGGTAAAATTGTATTGGGTGCTGTAAAAGTAAAGCTTTCAGTGCGCGTTTGGAATGACTTATTTTTGTCCAAAACGTGCTTATAATTCGTGATTCACGGTATACGAGATAAGTATGTGAGAGGAGTTTTTTCTCGACTTGCGTAATACGGGCTTATTTTTTAAGCCACCGCTAAAACAAACAAGCCTTCAGTATATAGTAATAAAGCAACATCTGTTTTTTTTAACCGAACAAAGCAATCTCTGTTTAATTTTATACGTATGTATATATAATTAATATTGAGGAGTGGAATGGATCTTCCATGATATTCTCCACTATCCTATCCAATATTTTTTCATAACATCTGCCCCTAATATCCCTGTTTACGTAATTACAATACCTAGGTTACAACAAAATCTGTTTTTTCCCTTTCAATTTCAAACTGTATTGCCTAGTGCTCTTCATTTTCATTTTTTTTTTTTTAAATTTTTGTCTCCTTTGGCGTTCTCTCAAATTTTAGATCGCGTTCTCTCCCTCTCACGTAGCCCTCATTTCCTATAATTATCTTTTTCGTGTAATTTTCTTTCATGGTAAGTTTTTCTTGGCATCTCCTCCCTTATTTACCTTATTTTCTCCTTCTCCTCCCTTCTTCTTTCTGAGTTTTGGACTTTTTTTTTTAAAAGTGACCCAGGTGAACGGTCTAACCCAGCAAACTTGGAATTTCATCGAAATTCTCACCCTCCCTCCAATTTTTGTCCTCACTGGAAACTAGAATTAAATTCACTTTGTTCCCTCCAATTTTTATATACGTGGTGAAAATTGAATTTTTTTTTTAAATTTCTCTTTAACATAAATCATTAATAATCTATTTCTGTTTTTTTGCCAGCAATTATTTATTTCTAATAGTAAAGGGCACAGAGCAAACAATTTTGGATCTGGCTTCGGTTTGCTACCATTCGGTCTGCTGTAATATTCCAAATTTTGGGATTGGAGGCTTGGGAATAAACTTAAATTAAGTGGACTCTTAAACCCCGGTTTACTAGGTGTCTCAAACTTATTACCTAACATTTCTTATATCTTTGAGGTATTAAAGGAAATAAAATGATGAACTAAAGAGTATGAGAAATTTGGTGAATTAAAGAATATGGGAAAATTAGGTGGGATTACAGTTAATCACTTTTTCGGAAAAGGCCCAAAAAAGCATAATTACGAAAATGCCCCTGAAATACTAAAATAAGGGCTGCTAAGGGCAATTTTGTCTTTTGGCAGTGAATTTGATAATTTCGAGTCTGGAAATGGATTCTTTGGGAGGAAATATGTTAGGATAGCCCGTGTTAGAATTTCAGAAAAAAGTACGATCGGACCAGGTATGGCGGGGTCGGGCGGGTCAAGTCTTCGGAGCATCTTAGTAATTTTTCAATATAGACTCATATAACCCCTAGAAATACTATGGAAGTGTCTGAATGATACATTTAACATTGCACGAACCCTTATGGAGATTTTCTGTAATCATGCACATATTATCAGTATATTTAGGCTATTCCTGTGTTGTCCACCAAACCATATATCATTTTCCGTGAATTGGGGATAAAATTATGGGGCTGAATTTTTTTTAAATGGTGTCTAGTATTTTAGAGTATTTTTTTATATATCTAGTATCTTAAAATATTTTTTAAGTAACATGCAGTATCCTAAAATAATTTTTAGTATTTTTAATCTCTTAAAATATTTTTTTAGTTGTACCCAGTGTATTAACAGATTGATTACAATTTAACCCTTAATGTATTTTTTCAGCTCTAAAAATCACTTTAAACTATTAGATGCTATTGAAAAAATATTTCATAATGGGTGGAAATCAATAAATTAGTATCCTGAGTTTTGGGTGTTATTTACTACTAAGAAATATACATTAATGGTAAAATTGTAGTTAATCTCATAAAATATTTGGTACAACTGAAAAAATATTTTAAAGGGTTAAAAACACCAAAAAATATTTTAAAGTGATTTTTGGAGTTGAAAAAATACATTAAGGGTAAAATTGTAATCAATCTATTAACACACTGGGTACAATTGAAAAAATATTTTAAAGAGTTAGAAGCATTAAAAATTATTTTAGGATATTGCATGTTACTTAAAGAATATTTTAAGATAATAGATACATCCAAAAAAAATATTTTAAAATACCAAACATCATTTTAAAAGAAAAAAATTCAAACCCATTATTTTACCCTCATGATATAGTTTTGAGAAAAATAGATGGACAACGGACCATATGGTAGCGGACCGAAGCCAGATCCAACAATTTTATAGGCTACTTATATTCTATTTTAGGTACAAAGTACAAACTCCACTCGATGGTCTCTAAGCTAAACATCTATTAAAGCTCGTCGATGGTGGGTTGATCTAACCGGCACTGCCATGGAGCCCCACGCCAACTAATTAATTATTACTTTCTTACACCAAAAAAAAAATTATTACTCCTCTATACCCAAAATATTACTCCCTCCTTGTATCGTAAAATTATACTCCCTCATTTGGGAGGGGGGGGGGAAACAACTCCCTCCTTCCTTAATATGGGATATATATTCAGAGAGTTGATATCGATCATTAATATAAAATATAAAATTCAAATAGAGGTGAAGGAAATAAAGAAGGCAAACCGAACTCGAGCTCCACCACTCAAGTCTGTAACACCGTTGGCTTTGATTCAAAGGTGAAGCCTTGTCTCCCACCAGCGACGGTAACAATCAAACAAACAATTGTCCCAAACAACCGTCGGCTTTGATTTAAAGGCGTTAAATCAATGAAAGGAAAAGACGAACAGAGTCCAAACCAAACCAACAACTGTATAACACAATCTGATCACTAAGCCTAAAAATGTAAAGTACAAAGGGAAAAAAGAGAGCTAACCGATAAAACCAAGGAAGAACCAGAGAAGTGAGGCAAATCGAACTCGACCTCCACCACCATAAACACCATAGGTGACCATCAAAGTATCTCCCATAAACCACGGTCACTCTATCAGACCACACGAGACCTTAATCGGAGTATTTGGGGGCAGATTCCAACGGAAGGATGGATTAGGATTTAGTGCATAGGTTCGAGACCCAGACGACTAGACGAGAGAGGGTCGAGAGCGAGTGAGAGTCAGGAGAGTTGAGTGCAGAGGAAGAGGGCAACTGGTTTTACAATTATACAAAAAAAAAAAGCAAAATAGCATCGTTTTAGACACTGGAGGGTTAAAAAAATTTAACCCGGTGACCCGCATAGCTCTACGTGTGAGCCAAGTCAGGATCGATTTGCTCCAGTTCGATCCGAGTCAAACTGGGTCGGAACAGTGATGATTCATCGCTTGAACTGGGTCAGCCAGTTGGTCGATTCGCCAGGTTTTGGTTTGGGTTCATGAACCATGATTACTGGAGAATAGAAAAATGGATTTTTTTAACTACTAGTTTTACTGAAGAAGAGAGAAAGAGTGGAGTAGAAGAAAAAGGGCGGAGGTCCCCAAAGAAGAAGACATGAGGTCGCTAAAGAAGAAGAGAAAGAGGGAAGTGACGTGGCAGATGATGTGGCTCTACTAAATGTGCTATATAAGTTAAACTAATAATCAAAATTAACTTTTTTAACCAGTGGGGTGAGATTGCTCTTGTTTTTTTTATACTTTAGGGGATAGGGCTGGGAACAGGCTAGACGACCTGTCAAGGCCCTGTGACCTAGCCTGTTTGACGATAGTACCAGGCTCAGGCCTGTTGACAAGCCTGTAAGGCCGGCCCAAGCCTGTTATGGATATACAATATTATAAAATATTGTGTAAAATAAGTATTGAATGTAGCATCCTAATTTTTATTTTTATATGATTTAATTATCATTATGTAATAATTATTTCATGATAAAGAGATTTTATCATGTAATTAGTCATGTAACAAGAATTTATCTAAAATATGATTTATTAAAGTAAAAAAATTATTAAAAATATATTAGAAATAAAAATAATATAAAAAGAGAGAATTATAATAAAAAGGAAAGAGATAAAAAAAAAGAAAGAAAATGAATCGAAAATAAAAAAAAGAAAAGATATAGAAAAAAGATTGAAAAATGAAAAAAATAATGAAATATAATAAAAAGTAAATATTAAAAAATAAAAAAAATGCAGGCTTGTTAATAGGTTTTAGGTTAGGCCAGGCCTTTGTGCAAGTCAGGCTTAGCCCTGAAAAAAAAGCCTATAACAATCCACAGACCAGGCTCAGGCTTGTTTTCACCCCTATTTGGGGGTAACATTGCTCCTTCAAAAACTTTTAGGACAATAGGGGCCATTGAAAATCTGGAGGACTGAGTGTCTCCTACGCCCGGTCCTACTTATAACCACATCAGGTCTCTAAGGCGAACAGCCTCTGGTCGATGGAACAATGTAGGCAAGGGAAGTTAGCAAAATGGATCTGTAACCTCGGGAAAAGGATTACGTCGCGTGGTGTCCAGTTCGCCCTCAGTGGCCCTTGAAAATCCTAAGGACCGAGTGCCTCCCACACTTGGTCGTACTCATAACCGCATCAGTGAAAACTTTTAGAGCAAAATTGGATCCTAACATATAAGAAATAAAGGGAGTAACTTGTAACATTTGAGTAATTATTTTTACTGTTTATAGGTTAACAATAAAAAAAACCTGCCAAACAAGGTTCTCTATCGTGCATAGGACCATGGTTCTAAAGACTGGATCAGATCAGCCGATTTGAGCAGGAAACTGACCAATTGGTGGTTCGATCGGTTCAGTAATTGACCCCGATTCAACCGGTTTTCACATTGTATGACAGATTTTTTTTTAATATCTTATTTAAAATTTTATATAAATAACTAAAAAATCTTCCTTTATTCACCCCTCTAATACTAATTTAACACCAATTTAACTTTAATTTGATCAATTAATCCTTAACTTAATACCCTAACCGATTCAGCTTCAGGTTGGAACCCTAGAACCTTCACTCAGGAGTAATTAATTACTACTCCTACGTGCTTTCAAATTTCGAAGCACCGCTTCCTCGTCTTCTTTTTTTGTTTTTTTGTTTTTGGGCAAAGTCTTCGTCTTCTTAATTGATACGCTTTCTCACATCGTTTTTCTCCTCCTTCCGCAGTCTCTCTCTCACAGAATCACTCACTCTTGACTCCTATACTCTGAACAATTTCTTCTTTTCTAGGGTTTGTGCTTCGTTCATCCATGCCATGAAGAAAGCCTATCGACCCATTTACCAAATGGATTTCCCGCGAAACCAGGAATTTCATCGAAATTCTCAGCCTCCCTCCAATTTTCGTCCCCGTCGGAAACCAGAATTTCGCCCCAACCAACGCCTGGACCGTCCACCGGAAAACTTTTCTCACGCCCGTCGACCTAATTTCGTCGTTTTGCTCCGCTCTGCCCGCCGTGATTTCACCAGGGCGGATGTCGAGGTCTTGATCGCAAAATGTAAGTCCAAGCCCGAAAGTTTCAGTGTTTTCCCCGGTGATCACGTTGCCGCTCGCCTTAATTTTTTTCAGTGGTGCGACGCGCTCGAGGCCTTCGTTTTCTTTTGGGAGTTTTGTCTCAATGAAGTTCATGGCTTTACTCCAGAGCTCAAATTGCATGTTTTCGTGCCTTCCGACATGGACGAGCTGCGTGACCGACTTCGGGCCATTTTTGCTAGTCATGTGAAGGGCTTAATGGAAGGCAAGGAAGTCAAGAGATGGCGTGAGGAAAGTGAGCGTGCCTCGAAGGAAATTGCGCACTTAACGTATTTACTCAAGAGGCCGAGTCCACTCGGCGTGTTGGACGGGCTCCGAGAAAAGAGAAAAGGGCTAGATTCAGAGAAAATGTTGATTGAGAGGAGAATAAAGGAGTTTCACTCCGCCATGGAGTGTATATTGCAGCATCTCGAGGACAGCAAGGTGGATGAGGATGGTATCTCGGTTTTCCAAAAATTGAAGTTTGATGAAACTTCGGATTGGAGGCGTATACATAGGATGATAATGCGGGAGCGTCGCAGACTTGAGGAGGGATTACCCATTTATGCTTACCGGAGGGATATTCTTCAGGCAATACATTCTCAACAGGTACCTTGTATGTAAATTTGAAAATATCGTTTTCTCTTTTCTTTTGAATTCTGGTCTGTAGCTCGCATTATCCAGCTGCTTGATCCTGTATATGCATACTAGGAATGATTGAAGTTCTAATATCTGTGGAGGGCGTCTCTTTCGTGCCATCACTGTAACTTGAAATTTGGGTTTTTAAGGCTTTTCAATTTGACCCCTTTTTGTTTATTGTTGACTGGAGAGGATTGTCATATGGGGGCGTGAGTCCAACGGACACAGCTTCCGTTTTCCTTTTTCTTTCTTTTTTTTTTGTTTTTTTGGGGGGGGGGGGGGTTGGGGGAAGATAATTTAGCTCTGGTCTTATCAGTCTGGCACTAGGAACTGGCTCCTTCTAAGTAAGAAATCATAATTTTTTTCATGTATTTGATTAATGGAGAGCTAAAGCGATGATTGAATGGTTAATTATTTTCACTATAATGAAAAACAGCTGAAGGGACAATTGGTTTGCAAGTTTTATTGCAGACTGCATACTATTGTGAGAGAATGACCCATTTTAGTCTGATGCAAAGAGATACTTCAATATTGGCCTTGCTCTTTTCTCTTTGTCCAGGGTTATAGTAATTTTGGTTTGGGCGAAACAAATTCAATTTTTATTGTGATTTAATATAGCATCTAGATTCTGGCACTATATAGATATTGTTTTGATTGTTCTTCTAACTATAGTATATATGCACACAGATAATGGTCTTGGTTGGAGAGACTGGTTCTGGTAAGAGTACACAGTTGGTACAGTTTCTTGCTGATTCAAGCATCGGTGCTAGTGAATCCATTATATGCACTCAGCCTCGGAAGATTGCTGCCAGGTCATTGGCATTGAGGGTGCAGGAAGAAAGTAGTGGATGCTATGAAGACAATTCAATCAAGTTTTATCCAACATTTTCATCCTCAAATGAGTTCAATTCTGGAATAATATTCATGACAGACAACTGTCTATTGCAGCAGTACATGAGTGATGATAATTTGTCTGGGATCTCTTGCCTCATAATTGACGAAGCTCATGAAAGGAGCCTAAATACAGATCTACTGTTGGCATTGATTAAGAGTTTGCTCTGTAGGAGGGTTGAAATGCGGCTTATCATTATGTCTGCTACAGCTGATGCAAAGCAGCTATCTGATTATTTTTATGGCTGCGGAATATTTCATGTGGTAGGGAGAAACTTTCCAGTTGATGTGAGATACGTTCCTTCTGCATATACTGGACACTCTGGTCCTACAATTGTTGCTTCATATGTTTCTGATGTAGTGAGAATGGCAACTGAAGTTCACAGAACAGAGAAAGAGGGAACAATTCTCGCCTTTTTGACCTCACAGTTGGAAGTAGAATGGGCTTGTGAAAAGTTTGATGCTTTTTCTACTGTTGCTTTGCCCTTACATGGCAAGCTTTCACCTGAAGAGCAGTTACGTGTTTTCCAAAACGTTCCTGGAAAAAGAAAGGTGATATTTGCAACTAATCTTGCTGAGACATCGCTTACTATTCCTGGTGTCAAGTATGTCATAGATCCTGGGTTTGTTAAAGATAGTCGATATGAACCTGGCAGTGGAATGAATGTGCTTAAAGTTTGCTGGATCAGCCAAAGTTCTGCCAATCAACGGGCTGGTCGTGCTGGGAGGACTGAGCCTGGTAGATGCTATAGACTCTACTCAGAATTGGATTATAATTCTATGGCACCAAATCAAGAACCTGAGATTCGACGAGTTCATCTTGGTGTAGCAGTGTTGAGGATACTTGCCTTGGGAGTGAAGAATGTGCAGGATTTTGATTATGTTGATGCTCCGAATCCTAGTGCTATTGATATGGCATTGAGGAATCTAATTCAATTACGAGCAATTAGATTGAACAACAATAATTATGAATTAACTGAAGAAGGTAGGTACTTGGTAAAAATGGGTGTTGAGCCTAGGCTTGGCAAACTTATTCTTTGTTGTTGCCAGTATAGTATGGTCAAAGAAGGTCTTACTCTTGCAGCAGTGATGGCCAATGCCAGTAGCATCTTTTGTAGAGTAGGAAATGAAGATGATAAACAGAGATCTGATTGTCGTAAGGTGCAGTTTTGCCATTGTGATGGTGACCTCTTTACTCTTCTATCTGTATACAAGGAATGGGAAGCTTTGCCCCGAGAGAGGAAAAACAAATGGTGTTGGGAAAATAGTATTAATGCCAAGTCCATGAGGAGATGCCAAGACACCATTAAGGATTTGGAATCTTGCCTTGAGTATGAACTTGATGTTGTTACTCCGAGCTACTGGCGTTGGGATCCTCACAACTCTTCTGATTGTGATAAGTATCTAAAAAAGGCTATACTGTCCTCACTTTCTGAGAATGTAGCCATGTACTCTGGATGCCTTCAACATGGTTTTGAAGTAGCATTAACTGGGCAGCTTGTTCAACTGCATCCATCTTGTTCATTGCTAGTGTTCTCTGAGAAACCTAGCTGGGTTGTTTTTGGTGAGATACTCTCTGCTTCGAATCAATATTTGGTCTGTGTGAGTTCTTTTGACTTTGAATCAATATGCACCCTTGACCCTCCTCCATTGTTTGATGTATTTCGGATGGAAAGAAAGAAGTTGCAAATGAAGATGTGGACCGGTCTTGGCTGTATTCTGCTCAAGAGGTTTTGTGGGAAAGGAAACTGTAATCTGTTTGGTCTTGTGTCACGCATAAGGACAGCTTGCAGGGACGAACGTATCTTTATTGAAGTCAATGTTGACCAGAATGAAATTCAGCTTTATGCCTCCTCAGGTGACATGGAATTGGCCATTGCAATGGTTAACGAAGCTTTGGAGTATGAGAAAAAATGGCTGCGTACTGAATGCTTGGAGAAATGTTTGTACCATGGGTCTGGGGTATCATCACCAGTAGCATTGTTTGGATCTGGTGCTGAGATAAAGCATTTGGAAGTTGAAAACCAATGCTTGAGTGTTGATGTATTTCATCCAAATATAAGTGCATTCGGTGATAAGGAACTTTTGATGTTCCTCGAAAAGAATTCCGCAGGTTGTATCTGTGCTGTGCACAAGTTCACAAATGTAGGTCAGGATGTTGAAGATAAAGAGAAGTGGGGCAGGATATCATTTCTCTCCCCTGCTGCGGCCAAAAGAGCTATTGAGCTAGATGGAGAGGAGTTTCATGGCTCATCCTTGAAAATAGTTCATTCACAGGCAACTAGTGGAGGGGATAAAACATTTTCATTCCCTGCTGTTAAAGCCAAATTATCCTGGCCTCGTAGATTTAGCAAGGGATTTGGTATTCTTAAATGTGAAATAAAGGATGTTCAGTTGATCTTAAAAGATTTTTATAACCTTGCAATAGGAGGGAGGTATGTTCGTTGTGAAGTTGGCAGAAGGGGCTTGGATTGTATTGTGATTAGTGGACTTCATAAAGAGCTCTCAGAAGCTGAAGTTTTAGATGTACTGAGAACTGCTACAAGTAGGAGGATTGTGGATTTTTTCTTGGTGAGAGGAGATGCTGTTGAGAAACCCCCTTGCAATGTTTGTGAGGAGGCGCTTCTAAAAGAAATTTCTCACTTTATGCCTAAAAAGCACCCCCACACTTCTTCTTGCCGTGTTCAGGTGTATCCACCTGAGCCAAAGGATGCCTTCATGAGAGCTTTGATCACTTTTGATGGAAGATTACATTTGGAGGCAGCAAAGGCTTTGGAGCAAATTGAAGGGAAAGCATTGACTGGTTGTCTTTCTTGGCAGAAGATAAAGTGCCAGCATTTGTTTCATAGCTCCTTGACATTCCCTTTTCCTGTTTATCGTGTGATTAAGGAACCACTGGACAAGTTGCTTGCTAGTTTGAGCTGTATAAAGGGTACATCTCTTGTATTGTAACTTCTTTTTGTTTATTTTTTATTTTAATTCGTATATCTATTCTTTCTATACCAAATCTACATGGCTGCAATCCCTGGTTTACTTTTTTGAGGTGAAGATTCATAATCTGATTATATCTTATGCTTATTCCCACCATTTTATTCTTCAAAGTTATTTCCAAATTCTGTTAAGAATCATTTTTGTTCTTATAGTTATTGTGCCGAGATGCACTTCGGAATTTGGGGGAAAATAGGAAGGAACACAAATGATTCATTTATTTTGCTTGTGGGTCCTTCTGCTCTTGTATTATTCTTCTCAATAGTTTGTGCAACTGGAAGTTATGTTTGCCAAAACTTTATTAATTCCATTTCATTTCCAGTAACCGAGTCTCATGAGACTTTAATGTGAGGCATATTGTAGTATATGGTTGAAAAAATTATTGCAAATGAAATGGATATTGCATCAGAAAAAGGTTTAAGTACACTCTTGCAGTTTTATTTTTGTAAGACTCACATGGATTGTTGGAAGCCTGTTTACACAGTCAAATTTTTTAAATATACTGCACATTTAAATATATTTCTTATTGTGATATGAGTGCTAACATGAACTTTTATGTTTAAAGGTCTTGAGTGGAACCTAGAAATGACTGCTAATGGTTCCTACCGTATCAAACTAACAGCTAATGCCACAAAGACTGTGGCAGAGGTTAGGAGACCTCTTGAAGAACTCACAAGGGGGAAAACCATTGTCCACATGAGTCTCTCTCCTACGATTCTGCAACAGCTATTGTCCAGAGATGGCATTAATCTTAAAAACTCAGTACAGCAGGAGACGGCCACAGTCATTCTTTTTGACCGGCATAACCTGACTTTGCGGGTATTTGGTTCCCCAGAGAAGATTGAGTTGGCCCAGCAGAAGCTAATTCAATCTTTACTCACTCTCCATGAAAGCAAGCAGTTAAAAGTCCACCTCCGAGGGAGAGACTTACCTCCTGATTTGATGAAGCAAGTGGTTAAGAATTTTGGGCCAGATCTCCAGGGCCTGAAAGAGAAGATACCAGAGGCAGACTTTACTCTCAACACACGACGGCAGATAATCTATGTTCGTGGTAAAATGGAGTTGAAACTAAAAGTAGAGGAATTAATGCATGAGATTGCTCGTTCAAGTAATCATTTGGTTGAGACACTCAGGACTGGACTGGACTGCCCAATTTGCTTGTGTGAGGTGGAGGATGGTTATCAGCTTGAAAACTGCGGTCATCTGTTCTGTCGCGTGTGCCTGGTGGAGCAATGTGAATCTGCTATAAGAAACCAAGGTAGTTTCCCTATACGCTGTACGCATGAGGGCTGCGGGGATCCCATTCTGCTTGTAGATTTGAAAGCTCTTCTATCTAACGAGAAGTTGGAGGAACTTTTTAGAGCCTCATTGGGAGCTTTTGTAACTTCTAGTGTGGGCAACTACAGGTTTTGCCCATCTCCTGATTGCCCCTCTGTTTACCGGGTAGCTAGGCCCGAGACAGCTGGCGAGCCATTCATCTGCGGAGCATGTTATGCAGAGACATGTACGAGGTGCCACTTGGAGTATCATCCATACATTTCATGTGAGAGATACAAGGAGTTCAAGGATGATCCAGACTCATCCCTCAAGGAATGGTGCAAGGGGAAAGAATATGTCAAGACCTGCCCTGCATGTGGCTATACAATTGAGAAGGGAGAAGGGTGCAACCACATTGAGTGCAAGTGTGGGAAGCATGTGTGCTGGGTTTGCCTGGATTTCTTTGGAACTAGTGAGGATTGTTATAACCATTTGAGCACTATACACTTGACTATCATATAAATTGCCCTTTGTCTCCTCCATCTTCTTACATAGCTGGTTTAGTTTTGTACATAATACGTATACTGAGGTAATTTGTATAGCTAATTTAAGCTCTTGTATAGTATATGGGTCTGTTGTACAGCCTGTTTCAACACTCTCGCATCTTCAAGTTTAGTACTTGTTTGGGAGCACATAAGATCATACAGGGTAAAATCAATTAAAATAAGTTAATCCAAACAACTAAACAAGTACTAAAAATGCTTTCCCCTTTATTTCTGCTATTTTTGCATGTTTGTATGTTGATTTGTGGTAAATCAAGTGATCCCCAAAGGAAATCTGCACCTACAGCATCATTGTGCTGCATCATGCCAGAAATGAATTGCACTGATTGGATTTCTTTGAGGAAAGTAAATGTTGTTTTGCGTGTATGGGCCATTAAATCTTTCACTTTCTGAGTGGTCTATTTTTCCCCCACCTTAGAAAACCGACTCTACCAATTTACCCCCTGTACTAAAAATTATTTTGTTCCCCTTTTGAGATGTTAGTCTATACCTGTCAAGATTTCTCTTTGACTAATTATGTAAATTTATTGTTGAATTGTACAGGAACCAAATTGGTTTAGTACCGATAACATCTCTAGACTTTCATATATTAACCAACTGTGTATTGAAAAGCATCAAACCGGGTTGAAACCAATTAAAAATTAGTGGACATGAAAATAAAATGCCCATGGTGCAATTCAACTAATAGGATTGACATTCTTTTGCCTTTAAAGGCGTTGATCCTGGTAAAAGGGTGCTTTGGCTACTTGAGCATAATTTTTTGAGTTTGAACCTGTGCAAAAAATATTTTTGAGAAAATTAATCTAATTGAGCTTGACAATGTTTGAATATGACTTAATCAAATAACTTTATAAAAAAATATTGATATTCTTTTTTATTTAATTTTATTTAAATTTTCTTAAAATTAAGTTGTTAAATATTTTCTAAGCTATGATATTTGTAGATTTTCATCTAACTAGCATTAAACAGGAAGACTAGCAAACAAGTTATTATTAAATCTTCGGGCAAAAAAAGATGATTATTAAATTATTATAAAACTATAGATTACAAGTATGTACATTAGATATCTTAAATCCCGTAATTATTCAATTTTATTGTTATTTGTTTATGATTTTTTTTTTTTACATTTTTGTTATTATTTTCTTCCTTATAGAAAATACTCCCGGCCTAAATGTAGAAGCTAGTTGAGTTGTTTATTTTGGTTATAAATGTAACATTTTAATCCATTTTTGTCTCCTAATTTTATATAATTATTTCTCATAATTATCCATATTAATTGCAATTATTAAGAAACTTTTCAACTTTTCATGAGTTGGTAGTTTTTAATGAAAAAGCAAATAATTTAGAAGGTATTTTAGGAACATTAACGCACACCGCTTACAAATAACTTTTTTTTTTGCTAAGCACAGGTATCCTCTTGTTGGAGGCAATCCTATTCGAGGCACTGTCAGGTACTAAATGTGGGCACCTCTTCCAGCTAGGATTTGAACCTATGGACATCTCTCTTCGCGGGGATTTGAGTCTTTGTTTGCTATGTTGTGAAGGACTAGCCTCTTCCGCTATATCCAACCCTGTTGATCAAATAACTATTATTTTAATATATGTAAAGTAGTTATCTAGCACTTATATTTAGGACCAGAGAGGATGGTTAACATATAAGTTCTAAATCCTAATTATATGAACTAGTTAGAAGGTTGGTCTTGGTGTTAAATATAAGACCTCTATCTATTTCATCTATAATATTTATTATTTTCCTTGAGCTAATTTACTTAACTTATAAATTAATATATAATTTAATTTTATACAAAAATATTTTAGGGAGATTAGGTCTTATTTATTATAATTAAGTAATTTATTTAATTTTCTTAATTTACAAGTAGCTTCTAAACCTAGGGGATGTTCATGAGGTCTAAATGTCTGCAATGCTGCTTGAGCCTGGTAAAAAAAAAAACCCAATCCGGCCCTAAAAAATTAGCCTATACATTATTTGGGCATCTTCAGGTCGGGGCAAGTACCGGGCAGGGCCCAGCACCGGCAAGGTATGCTATCATATCGGAAATGTATATATAATTGTATTTAATACACACACACATATTCATTATTTGACAAAATTGAACAAGCATATTTACTCACCATTCAATTAGAATATAATGAATAAACATATTTTTTATTTACTTACTTACCATTCAATTAGAATATAATGAATAAACATATTTTTTATTTAATTAGCAAATATGCATATTTTTTCATAAATGTATTTAATTAAGAAATTGGTAAATTGAGTTCTTGCCAAATAAACTATTATTAAATAGTAAGAAAATAATCTCCAATGAATTAATTTGTTTCATTAACCTTTAAATTGAATCATAACAATAAAATCTAAAAATGACTATTGCGTAGAATATGTTTTTGAAATATCAATATATAATTTTTTTTTTGTATTTTTTAGATGCTTAATTATTTTTGCACTTTTAGGTAGATTCTCGGATAGGGAAACTTGCCCTGCCCAAAATTACTCGGACTTTTATTGAGTAGAGCCGGTCAGTGTACTATAAAATGCTGCACGTTCATCTTTTGGGTTGGGCATCAGATAGTGGTTATGTCCTACTCAGCTGTGCCTATGAACACCCTTGCAACCTAATGAGTACTAATTTAATTATAATTACATCTTGTACAAATATATATATATATATATATATATAAATATAACTACATCTGATCTCACAATTGAATGAATAGAGAAGACCCAAGACTAGTAGTTAAATGGGTAACCAGATTTTTATATGGCTATTCTAATACTCTGCAAATTAGAACTCATCTTGCTTGAAGGCAGCCTGAAATTGCAAAGATATGAGAAAAGGATTTATTTTAAATTCATATAATTAAAATTAAATCAAATAACATTTATAATTTATCATACTTAATAAAGAAATTGTATGAAGTTCATATAAAGTTACTAAATATAATCAAATGACAAAAAAAATTAGCACAAGAGCGGGAAATACAATTTGATAAGTTGGAAATATAAAAATAGTAAATTTTAAAAAAAAATCGTGAGTTTCACCACAATATTTTGACTCCTTCTTTAACATTAATGGAACTAAAGTGAAAAATAACGCGGAGACGACTCCATTAAAGTCCACTGACTTGGATTGAAGCAGTGGAAAAAGAGGAAAAATGCTCTTATTAGTCTCTCACGCAACATGAATTGAGCCATGACAGCGACTCAAGAAATTCCCAAATTACTTCCAATCTCATCCCTATCAGTCTGTAGCGGAAACTAAGCTTCCAATAAATTTCCATATTCCCCCCTTTTTTTTTTGTTTGGTTGTAATGTGTTCATATTCATTTTTCTTCCTCACTACTGAGTTCAAAGTTTTATCACTGATCTTCTCTTCTTCCTCTTCCTCTGTTTCTCTGTAACTGCCACATTTTTACTATTCAACTGATACTTCCATGGCTTGTGGAAGAAAATGCAGTCCGATTCCTTCCCCTCTTCAATCGCCGGAGTCGCTTCCGATGCCCGCCGCTTGGCCAATTATCTCCTCCGGCGTTGACCACGACGTTGATCAAATCTATGTTCTTCGAGTCGTGATGACCGCCATAGCTTCCATAATTGCTCTGCTTCTCCTTCTCTTCGTCGTGCTAAAATTTTTAGGAAGATACTACTTCTCAAGGAGATATTACAACAATAGGAGAATCAACTCACCGATTTTGTTTGATATTCGAGGCGATTCTGCGTTCTCCGATGACGACGATGGACCGCCAATTATGCATCCGATCTGGTTCATCAACACCGTCGGTCTCCAGCAATCCGTTATCGATTCAATCGCAATTTTCAAATACAGAAAAGACGATGGGTTAATTGAAGGAACGGAATGCTCTGTGTGTTTAGGTGAGTTTCAAGAAGACGATAGCCTCCGAATCTTACCTAAATGCACCCACGCTTTTCACGTTCAATGCATCGATACTTGGCTGAGATCGCGGAAGAATTGCCCCTTGTGTCGAGCTCCGATTGTTCGTGAAACTTCCGGGAGAGAGGTAACTGCCGTGACTGTGCCTGAACTAGAGGTCGCCGGCGAGATCCGTGTGGAGAACTCGGGTGGTAGTGGTAGGGTTGATAATTCTCAGGTTGGAGAAGGAGAGAGTAGTCAATTGAGGGTTGAAGATGATGATGATTCTGGGGTTGTGGCTATTGAAGATGAAGCAGATGGTGAAGTTTCAGATAAGAATTTGGGAAATTGTGAAAAGAAGAATCCAGTGAGGAGATCAGTTTCAGTTCATTCTTATCCTTCTTCTACATTTGAAGCACCAACTCAGGAGCTGAATTCGTATTCTCTACACTCCTTTTAAGATTGAACACTCCAAGTTTTATCTTCTCCATGCCATAAACACATACACACTGCTTTGGTTGAGTTTAATTTTTGTTCTCCATATAGATAAGGCAGAAATCAGAGTACAGAGCCAGAGCTCAACTGTTTCTCCTTTGTTAAGTAGTACTGTAGTAGAATCAGTTTGTATTGTAGATTGAGCCACCATATCTTTGAAATTAGAATTGGTGGTTGGTGTTTTAAGATGCATGAAACTGGATAAAAGTTGGTTGGGTGGATGTTAGTTTGTCCAACTTTTCCAGGTAGCTATGTATGTAAATATCTGTGCTCCCTTCATAATAACTCACAGGATATGTGTTTCAGTTTTTGCTTCACATGTAGTCATGAGGACTACCGGGAATTTGGCCAGCCCGCCGCGGGTTGCAGGTCAGGCGGGGCGGGCTGGCAAAAGTCTGACAAGGTGCCTGCCTATTTTTTTTTATTTCACTTCTCATTTTTTTTAATTTTTATTTTTTTTCATCTATTTACATCACACTTTTTTTTTTTTTTTTTTTATACTTTTGTGTTAGAAAACCAATTTCATTCTTACTTTTTTTTTTCTTTTTCATCTACTCACATCACAAAAACATATCAACACATCTCTTTTAAATTTAATAATAGTAGAATAAATAAATATAATTTGAAAATAAAATTATCAAATAAAAAGCATGAGGAAGTAGTTAAACACAGCATTAAAAGAAAGACGATCAGGATATTTAATTTATTTTATAAGAAAAAAAAAAACTCCAGCCCGCTGTTTAGCCCGAAATTGAACGGGTTGCCATTTTATTGGCCCGAACCTTCCCAACAACCTGCTAGTCCGGCTTGAATTACTGGATATAGTCATGAGACATTTTAGTCATTATTCGGAATGTGACTCTGTTTTTCATTGCAGCTCCACGGTTGTAGTCCCACTCATGTTCATTACAAGTTTATCTAAAATCTTAAATTAATTCTCATTTGCCATGAAATGAAATGACAATTAAGTTATTAAATATGATTTAAATTGATAAATTTTTTCAAGTTTTCCCTTATTTCATATTGTCCATAATATGTGGCACTTTAACTAATTTACGGAAAACAAGAAATTACAGTTAACGCATTAAATATGTTATAAATTGAAAATTTTTCTCACTTTCACCCTTATTGGAAAATGTGCTTGAAAACTTAATGTGCGGGAAAAATTAGAAATGAATATTAATTACATGGACAAAACTAGAAAATGAGCATTAATTATCTTACAAGTGATTTATATTTTGTAATAAACAAAATTAAATAAGGATAAAATTTAAAAACAGTCTTTAATAACCTTTAAGTGAACTTATAATGAGGGCAAAAATTTCTTCTACAGATAAACTTATAAAAAGAAATTAAGAACTAAAGAAGCTTGGGGAAAAGTTTTTTATTAAAAATCTTATTGGTGAGACCAATAAAACTTTTAATGGGGACCCCCCCCAAATTGTCCCTTTTAAATTTATATTTTTAAGAAAATTAAATCTAAATTATTAAATTCAATCCAACCCTCTTTAAGTACCGTCGTCTCTTCACAGTAGAACATCCAATAATATGAAAGCATAGTCCTGTCTCCCCAGCTTATACGCCACTTTGATAGGATGTCTTAATCTCCTTAACGCGTCCAAGAGAGAAATTTAGTAAAGTAATACTCCCTCTTGTCCTTATTATAACAAGGCATCTTCTATTAATACTTATTTATAAATTTTGTTTTAGTAATTAATACTTAAATGAGGTAAAAATGAAAAATTTTATTAATTTAATACATATTTAATGAGTTAACGGTTATTCCTTGATTCGTATAAATTACATGAAAGTGACGAGAAGGAGTAATACAAAAGCAATATAACAAACTAGCTCTTCGTCCTTTTCCTTCTCTTTTATTTTTTCCCATGCGGATTTCACAACACAATCTTGTGGAAATATCACACAGAATATGAATGGGGGCTACAACAAAATCACAAATACTGTTGATTGTCAAAGCCATCTTTTATAAACCAAAATGTAAAGTCTCTTGACCACCTGACCAATAGTAAAATAAACCAGAAACAGAACAACCAAAAACCCAAAATAAGACAGAGGCAGACTAGTCAATCCCATGACTTTTCCAATGGGTGTAAATGGAAGAGCAATCCCAATAGCAGAAATCACAACAGAGGAGCAAATCACAGGCCAAGAAGCTACGTCCTGTACAAATGGAATTTTCTCAGTACGTACCAAGTGAATAATCAGAGTCTGCATCAGCAGCCCTTCAATGAACCAAGCTGAATGGCAAAACTTTTGATCCCCAGAAGCCTTATAATAGCAAACAATAAACAAAAGAGCCCCAACATCACATAGAGTACACACAGGATTGTTCCACAGTATGAACATAGGTAACCCTCTTTCTGACCATTTCTTAGGAGTCTTCTCATAATCTTCCTCCATTTTGTCCCATGGGATAGCTATCTGTCCTACACTATACAGGAAGTTCTGTGTAAGAAGCTGCCTCGAAGTAACCGGCTCGAATTTAAGCATCAAGGTGGCTATGAGCAGTGAAAGAACACTTCCTATGTTTGCAATAACTGATGTTTTAATGTACTTCATTGTGTTCCCAAAAGTTAGTCTCCCATGTTCTACTCCTGCAACAAGAACATTAAGATCCTTCTCAAGCAGTATAATATCTGCCATGTCTTTGGCAATTGCGACACCTGAGTCCACTGAGATGCTTACATTTGCAGCATCAAGCGCGAGTGAATCATTAATACCATCTCCCAAGAACCCGACAACGTGGTTTCCTATTGTCTGTAAGGATTGGACTACTCGAAGTTTCTGAATTGGGGTGAGCCTGGCTAGTACTGTGGCTCTTTTGACAGTTTCATGGAAGGTTTCTTGGTCTAGTTGGTCTAGTTCAGGTCCTGTGATTACATGGGTGGTTCTGATTCCTACTTCTCTGCATACCCTCATGGCCAAGGAAAGTGAGTCACCTGTCAAAACTTTTGCTTTCACTCCTTTCTCTGCTAAACGCCAAAGTGCTTGCTCTGCTGAGTCCTTGGGAGGGTCATAGAACGTTATAACACCAAGGAACACCATGTCTGTCTCAACATTTTCTTCACTGGTCTTACTTCCTCCGGTACTTGTTTCACCAGTTTGCTGAAAAAAGATTGATAGAATAAAATTGTCAGAGCTAGAAGAAGCAAAGCATTTGTTGAATGATTAAGATAACAAACTAGCTTGCCAAACTAAATGCCCAACTAGCTACAACAATTTTAAATACTAGGATATTACTTGTCTCACGCCATGATACTGTGTATATAACCCCAGTCTATCTCAATAACACCCTTAAAAATAACTTTTACGCTTTACGAGACAAAACTCCTCCGACATATTTACCTCATATAGCACAAAATCACTTAAAATGAGTTAAACCAAATACCCATATAATGTGTAACCCTACTTTTAATTGTAGTTGATTCAAAATCCTTGAGAAGGAACCAAAAGCAGATGGTTGAATGGTAAGTGACTCAGTATTCCTTAAGCAAAGGTAAACGTTTGAACATTGTGCATTAGAAAGATCATACTACTGCCGGTCCTTAATATAAGATTTTGCTTGTAGTGCAAATTGCACTATGAGTGAGATTTTATATTAAGGACCAGAGGTAGTATTGGAAGAGCTTCTCTCTAATTAGGGTCAACCTAACTTGATTATGAATGAGTTGATAGTGCTGAATTTCAGATGATTTGTCAAAAAAAAAAAAACAAAACAAAAAGGATCTTGAGAATGAAACAAATAGGAGAATAGAAGACGCACCATTTCTAGCTTCTTGATAGCCACTCCTATAATTCTTAATCCTTCATTGCTCAAGCCTTCAGCCAAGGCTAAAATTCTGTTATAATCATCTGAAGAGAGCTTGGAAACTTCATTGTTATTGAAATTCTCAATGAAAGAACAAACTCTCAATACTTCCTCCAATGCTCCTTTAGTTACCATGAACCTGCCAAATAACTGAGATTGTCTGTCTTCACTAGGCGACTCTGTTTCTATGATGACAGATACTCTTCTACGTATGAAATCAAAAGGAATCTCATTTATTTTCGTCCATTTCGAGGGCTGGAATCTGAATCCATTGGAATATACAAAAGCCAATATGGCATCATCCAGAGGATACTTCTGATCTGTCTTGAAGTAAGAATTGAGGAACGCAAAGCGTAGAACTTTCTCTTGCATTGTCCCCTGGCAGTCAAAATGATTTACCATAATGGCACGGTTCATTGTCAGTGTACCTGTCTTGTCAATACAAAGGATATCCCTGTAACAAAACAATTAAAGTACATATCAAAAAATTTTGCTAATTTCAAACAGTTGGACTTTGGGGTCCGGGCTTGCCTTTGATGGCTGGATTATTTGATTAGGAAATGGGAAACCTTCATGATTCAATAAAGAGATCAAATCAGCATTTGATTCATTGAGTGAATTGAGGTGGAAGAAGGAAATATTTACTAATAAATGAAAGAGATTTCACCTTCCTAAAATATCATCAACTTGACGGTATAAAAAGGGGGTTCCTCCCTTGGTTATTCCTCAGTTATTCTTTGCCCCGGCCATTGAGTTTTTTGGTTATCTCTCTTTCTCTCCCTCTTGTGTGGTGCATATATTGTGCCGGTACAGTTTAGGCTCTAGTAGTCTAAACCCTACGTCAGGCCCTGGTACATTTCTCTCCCCACTCTCTGTTTTCTGACACGCAAAAAATGAAACTATGCAAACAAACTTACATTGATCCCATGTTGCGAATCGATGCTAAGCTTTTGACTATACATCGGTCTCGAGCCATGGCGAGCGCTCCTTTTGCAAGGCAAGTGTTGATGATGAGGGGAAGCATTTGAGGAGTGAGGGCAGATGCCACAGAGATGGCAAAAATGATACTATTGCTCAAATCAGCAGAGGTAGAGTAATCTGTTACAAATATGACTGTCACTACCACCAACATGATAGCCACAAGCACATAAAATATCCACCTTAGGCCATATTCAAATTCATCTGATGGCTTCTTGTTCCCAATCTTTGAGAACATAGTGTTCATGTATGTGTTTGATCCTGTTGATATAACCAGGCCTGTCCCACTTCCAGATACCACGTTTGTGCCCTGTCATATAGTTATAAACCAGTCAGTTCTCACTTACAATCGGACAAACTACTTTTGGACATTAAAATCTTAAACATCAAAGGCCATACAATCCATACAATATTTAATAACATGGGAAATCTGATGCAAATTTGGATCCTTTTGTTTATGGTTGAGTCTAGGAAACTAGGGAACCTAATGAAGTCATTGTTGAAGCTAAAGTTTCCTTTGAAGCAAAACAATGACAGTAATTGGATCATCCACTGTGAAGCAAAGATACTTCAAAATTTCCACATTTGTGTCCTATAATGGCCATAAACCTGTAATTTCCAAAAGAAAGTTGTAGTTCACTAGAATTCTATCTTGTGCATTGTCCGGGAAGTTCTGTCATATGCAAAATAACTATATAAAATGTGTGGGTACGGCAAGCTTAAACTAAATTCAACAACAAAAATAAGAAAAAATGGTAAAACAAAAAGTCCAATATAAACCAAATGTTTCAAATTAGAGCATTACTCATAAGATGAAATACACAAACTGGCTTCCTATACAATATATGTATTTTAGATAAAAGACTATAGATTATAAATGAGATTGAGATTCTTATTAGTTATATGCTATGCAAAGTTTTCTGTCCTGATATATGGCTGCTTAAGTTTTTCGAGAAGTTTTCCTCATCAAAGGATACAAATAAATTTCTATATGCTTCATTGATTATGCAAACTATTCAATATTCATACAGCTGCTTATGTAATCTATTCATAGAGTTTTTTTTTGGAGATAAATTTTCCTTTGAAACAGCACAAATGAATTACACTTACCATGAAACAAATGTTCTTTAAATCTAACAAAGGAGTGCTGAGACTTTCTCTGACATCGGCAGTTTTATCAGTCGTCCAAGATTCCCCAGTTAGTGAGGACTGGCTGTTAAAAACAAAAGGAAATTCATTGAAACAACTTATCACTACAAAACAACAATGACAACGACTACTAATAAAAACTTTATTCCATTAGATGGAGTTGACTACACAACGTCATTATGCTTTATCAACTACTAATCTAGGGAGGGTCTGAATTCACAACTTCATGCTTAAGAAAGTCTTAAGAGAGGTGCTTATTGTCATTTGGGCTACAAGCCCCGACAGAACTTATCACTATAAAAGAGTGGGAAAAAAATCCCAGTGGAAATACCTTACAACAAGATTCTTTGAAGATAACAGTCTGACATCTCCAGGAAAGAGGTCGCCAGGTTCAAAAATAACAATGTCACCAGGAACTATATCCCTCTGATCAATCTGAACTACTAATTCTTGTTGCACAACTCTACCTGCACATCTTTGAACTTTTATTGGGGATCTCAGAAATTCCGAAAGCTTCATGGCCGCTTTTGAACTGCTGTACTCCTACAAGAGAAAAAGTAGGAATTCAAGAACATGTAGAAAGAAAGAATTCGACCAACAAATGAATGAAGAAGAAAATCACCTGATAGAAACGAAGGGAAACACTGATAAAAACAAGCGTGAGCATGATACAGCCATTTGGAATATCATTGGTTATGAAGGACAAGCTTGACAAGAAAATCAGAATGATATTAAAAGGATGAAAAAGTGCACTCCATAGAAGATGCCACCATCTTGGAAAAGTACGTTCATAAAGAACATTTGGTCCATTTTCCTTCAGTCGCCTCTCTGCTTCGGTGAAACTTAAGCCTGCGTTGCACCCAACCAAACAACTTCTTCTTCATTGAGCAACTAAATTGGATTAAATTACAAGAAAGAGAGATCAATTGAAATCTGAATTACACGAAATTCAACAAGTACCTACCTCTTTCAGTGGAACGAACGTACTCAAAGACCAAGTTTCTATCTGAACGAGCCAAAGTATACAACCATGAGTAAACTCTTTCTTCTTCCTCCGTCCTCGAGCCCCCATCAACTTTCTCTGCAAGCAAAAAACAATAATAGGTTTAAGTTCAAAGAAAATGTGAAAAAAATTAAGAACGTACTTCTTTCTCGTTGCCTCCAATCTTGTCATTCCACACAAAAAAACCAAACAATGAGGGAACAAGGAATTAAAAGGAGGAATGAAAAGAACAGAGAAGAAGAAGGGGCCAATCATACTTGCAGAGAAGACGCGTCGGAAAAATCCGATAACGGAGAGGGGAAAGCGTTGTCTGTGAGGAGCATTGAATTTTTGGATGAGAGTTTGTCTGATAGAACGGGGAAGCATGTGGGAATTGTAAAAGAGAAGAAGAAGAAGAAAAAGAATTGGAATGTGGAAAAATGTCAGTGATGGGAAATGGATTGAGAAGAAAGAGCATATTGGGGATTAGGGTTTGGATTGAAGGTTTTTTTGAATTGAAAATGGGAAATGGAAGGAAGAGGAAATGAAGATACTATCCAGTCGTGAGAGCGAACTCTGACTGTGTTAGTTATGTCCAACTACCATACCACTTTAGACAGTTAGGTGCTCCTTTCTTCCCTTCTTCCCGCCATGTTCCTTTTATTCTGATTTAGGTTAAACACTCCTTCTTTGATCTCCATTTTTCTTATTATTCACTTTTCTCTATTTCTTTATTTGTATAGTTAGATCAACGCTAATGATTAAGATTTAACATCATATAAAAAGTAAAAAAGGAATATATAGAATATTTTAATAAAAGTATAAAGATATGAACTATTTAGATTAAATTTTAATTATTTAAATTTTTTCATTTACACTTTATGTTTTTTAATATTATAATAATATTTTTATAGAATATTAAATCTCAACCGTCATAGTTGATTTAACGGTCAAAATAAAGAAATGGAGGGAAGTGAATGTTCCTAAAAATGGAGAGGCCCCCTACTCCCTTCTTTGGTTGTTTAAAACATATATATTACTACTATTAATTAATGACTTTGTTTGAATTTGGTTTTTATTTGGGAAAAAGATAAAAAAATATCATTTAAATTTTAAAATTCCAAATTAGTCTTGTTGACGGTAAGAATATGAGTATTGACTACAAGAGTGCAGGAATTGACATCACTGATTTGAAAATTTGAAGTTTAAGTGGTATCTTTTTATCTTTTTTCCTTTTTATTTTTATTCCAAAATAATCATAATCAATTCAATTAATATACTCCCTCATGTCCTATAAATAGGAACTCGATAACCAAATTATGTGGTGTAAGAGAGTGGTTGAAATTAGTTAAAAATAAGTTTTTTTTGAAATAAACTTTATATATATAATTAATGAGAAAAAAATGAAAAAAATATTAAATGTTTAGACTACTTTTATTAGGATTTTATAAAAAAGACCAATACAATTCAAAATTTAGATTTTTATAAAAAGGATTGGAGGTTAATAATTCAAATGGAAATACCTATAAATTGTAATAGAACATACTCCTCTCCAAAATATTATCCATGTTATGTCTCTCATTTAATATTATATTTATTTTTGATCTAATTAATTTCACAAATTTTCTTACTTTATCTTTCACATTTAGTACCCTTGTTGAAAGAGATGCCTTTTAGGAAAAATGACATACAATTTTTACATAATAATAATAATAATAATAATAATAACCAACTTAATTGTCTTTCTTAATTAATATAATGAATTAGTTAACTGAGTTTTATATTTAGCATGAGAGGGAATAATATTTAGTATTTATATTGTGTTTATCTCAAATTTTGTGTAACTGCCCACTTGTGGACAATTTAATTTTTTACAGGCTATCACCATTCAATAGTCGAAAAATATTCCTTTCAGTCTTTAATATAAGAAATATTTGGGGAATTGATTTTTTGTTATCATGGGGGTAGGTTCCAGTAGTTGAACTTGGATCTTTTAGGACCATGGAAGCTCAAGCCCTCGGGACCACGATTACATACTTGGGGAGTTGATTTTAGTTTTATATATAAGACATAATTTTTATATTTGTCAATCTTTTGCTAATTTAACCCTATTGATGTTCCCCAACAATAATCAAGAAGGAGGGGGAAAGATGGAATTAAGAAAAATGACTAAGGTGTTTGGAAAATACATGTCATATTAACTAACTCAACTAACTTAATCTAATTAAATTAGGTTAATATGTTTTATATTAAGGATCAGAAGAAGAATCACTCATGTATTGATTAAGGTGTGCTGAGTAATTATAAAAAGATTCAAGGGAAGCATAATATATTTCTCCAGTCCTTAATGTAAGACCCATTTAACTAATTTGATTAGATTATGAGAGTTAATTAAATTAGTTAATATAACATGTTTTTCCTCTAAAACATACCAATCATCTTCATTAATTCCTTTCATCTTTATCTTGAGTATTCTTGAGGGAGCATTAATAAGGGTAATTTTGGAAAAGATTGATAAATATGAGAAATAAATATTACATTTATGACCAAGATCAACTTTTTAATTATGTCCTACATTAAGGACCAAAAGAGTAAAATGTATGTGCTTGTTTCGAATATCTTATTTTTGGGCAATAAGTGCTTATAAATCGTGATTCACGGTATACGAGGTAAGTATGTAAGAGAAGTTTTATCTTGACCTGCGTAATAAGGACTTATTGTCTAAAAATAAGTGATACCAAACAAAGGCATAATGATTTGACTCAAGATGTACTCTAAATTCCAAAATGATTTGTTTTGGAAATCCATTGTCCCTCATTATAAAAGAGTCTACACCAAACTATTATGATTAACTTAAGAATAGTGCAACTAATTAATTTTTCAGATTCATCCAAATTTAGTGGACAAACTAGAACTAGAGGTAGATTGGACTGGTCCACAAGTAATAAGATCAGCAACAAAACATCAACCTTGCCCTGCTTCTACTAAATTCTTTTTGGTAGAATCCATGCGGTATCCCCCAACCGATAGTTAGAAACTAATCCTTTCAAAGCGTAGAGATTACCAAAGTGAGTTTTGCTTCTCCCAACAAAGCCTTTTCCATGCACATGGCCTAGTTTTGAACTAGGGACATCATGTTTAAGGGACCCGGCCATCTATCAACTATGTCAAGCTTTTGTTGGTTAATTCTACTAAATTCTACCTGTATTTTTATACAGAATTTGACCCAAAAAAATGTATAATACACATTATATGAATAACATTGTCTCAATTTTTTTTTCTAATTGCTCAATTTTTATACTAAACATACTAATAAATTTTTTTGATATACTCCCTTCGATTTTAAATATAGTAATTAGATATCTATCTAATTTATAAAAATTAATTAAGTTACCTATTTGTACAGCACAAGTGTTCGTTCCTCAAAGATATCCCTTTAATCACTACCACAAAAAATGCCTTTTATGACTGTTATTATCTGCCATATATAACGGTTTTGAATCGACATATATGCTGGGCGCTATATATGCTCTGTGTAGATAAAATACAGTTTCAAACCATTATCTATTCTAGACCTATTATAATGGTTATAATATAAAACTCATTATGTATTGAGGCTTGGTGAGGCCATGATATGCACATTGATGTGATAATAATTAACGGGTACATGTAAACAACCGTCATAATATATGGTAATACTTACATAATACATAATGGTTAACATATATAGTGGTTCTTTCAAAACAACTGTTATATATTGATAGTAATGCTAACGAAACAACCGTTATTTATGTCAACTATATATAACAGTTGTTTAAATAAATCTGTTAGCATTACTATCAATATATAACGATTGTTTAACAACCGTGATTTATCGAAGCTAAAATTTTTCAAAAAAATGGGGATGGGGATTTCTACTTTTGATATCCTCCTGCATATACATTTATACAAAATGAGTTAGAATATATATTTATATTCATTCATATATAGAATAATACAATAAATCAGATTATATTTACAGTCATTCATGTACATGTATATACTATTAAAACCAAAACTTAAAACAAACAAATAAGTATATAGAAATTTACAGTCATTCAAAGGTTTCATCTTTCTACTGATGTTACAGAGATGTCACCAACTCTTTAGCCACTTCTTCCATTTGTGATTTACTAAACATCGTGCAGGAGGCATTAAAATATTTTGCACAAAAGGAAATAATAGATGAAAGTTAGATATTGTAATATATAGTTGACTGAATGTATATATGAACAAATTGAACATATAATATACTTTATTTGGATCAATATTTTTAGGACCGTGCATGATTTTGTCCTTGTATTGCATCACACAGTACCCACAATCATTGCTCATGTTTGGTTGCTTTAGGAACTATAAAGAAATGAGAAGAAAAATTTGTCAGTTAGTCATGTAAATAAACAATATTTGTGCTTCAAATTTATATCATAGTCATTGGTGAATATTATATATACCTTCAAACGTAGCCATTGGAAGGCGCATCTGTTGCGACCATCAGTTAGGTTTTTTTTGGTGCAGTTGATACCATTTTGCGTGCGGTAATTGTACACTACTATAAGAAGATACAATAAAAAATTATATCTATAGAAACATGCAAGATGAACTGAATTATAAGAGATGATGAATGGATAACTTATTGGTTGAATGTCTTTTGCATGTATGGTCTTGTGTCCAGAACTCTGCTCATAGAGTATAATACCAAATCGTTTTGGGTAATGGATTTGCCACTATGAGTATCCAGTGGTTTCTAAGTACAATAATAGATCATACCATCATGATAATTACAAAATAAATAAAAAATAATTTAAGTAGAGTTAATGATGTACCCACCTTTGAATGTTAGGCACAAAGAATTAAGTGTCCATTCTGTCTAGCAACCTTCTAACGAATTCCAAACAAATTCATCCCTTAGAAACCTTACATGATATTGCTTGACATCTTTTTTCATGCTTTCACCCTGGTTATTGAGATTGTCAGGGCGGATGAACTTAATCTTGTCAACACCCATTTCCATTTTAATATTCACAGAGTAATAGAGACCAAGTTTCGCAGGCATATAGAAAAAGTACAAATATACTAATAAAAGTATTTGTTTACAGACCGGAGTCAACTATACAGAGTTTGACAATATTTACAAATATGAATAGAATATCAAAAAATATTCCAAAATACAGACTATATATATAACCAAGATCCTTATCTTGGGAAATGTGCCCGTTAGTTCCCCGTATCTGCGTTCTTTCCTTTTGAGCCATTGGTACCCGCTGAGACATTTTTGTTTTGAAAAAGGGGTGAGATTCCAAATAATCCCAGTAGCAACATACGATCGACATATAAATTGAGAGAATTAATTATGCAATGCCACGTATAATGTAAAATGAAAATTCACATCAACCGTGTGTGTACACAAAACTCAGGGCCAACTGTCTAGTTGGAACCCCTGTGTGTACCTCAGCCGAGTCCCAAACTACAGCTAGGTAATACTAGTGTACCTTAGCTAGGTCCTAGACCACAGCTAGGTAATGTGCCTCCAGCATGTGTTCAAATCACAAAATACAGTAACACACATATAAATGGTCACATAGTATATGAGAGATAGTAGTCCCTATGTTAACCCTTTTCTTGCCTCAAATTGTCTGCCTCGTAAAATGTGTCAGCTTAGGCTCCCAACTCAGTCTTAAAATATCAAATGTATAAGAATTTGGTTAGAACCCATTCACATACCATTTTAGACACTTCCATAGTGTTTATTGTGGTTATATTAGCCTATGGTGAAATTTTACCAACCCCCTTGGTCCCGGCCCGGCCCTGCCGTACCCGATTCGACCGTATTTTTTTTGAAGTTTCAACCTGGGATATTTTGACATATTTTTGCCCAAGGAATCTATTTCTGAACTCAAAATTACCAAATTCACTGTCAAAAGATAGATATGCCTTTAGCAACCCTACTTTTTGGGTTTCAGGGGCGTTTTTGTAATTATGCTTTTTCAGGCTTTTTCGAAAAAGTGATCAACTGTAACCCCACCTAATTTTTCTTCCTGAACTCAATGGAGTCATTAAATCATTGAAAATCCAAATCTAATCCACATAACTAGAGCTGGCCGAAATCCTCAAGTTCCCCTAGAAAAATTGGGGTTTTCGAAATCCGGTTTTGCAGACGTGTTTCTTTATACTCCTAACCACTTTATTAAATATTTAATTAGGTTACAACTAATATTTAGACCAAATTTCAGCAGCATAACTCTTATGCCATCTCAATTCTAAAATTTAAAACAAAAGATAATCCGATGAAATTTCACGGATTAAATTGTCCACAGCAGCTAAAATAGTCAAAGATTGAAGTTTTAAAAGTTACCTCAAACTCCCTCTAGATTTTCCCAGTGTGGTTGAAAAACCATAACTCCATAGCACAAGAATTTGAGCTTCCAACTCCTTAAAATACATGAAAGAGAAGCTTAGGTGCAGTATTATACGCGTTAGGTACGAATTCACCGAAGAAATCAATCTACCTCGTGAGTTTTCTTCTCCTTTTCTCTCTCTTGGAGTTGAATATGGCATTGGTTTTAGAGGGGGAAGAAGGTGAAAAATGGTTTTATAATATATCTTATAATATTATAATCATTTGGTTAATTTCCAAAAATCAACTTTATGTACATAAACCCTTATGTACATGTGACTATACTATTAAGCCCAACTGATATGTCCTTCATACTACATGCAGGAGACACCTAGGGATCCTTCCCTGGGGTCTCAATTGGCTTCACAACTTGTTCAAATTACATATACACGTAAAGTCCCAATTTTAGTCAAATTTGCATCTTTGCTCAAATTTTTCATAAATTCATATTTAATTGACCAAATTATTCTAAATATATTTTTTCCTTAATTAATTGAAATTAGCTTCAATTAATCAGAAAATAATTAATTTTGTGCTAAATTGGCAAAATCACAATTTTGCCATTACCTTTTTAATCTAATTTCTTTTCTTCCTTATATTTGGCCAATTTCCATTTATTTTTGGACCAAATATTTTCTCCATTTTTGGACCTTAATATTGGGCTTTTGAAATTACCCAAATTAATTCCATAATTATTTTTACCTATTTTCTCATGAATATGAACATTTATAAAATCTATCAATTCCAAATTCATGAATATTTACCATTTTATTGAATTTCTCAAATAATTACAATATATTTGGTGAATATAAAATTTAGGGTGTCATAGATCTTATCCTGGAGGCCACAGGGGAGGATGTAAGTATGGTACAAGTACTTGAAATGCTAAAACCAACATATCAAAATGTAATCAAAGTTTTGAGCAGCTAACTATTTAATCACAGTTGAAGAAATACCTTACGAAGAAGTTGATAGAGCTTGTACTTGCCATCTCCTTGCTCAGGACTTTGGAAATAAGCTCTTGGTGCACAGCTTCTCATTGGTCTGGTAGGTCAAAAACTTCTGTCTCAAAATTGATAATTGAAAATGGGTTTACAACAAAGAACTTGTCAGTGAACTCCTAGAGAGACTTCTAGGCAAATTGACTAACGGGCTTATTCTGTGAGATAGACTTCTTCTCATATTGATCATTGGGGTGGGATGCTTCCTCTTAGACTGAGTGGGGGGTTGGGCTAATTGGCAGTCTTGGACTTGGTAGGTAGCTTCTTTTAGGCGGAGGCTTCTTGGTCGGCTTGCAAACTCTAAGTAGACAGCGAGGTCACGCAACGAAACTACCTATAGCCCCTCCCATTGTATCTATATTTTCAGTGGCTACATAGATTGGATATTTAGGGTTGATGTTCATGTTGATTTGTACCTTCACATGCTCAGGAGGGATAGGCTCGTTGTGAAGCATGTTATCTTCTAGGCAGTTCAACATGCAGCCCGTTCCAACCATATGGTTTCCAAGGCTATTGGCAAAACATTCAACTTCTACTAAGCCCTCAAGAAAATCATGTCTTGCAAATGTATCGTTGTGTCTAGTACTTGGCTGCCGTTTCCTTTTTGCTGCTTCGTACAACACTCCTTCAATATCTCTTGTGTGAGAAAGAATATTTGTTTCTACATTTCATTGCATTATTTCTGAGCCTTTTCATATTTTTGTCCCTGGTAGTTCTTTAGGTTACCAGTGACCGTAATATTTTGGCTTGGTCAATCCAAAGTTGGAACCCTTAAGAAGACTAGGATGGTCAGGTCCTAATGTCAAGGCCAATATGTCTTCATCGGCAAAAAGGCACCCTGGTATTGTAACTTCCTGGGACATGGCTTGTTGTGCGTTTAATAATAATGCTAATATTGATATTTAATTGAAGACATTACTTTCATAAATCGGTGACTAATATTAATACTTAGCATTTTATCGATGACCTGCTTCACCTGATGGTTGTCGTAAGAGCCACCTTTATTTTGCCTTGCTACTGACCAAGTTCATGATAGGAAGGTCCACTACTATTCTAACTCTTAGCAGATAACTATGAGCAATGCGAGCATATACCCCACCCTGTAGGGATACTTCTTGTTCTTCACCCTCTCCTTATTCACCTGGCTTAATTCCTATGAAAAAGCACAACACTTTAGTTAATATTAAACATATACATGTGTTAGAACCGGCTATCACCCAAGAGGGGGGTGAATTGGGTGTATAATAAAAACTTAAGAACTTTGGAAATCTTTTCGCATCTTAACAAAAGTGGTAAGTATGAAGGTTTATAAATCAACAGTTAGATTAAATAATATATGCTGGAAATATAAGAGTTTAGGGAAGAGAATATGCAAACTGTGATTTATCCTGGTTCGGTCCAATATGTGATGGCCTACATCCAGTCCCCAGGCTCCTCCTGAGATTTTCAAATCCACTATCTTCTTGTTTAATCTGAGCACAAGAAAAGCCTTTACAATTCCACAAGTTTAACCAGGTACTTATGAAACCTATTACAAATCTCTCACAGAAATACTCCCCCTTACGGCAAGTCTTACGAGCAGAGCAATCCCGAAGATCTTCCTCTCCTGCTTACTCATGCAAGTCTTACGAGCAGCAACGTTCTCTCCTGCTTACACCCCTGTAAGTCTTATGAGCAGCAACGTTCTCTACTGCTTGCACCTTGTAAGTCTTACGAGCAGAATGTCTTATTGGCAATTCTCTCTACAGCTTCTCCCGTAAGGAAATCAACCCTCTCAAGGTCCCTCTACCTTGAGATCAACTCAAAAATATAGTTGAAAGTGTTTACAAACTCTCTCACAGAGTGGGTATAATCTCACTGAAGTACAATACAAATAATCACTCTCTCAATGATAAGTAATATAGAAACTGGAAAACAGAGTGTTTGGGTAAAAGTAGAGGATTCATATTTCTATCATTTTTCACGTAGTTGCTTGCTGTCTCTGTTTTTCATCGACGTTGAATGCTCTCTCATTTATAGTTGATGAAGATGATGACCGTTGTGAGCATTCGTCTGTTGGAGTCATTTTGACCGTTGAGCATATTTGAAAAACGAGCTACTATCCGTTGCAGAGCAGAGCATCCCGTTGAAGAGTGGAATGCTTCATTATGAGCTGTACGTCACATTGTGGAGTGGGATGAATACGTTTGAGTTTCCAAACAATCTCTCATGGTGGGTCAGTTGCTTGTCATGGTAGGTAGCCGCCATTCGGTGTGTAATGATGAAGTTCACCGTAGTTGACTTTTATTTTAATCTGTAATCCGAACATTCAATATCCTGTTTCACACTTGAAATATATGTTACCTATCATTTAGAAACAATAACAAGTGAGAACACAATGATTCAATAACATGTAACCATATTCGGATTGTTCGTTGAGTGATGATATTTGCCGTACGTGACCTCCATTCTTGAAGATACAATCCAAATATTTAATCTCCTGTTTTACACTTGAAATATATGTTAGTTAATGTTTAGGAACAATAACAAGTGAAAACATAATGATTGTATAACATTTAACCATGTTTGCGGTGATTGCTGTGAGGCTCTGTTTCATTTCTGCATTTTACCAAGTTCTCACTCGAGTGCAGTATGGCTCACTCGAGTGCAGTTGATATTTTCACGTTCTAGCTTCCTCTCAGGCAAACACTCGCTGCTCTTCACTCGCATATGCTCGAGTGAATTCTAGACATCACTCGAGCACAACACGTCCTGCTCGAGTGCGCCTCTTATTTTCACGTACATGCTTCTTCTCGGGTTAACACTTTCATGTCAAAACTTGCATGTGCTCGAGTGAGAAATAGTCCAATGCTCGAGTATGGATCCTAGTGCTTGAGTGTTGTAAGTTTCTTCACGATTTAGCTGCTTCTGGACATCACTCGCACAACATTTTTCAAGAGTGCGTTTTTGCACTCGTGGGTGATGTGGGGTCACTTTAGAAAAAATTTGTTTATTTGATTCTAATGATGTATCATAAGAAAGCTCTTGCCATATGCATTCCAATGCAAAAAGAATAAGCTCCAAACTCGTTGTATCCTGCAAGTTATGACCGAAAGAGTGTCTATTCCGCTAGACTGCACAAGCGTCAACTTCCAGAAGGCATAGCTCCTAAAATATACGTTCAAATTAGGCAAATTACCTATCCATGGAAAGCTCTGAGTCTAGTTTCATTTGGCACTGGTCTTGTCTCAATCCGATGTGTGGTTTGTGGGTTATACTCAAAATACCGAACCTGTGTTGAAAAGTGACGGTGATTTCACTGTCTTCTTCCACAGATCATATCTCCTTCATTTAAGCTTCTTTCAATGTGATCTTGGTGTACATTTTACATGTTGTGAGTCTTCGTTCATATGCTACCAGTTTCGGGTCAATCCGATATGTGGTTGGAGAGATATGACCAAAATACCGGACCTCTGTCAGGCTGAACGTAAAACAGAGTAGAACAGAGTTTCACCCCGTGCTCGAGTGAGTTCATCCCGTGCTTGAGTGAGTTCATCCTGTGCTCGAGTATTGAGCTCTGTGCTCGAATATAACTCCCCTAGAAGTGCCATAACTCACATATAAGTCATCTTAGCTTCGTATTAACCTATTCCAACCATCATTTGATCATAGAAATCTTCGGTATCATCATAGAAACCTCCAGTATCACTTCTAACAACTTGAATCTTGATATTCTTGATAGATCTTCCAAGTTCTTCATTCTTCAATATCTTTCTTTTTGATTTTCCTCTTGATAATCATTCTTCATAATCCGAGTAAGCATCTCCTTGACTATCTTCAATTTCTTTCTTCTTCTTCCTCTTGTTCATTTTCATTAATTCAATCTTCTTCATTCTTTGCTCGACTAATCTACAAAATATGTAACATTAAATATAGTAGTTAGTTAAAGAAATACATTATATAAACTTTTTGCTCTTATCACTTCATATCTATATTTGACATCATCAAAACTAATCATATCTAACAACATGCATGTCTTATGAATACCTGGAATAAAGGGTCATGACGTGAGATGACAAATTCTCTCACTCATCTAGTTTGATGGTGGACTGAAAATCTTAAGGAACTTCTATCTCATTGGCATCTTCAAAGTTATGCAAATATGCCATTGTCAATGCATGACGGAATGTGTGTAGTGATTGCCTAGTCTTATTGAGGACAAATTTCTTGGAAGTTTTGTCTGTATTATATGCAGACTGTAAAGTACACAATTTAAATTAACATTTTTTACAAGAGCATAGCAAATAATTAGCAGTCATATATACCTTACCTTGATATTATCTCAAATAACATTGTGTACTTTTTCTGTACCTAGCGCCAATTACCCACTGTGATAGGAATGTTGGTTCTTGCCGTTAAGCTAATGTAGCTGATGAAGTGTGATGACTCAATAGCTTGACCCTCATTGTTCCATGTCATGTCAAAATTTCTCCCCATTACCTCAAATAACATCTGTGTACTTTTTCTGTACCTAGCGCCAATTACCCACTGTGATAGGAACATTAGTCCTTGCCGTTAAGCTAATGTAGCTGATGAAGTGTGATGACTTAAGAGCTTAACCCTCATTGTTCTATGTCATGTCAAAATTTCTCCCCAAACACTTTGCTTGATTCATAAAAGTCAAGGCACATCGGTCCCTCCTTACAATATCCCACACTTCTTCTAATGCCTGTTCCTGGGTCAAGTGTTTGGTTTGACTAGGCACAATATCAGTACTAAGGGGAATATCAGTACAGGGGCATTATTAGTATCCGAGGAAGTAGAACTAGCCATTTAACTGGAAAACAAAACTTATTCAATCAACCATAGGGAACAAAGAAATGAGTTTTCCAGAAAAAACATGATGCACAACTAAGGTCTAAACCTAACTAGGTAAGATGAAGTGAAATAAGGAGAATGCATAATGTAGAATGAAAAATGCATAAGAGAAATCATACCTAAAAATAAGGAGAATAGAGCACGCAAAGAATTATAACCTAACTAGGGCTCTAAAATGAAAAAGCAAGTTAGGGCAATCGAAGCAACTCACACGTCAATCGGACTGAAGTTCAAAGAAAGTAGTGGAGGATGTGGTTTGCCTAAAAGCGATTGTAGACAGTCAAAAAAGTCAACTAGAGTTGTTGGGTTCCGAGGATAGTGGGTGACGTTTGATTAAATACAAGCATGTTAAGTGTAATAACTTGGGAATGTGAATATGAATGAGATAGTAGGTGTTTTAAAGGACTTGACAAAACTTGCTCACGGTTATAAGTTTAAAACTATTATGAAATGTGGCATTTTCTTACAATTGTTAATTTATAATTATAATGAATATGTGAACAAAGTTCACAGTTTTACATCACAATTGTTAGATTTTGTAAATGATGATGGTTTTTACTTAATAACCATTAGGTATCAGATATGGTATTGGGTTTTATACAATAACCATTATTTATTTGACCTTTTTTAATAATTTTTGAAGTTGATTATTCAACTCCATAGTACAAACAAAAAATTAAAAAACAAAACGAGAGTGAGAATAAACAAACAAAAAATAAAAAAAGTTATGAGGATGAAGGATATACTGCATCATCAGATTTATCATTCTCTAGTAATTTGTCCACCTCTTGATTAGAGAGTGAATGAGAGTGGTCAGTTCCTTCAAACACTTGTTTATACATCCTTGCTATCCCATGTAATCATTGATCGTATGTTAGAGGTCATAGTTCGTGTGGATTAGTCCTTTAATACTTGTTGGTAGATGGCAATCATCTTTTGGTTTTTCCCTAGAGAGGTCAAAATATGATGAAACAAAAGATCTATTATGTTTGTCCATGATATCAATGAAGAAAAAAAGTTAGAAGTTGGATATGAGAAGTTGGAATAGAAGGGGAAGGATAAGTGGAGTTCATATTTCAAATGTTTAAATATAAAGGATTTTTTTGTGGATTATCTTACTGCCGAACGCATCTTTTAATATTATATTAAAGATAATTCCTTGTTAATTAAATAGAAGTGGAATGGAAAGGGTTTCATGGGTTCTAGCAGAACATGTCCTTTGGAATGGAAATAGTTATGTTGTAGAGCTAAACTTGTACTTATAAATTGCCATAGTTAACATAAGTAACGTCCCTTGTAAAATGCTTAAACTAGTAACGGTTATTTACTAATAACTGTGAAGTGATATTGTTTTTTGTTTTAAAAATATTTTTGGGCTACATTTCCCTAATGATTAATTTTTTTAATATTCAAAAAATAAACAAAAAAAAGTAGTGGTTTTCAGTTATCACCACAACTGCTATCCTACTCCTCCTGCCCTTCCCCGACACTCAGGACATTATCGACCTCTGAGGAAGGAGATAAAGGGTCTGACTGGAAGTGATGATATACAACCTAATTGTGATAAAGTATGAGGTCCAACTTCCTATTTAGACTATGTGCATGTGTAGTGAGATGCCTTGTGGAGCGATTAAGGTTGGCCAACGTATGCAATAGAGCCTCCATTTAAGGAGGAGGCATAAGAGGAGGAGGAGGGGGAGAAGGAGCATGTAGAGGTGGAGGTGGTGGTAGTAGAGGAGGAGGATGAGGATGATGAGGAGGAGGAGTAGGAGCATGTAGAGGAAGAGGAGGGCAAATGGAAAGAGCTCTCTGGCATTTGACCATGATGAGGGAGAGAAGAACAAGGTGATGAAAATGTGTTTTTTTAGAAAAGTACTTAGAATAGAAGGAATACGTTAGTACAAATAAAGTTAAATACTTCACTCTAAGGTGTTTAACTTAAGAGAATTGGTACTTGGTGTCAGACTGAACGAGGTTATGAAAAGGTTCTTTTTAGATTTGTTCTTGACATGGCAGTTGTTTATTATGAAAGGTCATTTTTGTCATTTATACTTTATGGTCAATTGATATAACCGTCATGTTTCTATTCTCATTGATATAAGGTTGGAAGACGAATCGTTTATAAGTGTTAAATGATGGTTATATTTTAAGAACCATCATTTTTGCAACTAAATAAATGATGGTTATTAATTACAACCATTATTTTTATGTTTTTGTGAATTCTGTCTCTCAATACCTAATGATGCACGTAAATAACCATTACTTTTAAACATTATATATCCTTGCGTAATCTTTGCCTCAACATATATGATGTTTATTAGATGTAATTGTTATTTAATAAGCATTATATATGCCCTGTAGTAGTGAATCGTTTGTTTTGATGGTACTTCAATTTATAGAAACCATTTTTTAGTATATGTAACCAATAGTAATAGTTTAAGAAAAAAATTATAAATTTGGAAAACAAAAATAATTGATATCTTATATTTAGGATTAAAACAAGCTTTTTAACTGATTTATAAATTTATGATTAGATGGAGTTTCTTTCTAAATAGTAAAAAGTATAATAAAGTTTGCAGTGATTTAGAATCCAGACATTTCTTTTTTATATGTTAAAGTAGAAAAAAGAGAAAATTGTTTAAAACTAAAATTACATGTTTAGAAACTTTATTGGCTAGAGAGATACAAATTTAAGCAGTGTAAAACTCATCTTCAGCTATATACAAATTAAACGACTTCCGTTTTAAAAGACTTTTGTATCTAGTTGAAGATAAGCACACAACTAAAGATGTGTTATACCTGTTGAAGATGAGTTGCACCATGTCCCACTAACTAATAAATTTTTTAAGAACTTTTAACTAATTTTCTAATAAAATAGAAAATAAAAAAAGAAAGAAAGATGGGCAAGAAATTAAAAAGACAAGATCGTACTTGGGAGACAGGTTGGTATGGATAAATAGCTAGGCTTGGAACATGCAACTTGGCTATAGAGCCAACGCTAATAGCCTAATAGTGCTATGTAGTACTATAATGCAACATGTGAAAAAATATAGACCACTAATCCCATACTTGTTATATACCACACATGTCCTATTATCAAAAACATTTGACACAATCAATATATT
Organism: Inga leiocalycina; assembly: GCA_963242795.1. NCBI lineage: Eukaryota > Viridiplantae > Streptophyta > Magnoliopsida > Fabales > Fabaceae > Inga > Inga leiocalycina. The sequence goes on along the minus strand of OY725327.1, from coordinate 50,101,160 downwards.
TTATGATGTACTTGTGGTTCTATCTATTATTCCAAGGGTCCTATGTAATATCCTAATTTTTGGGCCTAGAGTCTTAAGGATACACTTATATTAAGAAAACTACTAAGCCTAGTTTGGAAAGGTTCTCCAAGAATGTTGAAAGATAAAAAGACTCTCAGGGACTATGTGATCCGACCCTATAGGGCAAAGGGCCCAGTATGTGTAGGCTGGATGATCAAAGTATTAGTGTAAATGTGCATAGGACACATATACGGTGCCTTTGGTTTAGTTAAAAGAATACACCCAGCTATGTCATAAGATATGAGACAAGTTAATTGAGTAAAGTATGCCAGTATATGAGTGCATAAGGCATTTCCAGGGCAGATATGTGTACCCTGCGTTTTTGAAGTAGACACCGGTATATGGTGTCATATGGGGCCTACACACATACTCTGACCTGACATTATTTCGCCTGCCTTGATATGCGTGCCACGGTCCCGAGTAGAATCTCGAGTATGCACCAATAAAAGAAGCTTTATTAAAGTAACTTTAATAAAGTAAGCAATGATGACATAACTTTTATGGTGGCTAGTTAAAAGCATGACATGTGTCCCTTAATCATGACAAAAGACAAAGCCACTTTTGTGTTGGCTTGATAGGAAGTGACACGTGTCCCTCATGATAGCACTTACTTTATACCTTTTGTGTTGGCATCTCCAGAAAGCGCCACCTAGACCCTGAGTTTGGGTAATCCATCGGTCCCCGGTCCGATCGCGTACTTGACTTCCCCAACACCGAACCCAAGAGCCGGGGGAAATTGTCAAGCCTTTCCTTTCCCATAATAAAAGTGTATCTAGGATGAAAGAGAAAGAGAAAAGATGATGCAACTTGGACACTTGGCACAATAAGACACCATTGGATTAAAGAAGGGGACACATAGCATAAATCAAGCACCTCCCTCTCCCTTTATGAACATTTCGGCCAGCACTAGGGAGGGAAGAGAAAATATGAAAGTCAAACAAAAATTGTTAGAAGAAAGAGAAAGAGTGAATAGTAAAAGTTCCTGAGCTCTAGAGTCGATTTCGACCTCGAATCACCGTTATTGTCTTGTAAGTCCTTCAGGAAAGTTGTTCTACTACCTGAGATCAACGTTTCTATGATTTTGGATTTCATTTGGAGATGTTTGGAACCGTCTCAGCCGCCGAAGTACTGCTGAATTTCCCAACCGGTTGTGGAAACTCGTAGAGGTAAGCGTTGGCTTCATTTTGAACCGATTGATTTGTTATTTGGATAAGTTTTCATGGGGGTGGGGTACTGTTTATATTTCAGCTAAGGGGTATTTTTAAGGTTTTAATCATGTGTTTATTGTTCAATGATGATTTTGGAAGTTATGTTCAAGTGTTGCTAGATTTTTGTTTTCTGGAGGCAATCAGTTTGTGATGAGTTTTTGAATAATCAAATCTTATCCAGTTGCAATGAAAATTTTCAGATTTGAAGTAGACATACTAAGCTTTAATTGGATATATAATATATATGTCATTTGATTTTGTAGATTGTGAGTTATGAATCTTTGAAGTTAGGCTTTGAATCTGGAACATTTTTTGTACCAGCTATGTTGTTTGATGATTATGAGAAACTTAGCCCTGTAATTGGCAGTGGTTAGTATTTTTCCATTAAAGTATACTTAATAAGGGTCACATAGGACTTTGAACTACTGTAATTGGATTTTTATATAATTAATTATGAATTTCCAAAATTTGGTCTGGAAAACTGGTGAATTTTGGGGCATTGATAAATTAAGTGAGATACTGTATTAATGTGTGTCCAGAAGTGTAATGGCTATATTTTTACTTGAAACTAGAATGATTAGGGGTTACATAGCATTTGGAATCACCACAATGGGACATCTGTACAGTTAGTTATGAATTTTCAAAGATTTATGAAAAATCTGAAAGATTTGAATAAATGTGCGAAAGTGGAAAAAGGTAATGGCACGATGTAATTATCTTGAACTCTAAGGATAGAAATTAGTCCCTTACGATAATTTGACCACTTTAACTCATTGGTTGACTTGGTAAAATGACCATAATGATATGATTATATATCTAGGGCTATGAGAAGTCAAGAAAGAAAAGAATGGAAGAATTTCCAAGAAGCTTCAATAGTTGGAAGAAAAGGTATAAGGAGGGAACTTGAAGATAAAAGGTAGGGAACTTTCCTAACTTGCATAACTAGATATGTGTGCTTGTGTATTGATGTGTTAGTTGCTTTGATGAATTGTATGAAGCATATGTGAATGAGTGAAGCTCTGTTTTACTTATACTATGGCCATTAGGGTAATGTGTTAAACATTGAGCATGCATATATGTCATTATGTTGGCATAAATTTATGTAAGCAAGCATGTCATACATAAAGCATTTCTTGTATGCATTTGTTAGTACTGTTCGCTACTGGGATTCTCTTGAATCTCACTCTCCCTTACCAACCATATAGGCAGCGGAGCACTGAAGATAAGTGCAGGACGCTATGCTAGGAGAAAAAGTTGCAACGAAGGAGAAGAATTATTTACGTGCTGAATCATTATGTAATAAACGTTGAGTGATTAATTGTATATCACTACATGACACACAAGTCAAATTTCTTAAGCACGGTAATTGAATTAGAAATAGGCAATCGCACGGTATGAGCCCATTAGTTAAGAAAACTTCTACACATAAAAATGAGCAAAGAATCACTCTGATTAAGATAATAAAGAGAATTAAGGTGTTATATCCCACCTATTATTCCAAGTCTAAAATAAAACACACACTTGATCTAAAAGTAAATTTTAGGAAAAAATACTCCTAAGTTCCTTAAAAGAATAAGTCGCTCTACATTGAGGCTCCACAAAATCATCATATCACATAGAATCCTAAGTCCTTTTATCTTAAAGGGAAAGATGGTGCTAGCATCCCAAAATATTTTTAAAGGTGTAATTAGCACATAAAGTATTTATGTGTATAATTTTGACCTTAAAGTAATTAAATTGGAACAATTGTATCCCTTTTCCTATTAGACTGCTAACACCGTTTAAAAAAAAGCTTTACTCTGACCATCCCCTCCACCATCCATACCCCACTCACCCTGAACTATTTTTTAGGGAATTTTAAGGATTCTCCATTTTCTAAGGTGAAGTGTTACTGCATTCTTCAAGTCCAGATTTCAAATTGAGGCAATATAGCTCTAGTTTGTGGAGTTTCTTCTCTTATTCAAGCACCAAGTGTTTAAGCCTAGAAGCTTCTAGAAGAGCCACTACTATAGAAGACACTTTTAACATCCATTTTAATGCCCTTTAGATGATCATTTTCAGGAGGACGTGTATGTGTGTGTCATTGAAAGTTCAAGAAAAGATGACTGTTTTAAAATAGTCATGGTAACAGACTTACAACGACTGTTTTTTAAAAACAGACGTTGTAAGTAAGGAGGTACAACGAATGTTTTTAATAAAATAATCGTTGTATCTAAAGAACATACAATGATTGTTTTTAATAAAACAGTCGTTGTAACTTTATTTATTTATTTTATAAATTTTACTCGTTGTTTCTTCCTACAACTATTGAAAAACCACCAATGGCATTGAAAACCCACCACTTCAGACAATTATATTTTGAATCTTTAAAGTTCAATCATGACATATTGCGCAAAAGAACTTAAAAACATATATCATCATAACATCATTTTAATGTTCAAACTTCAATTTTCAATCTAAATCATGACAATCATATGGCCAAAGAGATGACATGCTTCCATGAAATCTGTATGCTTCATCATCATTTTCCAAAGTGTTCTCTATAAATCATGATGCCTATTCAAAGTATTCATAAATAAGAACCTATGAAAGTAACCAGAGGAAAAGTATTCGAATATGCAAACATAATATAGCACAGTATAAAACCACTACGCTATGTAAAAAAACCTCTACATGTCATCACCCTTTATGTAACGCCTCAAATTTTGATTAAGGGCTAATGTTGATTATTGAGAATGTAATTGTGAATTAGAGTGAATTATTATGTGTTTTGTGACAATATTAATTAATCTGTCATAATTGGTGGAAAATTGAAAGAATGGAATTATTGGTCATAAGTTGGTGATTAAGGGAGAAATTAATTACTAACTAAGAGAAAACGAGAAGTGTGATTAAATGGCTAATGGAGGGATTAAAGTGACTAATTGGTTGTTTATTTTATGGGAACCAATGACTATGAGAAACTTGGCAAGCTCACATGTAAAGAGATTAATGGGAAAAGTCAAATATAATTTTAAAGTATTTTCTTCTCTTTCTTCTTCCCTCCCATTTTGCTGACAAGGAAGACTAGAGGGAGTAGTTTCATCATCATCTTCAACCACTCTTCTCTCTCTCCTATTCTCTCATCCAGCGCCATTGAAGACCAAAAGGGAAAGAAGAAAAGCTTCAAGAGGTAAGGGAAAATGGCCTCAAATTCTCAAACTCTTTTCTCAAAAATTGTTCCTTGAATAAAGATCTTCATTTTGATGGTTGTAGTGTGTCGATTGGTATTGGTTTGTGATTTCAAGAGATTGTGGAAGTTGGAGAATCAAAAAGTCCCTTTAAGGAAGTTGTTGAGGTGAGTTAAAGAAACCTATCTATCTAAGTTTTATGCCAAATGGATTAACTTTGGATTTCTAGAAATTTTTTCCTATTTTCAAAAATAAAGGCTAATGGGAAGTTTGGCATGTTATTGGTATGGAAATGGTATATTTGGAATGTATATGGATAGATAGGATTGATTAGAGATTGAATGATTGAGTTTAGTGATTTTGGAAATTTAGTGTTTAATGTTGCCCAAGACCAAAGCATGATAATGGAGTAAGATTTTCATAGTTTTGACACTTCCATTGGATTCCTTGGGTTTTTTTATGTGTGAGTAGCTTTGGTTGAGGTTTTGGGTATATTGGTAGCTTTTGGTAAAAATTCTAGAAAACTATCATTGTTTCTGCGCTTTCTGGTTTCAAATAGTATCACTCGAGTGAGGATGGGTCTCACTCGAGTGTGGTAGTGTGATTTTTCGTTTCCCTTTAGTTTTCAACTGCACTTTTGGCAAGAGTGTTGCCTCACTTACGAGTGTGGTGGGTTCTCACTTGAGTGCTGGTATATTTGACACCCAAAACTTGCCTCTCAGGTTGTCACTCGCGGTTATAGTGCAAGAGTGTGTTTTAGCACTCGCGGGTATTTAGCCTTCACTCGAGTGAAAAGATCTGTGCTCAAATGTCCTTATCTCTGAAAAGTCCTTGTGCTCTCGGGTGTTGACTTGCTATCCTTCACTCTCAGATACTTGAGTGCAAACCGTACCATCACTCGAGTGAGGTTGTCTTCACTCGAGTGTCAGTGCCCCATCACTCGAGTGAGGCCATCTTCACTCGAGTGAAATAGTGAAAAATATCAATGTTTATGTTTCCAAAAGGGGATCCCTGGGGTAGTTCTTCAAACCCTTTAGGGCTTTTATGAGAGGCATATATGAGTACTTAAGAGACAATAATGATAATCAATTTAAGCATTGTAAAGGTATTGAGTATTGGACTAAGTAATAACGCATCATCCTTAATTATGACTTTAGAATTTGTTATTTGCTTGAAGCGTAGAAGGCCCATGCCTGCTCAAGAACAGAAAGATCAAGGTAGTGACACTTTATCCTATATCATGTATATTGCATTGCTTGTATACATTAGTCATCAAATACAGTGAGGGGACATGGTGAAAGCCTGGCCTTGAATACAGATACAGTGAAGGGAACGTGGCGTAAGCCCGATCTCGAATACAGATACAATTGATAGGATGTGGTGAAAGCCCGGCCTTGAATACAGATACAGTGAGGGGATGTGGCGAAAGCCTGACCTTGTATATGGTGAAGGGGAAGTGGCAGTGTGCCCAGCCTCGAATATTGATTGCTACATTGTGATATATGTTTACTTGCTTTGTTTATATGCATCATATTCGTAAACTATTGCTACCGGGATTCTTTTGAATCTCACTCTTTCCAAATAACATTTTAGACAGGGCAAGCGGATCGAGAAACAAACAAGTGAGCAAGGACGATTATGAATGCTGATGGTAGTCTTAGGTAGTTTATTTTGGTTTTGAACTGGTTATCATTTTGGATAAATGTACATATTGAATAGCTTATAGTATTATAGTTTTGTGTAATCCCCAGTGTGGATATTAAGGTGGGCAATGATGCCCTAAACAATATTTTGGATTAATGTTATTATCGAGAGTGAATGTCGAGAATTGTGCTTATACTCTGATATTATACATGTGACAAACTGAATAGGTCTATTGATTTTATGAATGAATGAATAGAGATCTATTTGTACAGATGTTTTAAAAGTTTTTAATTATCCTAGATCTCTTATTCAATTATTAAACGTGTTTAAACACTAATCCCGACCTTGATTGTGATGGAGGTTACACTCTGTGTTGTAAAAGATGTCTTGACAAAAGGTCTCTGTTCAAATTAATGTCTTCAATTGTGTAGGGGTCCTGATTCTAAAACATCTATGCGCAAAATGGAGAATATGTTAACATAAATCAATCAATTGAATGAAATAACAAATAGTTCAATTACAAGAGCAAAAATGAAATTCAGTTGAGAATCAAGAAATGATCACCTGTTCAAAATTGGTAGTAAGGCCATTAAAATGATGTTATACATATATAGTAAAACATATAAGTTGCACTCAGTTTTCCCTGATTGGCAGGGCACTATACATCCAAAGCAAACGGTAAAAAAGAATAAATGCATATGTAAAGTGTAACACTCCAAATTTTATATTCACCAAATATATTGTAATTATTTGAGAAATTCAATAAAATGGTGAATATTCATGAATTTGGAATTTTATAAATGTTCATTTTCATGAGAAATTGGACAAAAATAATTATGGAATTAATTAGGGTAATTTAAAAAGCCCAATATTAAGGTTCAAAAATGGAGAAATAATAGAGAAAATATTTGGTCAAAAAAATGTGGAAATTGGCCAAATAAAAAGAAGGAAAAGAATTAATTAGAAAATGTAATGGCAATTTCGTAATTTTGCCAATTTAGTACAAAATTAATTATTTTATGATTAATTGAAGTTAAGTTCAATTAATTAAGGGAAATAAAGGGGAAAAATATATTTGGGGTATATTGGTCAAATAAATATGAATTTATGGAAAATTTGAGCAAAAGTGCAATTTAGACAAAAATTGTGACTTGACGTGTATACGTAACTTGAACAAGTTGTGAAGCCAATGTAAACCAAAAGGAGGATCCCTAGGTGTCTTCTACATGTAGCATGAAGAAGGAAATATTAGTTGGGCTTAATGGACAAGTTTACATGTACATGGGAATTTATGTACATAAAGTTCAATTTTTGGAAATTTTGGAAATTGAATAATTAAAAGGCATAAAGTAAAAATATGATATAATAATATATCATCATCCTCTTCCTCTTGGGATCATACCTGATGCCATTTTTAGCACAGAGAGAGAGAGAGAGAGAGAGAGAAAGTTTGAGAAATTCTAGAGAGAGAAAGGGGAGAAAACTCACGAGGTATGTCAATTTCTTCGGTAAATTCGTACCTAATGCGTATAACTTTACTCCTAAGCTTCTCTTTCATGTTCTTTAAGGTTTGTGAAGCACAAATTTGGTTGTTGAAAAGTTAGGGTTTTCGGCCACACTAGGAAAAGCCAGAGGGAGCTTTAAGTAACCTTTGAAACTTCAATATTTGGTTGTTATGATTGCTGTGGTCGATTTAATTGGTGAAATTTCGCCGGATTGTCTTTGTTTGTGAAATTGGAAAATGGGTTGTGGGGGATGTTATGCTGCTAAAATTGGTGCTAAATGGTAGTTATAACATAATTAAATAGTTAATAACGTGATTAGGAGTGGAAAGGAACACGTCTGCAGTGCTGGAATTGAAAAACACTAATTTTTTCCCGGGGAACTGAACATTTTTTCTAGGGCTATATCTAAGGATTAGAGTTGGAATTTTGATATTCTGATGATTCCATTGAGTTCAAGAGGGAAAATTAGGTGGGGTTACAGTTGGTTACTTTTTCGGAAACGCCCGTAAAAGCATAATTACGAAAACGCCCTAAAACCCTGAAAGTGGGGCTGCCAAGGGCATATCTGTCTTTTTGAAATAAATTTAGTAATTTTAAGTCCAAAAATGGATTCCTTGGGTAAAAATATGTCAAAATAGCCTTAGTCAATATTTTATGAAAAGTATAGTCAAACTGGGTATAGCGGGCCGGGCCGGGACCCCGGGGGCATTTTGGTAAACTTTCACCATAGGCTAATATAACCACTATAAATGCTATGGAAGTGTCTAAAATGGTACATGATTGGGTTTTAAACTAATTCTTATACATTTGACATTTTAGGACCAAGTAGGGAGCATGAGATTAGCACGTTGTTTGAGGCGAACGTTTCGGGGTTAAAGAGGTTTGAGGTAGGGACATTATCCTTCATACATCATGCCATAGTTCATTCCATTGACACAATCCTGCTTACATGAGAAGAATACCCTTGTGGCACCTTAATGCCATGCAAACACCCACACAAACGTCTTCTCTCAGCTTTTGATAATGTATGCGGTGCTAGCTCTATATGCGCTCTCTTATCGTCTTCTCTTAGTTGTGGATGTAGGCGTTCTCTTATTCCCATGTCAACCAAGTTTGACCTCAAACGAATTCCATCTTTAGTTTTCCCTAGTATATACAAAAGCGTACCAACAAGGCTATCATATACATTTTTCTCCATATGCATCATATCAATATTGTGTGTCACATCAAGACTACGCCAATATGGAAGGTCAAAGAAAATTGACCTCTTTTTCCATATGTTCTTCTCACTCGTAGTCCTCTGATTTTTACCAAAATTGATATTGATTCTTTCCACCCGACTATAAACCTTGTCTCCAGTTAATGCCTTCAGAGCCATTCTATTCTCCGGCAAACCGTTAAAAGTCTTCTTTAGCCTACGGTATGGGTGGAACCGAGGAAGAATCGTCTATGACCAAGGTAGACCTTTTTTCTATCATGCTTAAGTTGATGGAAGTGTGTGCCTGCTTCACATATTGGACATGCTTTATGACCCTTCACACTATACCCTGACAAGTTCCCATATGCAGGGAAGTCGTTAATCGTGGTAAAAATCATTGCACATAGCTTCACGAATTGTTGGTTATATGCATCAAACACATCTACGCCATCTTCCCACAACTTCTTTAAGTCCTCTATCAAAGGCGCCAAGTAGACATCAATATCCTTCTCAGGCTGTTTTGGTCCCGAAATCATCATATACTTGCGTTTTATACACAACCATGGAGGTAAGTTATAAATTACCAGCATAACAGGCCATGCACTATGTGTACTACTAAAAGTACCATAAGGATTGATTCCGTCTATGCAAAGCCCAAGATGAAGGTTTCTTGGCTCGCTGCCAAATCCGGGATAAATTTCATCTATTTTCTTTCATTGTGGAAAGTTAGCCGGATGCCAAAGGTATTTTCCATCACATATTCTGTCATCATAATGCCATCTCAACTTCTTTGCTTCTTTTGCATTAGCAAACATTCATTTCAACTGCGGTATGATTGGAAGATACCACAATACCTTTACAAGTTTCTTTTTACTTATCTCATCACCAAACCCACCACCTTTCTTTACTTTGTATATGGAAGTTTTACATTTTGGACACGCATTTAGTCCTTCATACTCTTTTCTGTACAATATGCAGTCATTAGGGCAAGCATGTATCTGGAAGTATAATATCTTTGGGAAACATATCACATAACAATTCAAATAACAATGTGAAACTGCTATCGGTTTACCCATAAGTTGCCTTTAAGTTGACCAAGTGCAAAATATCTGACAAGCATGTATACTTATTATACCTAGGGTATAAAGGTGTCTCTGCATCACTTCACAGCTATCATATATAGGTGATTGTGTAAAACATTCTACCTTAACATCATGTATCATTTTCTCCATTCTATCGTCATCTCCAACATCCCAAACTTCCTTCTCGTGGGATGCACAAGCGGTTACTTCCTCACCATGCAATATCTACCTTGTGTATCGAATATTTATTCTATCACAAAGTAAGTGATCTCTTATATCATCAATATCCTGTTGACTCTCATTCAAACACTTCACATATGGACAAAAATACTTTCCATTTTTACTAGACGCATTCATTTTAGCAAATTCAATAAACTCTTACATCATATTCTCATATTCTTTAGTAGTTTTTAAAGCATTCATCCAACGGTGATCCATTTTACTACCGTCTATACCATTTTCAACAATACTCAATTTTTAACCAATTGTCATTATAATATGAATATAGGTCAAGAAAGGGGATGCCTTACTCATTTTATTAAAATTTTAGCAGCATTTCTCTGTAAAAGTAAGTCATCCATAAATTCAAACAACAACCCAATTAACAAGAACAGACTCTGGCATACCAGAGAGGCTTTCAACATCGGTTAACAAGAAGTAAGCATAATTTGTGTAAATGCTAAATACAATGATACAAAATTCATGATAAGAGCATTGTCATGTAGTTAAAAATCCTTAAATAACAAAAAATAAATTAACTATTTCATGTTTTTTAGATAATTTTTTCGTAATACTAATATTTGTATGTGTAATTTGATAGTAAACATGAACTTTCAAGCGAAATTAAAAACTGGGTCTTATATTTACAACCAACAGTATTACAAACAAAAGGATGGTTTATTATACAACGGTCTCAAACCATTGTAAACTCTATAGATTACAGAATTTGAAACTTGGAAGGAAAAAAATTGTTTCTTTTGGCGAAAGCAACTTGATACAATAAGTTATGAAAGGAGGAAAAAAAGAGATGAAGCTAGTAGGATTAGAAAAGTAAAGAGGCAGCTAAGGTTGTCTCATTGACCTTTCTCTAAACCCAACTTTTTTTTTTGCTTTTTGTTGGATTTAAATTTATTAATTCATGAACTCTCCCATCAAAGCATCACCAGCCCCAACAAAGTTAGCTCCACCAAAATTCAAAAACAAAAAAAAGGAACTTTAATACAAAAAGCATATGTAAATAGGTGGTTCCACTAAGTACCTCTCTCTCTCTCTCTATATATATATATATGCACACATATATTAGTGTGGATTATTATAGTACTATGTATGTTGATGACCTAAATCTGAATAGCTGGAAGCGGGTTTGAATGAGCAAGTTGGAATTAAACAAGTTGGAAGGGAGGATTTTAGCGCAAAAAAAAAAACAGAATATGCTAAAGACAACGAAGAAATAACCAGGAAAGTTTTAATTTTTTGCCTATCACTGTAAGTCATAGAAGCTAAGATTTTATTTGTTTGTGTTAGATGCCTTGTAAATCCATAGTAGACAATACAATACTCCTTTATATGCACCTTTGATAAAGCATTGTACAGTTCACATTAAATTAATACAATACTCATTTCCACTAAAAAAAATATCAAATTGAGAACAAGTAATAGACAACTAGGAAAATGAACATATAACAACTAAAGAAAATAGAAGAATTACCAGGAAAAGAAGGTGGAACTGATGACGGTGGCTGGTGGAGTGAAATGACGCCAGTGGAGGGGAGAGGGGGAGGGAGAAGGAACAAAGGTGCGTGAGAGACACTGACGGAGTGTGCGCACGAGAGAGGGGGAGAGTGTGTGTCGGACACAACCACGACTTGAGAGGAAGAGTATGTGGTTGAAGAGGTGGTGGGAGAAGGAGGGCGAGATGGCAGCTTGAGAAAATTGAGAAAAATACAAGTGAGCTTGAAAGAAAAAAAAAGGTGGGACAAGGGTTTAAGGGAAGAAATTCAATGACCATTTCGAAAAAAACAGTTATTGAATCTCAACGTTCAATGACTGTTTTCTGAAAAATAGTCCTTTAATGTATTCAATGACCATTTTTTATAAACGGTCATTGAATCCCTTTTAACAACTGTTCCTTAAAATAGTTGTTGAAAGGAGTGTTGAACGACTGTTCCTGAGAAATTGTTGTTAAATGACTTATTTCAACGACCGTTCCTACAAAATAGTCATTACATAGTTCCCTGTAATTATAGAAATGCCACCGCATCCTTTTCTACTTTAGTTTTTTTGAAAACGGTCGTTAATTAGTGTCGTTAAATGTATTATTTGTAGTAGTGAGCCTTGTCTCTCTTTCGAGTTCCTAAATTAGCTTGTGAGATAGCTCAACCTCTATAATTTTCCACTGTTCTTCCTTCTTTGTTGGCAAAGCCTCGATGGGCTTGAAGCTCGTACGCATCAATGTAAAGAGCATAGACTAGAAAGTCCCATTTGAACTTTCCAATAGCAACGAGTGCTTGTTTGGTCTGTTGTTATTAAAAGAAATGACCAAGATTTTCTCCTGAGTGTTTGGCTAGCACTTTTTGCACAAAATGGAGCCATCTTCTCTATCAATGGAGTTCTCTGACTAAGATACTTTCTGGTGATTATTTTTTCCACTACTTTTCTTGCTCCAATAGAGCTGGGTCAGGATATGGTGCTTCGAAGTTGAAACGAAATATGTATTAACACTCAAAGTTCCCCTACTCTGGCTTTGACCCTCATTGTACTCCCCCACTTAGAGTTCCCTAGAACACAAATTTAGCCCCAAATAGTTTCCAAGATTTTCCCCAGAGAAACAAATAGAAGTGGCAATGCAAAAACACAGTATCACACTCACAGGGATGAATTGTAGGGAATGGTGAGAAGGTGGAGAAGGAGGAGATTTGGAAGAAGAAGAGGAAAAAGAAGAAGAAGCAGCCATATGGTGCGATTTATGTTAGTTTAACACTCACTCTCTTAACTCGTAGAAAGCGGTGTGGAAAGGATGGTGGAGACGGAAATATTGATTTGGAAAATATGAGTGAGGTGTGGATACTGGATAGTTAGAGTGAAGCTTTTTTTTTTAAAAAAAATGGTGTTAACAATTTTTTAGGATAAGGGGCACAATTACTTCAATTTAGAGCTTGTTTGGTACGCTCGAATTGATTTTGTTGAAAATGGAAATAGATATACAAATGGGATTTAAAAATGTGTTTGGTATGCTTATGGAATTATTATATAATTTTAATTAAATTTATATATATTTATTATCAAAATTAAAAATACCCTTTATAATAAAAAAAGCCTAACATCCATAAATACCACTGCTACCCCCTTTACACCCTTCTTGATGATTATCGCCTTGGAGCCACTGATGATCACACTAGCCACCAATGACCACCATAATCAACAATAGCAACAAATTATGAATATTTCATTTTAGAAATACAAAACCAAATTACAAAACCCATCCTTATCATTTTGCTCCTATTGGTTAATAAGAAAGAAATTAGACCAGCAATATTACGAAGCTTGCAATTTGTATATATTTAATGCCATTGCTATACTAGTAACAAGGTTGAGTGTTTGAAGGTGGATCAAAAACACAGATTTGGTGAAGCTTGCAATTTCTGTTGATTTGATAAAGGTTTTTCGTCACCATTTTTAGCAACTGCAAAAGAAGCTTCGTGTTGAAAAGGATGAGTCAGAGACATAGTCGAAGAGGATGAGTCAAAGGCATAGTCAAAGAGGATGAACTAGAGTCAAAGGTGACAGTGAGCTCAGGTCTTGCAATGGAGACAAAGTCGATGAAGAAGCCGAAGATCCATGAAGAGGACAAGTCGGAGTCGGAGTCGTAGTTACCATTATTGCCGTCCTCACCATTGACTCACTGCACGATTAATTGAGTAAGGGGTTAAAGTGTCAATAAGTTTAATAGTTGAGAACCATTTTGTTTGAAAATATGGCCTCTATGGGCCCATGTCATTTCCATGGGTTTGGGTATGAAATTCAATTCAACCTATTTTAATGGAATTCATTTCCACATGGAAGCCAATTCATGCAAACCAAACAGACATTTAAGTTGAATTTTAATTCCATTTCCATTTCCATCACTTCAATTCCAACATACTTAATGGAGCATTAATCACTTCAAAGTCAAAATTACACTCCTACATACTTTAGGGTGCTAATTATACCTTTAAAAATAGTTCAAGGTACTAGCTGCACCTTTACCTTATCTTAAATAAGTTTTGAAGCACAATTACTTAAATACTTTTACTTTTCCAAAACTTGAAGGATTTTGGGTGTACTTGGAATCAAGTTGATTTTTTGAAGTACCCACATGAGATCAGAGTACTAATATAGACTCCAATCATGTTTATATGACATATTCATCATTAGAGAGAAGAGAACCAGAGAGAGGAGTTTCCATGGGAGTTTTCTATTGGTGTATTCAATTGACACTCACAAACTGATTAGATAAAGTATACCATGTTAGCTCCCACTTAGAGCATTTGATACTAGCTCCCACTTAGATAGAGCATATGACATTCTTAGAAGACTTATTTTCCAAGAGTGCCCACTCAAAAGGAGTATTTGACATTTACTTCTTCAAATCTCTCATTGCATTATTATATTCATAATGCTTATTATCTGGGAATTTCGGATAACTTAATAGTTTTCTTCAATACTATATTCATCTTATTTTTGTATACTTAATTTTTAGCTAAACAAATCTTCAATGGGGAGAAGTTTCTTGCTTTTGAAACCCAGTATGATAGGTTCTAAATAACTATTGTTTTTCAGGGCTGTAAGAATTTTATGTCCTATATTGTTTCAATCAATTCCCAAAGTTTATCTATCACATTGAGGAGATATTTCCAATGTTTTATGCTATTGTATTTGTTTCTTTTTTCAATTGTTAGTGGTTAGACTAGACTTAGGGTTCTTCTCTCATGAAGTGGGCTCTTCCTTTTGAGGTGCATCATTCTCCTAAATACCACCATGATTTGGAGTTTCAGTGTTGGGAAGTTTCTCTGTTTAATATTCCCTTTTGCTTTAATTTGGTACTGTCTCTTTAGTATCTGATCTGTCACTTTCACTTCCTTGCCCATATTCAAATCTTGACATTGATTTTCTTAAGATTCAGGAGATTCAAGTTTGTCTTTAAAATAATATTCTAAGTTCTCTTCAATTTGCACCTTTTAATCTATTTTAGGTTAAAAAATGAGCCTTACTTTGGATCATCTTCCTCGTGACCCTCTTTTGGATCTTCTTGTAACATTCCATTTTAAGTTGCCAATATTCCTTGTATGTAGTTGATATAGTTAATGGAATATAATGGTGAATTGTGATGTACATGAAATGACAGAAACACTTTAATCAGTGGTTGCACACAACTTGGCTAAGCTAGGACACAAAAGCTTTGTTTGTTATGAGGCATTAGAGGGCAGGGATTGGGATTGGATCAGGGATTAGGCCAAAATATATCATTTGGTTTGAGGGACTATGGATAACTAGGAATTGGGAGTACCACGAAAGTAGGATTGCTGCAAAGCCACCTCCCCCTGGTATTACGTTTTCAATTCTGGGATTGCAAATTTTAGACACAAAAATATCCATGTTTATAATACTTTCATCGCTCATCATCACTCTCACGAGTGTTTTTTTGGCCGTTAGAATCACCCCCATCACTGGTGGAGAATAGCCACCGCAGTCACTAGCGAAGAGTCATTTATATCCGCCATTGTTGGTTCCTGTCTTCCAAAACCGTCACTTCACCACCGTGTGTTAAATGATGGTCAGTTTCTGAATAGATAAAATCTCAAATCCGATATTTTAGAATAACAAGGACCTTCAAACAAGCAAAATCAAAAGGCAAAACTAAGGATCATTGATGAAGGAGTTCTTGATCAGATCTGAGAGACGTTGACAGATATGAGAATCGTTGTCGCCGCTAGTGGAGATTCGTTGGTGATTACACTGGTAGAAGATCGTTGCTGTCGCTGGTGGAGATTCGTTGCCTATTACACTAGTAGAGGATTGTTGCCACCACAGGTGGGGCAGTGAACAGTCAGCAAGAGCGTTGAGGAAGAAGCGATGGAGAGGAAGATCGAAGAAGAAGCTACAGTTGGAGAAGCTAAAATATATTTTGTTTTAATAGTTTTTTAATTTACAGTTAAGGGTATTATAGTCTTCCTACAATTTTTGAATAATTATGAAATAAAATTATTTTATTTTGTCCCTCCCAATATTACTTTATACCAAACACAATTAAAAAGCCCTATTCCTATTTCCAGTTTCAATCCCAATCCCAATCTCTCTCCTAATCCCAATCCCTCAAAATTGAATGCTTCATACCAAACAAGGCCAAAGGGGCAACTAATGTCCACTTAAAAGCCTAACAATTGACTTAAATTGGAGCATGAAAGCGGCACAAACAATGGCCCAATAAACATGTTAAAATTTGGCCAAAAACAATGAAGAGACAAGACATGGATTTTTATAAAAATGTAATGGCAAAATGGTAATTTGTCAACAAAGCAAAAAGCAATTTATTTTTCCCTTTTCTCTCTATAATTTCAGTTAAATAGGGAAATACAGGGGAATATATATTTTCTTGGTCAATATTAATTTAAGAAGAGGAAAAACAAGAGCCAAGTAAATTGAGTTTGAAAAGTCAAAAAGTGAAAAGGTGAATTAATGAATTAATTGAAAGAAGGGAATATGAGAATTTATGAAGCAATTTTATTTACCTTATTCCTTGATGAATTTTGGCTGAATTGAGAAATATTGGGGAAAAATAATCACTTGAATAAAGATGATGTCATGTGGAATGAATTAGAGCCAAGTAATTAAATAATAAGTCATGAAGCAAAGCACATGGGAAATTGGCAATAGAATATACTCCCTCCGGTCCTAATTATATGACATATTTACCTAACTTTGGAGAAATTAAGGATAGTAGTTAAATTAGTTAATTTTATTGATTTTCCAAAAATGCCCTTATTTAGTAGGGGTGATTTAGGAATATTACATGAGTCTACCATGAGGCAATACAACCATTATCTAAAGCAATGGGGGTAATTTGAGAACAAATTGACAAAAATTAAAATTTTGTCCTATAATTAGGACCAAGATCAACTTCCAAATGTTATCCTATAATTAGGACCGGAGGGAGTAGTAAATTAGGAGAGATAAATGGACAAAGTTAATATCCCCCCTCTCCTTCTTCATTTTCATTCAGTTGCACCCAAAATAGAGAGAGAGAGAGAGAGAGAGAGAGAGAGAGAGAGTTGAACAAAGTTGAGAAAGAACAAGGAAGAGCTAGGGTTCAAGCAAAATCAAAGGTAAGATGCTTGAAATTCAAGTGTTTATGCCTTCCAAACTCCTCAGAACTTCCTTTAACCTCTTTTTCTTCCTGAAATTCATGGTTAGCAAGCTACATCAAGAGAGAAGACGGAGAGGGCAGAGGTAAGTTAGAGAGAGAAAGTGATGAAATCAAGAGGTAATCTCATAAACTTGATCCTCTTGTGCTATAAGATGTTGTTATGGTTGTTGTTGAATTTGGCTTGGTTTTGCCTTGTTTTGTGATTTTGGGATGATGAACCCTAAAATGTTATGTAGCCAAAATTTTCTCAAATCATTTTTATTTAGTGTTTAAGTAGTTAATTGTATGATTAGAAGTGGAAAGGAAGTGATTAAACAAGAGAAATTAAGAAAACACATTTTCCCTCCTAACGCCCCCTAACTTTCAGCCACAAGCAGAACAAAAGGGAGGAGCTGGAATTTTGTAATTTTGATAGTTCCATTGGATTTAGAAGGGAAAATTGTGTAGGAATATAGGTGTTTATGATTTTTGGATGTTGGTATGCAAATTTGGAATTTATTGAAGTTCAAAGTAAATGCTATTTGATTGTTTCACTAGAGGTAGTATTGTTATGCAATGAAATTCATTAGTCAAACCTCGTCCAAAAAATATGAAGTTTGACAGGATTAAAGTAGATATTTGGAGCTTTAATTTGATAGGTAGATCATAATTTTTGATAAGTACATTAAGAGATATGAAATTTCAAAGTTGTACCCTGTTTCTGGAAGAAAATATGAAATAGTGTAGTTTTGGCGAATTTATAGGAACAATTTGAGTATAGTGGTTAGAATTAGGTATTTTTCTATGAAAATAAATTTAAAGAGCTTCATTTAGGCTTTAGAATAAGTCAAATTAGATTTTCCTAGAATTAATTATGAATTTCCATTTGACTGAAAATCTGCCAGTTTTCTAGGAGTAGTGAAACTACACTGTGCAAAATTATATTGTGCAAAAGTTGTTATAACTGCATTAGATAACCAACAGAATTTGATTTAAAGGTAGTAATGGTACAAGTAATAATTAGTTATTGGTAACTTTAATTTTGATAGAAACTGGAAATTTCTCGAGCCGGAACCAAGGTTAGGACCAATCAAGGAATTGAGAAAGGAGTCAAGTAGTAGCTTTTTCTTGCATATACTATGTGATTATTATATGTTTGTGTATGCCATTCTTTGTAACATGGCATAGTGTCATGGACACGCATATTAGCTTAGTTGTGGTCTGGGACCCAATAGAGGCGTAGAGTTCATAATAGCTTAGTTGTGGTCTGGGACCCAATGGAGGCGTAGCGTTCATCTTAGCTTAGTTGCGATTTGAGACCCAATGCAGGCGCAGAGTTAAGCTAAGATTGCAAACAGTCGTTTGGCCATGGACAGTATGCCCACAACATTCTATCATCTTACATTTTACATAACAGAATGCATATCATATTTATTTTCACATTTTGCATGTCTGAATGCATGTTAATGCTAAGATTCGTCTGAATCTCACCCTTTTTCGACACTTAAAAATATTCTAACAAAAGCTAGTGGCTCCAGGGAAAAAATGGTAAATATTGACGATTGAGGATTCTGGATCAAAAAGATGTAGCTGTTGGTTATTGTAGTTTATTTTGTTAATTTTGGACAATTGTAAATATTTTTCAAATTGTAAATAAGTACTTAATGTCAGTATGTTTCCGCTATTTCTGAATGTCTATGGATCTGTACCTTTATTATTGGCAAATATCGAAATGTTAAGGGGTTTGACACTTCTCCTTTTAGGTTATCGTTCAGGACTCAAACTTAAATGAGTAAATCCCTGTTTCATTTATCATTTAGAGACACATTTCTCTAAGTAATTTTGTTTGAATAAACATTTGGAGGCTGTAAACAATAACTTGTTCCTTTTCTGATTCACTACGTACAAAGTAGTTCATACTCAATAATAGCGTGTGCCATCCACGTGCCATTTTGCACATCATAAACTGTTACACACGTCGGCCAGTTGTGTCCTACACTCCTACACATGTTTTGCTGTCTGACCAAGTTCGACATGTGGGGAGCCACCATTCAACGGGTTCACACATGCCATGTGGTGCTTTTCTGTCTTTTTTTTTTGTTTAGGTATTCATTTGGGCCGGGTGTCCAAAATCTGACCAACCAGTCTAACCCAATTTTTTTGAAAATGGTGAAATGGTTTTGGACCTAAGGAGGTTATCTTTAACCTCTAGCCAGGTCACGACAGACTTGGCGACCCAACTCAATTTTCATGATTTTTTGGCAATTCAGGCGGTGGTTCCTAGCGCAAATGCTCTCTTTTTCTTCATCTTTTTCTCTTCTATATTATGAGATTATTTTCGAAGCCAAAAACGCAATTTTTTCACATCACCCATTCTCAAGTTTTAAAGGGTTTGGTGTACACTATGTAACCGCTGTTAGCGTCTTGTTTTTCACTGTTTTCCTTTGGTTTTGGGTGTTTTTGACTACGTTGTTTGTTCTATGGATGTTTAAGACAATTTCTTGGCTTAAAGATTTCATTTTTCTCATAACTCATTTCAAACGAACACAACCGTTGCTCACGGTTCTCAAAAATGAAATTTTCACACAGATTTCTCTTCAATTTAGGTTAAAAATTTTCATATGCGATCTATAGATTCGCCTACACTACATATAGGGTGAGATATAGGGTAGAATCAAAGAAGAAACAAAGCAACAGAGATATTTCATGACAAATTTCCCAAATGCCAGAAGAATATCATGAACAATTTAAACAGGATAATCCAACTGAAACTTATAAATGATTTGGATATTACTGAAAGGAAAACCATGCCAGTCTTTATGATCGGAACTAACGAATGCTAGAGGAGGAACAATTACTTATGTGCATATTTGTCAAAAACAATCTAGTAGAGCAATGGCAGCCGAAGTAAAATAATAATAATATTATATATGCCTTATGAAAACCAATTGCTTTGATACCACTGAAGGATTTTAGGTGTACCTGAAATCTGGTTGATTATGTGAAGTACCACATGAGATGGGAGCACCGATATGGAGTCCAATTATGTTTATATGGCATATTCACCGTTGAAGAGAAGAGAACTAGAGAGTGTTTTCTATGGGAGTTTTCTTTCGGGGTATTCAACTGACACCTACAAATTGACTATGATCCCATATATTAGGTATGAGAGTTATTATGATTTGAATTTCAAGTTATAAATATAAAATTCCTCCTTTATACCCATATCTCTCCATATTTACATAATAGCTCCATATGAATTGGGTTTGAGCCCTAATCCACCAAAGATAGGCTAGACATATTCCAACACCATTGTCGGCCACTAACACTAGAGGTGGAGTTAGTGCCAATGATTGAACCACCATCACTGTTTGTTGGAGCTCCAACAGCTATGTCTCTACATATGAAGTCCTTTTAACCAAATTGCGGGTTCTAGAAAATAGTTAAAAGTAATTAAAAGTAATAAATATGTAGGAAATATAACTTTGTTTTTCAAAAATACTTTTATTTATGAATGAGTGAGAGAGAAAATAATAATGACAACATTATGAAAGAGAATGTATAGGGAAAGACTATGTGAGAGAACAAAGAGAATAAAGGGAATAAATCAACATTTTAATTAATTCAATGTATAAAATTAATTGAGGATAAAATAGGAAAAAAAGTATTTATTATTCGGACTAACTCAAATGAGAACTTATAAATTAAAAGGACGAACCCATTTAAAAATGGAACATATAGGGACGGGGGTGTATATATAATGCAAAATTTTATATTTGTTATTATAAAATTGTGTCCATGTTGCATTAATCCCCTGGCTAATAGCTTAAGTTAACTGGTCATTTTAACAACGTTTAAGGGGAACTTGTTAAAAAGCTTCAATATGTAAAAGTGTCTTTATAACATGGAATATACTTGTTAAAGTGGTAATAATAATTAAACTTGTCATTTTATTAAACTTGAGTTGTCAGTTTAATTAGTAAGAGGAATTGATCAACAACGCAACCTCAGCTCTTGACCCTAAAACGTCTAATTAATTGGTCCACCCATGTCTTGTGATGAATCAGGAGCTCTAAACTTGGGAATCTAAGTGGACTCTTGATCTCCATTAGTACATTTACTTAGTAGTATATGATAAACTTGAATATATTATCTTTTCAAGGGAAGGACAATTTTGTCACAACAATTAATTGTCCTCCTATTCAGTGTCCATATCATACATTGCGAGACACATGATGGAACCACTATATTATATTTATATTATATTTAGAATTAAAATTAATTCTTTAAATATATTCTATATTAAGTACCAGATTATACTTTTATTGATATATGGATTGATTTGGGGGATATTATTTTAATTTCATTCAAAACAACTTACTGTCGTTAAAAATAGGACTAAAAGCCAAAGGTAACATGCACACCAAACAGCTTCTGCATTCTGCAAAACACAAATTTTAGTGTTTCATACGAGAGATAACGAAAATAATTAATATATATATATATATACACATATATAAGACCTTGTCTCCGACAATGTCACACTTAATTAAAATAAAAGCCATTAGAATTTGAATTGCTGAAAAAAGAGAGTCAAAACACAAAAATTGTGCCACTCAAATTAACAAAATTTTGAATCACTGAAAGAAACTTAGAAGTGCATCATCTGAAGAAGAAAACACTAAGCTCCTCACCAATAATGCTTCCCTCAGGATCAATTAAATGGAAAGATTCACACTTAGTAGATTCCGATCGAACTCGTCGAAAATTAGCTCTCAGATACATAACCTCATTATCATCATCATCATCTTCTTCTTCATCTTCTCCATTCTTCTTCTTCTTCTTCTTGCCTCTCATAATCCCAGTACCTGCAACAACCTTACGCATCAACCTCAACACTTCCATGTCCAAATTCGAAGGCCTGCGTTTCGCTGCATAGCCTTGCTTCTTCCCGTTACAGTACAAAGTCCAGAGAGGATTCGCTAACACCGTACTGCAACAACAACTACAGCAAGATCTGGTAGTCGTCATATTATTGTTATTATTATTATTACTACTACTACTCGCACTCTGTAACACCATTCTTAGTGTTCCTCCTCTCATTTGCTTGGCCAGCACAGTCGTCGGAAGTGGAAGGTGAAGCAGAACAAGTGGGATTGATGAACTTGGCTTCTCTTGAAAACACAAGTTGGCTCTCCCATGACGGTATCCGAATATAGTGGCCGAGATTATGGACGAAGGCGAAGAAGACGAAGACCACGAGGGATTACAGTTATGATCATAATCTTGTTGTTGTTCTATCAAGCAGGTAGAGTTGCAGGTGGGGATTAGTAGTTGCAAGAGAGAACGTAAGAGCCTCCATGATCGGACCTGCTTGTGGCACTCCACTCCGGTGATGCCACCGGCACCGGTGGGGTAGCCCATGGTGTTAATGGATTTCTGGTTTCTTCCTCAGTGATTCGTGTTTATATTTAAATATAGACACGCATATAAATATGAAAAGGTGAAGAGGTTTGAGTTTAAAAATGTGGCGATGTCGTTGTTGTACGTACGTGGAGGCCGGAGGAGCCATATCTTAAAAGAAGGAACGCAATAATTTAGGGTATCATGGTCGTGTTTGTGTCGGAGACTTTTGTTTCTGGTCTCAGCTGGCAAGCTCAAACGCTGGGATCTCTGCCAATTCTCTCTCACCCCAAAAACGTAATAGTTTTTGTTTTATTAAAAAAAGTAAAATTAATTCGTTAGTTTTTAAAGTTATAATCGGGTCATCGAGTCTTTTTCTATTAGGTCTATATAGTTTCCTCATTTATAGGTATTAAACTCACAACTGGTTAATTAAGACGGTTACGTTGTGGATGTTGACTACGTAATAAAAAATACAAAATAAATATGCATTTTTTTAAAAAATAAAGCATATTATATGGTTTTTTTAATATTATTATCTGGTAACTAATTCGGGGTTTATGACTGTCTCTTCCAACATAAATGTCACCTTTAGAACTTGAACTCGAGACATAAAAGGATCTAGCTAAGCTTTACACTGCTAGACCAACTCTATGTTAATATAAAATATATTATGTTTGGGAAAAAGATAAGAAAATACCACTTGGATTTTTAAAATCTCAAATAAGTCTTGTTGACTACAAAAACATAGGTATTAAATATAATTAAGTAGCAATTGATAATTCATTTTAATAGGAATAATTGATTTGAGATTTTAAAGTTTAAGTGGTATCACTATAAAAAACCGAAAATTAGTGATAGAATTTCATTCAATTGCTAATCCCTCATAAATACTGTCACTAAAATTAGCCACTGAATTTTTCAGTCACTAAATTAGTGACGAATTAGCAACGGAATGCTAACTTCCGTCATAAAAAAATTAGCGGCCGTCCCTAATTTGTCACTAATTCCTGTAAAAAAATATTTTGTGACGGAATTAGCGATTGAAATTTTCTGTCACTAATTTTCCTTGCTAATCCGTCTCTAATTTCTATCACTAAAAATTAACTTGTTCAATAATTAAATTGTTTTCATAATTATAAATTTCATTTGTTAAATAATTTAGATTATTAAAAAATTATACTACAAATATTAAAATAAATAAATAAAAATTATTAATTCATATTTATTATTGAAATTATAATATAATGTATTTGAATTTTTAATAATATATTATATACAAACACAAATACAAATTTTATAAATATAAACAAAAAATAAAAAATATAATAAAATGAATAAAAAAAGACATTAATAATAAAAATTTAGGTAGAATATTTACAAAAGATGAAATAAGAAAAATAAATTAAAATAATTAATAATATATTAAATTTTTTATTTCTATTTTTTTTTGCAAAGCGAAATATATATATATATATATGATTTTACATTTAAATTACATAGGTTCTTCTTAGCTTAATTAGCAAAAGCAATGGCATGCTTGTGAAAGGTTATGGCTTTGAATCCCAACTTGATCACAAAATGCAACCAATTTGTGACTTGGACATGTGGCATGCGATGGAAGGTGACACGTGGCGGTTGATCAGGACACATGGCGGCTGGATGCGAGGTAGCAGCAGTTGATGGGGATACATGGCCAACGGTGGGTACACGTGGTTGCCGCCAACGAGGGACATGTGGAGCCTCGTGGTGAGAACATGTAGCAATTTAAATTATATAAAAAAATATTTTGAAACGGATTAGGGACGAGAATTCTATTACTAATTAGTGACAGAAAATTCCGTCGCTAATTCGTGAATTTCGTTGCTAATTAGGGATGGAATTTAGTGACAGAATTTTCTAGCTATCACTACTTAGTGAAGGAAAATTTTCGTTGCTAGTCCGTCACAAATTAGCCACGGAATTCAAAATTCCATCATTGATCAATTAGTAACGGTATTTTTATCAACGAAACAAATTCCGTCACAAATTTGGTTCTGTAGCTAATTTTGATAACTAAATTGATTAGTGACGGAATTTTTGTCACTAATTTGATATATTTTTGTAGTGTACTACAAAAAAACACCCGATTTCTAATAAAATTATGTGGTGAATTCCTATGGCATTTCCGACAGAAATTTTCCGTGGCAAATTTAGCCACGGAATTTCTGACGGCAAATTCCGATGGAATTTCAGTCGGAAAAAATTCCATGGCAAATTGCCACGGAACTTTTTCACGACAAATTCTATTAGACAAAATTAAAAATTATTAATTTTTTAAAAATAATATTTATAAATTAAAATATTAATTATTAAATAATTCTATTTAATCTCAATTATTAAAATCAAATCATTATTTATTCATATTATATTTTAAATTTTCTACTAAAATAATATTTATGATATTATTATTATATTAGTTATTATTTTATTTTATTTAAAAATAAATTATATGTTATTAATATTATATTTATAATTTTATATTAAAAATAATATATATAATATTAAATTATTATTTATTAAGTAATTTTAGTTAAAAATTTTTTAATTAAATGTATTAATATTTTTTTAAGTTTTTATTAAATTTTTCATTATTTTTAATAATATTACATTTAATTAATAATTAATTATATGTATATAATTAATTAATTATATGTATGTATGTATGTGTGTATGATAATATTATATTTATAATAATATGTAATAATATGATGTTTGTTCATTTCAGCGCAACTGGCAAAGACTCAAGCGCGAAGGTGTCTGCAGCTTGAGGTCGCAGTTTCGAATAAGAGGAGAGGCATTTTCAAGGATTATGAGACGTGGACACTTGGCAACACGAGGAGGAGACATGTGGTTCTGAGGAGAGAGGGACATGTGGCGCACTGAGGAGCAAACACGTGGTATTTGGAAATTAATATTTTTTAAATTAAAAAAAAATATTGCGACTAAATGAAATTCCATCGGAAATATAAATTTTGTCGCAAATTTGTTTGTAATGCACTTATTAGCGGCGGAACGGATTCTGTCGGAAATGCATTCCGTCGAAAAAACTGATTTCGTTGCAAATTCCTTTGGAAATTTAATGTTTTTTTTGTAGTGATAGAAAATTTTCGAGATTAAAAGCAACCCAAAAAAGAAAACTTTATGGGTCTGAATTCTTTCATTTGAATTACATACATTTTTATTTGGAACTTGGATGAGAGAATTGCAAGTTCAGATTTTTATATAAAATAATTAAATTTGTCAATTAATTTATCAAGAGAAAAATAATAAAGTGATGATCGCATACGGTAGCACGACAGGAGACAGAACTGCCAACCCATTTGATTAGAATATGGATCAAATCTATAAATTAAAATAAATTATATCCATTTTATAAAATTTTATGAAATTATATAAATATTTCATTAATTTATAAAAGCTTGACAACACACACACATCAGTTGCACATTATATTATGTTTACTATGAATAAACTTCTGGAAAGATCATTTACTTCATTTTCTATCTGCAAATACGTTTTCATATATTTGAAAAAGTATATAATATAAATAAAAGTTTTAAAAAATTAATATATTGCATGTATTAATTAATTATTACTATGCAGTGGGAAGCAGATCAGAGCAACCTTGCCTCCTCCACCCTGTTTCAGTTAATTATTTTCTTAATTAATCTCTTCTTAGCTGTCCCACATCTGCTTTTTTTTTTTTTTTTCCGTCTCTCCATGTGTTTGTCATAGATTTTGTTTCTTTTGTATATACGAAGAAAAATGTCTTGCACACTAACAAGAAACTAGTTAGTAAAAATGGATATTGGACAAAAGTTAGACAGATTAATTAAGAGGGAAATATTTTGGACTATAATAGGCGTACAATCACAGAAAAATAGGAACAAATTATAAAAGTTGGGGATATTGGGGGTGAGATAATGGGATTACGACGGGTTTGACTAAGTCTAAATAATAATCAGGGTTAATATAATGTTTAGTTCTTTTACTGTGTGTTCTGATTAGCTTTTGAAAATAGTTTTTACAATTTACGAAGTAAGTATGTGAGAGGAGTTTTGTCTCGATTTGCGAAAAAGTGCTTCTAAAACCATTATTTTGAGGATATAAGAACACACAATTAGTTTACCCTCATTTTAGTTTTGGTTCTTATAGTTTGCCCTCATTAACAGCCTGAGTTACAAACGGGAGGGGAACATCTATATCATTAGGCTACAAGGCCATCAGTCCAATTCTCATCACTTTCTCATTGCCAAACCATCTCAAAGATCATGTCTCTCACAGACCTCACCACAAAACACTAAACAACTGACCTCCCTCAAGCCAAGATCATCATACGGAGGCGTGTTTGGGAGTAAGATTTCTAACTTTAAGCTTGTTGAGTTGCTTGGTAAGGCACTTATTGTTGAGTGATGCTTCGATAATTTAATTATTAGGGTTAATATAATATTTGGTCATATATTTTACCCTTATTTTAGTTTTGATTCCTTAGGTTTCCTTTTATCTAACATGTTAGTCCCTACATTTTAATAAGGACCTTAACGGTGTTAAATATAATGATGTGATACTAACACCATTAATTTTACAGATGTGGCTTGATGACTAGGCAAGCTAACTGTAATTTTTGTAGCTTATGTGGCTAAGTGGTAAGATTAATTTTTTTTTAAACAAAGAAGGGAATATGGGGAAGAACACTGTAAATTTTCATCATCAATATTCCTTTGATGTAATGAGATATTTAGTGGAATAAAAATGGTGAATTAAGATGCATGTTAAGTGGCAAAACAATGCACTTAATGATTTTATGCACTAAAATTAAGTTTGACCACAGAGGAGAAACTTTTAGTTCCTTAAAGGCCTAATATGGGAAAATGGCACAAATATTGGCCAATAATAGTGTCAAGTTTCAGCTAAGAAGAGAGGAAAAAGGAAGAAGCCACAATTAAGTACAAAAATATAAGGGCAAAAGAGTAATTTTCCAATCAAGTAAAGATTTAATTATTTTTCCAATTTAAGGAGCCCATTTTCGGATAAATAAAGAAATAAAAGGGAAAATAAATGTTTGGGGATAAATATCCCAATTTTGGAACAATTGTGGTCAAGTCAATTTAGTTGAAAAGTCAAAGAGTAAAAAGGAGGATTAATTAATTACTTGAAGAGAGAGAATTATGGAAATGCAAGAGGCAATTATTATTCCCTTCTTCCTTATGAATTTTTCCTATAAAGGGAAAGTGGGAGGGAAAAATAAGCATATGGAAGCTAATGGTGCCATGTGTCATTATCTTAAACGAAGTAAAACGACGAAACACAAAGAGGAGTTTGAAAAGTCAAAGACAAGTGGTAATTAAAGGGCTAAGTGTATGGTAACTTGAAGAGTCAATTGAAGAGGCCCATTTGGTTCATTTGGAAGCCCTCCATGGCATCTTTTTGGGCTAAAGAGAAAGGAAGGAATTTAGTCAAGAAGCAAGGGGAATAGTTATGACAACTTACATAGAGATAACCCAAGTAAGAGCTCATGTGTAAATTATCTTAAAATAATATATTTCGAAGAGAGATGAAGTGATATTTTAAAAGCTTCTCATCTCTTTCCTAGCTTTCATTTTCGTCCAAACAAAAAAGAGAAAGAGAGAGAGAAAAGCTTCAAGAACAAGAGAGTTCAAGAAGGCAAAAAACCCAAGGTAAGTTGGTGAAATCCTTATGTTTGAGCCTTCTATTTCATATAGAACCTCTTCTTCATCATGGAAATCATATTTAGCAAGCAAAATCAAGAGGGAAGAGAGAGTGAACAGTGGCATCCTAGAGAGAGAAAGCCAAGAAATCAAGAGGTATATCATAAACTTGATCCTCTTGTGCTATAAAATGTTGTTGTGGTTATGGTTGTGAAATTTGGCTTGGTTTTCCCTTGGTTTGTAAATTTGGGATGACAAACCCTAGAATGTTATGCTGCCAAAATTTCTATGGATTATGTTTGTTTAGTGTTTAAGTAGTTAATCTTGTGATTATAAGTGAAAAGGAAGTGTTAATCAAGAGAAATCAAGAAAACACACTTTCCTTCCTAAGAACCTAAATTTTTTTTTTCTGATGCAGAACCATGGGAAGGAGTTGAAATTTTGTAATTTTGATGGTTCAATTGGATTTATAAGGGAAAATTGCATGGGAATATGAGTGTTCATGATTTTTGGATGTTGGTTTGCAAATTTGGAATTTTTTGAAATCAAAGGAACATGCTATTTGATTTACCTTCAGTAAGGTAGTGTCATTGTACAATGAATTTTGTTGGCCAAACCAAGTCCAAATATTATGAAACTTTATAGGATTAAAGTAGAGATGTATAGCTTTACTTTGATATATAACATGCTAAATTTGGGTATGTACATTGGGAGATATTAATTATTAAATTTTAAGGTTGAAACTGGAATTGATTTTGGAATAGTATGGGAATTCATTGAATTCTGTAATTTTATGGTTATAGATGGTAGTGGTTCATATTTTTCCTATGTAAAGAACTTAAGCTTTTCATAGAACTTTGAGCCACTCATTTGGATTTTTATAG
This sequence comes from Inga leiocalycina, assembly GCA_963242795.1. Lineage (NCBI taxonomy): Eukaryota > Viridiplantae > Streptophyta > Magnoliopsida > Fabales > Fabaceae > Inga > Inga leiocalycina. Next base: position 50,071,914 of record OY725327.1, on the reverse strand, counting down.
ATTATGATTTTTGGAAGTTGAGCTAAGAAACAGAGGATTTCTAGGCCACGGCCAAAGTATTTCTTGGTCGCAGCCAAGACCCCTATTTCAGTACTTCACATTTTTTGAACAGTGTTGAGTGGTCTAGTTTTTCCTAACCCCGTAGGCATTTGTTTAGGCTTCCAATGACTACTTAAGTGGCTCAAACGATAACCAACAAAATGTGTTTAGAACAATACATTAATGAGTAATAACTCAATTCTTGTACATTTAGAATTTTAGGATATATCAATAGCCCGAGCCAGAACTAAAGTTTAAGATGAATCGATGAACCAAAAAAAGAGTCAATAGTAACTTTTCTTGCATATACTATGTGATTATTGTATGTTTATGTATGCCATCCTTTGTAACATGAGCATAGTGTCCTGGACACGCATATTATCTTAGTTGTAGTTTGTGACCCCAACGGAGGTGCAAGGTTAAGCCAAGGTTGGTGTGGGGTTAAGCCAGGATTAAACAGTCATTTGGCCTTAGACAGTATGCACACAACAGTCTATCATTTTGCATAACATGGTGTATGACATATTTCTTTTCACATTTATATGTCTGAAATGCATGTTACTACTGAGATTTGCTCGAATCTCACTCTTTTTTTCAAACTGGAAAATCTTACAGCTGAGGCTAGTGGTTCGAAGGGCAAGGTAGTGGCTACCGGTGCATAGGGTCCCGATTTGTATCAAAGCTACTATAGATATCTATGCTTGTAATTTTATTTCTATTGGACGCTTGCACATTTGTATGTATTTTTCAAACCTAGCGGGGATTTTCTTGTATTGTAAACAAGTACTTAATGTCAGTATGTTTTCACTATTTTTGTATGCCTTACAGAACTATGCACTTATTACTCTGGGAATATCAAAATGTTAAGGGGTTTGACAAACGACATTGCACACTCTTCCACTATTCATCATCTTCTTCATCAAGAGAGAGAGAATGCTATTGGGGGAAGCAAAACTCATATCATCTTGGAGCTCTTCTTGAGAAAGCTAATGGTGGTCCTCTAATAATTGTGAGTAGAAGAGTGAGGTTGTGGCCCTATATAGTAAGTTCAAAAACTTGTGTCTCATCAAATCCAAGTTTTGAACTTTAACATTCCAGCAATCCCACGAGACAAAAGTTCAAGCTTTAAACAAGCTCCTAGTATCTTACAAAGCCCCTCTGCACTAATTGAATGGTCGCCAATGTCAAGATGCTTTATATTAGGCATTGTGGAAGCATTTGCCATAGCTTCATCATTTCTTGGAGGTTCATCATCAACATCATCTCACAAATATAAATAGATCGGCCTAAATAGTACTTGCAACAGCTTGTAGTTATTTCCTATCAACCTCACGACTCTCTCTCTCTCTCTTGATGAAGAAGAAGATGAGTAGTGGAAGAGTGTGCAATGGCGTTCTCCTCTAATTCCATTCTTTTTTTTAAATTTAATTTTACTACTTAGCCACATAAGCTACAAAAAAATTACAGTTAGGTTGCCTAGTCATCAAGCTACATCAGCAAAATTAATAGTGATAGTGCCACATTACCATATTTAACACCGTTAAGGTGATTATTAAAGTATAGGGACTAACATTTTAGATAGAAGGAAACCTGAGGAACCCAAACCAAAATAAGGGCAAATTATAAGGATCAAATAGTATATTAACCCTAATAATTAAATTATAGAAGCATCACTCAACACTGAGTGCCTTACCAAGTAACTCAAGAAACTTAAAGTTAGAAATCTTACTCCCAAACATGCCTCTGTATGATGATCTTGGCTTAAGGGAGGTTAGTTGTTTAGTGTTTTGTGGTGAGGTTCATGAGAGTCATGGTGTTTGAGATGATTTGGTAATGAGAAAGTGATGAGAATTAGACTAATGGCCTTGTAGCCTAATGATATAGATGCTCCCCACTCTCATTTGTAACTCAGGTTGTTAATGCCTGTCCTTATAACTCAAAGTGATGAGAATTGGTTCTAATACTAATTGATGTAAAATAGTGGAGGAGAAGGGGGGAGAGGGAAGAAGAGTAGATAGAAAGAGAATTAAAGAGGGAGGAGATTAAAACTCAGAGAAGGAAACTCAATATTCAATTTAATACCATTCAAAGGCCTACAAATGAATGTTGAAGTCTATTTATAAGTCTTAACCTAACCATAAAAATTAAATGAAAAAAAATCCTAAGAGTTAAATGCAAATATTTTGGCATATTCTTGAATAAGAAAAAAATCACAAGAAATAAAAAATATTCCAATTCTAATTCGTCAAATCTCTAATATCCTTTCAAATCTCCCTTTTGTTTTCTTTTTCATATTTCTATCAGTCACATCCTTATAAAGGAAGGCAGGGTGGGTGAGAGTGGTAAGAAAACAAAGAAACCTATATTAAGGAAAATAAAGAGAGAAAAGTAATCAATCGGTGAAAAGATAGCAATAATAAAGAGAGCGATACAGAGATCACCAAAAAGGAAGGGAAAATGGAAAATAAGATAGAATGATGTTAGATCATGCCGTGTGCATTTTTCATTTATATACTCCCTCTATCAGTCCTTATATATGAACTATTTGAGGAGTTGATCTTGGTTTTAAATATAAGTAATTTTTTATATTTGTAATATTTTTCTGATTTACCCCTATTGATGTTCTCTCAATAATAATTAAGGAGAAGAGAAAGGAGTGAATTGAGATAGATGATTTGGGTGTTTTAGGAATCATGTTAGTTTTTGTCTTCAAAAGGAATACTTAAGTTGGTGATAAGCATGATTTATAATCACTTTTAGTTATTAGTCCATATTGATGGAGGTTTGAATAGGGGATAAGTGTATAAGGAGTTATTTGGTGGATAGAGTTTCTTCAAAATGTCAAATATGGAGATTGGAGAGAGTACTCAACTTTTGTCTAAGGCAAGAAGGTAAACATGCATCTAGTCAAACACTACTTCTATACTAAATTTCCAAATTTCTTTTATCAAATTATCTAAGCGGTCCATCGTCAAACCTTGATTCCATTCATAGTTCTCCTTCCAGTCATTAATATAAAATATATTTACTAATTTGATTAGATTAAGGAAGTTAGTTAATATGACATATATTTTTTGAAACACCATGTCATCTTCCTTAATTCCATCATTCCCTCTCCTGCTTGATTATTGTTAAGGTAGCGTCAATAAGGATAAATTAAGAAAATATTTACAAATATAAAAAATATATCTTATATTTACAACAAATATTAACTTCCCAAATATGTCTTAGATTAAGGATTGGAGGGAGTAATTTTTATTAGGGGCATTCTGTAGAGAGGAAGCAGATGCATTTGAAGAGATGAAATAAAATGTGTATGCCCATTTATAAAGAAGAAGGGATGGGTTCACCAAAAGAATGATCATTATTGGTTAAAAATCTCTAGAGATTGGGTGATTTGAATAGTGGTTCTTCATGAAGCAGGTAATAGGAGGAAAAATATTTTTGAAAAAGGAAGGACATTTTCAAAGTTGGACTAGGGATTGCCCTGGTAATGGTGAGGAATTATGAAATCTAAGGATTTGCTTGAGCCTTTTCTTAGGTGGTGCGTAGGTTTTAGCAAAAATAATTCAATCAACCGCCATTTATGGGGGCCCATGTTGTCTTCTTCATCATACAGGGTTCGCATGGTGTTTTATTTAATGGAGCATTACCAAGAGCAATGAGATTTGGGGATTTGTAGTCAACTGTATTCACCAAAGACTTGTAAGGAAATATTGCCAAAAAAAATATGTTTCCTTGGCAATTTTGATAATTGATTTGTAATCTGTATGTCAATGGAAGCTACTAAGTGAAAAAGGCATATGGGTTGGCTGCACAAGGGGTTGATTTGAAAGATCCCCCACACATTTAGGAGGTTCTCTGGAAAATATATATATATATATATATATCTCTTGTCTAAGATGATATTTTTGGTATGGAAATTCTTAACTTTACAATTTTAGTGGTGGGAAAGATTTTACAAACTTGAGCATCATCACATAGGTAATTTTCCTTTTCCCTTATGTGGTTTATGTGAAGAGACCATAGGCTACCTCTTTTAGTGATTAATGTTTTTTTGCTTTGCATATCTTTTGTAGAGTTTTGCGAATACCTGGAGTAAAGTTTGTTCTCTCAAGATGCCTACACGAATCCGATCACGATGGCAGATTCTGGCTATAACACACAACAAATACATTGGAGGAAGAGAAAGTATTTAAGAGAGACCGGAGAGAGTTTATGTCTGTGAAGTTAAAAGAATATGTCATTATAGAATAATTGACTTCCCATGTATTATATTAGTTTCTACGAAACCTCTCTAGTAACTCACGTTTGGAAACTATTCTCACCAATCTTTTTGAATTGAGTGGAGAATATTACACATATGTGCCCCAAGAATCTACATATTTTATTTTAACCCCAAGACCAATGGGTTTGGGCCTAATCCACCAAGGGAGAACCAAGTCCATTTTTCAACATCTCCCACTCTTATTTGGTGGATTAGATATCACGGGCCTCATCTTTCTTTCTCTCTCTCTTCCTTCTTTCATTCTAGGTGCTTTGCCATGACCGTATAGTCATGACATCTCCTAGATGCCAATACTAGAAATCCTTTCCTTAAGAACAGCACAAGACAACCTTTCTTTGTGTAGCTTGAATTTCATATTATGCCTCATATGTCCTAGATTTACCGATATACACTTTCACATGGTTCATCTAATCCCTCTCAAGTCAAGAAATTAGATTGTCTTCTTATATGCATGGTATGCATACTTATAAAATTTCCCAAATTAATATCATAAGGGACATGTCTCAAACACCAGCATAGGTGTGTATATTTCAAGTAATCTTCCTTTAGCCCATATATCATTTTGACATGCGTCAACCGCTTTCCTAACATAATACCTTAGATCGTATCTCTTATGATCATAGGACATATGTTAATAGCAACCACTGAAGCATACCTCCATGGTATTGTCAAAGTCAAAGGACACCATAGAAGTGTTTAACCTTCTTAGGACTCACACATCAATGAAGCAGGGATCCATTCACTTACTTCCCATTAGTGGTTCTTTAGCATATGTGGTATGTAACCCCCCTCATCAAGGCCGTGATTAATGTTTAAATGCATTTCATAATGGAATGAGAGATCCAGGGTAATTAAACACTTTTAAAACATTTGTACAAATAGATCTCTATTCATTCATTCTTAAAATCAATATGCCTATTCGGTTTGTCACATGTATAATATCAGAGTATAAGTACAATTCCCGATGTTCACCCTGGATAAAATCCAAAATATTGTTTAGTGCATCTGTAACCCCCTCACCGTAATTACATCCGGATTACGAAATTTACGGGAAATAGAGACCAATAAAACAAAATAGCCATTTATGATCCCTCATCCAAGAGATGGGATATTTCAAAATTAGTTCTAAAACATACTTAATCCTGGTCTCACATTCACGTGCGGATATAATTACCAGAGCGATCAAATCACATAAGAAATATCAGAGTGCGGAAACCAAAATCCCGGCAAACCCCGGGTTACTTACATAAATAACTTGGGTTTAAGATTTCCCAACTATGGGGATTACATAACCAAAATAATCATTTACATTCTTATGTACACTTGATAACCCCAACTCCAAAACTATGATAACCAACTACCACTTAGATCTCGGAGTAAGCCTAACTACTCCTGGTTGTCCACTTCCCTTTCGAGCCACTCGCCCTGTCTGAAAAGGTTAGTCATATGGAAGGGGTGAGATTCTAAAGAATCCCAGTAGTAACAACAATTTCATACCACATGCAATCACAGAATATGCACACCAATCATCTCATACAGCAACACAAGTCACTCCACCCTCATCCCCTTTTACCGCCGGGAAGGCCTACGACCTTTACCCGAACCGTTGTTAGCGACTCAGGGACTATTGGCATGGCAGTGTATACAAATAGCCACACGGCTCAAATATAGCCTTTCGGCTTTCACAAATGGCCCGTCGGCCTTCACAAATAGCCTTTCGGCCCACATATATACATATATCACACCCTAACCTCATCCCCTTTTACCGCCGGGAAGGCATACAACCTTCACCCGAACCGTTATTAGCGACTCAGGGACTATTGGCATAGCGGTGCTTCCACAATTTCACTTAGGCACATATATGACACCCTAACCTCATCCCCTTTTACCGCCGGGAAGGCATACGACCTTCACCCGAACCGTTATTAGCGACTCAGGGACTATTGGCATAGCGGTGCTTCCACAGTTTTCACAACACTTGCAACATACAATACTCATTTCAAAACAATGACATAATATACATACAATGTATCACACAAGGTATAAAGAAAGAGTCACTACCTGTATCTTTCCTGACTGGCTCCGGCACCGTGGCCTCACGAGGGCGACAGATGTCAAATCCTATATCAATTAGGGACAACCAATCAATCTCTTTTCCATATGTATATTTCAATAATACTCTAAGTTGGTTATCATTTAGGACTCTTTATGTAACTATTAGAGGCCTAAACATATGCCTAAAGGGTTGGAAGACACTACCCAAAAGACCCCTTACTCGAAGGCAAAACACTGATTTTTGACTGTTTCACTCGAGCACAGTACGGACATCACTCGAGCACAAGAGAGAGTGAGATTGCGAGTGAGCACCCGAGAGCACAAAGAAACTTTCAGGAACTGGCTCACTCGAGCACGCTGAACCTCACTCGAGCACAAGGCCAAATGCCTCACTCGAGCACCCGCGAGTGAAGTTCAGGAAGTGAGGACCCGAGAGCACACAAAGCTCTCCAAGACCCAGATCACTCGAGCACAACCACATGCACTCGAGCACACACCTCACACCCGCGAGTGAGAAGGCACACTCGAGCACCTTACTCGCGAGTGAGAACCCGAAAGCACAACTCCCACCTGAAGCACAATCTCACTTGAGCATGATCCCTAGTGCTCGGGTGAGAAGGCTATGCTCGCAAGTGTCAGAGCACACTCGTGGCATCCACCAGCAAGTGAAGACCCGAAAGAAACCCTTCACTCTGAACTCACACCATCACTCGAGCAGACCATGCTCACTCGAGCATGTTCTTCGCTCACTCGAGCACAAAGCGATGTGCTCGAGCATTGCTCATAAAACCCAGGTGAACTCGAAGCACAAAGGGAAAAACTCACGCATCACTCGAGCACGTTCTTCCTTTGCTCGATTGATGTGCATCAGAGACCCAAAACGCAGCTAAAAACCAGAAACACCAGATGGTCAATTTCACTCCCAAATGGTTCCCAAATTCCTCCCAATGCTCATACACTCTAAGCATTAACTAGGGAACATATTGGCCACTTTAAAAACACTCCAAAAACAATTTAACCACAATAATTCACTAAGGTCTCTATGATACACATTCTCCAAATTTCCCTTAACACATTTCCAACATTCCAGATTATTTCCAATAATCAAATAACTCAACAATAAGCCATTTCCAACATCTAACACAATGAAACTCCTAAAATCCACATTTGGCACAACTAGGGCAAATTTTCCAGATTTTACCAACTCAGCCAAAAATCATAAACAATATATCCAAATGCTCTAAATGCCTATCTCTTTACTTTGCCCAATCCAGAATCTTGATTCTTCAACTTCCAATTTCGACCAATTCACAAATCAACACTATTTCGAGATTCTGAAATTACCACAATGTAGCTCTCAATGAGATACACAATATTAGAGAAGAGGATTAAGGCATTAGAGGATCATAACTCACCAAGGTTCAAGCTTTCCTTCTTCCTCTTCTTGCCTCAAGGTCACCGGAAATGGAGGAGAAAGAGAGAGAAAATGGTGAGGTACGGAGGAGAAGAGGAGAAAAGTGCCATTTTGTACTCTAGTGACACATCCAATGGCCACCATCATGCCACTTGTCACCATCTACACAATTCCCTCTATGAGCTCACATAGACATAAAGCGTAGGATTCCGACCCACGGTCAAGGAATCACAACCCTTGATCTTAACTACCACATGTATTTATTCCAAAATTCTCATTACATAAATTCCAATAATGCTTAATTTCACTAATTACAACAATTATCAGAGTCATTAGCCCTAATCACAAATCGGGATATTACAGCATCATTGTCCACCTTAATATCTACACCGAGGATTACATAAAACTATAATACTATAAGCTATTCAATATGTACATTTGTCTAAAATGATAACCAGTTCAAAACCAAAAGAAACTAACTAAAACTATCACTAGCAGTCCTAATCGTCCTTGCTCACTTGTTTGTTTCTCGATCTGCTTACCCTGTCTAAAAATGTTATTTGGAAAGAGTGGGATTCAAAAGAATCCCATAGTAACAGTTTACAAATATGATGCATATAAACAAAGCAAGTAAACATATATCACAATGCAACAATCAATATTTGAGGCCGGGCACACTGCCATGTTCCCTTCACTGTATACAAGGTCGGGCTTTTGCCACATCCCCTCACTGTATCTGTATTCAAGGCCAGGCTTTCACCATGTCCTATCAACTGTATCTGTATTCGATATCGGGCTTACGCCACATTCCCTTCACTGTATCTGATTCAAGGCCGGGCTTTCGCCACGTTTCCCTCACTGTATTCAATGACTAATGCATACAAGCAATGCAATATACATGTAATAGGATAAAGTGTCACAACCTTGGTCTTTCTGCTCTTGATCAGGTACAGGCCTTCTTTGCTCCAGCAAAATATCGAATCCTAAAGTCATAATCAATGGCGATGCATTACCACTTAGTCCAATACTCAATATCTTCACAATACTTAAATTGGTTATCATTATTGCCTCTTAAGTACGCATAAATGCCTCTAATAAAAGCCCTAAAGGGTTGAAAGAACTACCCCAGGGATCCCCTTTTGGAAACACAAACACTGATATTTTTCACTGTTCCACTCGAGTGAAGATGGCCTCACTCGAGTGATGGGTCACTGACACTCGAGTGATGGTACGGTTTGCACTCAGGTATCTGAGAGTGAAGCATAGCGAGTGAGCACCCGAACTTTTCAGAGAACAAAAACACTCGAGCATAAAAGAGAGCACTCAAGTACTGACCTTTGCACTCGAGTGACACTAAATTCTTGCGAGTGTTAAGATACACTCTTGAACTATACCCGTGAGTGACAACCCGAGAGGCAGGTTTAGGGTGTCAAATACACCCTCACTCGAGTGGAACCCAACCTCACCCGAGTAAAGTTCATCCCTCACTCAAGTGAACCTTAGATCACTCGAGTGATCTTATCAGAACCCAGAAAACGCAAAAATAATGACAGTTTTCCAGAATTTTTACCCAAAGCTACCAATAGACCCAAAACCTCAACCAAAGCTACTCCAGCATAAAAACACCCAAGGAATCCAATGGAAGTGTCAAAACTATCAAAAGCCTACTCCATTATCATGCTTTGGTCTTAGGTAACATTAAATACTAAATTTCCAAACTCAATCATTTCATCCCAAATCAATCCTATCTATCCATATACATTCCAAACATACCATTTCCATGCCAATAACATGCCAAACTTCCCATTAGCCTTCATTTTCAAAAATAGGCAAAAATTTCCAGAAATCCAATGTTAATCCATTTGGCATAAAACTTAGATAGATAGGTTTCTTTAACTTACCTCAACAACTTCCTTAAAAGGACTTTTTGATTCTCCAACTTTTAAAATTCCTTGAGATCACAAATCAACACCAATGGACAAGCTATAACCATAAAAATAAAGATCATTACTCAAGGAACAATTTTAGAGAAGTGAGTTTGAGCATTTGAGATCATTTTCCCTTACATTTTTAAGCTTTTCTTCCTTCCCTTTTGGTCTTCAATCGAGCTGGAATGAGGAAAGAAGAGAGAGAACGAGAGAGATGAGAGTAAGGAAGAGTGAAGAGATAAAAAAAAAATCATACTCCCTCCCACCTTACTTGTTTAGCGCACAAAGAGGGAAGATAAGAGAGAGAAATATTTTTTTATTGTATTTGACTTTTCTTAATACTCTTCCCACATGTGAGCTTGCCAAGTGTTCTGTGGTCATTGGTTCCCATAGAGTAAACACTCAATTAGCCCCTCTAATCCATCCATTAGTCATTTAATCACACTTCTCATTTTTTCTCTTAGTAATTAATTTCTCTACTAATCACTATCTTATGACCAATAATTTCATTCTAATCCATAATTATATTCTCAATAATCAATATTAGCCCTTAATCAAAATTCAGGGTGTTACATGGTATGAATCATATCCTATGGTGTTACTCTTACACTATAAGAGCTTACATCATTTTGAATCTCATCATTAACACCATACAGACATAGGTTTATATACTCTCAATATCTAAAGCCAAATTCTTCTACTCTACTTATCTCTCATGACGTTAATGTTTAAGAATTTGTTGTCTGGCTACAGGAATCATGGAAGCGGTCATCCATGATTTGATCCATATTTATATTTATCCATTGGATTTCATCTTAACATGCTACAACCTTGTTGAGGTGACACAGTTTGTATTTCTTCTCTGCCATCTCAGCATTCTTGTTGCTTTACTTGTGAACACAATTGTCTTATCTTTGCATACTATTCCTAAGGATTGAAGGTGGTTGCTCAGGTGAGAGAGACAACCTCATTTGCCTATATGACATACTACACTATTTAGAAATATGGTTTTTACATCTATCTGATGTAGTTCTTTATCTATTCTATTCAATATTGCCAAAATAAGTCTTATAGAATTGAAAAGTACAACAGGTGAGAAGGTATCCTTGTAATTTATACCTTCCTGTTGCATGTAACCCTTTGCAACCAATTAAGCCCTATATTTGTCTATTGATCCATCCACTTTTCCATTTACTTTAAGAACCCATTTGTTCTTAATGACTTTTTTCCTTTTGGTAGATCAATTAGTTTCCAAACCTGATTCCTTTTCATTGAATCAATTTCCTCTTCCCTTCATCCTTAGCAGGGCCTGATAAGGCTCCTTGTATAAAACGTGGCTCATCATATCCTTCTAGAGTAACAATAGATGGCTCTTCCTTTATTGTGAAGCATCTCCTGAGTACATTTTACCTATCAATCCTTCTTACGGGAACTCCTTGTCTCTTTTACTTCTCTTGTCTAGGCCATTATAAAGACCTTTTTAAGCTCCTACTCAAGTCCTTGTATTGAGATTATTCATGATCATTACTTTGTTCCATACTACCTTGTTCTTGTGTCTCATAAAGGGATACTATATAATCAATCTCTCCCCTGCTAAAAAATTCATTTTCTAGAAACACGGTATCTTTCGATTCAATTTCAATCATAGTTTTATCTTAGTTTTCACTTATGAAAACATATCCTTTTGATTGCTTGGAGTATTTCATAAAGATACACTTCTTTCCTCTAGGATCGAACTTTCCATACTTATGGGAATCATTATGAATGTATGCAGTTGACCCCCATGGTCTAAGGATGCTTATATCCAGCTTGCGTTTTGTCCATAACTCATAGGGTGTGAAAACGACTGATTTTGAGAGCACACAGTTAAGAATGAAGGCAACAATCAATAAAGCATCAATCCAATATAAATTAGCAAATTTTCTTGAGCTATCATTGACCTAACCGTGTCTAGAAGAGTTCTATTTCTTCTTTTTGCAACTCTATTTTGTTGTGAAGTGCTAGGAATAGTTAATTGCCTAATCATCCTTTTTTTCTTCCCAGAGCTCTTTGAACTGATCAGACAAGTATTCACAACCTCGATCAGTACATAAGACTTTAATTTTACAGTCTGTTTAACTCTCTACTTCATTCATGTATTATTTAAAGCACTCAAGAGCCTTAAACTTGTGAGAGATCAAATAAACAGGACTATATCGTGAAAAGTCATCAATAAAGGTAATAAAATACTATGATCTATTTCTTTACCTCACACTCATTGGACCACTGATATCATAATGGATTGATTGTAATGGATTCTCAGTTCTAGTTCCCTTACCGAAAGGTTTTCTAGTTGCCTTAGCAGCTAGACAATTTTTGCATAAGGACATTTCTATATTTGAAATTTCACCTAGTAAACCCTCTTTATCTAGTTTAATTATTCTATTTTGGTTCATGTGTCCTAGTCTAGCATGTCATATATTCATATCAATAGTTACATTGGGGAAAGTAACGAAATAGTCATGTGCATAGAATCACCAACAATATCCATAACAAAGAACTTCTTAAAAAGGAAACCTAACCCATAAAAGGTTTGTTGCTAAAAATGTCTGCAACTTTGCCATGAAAGTTTTCATCAAACCCATAATCTAAAAGATAAAGAATTGAAACTTAATTCTGTCTAATGTCGGGTGCATTAAGAACATCATGTAGGATCAAAGTCTTCCCGCCATGCAAAGCTAATTTGCAAGTGCCAATTCCTTTGACTTTTATCTTTGCATTATATCCCACGTAAAGCCATTTGCTTAGATGCAGCAACTGACACTATTCTACAAAGGATCCCCAATCCCTCGTCATATGGTCTGATGAGAACGAATCCAAAATCCAAGAAGAACATTAGGTTCTGTTAGAAAGTTAGTACTTAAAACTAAAGAAATATTTGAATTCATGCAATTCACTAATACCTTTTCACAATCATTTCGCTTGGTACAACCTTGTGTACAGTGACCTATTTTAAGGTAGGAATAACATTTGACCTTATTTAGGTCAACTTTCTTCTTATTGTCCTTCTTTCCTTTCTTCTTGAATTGCTTTCTACCGTTTTTGAATTTAAGGCCATCCTTCTTGCCTTTCTTCTAAAATTTATTACCCTTCTTGGAGTCAAGCTTTGTATTAGAAGGATTAGCATTCTTAGTGTAGTAGGATTGTATAGGGGCCTTTTATGCCTCCAAGCGTTCATCCTCAAGCTCAAGGTGTTTCACTACATCATCAAAAGTGATGATGTTGTCATTATGAATCAAGTTCATTTTCATGTGCTCCCAACTAAAAGGGAGTGATCTGATCATAGCTTGAACTTGTTGTTCATCAGTCAAATTATGCCTAGCTTCTTGAAGTTCTCTAATCATATTTGACATCTCTCTCAAATACTGCTTCATAGGAATATGCCCTTTAAGTTTGTAGGTGTCAAACTTGATTGTTAGCCTTCTAAGCTTAGTGGTTGATATAACATCGTATCTATCTATGAATGTAGCCCACATGGCCTGTGTAATTTGGTATTTCTCATATTGGCACATCAGGTCATTTTCTAAGGTGCTCAATAAGGTGATTTTCGCAATGTTCTTCTTCTTTTTCCAGCCTGGTAAGCTTCTAGGTTTCTCTTGTATTAGGCTATAGTTCTAGCTTCAGGTTCCACCAAAATAGTGGTCGGTGGCTCAACAGCCTCATGTTCCCCCAAAATGTACTGCACCTTACAGTACCAAATGTCCTAGTTGTCATCATTCAATTTCTCCCCTTATTCAGTTAAGTAATGATGCCTTTCATTGCCATTTGTCAATTCTGTGATAATGTTTTCCCACATTTAGAAACATTGTTCTCTTTAAGAGAACTTAACCAACAATTATATAGCACAATGCAGTATATAATGTCTGTACTTATATCATTATTGACCAGAAAATAATTACATTACTAGATCCATGATAAGGGGAATATGTTTGTACATCCTATATTATATATACTAGCAAATTTACTATTTTCTACCAAGAACTTGATATAAGCACTTTAAATAATTCATCAACTTTTAGAAGCCTGGCCTTCTAAAAGCTCCCACTTATCAATGTTGTATGGTATCATATCGCATGATAAAAATAACATTAACTAAAATATATTTCATATCATTAAAAGTACCATGTCAATACATAAAAGATACTAATGACAATACATAGAGTCATTTTCTCAAGACAAAAAACATTAGGAAAGTAAAAACATAAATGCATTAATTAAATGTCCGAACAATAGTAGTCAACAATGGCTTTTCTTAGTTTTCTAAAAAGGTTGATTTTTTTCAGTATGAATTTTGTTGTTCTTTTCATAGCATCAACCCAATAGACAGTTAAGGGGAAGATGCCTCTTGCTTTTACACCTCTACGATATTTCATCATTATGCTCACATAGAACTCTACACTTCTTTTGTTAGTTATGCTCTGTTCATAGTTCCTAATATAATAATTGAATATATAATTTTTATATTCTTTATTCTTGCTATTTTATTTGTATCACATTCTGGTATCTTCTCAGCCATACCAGGAGAGTAGGGTTAGTCAACCTCTTCATCTAAATTTTAAGGTTCATCAGGACAAGAGGGTTCATACTTTGGTCCAGAATCATAATAGACCACTTAATTGTAATACGCTACGTAATACCCCAAGTTTTGGGACTAGAGGCTTGGGAATAAACTTGAAGGAAATGAACTACTAAGCTCCGATTTAGTAGATGTCCCAAATCTATTCTTTAATGTCTCTTATATCTTTAGGGCATTAAAGAAAATAAAATGGTGAATTTTGAAGAAAGTGATTATGCTTCCAGTGAAATCGCTTATGAGGCAGTAAGCTTGTCATGTGATTTTGTATGACCAAATGATAAGTAAAAATTATGAAATTTTATAGGATGAAAGTAGACATCCTGAGGTTTAATTTGATAGGTTATATGAATCATTTAAAGCTATATACAAAAAGATATGAATTTTTGAATTTAGCCAAAAAAAACTAGAAAGTTTCTGGAATAGCAGGCAAAGATTAAATTCTGGGATTTATTAAAACTAGACTGAATAAGGGTTTTATAGCCTTTAGAATCACTCCAATTCAATTTTTCTAGAATTAGTTATGATTTTTCAGAGTTGGACGAAAAATCTGCCAGAATTTTCCTTAAATCTGAAATTTTGGAAATTAATAAATAATTAAAGGATGACATAAGCATTATAATATCTCATCATTCTCCCTATTCAAGCCTCATTTCAGACGCTATTCTAGTAGCCAAGAGAGAGAAAGAGTTGAGAGATTTGAGAGAGAGAGAATGAAGAAATCACGCGAGATAGGTCAATTTCTTTGGCGAATTCGTACCTAACGCGTATAACCTTTTTTCTAAGCTTCTCTTTCATGTATTGTAAGGTGTTGAAAGCACAAATTTGGGTATTTTAAGGCTAAGGCTTTTAGCCATTTTGAGAAAAGACAGAGGGAGCTTGAGGTAACTTCTAAACCTTCGTATATTGCTTGTTTTGGCTGTTATGGGCAGTTTAATCGGTGAAATTTAGCCGAATTACCGTTGGTTTTAAATTTTGGAAATAGGTTTCCTTAGGGGTTATGCTACCCAAAATTGGTACTAAATGGTAGTTGTAACCTAATGTAATAGTTAATAAAGTGGTTAGAAGAAGAAAGGAACGCGGTTACAGAGCCGAAATTGCAAAACCCCAATTTTCCCCGGAGAATCCATAAGTTTAAGCCATCTCTAGTTAGGGGTCTTAAAGTAAGATTTTCAATGATTTGATGATTCCATTATGTTCAGGAGGGAAAATTAGGTGTGATTAGAATTTGTCACTTCTTCGGAAAAGATTGAAAAAACATAATTACGAAAACACCCCTGAAACCCTTAAAGTGGGGCTACCAAGGGCAATTTCATCTTTTGGCAGTGGATTTGGCAATTCCGAGTCCAGAATTGGATTCCTTGGGAGAAAATATGTCATAATAGCCCTAGTCAAAATTTCAGGAAAAGTACAGTCAGATCGGGTACGTCGGGGCCAAGCTGGGGGTCCCTAGGGGCAATTTAGTAATTTTTCAATATAAACTCTTATAACCCCCAAAAACACTATGAAAGTTTCTAACTGGTACATATGGAATCGTGGGACAGAGTTGGGAGCTTGAGTTGCTGGCAATGAAATCAAGGAGAAAAGATTGGAGGTAGGGAACTTACCTCTCCTGCGTGTATTTGATATTTGTGCTGGTGTGTTAATGCATGTTATTGCTTTGCTTGATTATGTGAAACATATATGAATGATTGAAGCTCTATTTCTATATATGCTATGGCCATAAGTATGTAGTTTGAAACATTGAGCATACAGATATGTCATTGTGTGAGCATGAGTTATGTAATGCAAGCATGTCATGCATTAAGAACTTATCTTACATACATATTGTACTATTTGCCTATTGAGATTCTCCCGAATCTCACCCTCTCCTACCAACAATTTAGATAGGAGAGGATAGAAGATATGCTAAGAACAAATAAGAAAACCGTACGAGGGATTGCAGTGGCGGACCAAAGATGGGAAGATGTCTCCGTTTCACTGGGACGGCTTTAGACACCCTAGTAGCCCTGTGTGGCTACAGTGATGGTAATTATTATGTACGAACCCCTATGGGAAATTTCTGTAATCATGTATATATTATCAGTATATTATGTTATTATTGTGTTACCCACCGAACCGCATATTGCTTTCCGCGAATACTCTGTTAAAGGTGAAATTAAGATAAGGGTGTGATGTAATGCCCCAAATTTTGATTAAGGGCTAATGACAATTATTATGGATAATTGTGAATTTAAATTGGATCTATTAAGTGTTTTGTGGAAATTTTAATTAATATGCCATAAGTGGTGGAAAATTGAAAGAATGGAATTATTGGCCACAAGTTAGTGATTAAGGGAAAATTAATTACTAACTAAGAAAAATGAGAAAGTAATTAAATGGCTAATGGAGGGATTAGAGTAGCTAATTGGGTGTTTGCTTTATGGGAACCAATGAAGATGTGACACTTGGCAAGCCTACATGTGGAAAGAGTGAGGGAAAGGTCAAAGTGAATTTTAAAATGTTTTCTCTCTCATTCTCTCCTCTCTTTTTTGACTGCAGTATGGGGGAGGGAGAATTATCATCTTTTCTTCATCTCTCACACTCCATCTCTTCTTCTTCTTCTTCTTCTCTCTCTCTCATTTCGGTGCCATTTTTGGCCAAGGAAGAAGAAGAAAAAGCTTTTGATTAAGGTAAGCAAATGGCTTCTATTGTTCAAACTCATTTCATTAATGTTGATCCTTAGAGTGAGAGCTTCATTTTGATGTCTATAGTGTGCCCATTGGTGTTGATTTGTGCCCACACAAAATTTTGGAGGTTGGTGAACCAAGAAATCTCTTTGGCAAAGTGAAAGAGGTAAGTGAGACTAATCTATCTATCTAAGTATTATGCTAAATGATTAAGATTTCAATATATGGAATTTTGGCCTGTTTTTTGTTGGAATAAAGGCATTAGTAGTTTGGCAAGTTATTGGTATAGAAATGGGTGTTTTGGTATGAGTTTTGGATAGATAGATTGATTTGGGATGGGAATGGTATGTTTGGATGATTTTGGAATTTGGATGATTATGTTGCTCAAAACTAAAGCATGATAATGGAGTAGGATTTTGATAATTTTCATGATTCCATTGAATTGTTTGGATGTTTTTGTGTAAGAGTAGCCTTGGTAGAAGTTTTGGGTCCATTGGGACATTTGGGCAAGTGTTAGGAAATATAGTCAGTTTTGCTGCGTTTTCTGGTTTCTGACAAAATTACTCGAGTGAGAGTGAGTTCAATCGAGTAAGGGATAACATCACTCGAGTAGTGATGAGTTCTACTCGAGTGCGGTAGTGCAAACTTCCTTTCTGCTCTTTGTGTTCTTGTTGCACTTCCGTGGTCAAAGGCAAGTGTTGTCTCACTTGCAAGTGTGGTGGGACATCACTCGAGTGAGATTCCTATCACTCGAGTGCAAGTGTATTTGACACCAAGGACTTGTCTCTCGGGTTGTCACTCGCGGTTATGGTGTAAGAGTGTGCCTTCTTACTCGCGGGTATGTGGTACTCACTCAAGTTCAATGAGCTGTGCTCGAGTGGTCCTTATCCTTAAGAAATTTTGTGCTCTTAGGTCTTTACTTTCTGTGCTTTACTTCCTAATGCTCGAGTGAGCATTTGGCTATCACTCTAGTGTTGCTTTCTGTGCTCGAGTGTTCTTGTCTCTAAAAAGTTTCTTGTGCTCTCGGGTATTCACTTGCTGTTGTTCACTCTCTAGTACCCGAGTATTAACCGTACTATCACTCGAGTAAGGTCTCCTTCACTTGAGTATCCGTACAATATCACTCGAGTGAGGCCAAACTAAGTGTTAAGAAGTCATTGAGAATTGGAATAGAGAATTGACACTTCATCCCAAATTATGAATATATGATTTGACATTTACCCTATTCGGGCGAAACCTGTGCCAGGACACGCCCGGAAGGATCAAGGTAGTGACTCTTCTCTCATGTTGTGTATGATACTTGGTATGCATGTTTATCATTGTGAAAGTGTTATCGGCCATATGGCATTACATGGCGAGCAGTTTAGCGTGAGCCGTCGTAGGGGGTATTGCTCATGATACCTACCTCGACCGTTGTATGTGCCGTTGTAAGTGTCGAGGTTGCATTATGGAATCATGGATACTTGTTTAAGTATTTAGCCCGTGGGGCTGCGTGTTGTGAAATGTTTTATATAGATCCTAGCTGTGGTGATATATGTGATATATTCATGTGGATGTGCAATACAACAAGCAGTTCAGCGTGAGACGTCGTAGGAGGGCGATGCCCATGATACCAACCCCAGCCGTTGCAACTGTTGTTGTGATTGCTGTGTGTTGTATAGGTGATTTACTTTCATGCTTTGATGTTGTGCATATTATGAGTGATTTGTTACTACAGGGATTCCTTAGAATCTTACTCTCCTAAAAACAAATTTTAGACGGGGCTGAAGGATGTAAAGGAAAGCAGGCGACGAAGAGTGGTTAGAGCTCCTGGCTAGGAGTTTTATTTTGGAAAATTGGTTATCATTTTGTAAACCATTTGGACATATTTTTGTTGGGAATTACTTGTACATAGTGGATTGTATTTGTGTAATCCCCAATTATGGGAAACTCTATAGGCAATTGTGCCTTATAGACCCTTAATTAGTTAATGGAACCCGAATGGGTCAGGAATTTACATTGTACTGTGATATGTATAAATGAAATCAACCTGTACAGGCCATTTATGTATTGAAATGTGAATATGAGACCGTTGAGAACATGTTTTGTAAAATTTTTTTAAAAAACCCCGATTTTGTGAAATTTACTTTCTTAAGTCCCAAATTGTCTTTGGTCTCTAATTCTACCTTAATTACGTGTTTATAAACGTGAATCTCGGCCTTAATCGTGAAGGGGGTTACATTTGTGGTATCAGAGCAGTAGTTCCTGGCAAGGGTAGAATTTGCTTGGATAGCTCCCTTAGTTGGCCTTAGTTCTTTGGCTTAAGGTGCTTGATAATTGATAATGGTTGATTGTATACACATTGATATTTCTGCTGGTTGGGGATATATCTATGTCTTATGGATTATATGCATACATTGCTATGGTACTGACGTGTGAATCATTAGTAGAGAGACTAAAGGACAAAATGGTTTACCTTAGAGTCAGGCAAGAAGATCCAGAGGTGGAGGAGTTGAATGACAATCCACCTGACCCAATGCGAGAACTGATGGATTTAGTAAGAGAACAACGAGTTATGATCATTGAGTTGAGAGAAAGGAAAGGGCCAAGAGTAATGAGGAAAGGGCCCAGTCAACTCATGAGGAGCTCAAGTAGAGACTCATCAAGAGGAGACAGCTAAGGGGTCCAATCGGTCTCATGAATCCCCACCTCACTCGGTGCCCAATAAAGAATCCTAAGGGGTGCCGGGTCAAGAGGAAAGAGACTTGCAATACTGAGTCTCTAAGTTTTGCAAGCATCTACCTCCAGTGTTCAAGGGGAGGTTTGAGCCCCAAGTTGTTGAGGACTGGTTGAACCATTTAGAGAAGATTTTTGAGGTCCTCGAGTGCTCTACGGAGGTTAAGGTAAAGCTGGCTGTGTATAAGATTAAAGGGGATGCAGATCGGTGGCGGCGGAATATTGCCATGATACTTTAAAGCTGAAATGTGCCATTGACTTGGGAGGTATTCCAAGAAAAGTTTAATGAGAAGTACTTCCCCAAGTCGGTGAGGTTGGAAAAAGAGTCTGAGTTCCTGGTATCAAGCAGGGGGATATGGATAATTTTGATGAGTATCTTTCTCGCTTCATCCGGCTATCTCGGTACTCTACATATATCCGAGATAGGGATGATGAGGAGTGGAGCTCCGATATGCTTATTAGGGGCTTGAGGCGTGAACTGAAGAAGAGATTAGCTACTTACCTGTTTACTAACTTCAACAAAGCGGTGAAGCAGTGTAGGATTGTTGAGAACAATCTGAGGGATTTGTACCTAGCTAAGGGTAAAGATAGCCGCAGTGAGCCTAACAAGGCTAATATTTCCCAGAAGTAGAAGGGGCAAGGATCTTCATATAGGGGTGGTAACAAAAAGCCCTACCAAACTGGGGGTCGTGGTAATCAGAGACCTCCAGCGGGACCAGTGTGTAACCAATGTAGAAAGTACCATCCGGGTAGAACTTGTGCGGGGGAAGTGATTTGCTTCAATTGCAAACAAGTCGGTCACATCACTACTAAGTGTTCGCCATGACATATGAAAGGCTCAGAAGTCCCCAAAACTAATCCAAGGTAAAATCCTTCTCGGTGATAATGAGTTAAATGCTTTGTTTGATTCGGGTGCAAGTTAGTCGTTTATAGCTTATGACTATGTTAAGCACCTGGGATTGGTTGTGTATAAATTGCAGTTTGATTTGGTTGTGTCGACGCCGATGGGTGTCAAGGTTGTGACAGCCAAAGCTTGTCTCAATTGTGTGATAGTTGTTGAGGGACTTGAGTTTGTGGTTGATTTGATTTGTGTACCACTTCTGTAATGCCCCAAATTTCAATTAAGGGCTAATAATAATTATTGAGGATAATTATCAATTTAAAGTAGAATAATTATGTGTTTTGGTGGCAATATTAATTAATATGCCATAATTATTGAGAAATTGAAAGCATAGCCATAAATTAGTAATTAATGGAAGAAATTAGTTACTAACTAAAAGGAAAATGAGATATGTAACTAAATAGCTAATGGTTTGGTTAGAGTAACTAATGAGTTTCTTAATTTATGAGAACCAATGATATTGGGACACTTGGCAAGTGGGTATGGTGAGAGAATGGTTGAGAAAGTCAAACCCACATTTTTTTATTGCTTTCTCTCTCTCCCCCGCTCTCTCTTTATGCCCATGTGAAGGCTTGGGGGGCAGAATTTTCTGCCATCCCTCATCGTCATTTCCCTTCTTCATCATCGCTCTTTTCTCTCTCATTCTCTCCTCCATTTTCGAGCTACCATGGGAGCTTAAGATAGAGGAAGTGCTTTGTGTTAAAGGTAAGTATTTGGCCCTCTTAATGGCCTCTAATGGAAAAATGCTCTTCTGTAAAGTTTTTACTTATGTTAAGAGTTTCAATTTCATGGTTTTAGTTTGTCTATTTGGTGGTGTTTGAGCTCTCATAAAATTGTGGACTTGGGTGAATCAAGGAACTTCTTTGGGAAAGTTGTTGAGGTGAGTGAAAGCTTCATTTTCATATAAGTTTTGTGGCCATTTGTTAGGCCTTGAATTTCTGGAAATTTAGCCCTAATTTTCGTGATTTAGGATTATGGGGGAGTATGGTATGTTATTGTTGTAATAACCTAACTTGTGATTTAGGGCTAATTACGATTTTAATGATGTAATTATTGTTAATCTTGTTGCAAACATGTGGTAAGCAATGTTTAAGTGTATATTGGAGTATAATGATGATTTGACAAAGGTTATGATAATCAGGGGCAAAATTGGAAATTCACTTACCAACAGGTCGGTTACCGAAGAGGAAACTCATTGGTAACTTGAAGATCAACGGTTGAGATTAAAAGTCAAATGAATCAATTGCTAGGATTTAACCTTGGGGTGGAATCTAATGTAAATGATTACATATGAATTCATAGAAGGAAGGGTGAGATTGTGCCATGTGGTCAAATGAGAGCTATTGGATATGGAGTCAAAAAGTCAAATGATTTTCCCTCTCTCTTCCTTTGTCAAGTCTGTTGTGTGTGTGTATGTGTGAAGGGGGAAAATCATCATCATCCACTCACTCTCTCATCTCTCTTCTCACCTACATTTTCGCTGAAGGCAACAAAGAAAGAGAAAGAGAAAAGCTTGGTTTTAGGTAAGTGAATGCCTTCAAATGCTTATATTATGTTTATTAAAGTTGTTTATGGTGTTGAGGGCTTCCTTGCCATGCTTTCAAAATTTTGAAAAGCGGTGTTTGATAGTTGAACACATTTGAAAGTTGGTGGAATCAAGGTTTTGATTTCAGCAAGCTTAAGAGGTAAACATTTAATGCATTTTGGTATAATTGTTTTGGCCATTGGTTCGGTTTTGGTAAATTCTGGATTTGTGCCCTGATTCCTTGTGATTCTAGAAGATATGAATTAAGTGATGTAATGTGTAACATCCCAATTTCTGATTAAGGGCTAATGATAATTATTGAGAATAATTATGTGGGTTATGGCAATAATAACTAATAAGCCATAATTATTGGAAATTGAAAGAGTGAAATTGTTGGGAATTAGTTAGTGATTAATAGAGAAATTAATTACTAGCTAAGAGAAAATGAGATGTGTGATTAAAATGATCAATGGCTAGGATTGATTGTGTAGTGGATCAAGGGGCATAATCATGTGTATGTGTGTGCATGTGAGCCCATGAGAGTTGGAATGAGATGGTGACAAGTGGCATGTGGTGAGCCCTTGGATGAGACAAGAGACACATCACCATCATCTCCATCTCCTCTCTTCTCTCTCTCTCTCTCGTTTTCTCTCTCTTCTCTTCCTTCCTCCATTTTCGCTGAAGGTGCTTGGGAAAGAGAAAGGAAAAATGGAATATTGAGGTAAGCAAATGGCCTCATTAGCTCAAACTCTCTTCTCTAATGTTAATCCTTGAGTTGAGAGCTTCATTGTGGTGGTTGTAGCTTCTCCATTGGTGGTGATTTGAGGATCACGAAAATATGAAGCTTGGAGAATCAAAGAGTGTCTTTGAGAAAGTGGATAAGGTATGTGAAACCAATCCTTCTATCTATGTTTCATGCCAAATGATTATGTTATGAATTTCTGGAATTATTGCCCTAATTTCGAAAATATGGGTAATGGGTAGTTTGGCATGATATGGCATTGGAAATGGTATATTGGTATGAGTTTTGAATAGATAGAAGGGATTTGGGATTGAAATGTGTGAGGTTAATGATTTTGGAAAATGGATGATTATATTGCCCTAGGCCAAAGCTTGTTAATGGAATGGGATTTTGGTAATTCCATTGATTCCATTGAATTCAGTGAGTGATTTTGTGTGGGAGTAGCTTTGGTAGAGGTTTTGGATCCATTTGGATCATTTGGGCAAGAGTTAGGAAATGTGGCAAGTGTTGCTGCGTTTTCCTGGAATCTGATAGATTCACTCGAGCAGACAGGGGTGTGCTCGAGTGAGGGATGAATGTTGCTCGAGTGAGGAAGAACCTGCTCGAGAGCATGGTCTGCTCGAGTGAGAGGTGTGTGCTCGCGGGTGTGAGTGGTGTGCTTGAAGGGATCCAGTGCTTGGAGAGCGTTGGGTGCTCTCGGGTTCTCACTTCCTGGATTTCTCTCGCGGGTGCTCGAGTGAGGCTTTTGGCCTTGTGCTCGGGTGAGGATCTGTGCTCGAGTGAGCCAGTTCCTGAAAATGAGAGTTGTGCTCTCGGGTGTTCACTCGCGGTCTCACTTTCTCTTGTGCTCGCGGGTATGGGCAGCGTGCTCGAGTGAGCCCCTTGTGCTTCGAGTGAGCTTGTGCTTCTGGAGTGGGTTTGTGCTCTCGGGCATGTGCTTTCTGTCTCACTTTCTCTTGTGCTCGGGTGTTGTCCGTACCAATGCTCGAGTGAGAGCATTTGTGCTCGAGTGATGTCCGTACTTGTGCTCGAGTGAGACAGTGAAAAATATCAAGTTTGAGTGTTCAAAAGGGGATCTTTGGGGATAGTCTTCCAACCCTTTAGAGCTATGGATTAAGGTGTTTGAGGGCACTTAAAGGGCAATAATGATAACCAACCTGAATGTCTAAAAGTTAAGGAATTGGAAAAGGGATTAATCCTATGTCCTTGATCTTGGTTATAGGACTTGATGATTTCCTGAGCGTGAGCAGCCGGATCTGGAGCTTACGTGGAAAGAGGGTAGGGAACTTACCTCTCCTGCATGTATTGATAATTGTATTTGTGTATTGATGCATGTTATTGCTTTGCATGATTATGTGAAACATATGAGAATGATTGTAGCTCTGTTTCTATTATACTATGGCCATGAGTATGTTGTGTGAACATTGAGCATGCGGATATATCATGATGTGAACATGAGTTATTGTGATGCAAGCATGTCATGCATTAAATACTTATCTTGCGTGCATATTGGTATGTGTTTCCTACTGAGATTCCCCAGAATCTCACCCTCCCCTATCAACATTTTAGACAGGGAAGGAAGATTGAGGATGAAGCAAGCATCCAAGGACGAAGAGGACTCGTTTTGGGTGAGAGCTTAGTGTTGGTTATCAATACGTTATTGGGATTGTGTAATTGATTGTATGGATCAGTATTTGAGAATGTATTCGGATAAGTTGTGTAATCCCTATTGAATGAGTTGTATGGGCTATTATGCCTTATGAGAATTGAGCGAAGATATGACCCCGGAATTGTCGGGAATTTATATTGCGTACTCTGATAATTGTATAAATGTAATTTATCTTCGCATAGTAATTATATTCGGAGTGTAAATATGAGACCGGGTTTAAAATGATTTTGAAATGTAATTGTGAAAACCCCGTCTGGTTGATGGGTATATAATTGTTGTTTCGACTTATTGGTCTCTATTTCACGTTAATTGCATAATCCGGATATTAATTACGGCAGGGGGTTACATTTTGGTATCAGAGCTACAGTTCCTGGCAAGTATGGGAATTTGCTAGGATAGCTCTCTTAGATCTCTACCTTGGTGGTAGATGATGTTATGTGATAGTGATTATGTATACACATGTGTGATTGGTTATTGTGGACACAAGAGATTTGTGGAATGTGTGTATACATTGTTGGTTAGTCTTGAGTGACGAATCATTGTGTAATCGAAAGATATGGTGATTCGTCCGAGAATTTGAGGTGTAAACCCAGAGGTGGTTATAGTCAAACCATCATCTGATTTGAAGCTGAGGAAAAATGGTTTCCGAGGCGTGTGATATTGATGTTCTAGGTATCAGGACTAACCTAGATGTTGGGTATGTAACCCAAGGTGGTATGATGTTACATGTGGTAATGTCATACTGATCTTATATGTGTAAAGACCTTAAGACCTAGGGGACCGGTGTGCCTTAGGCTGGCCGAGATGTTTGAACTTGCATATAGGAGTATGGTGCTCCGTGGAAATGAGGGAAGTGATTTCCCGGTTCAACTGAGGTTGAAAGTTTGAAAGATGAGATGTGATCTAAGGATTAGACTCAATAGCTGGGTTGATTCTTAGGAACTGGATTTGACCTCAAGGGTATGTGGTACCAGGGTATGGTACTAGAAGTGAATTGAGATGTGTCTCAGGTATTCTGAGAGTGTTAGTTGTTAATCCAGCACAAGGAAAAAGTTATCTACAGAGGATTCGGATCGGAGAGTGCTATCTACGGGGACTTTTGATAGGAGAGGGCTACCTACGGTGAAATTCGATCGGAAAGGGCTACCTACGGTGAGATCCGATTGGAAAGGGCTACCTACGGAAAACTCTGACCGGAGGGGCTGACCAGTCAATGGACTGAGTGAAGCACCGAGTGCAGTAGCGTAGTGTGGAGCCACCATGACGATGAACCCTAGAGTGGAGCCACTGTGACGATGAACCCTAGAGTGCAGCCACCTTGATAATGAACCGTGGAGAGCAGTTGCCGTGACGTTGAATCGTAGAGTAGAGCCGTGAGAGCCCATATTCTTAATGATGAGTTGATTATGGCTTTCAATGATTCGAGATGAAACAGGCACGATTTGGTACAGATGTGAATGTTGTCAGTTGTAGTAGGAGATTCCTATGGGACTCCTGTTAAATCAACTTGACATTGTGAATGCACAGATGAGGAGAAAGACCTCAGAGTGCGCAGCGGAAGCGTGGGAATGTAATATGTTTGAAAACTGTGTTGAGCAATGGCTCGAGGTTGCTGTGAGAATGATATGATAACTATGGCTTCGGGAGGTAAAACTTCGGGGTCAAGTCGTATTGTAAAGAGAGGTCTTGAAGGATCTCAGTATGTGAAAAGAATTTGAGATGTTGAAGGTGAAGTGGTTAAGACGCCCGGTTCCAGCTTGTTACAATTGTGCATTGTGAGTCCTGGGTCGACGTAGTGTACCCAGCCTCTCCGCACCCGATTGGTGGGAGAGGGCACTAACCGTTGTGGCCCGGTGGGGTGAGACGGCGGTGGGGTGTGACGGCTATTTGTGAGTCTCTTACCTGCGGCCGCATAGGGTGATTCCTATGGCGGAGGACCGTGCCTTCGGGGCGGTAATTTACGGGGGACAGGCTATTTGTGAAGGCCGACGGGCCGTTTGTGAAAGCCGGTTAGCTGTATGAGCTATAAGGCTATTTGTATGCACTGCCACGCCAATAGTCCCTGAGTAGCTAACAACAGTTCGGGTAAGACTGTGTGTTTTCCCGGCGGAGAAAGGGGATGAGGGTGGAGTGTGATGTGGAAGCCGAAAGGCTATGTGTGAGCACCGCTACGCCAATAGTCCCTGAGTCGCTAGCAACGGTTCGGATTAGACTGTGTGTCTTTCCGGCGGTAAAAGGGGATGAGGGTAGGGTGTGATTGTGGATCTACTATTGTGAGCCTGAATGGCTATGTGTGCACTGCCACGTCGATAGTCCCTGAGTAGCTAACAACGGTTCAGGTTAAGACTGTGTGTCTTCCTGGCGGAGAAAGGGGATGAGAGTGGAGTGTGATTTGTGTATATTGTGACAACTGTGATTAAGCTGGGATTGAGGTGTGTTGTAGCAGAGCAGAGCTAGTTCAGCTGATGGCTAATTCGACTACATGTTTGGGGATTTTGTTGTGAGGGCAATTACCCCGGCATGGCCAGCCTGGCTAGCCACCACGTTGGTTGCACCGGTGTTGACCCAAGGCCGAAAGGCGGTGCGTAAAATTAGAGTCTGCAATGCGGGTTGTGGCGAATGTGACCTGTGTGAATTGTGTTAAGGTGCAATGCAGCGTGTGCAGGTCAGCGTGAGCCGTTTAGGGTTTGACGCTGGTCATCTCTAGCTCGGCCGTTGAACTGCCGTTGTAGTTGCTTTGGGTGGTGCAAGAGCATGAAAGTGGTGTTGGGAGATTGAGACTCTCAACCGGTCGCCTGGATAGAAGAGACTGAGATTCTAGGTGGACCATTACTGTCAGGTACTTTGGATAGAAGAGATTGAGATTCTGGAGTGACCTGAATCTGTGATATGTGTTGTGATGAGAATGCCGGAAGGGCAATGTGTATTTGTATAAGTGGCGAAAGCTACGTATTATTGTGTATACAGCCTTGGGTGCTGTCGTCTTGTGACAATCGTCACGCATCAATGTGAATCTGTCGAGAACATTGTGATTGAGACCCAAAAGTCCCGAATGGGTGAGGGTAATACCGTGGAATTTGATACGGTAATGTGATTGTTGCGAATACCCGAAAGTCTCGGTTACCACTAGTGGAATCATTGGTGGGTGTACGGGTGAGGGTAATGCTGTGAAAGTGGATACACAAGCACTTGTGCGGAAGCGGAATGTTTGTGTATACGGCTGAGGCTGTTGTTTGAAATGAGTTGGTGGTGTTTACTCCCGGAAGGAATCACTAGATTGAGTTGAGCAGGTTGGTGGCTTATGTCACCTAACTGCCGAGATCTTATGATATGGCTCATGAATTAGAGTCACCGGATACTGAGATGCGCTAGCCACTCATGAATGAGGAGGCCTTGCGATGATTGTGGTTGTATAGCAATCGTGATATGGGCCGATTGCAGGTTATGGCAACTAGGGTTGCATTTATGGTTTAAGATTCTTACAAGAATCAAGTTGAGACGCTCCATTGTGTCCATTGTGTAGGTGGTCTAGAAGGGACCATCCAATGTGAAATGAATTGTGAAACGGAAGCTGTCGTGAAGAAGCGTCCGGAGTTTATGCCCTTAGTGGTGGAACAAATTTCGAGGACGAAATTTATTGAACGGAGGGAGAAATGTAACATCCCAATTTCTGATTAAGGGCTAATGATAATTATTGAGAATAATTATGTGGGTTATGGCAATAATAACTAATAAGCCATAATTATTGGAAATTGAAAGAGTGAAATTGTTGGGAATTAGTTAGTGATTAATAGAGAAATTAATTACTAGCTAAGAGAAAATGAGATGTGTGATTAAAATGATCAATGGCTAGGATTGATTGTGTAGTGGATCAAGGGGCATAATCATGTGTATGTGTGTGCATGTGAGCCCATGAGAGTTGGAATGAGATGGTGACAAGTGGCATGTGGTGAGCCCTTGGATGAGACAAGAGACACATCACCATCATCTCCATCTCCTCTCTTCTCTCTCTCTCTCTCGTTTTCTCTCTCTTCTCTTCCTTCCTCCATTTTCGCTGAAGGTGCTTGGGAAAGAGAAAGGAAAAATGGAATATTGAGGTAAGCAAATGGCCTCATTAGCTCAAACTCTCTTCTCTAATGTTAATCCTTGAGTTGAGAGCTTCATTGTGGTGGTTGTAGCTTCTCCATTGGTGGTGATTTGAGGATCACGAAAATATGAAGCTTGGAGAATCAAAGAGTGTCTTTGAGAAAGTGGATAAGGTATGTGAAACCAATCCTTCTATCTATGTTTCATGCCAAATGATTATGTTATGAATTTCTGGAATTATTGCCCTAATTTCGAAAATATGGGTAATGGGTAGTTTGGCATGATATGGCATTGGAAATGGTATATTGGTATGAGTTTTGAATAGATAGAAGGGATTTGGGATTGAAATGTGTGAGGTTAATGATTTTGGAAAATGGATGATTATATTGCCCTAGGCCAAAGCTTGTTAATGGAATGGGATTTTGGTAATTCCATTGATTCCATTGAATTCAGTGAGTGATTTTGTGTGGGAGTAGCTTTGGTAGAGGTTTTGGATCCATTTGGATCATTTGGGCAAGAGTTAGGAAATGTGGCAAGTGTTGCTGCGTTTTCCTGGAATCTGATAGATTCACTCGAGCAGACAGGGGTGTGCTCGAGTGAGGGATGAATGTTGCTCGAGTGAGGAAGAACCTGCTCGAGAGCATGGTCTGCTCGAGTGAGAGGTGTGTGCTCGCGGGTGTGAGTGGTGTGCTTGAAGGGATCCAGTGCTTGGAGAGCGTTGGGTGCTCTCGGGTTCTCACTTCCTGGATTTCTCTCGCGGGTGCTCGAGTGAGGCTTTTGGCCTTGTGCTCGGGTGAGGATCTGTGCTCGAGTGAGCCAGTTCCTGAAAATGAGAGTTGTGCTCTCGGGTGTTCACTCGCGGTCTCACTTTCTCTTGTGCTCGCGGGTATGGGCAGCGTGCTCGAGTGAGCCCCTTGTGCTTCGAGTGAGCTTGTGCTTCTGGAGTGGGTTTGTGCTCTCGGGCATGTGCTTTCTGTCTCACTTTCTCTTGTGCTCGGGTGTTGTCCGTACCAATGCTCGAGTGAGAGCATTTGTGCTCGAGTGATGTCCGTACTTGTGCTCGAGTGAGACAGTGAAAAATATCAAGTTTGAGTGTTCAAAAGGGGATCTTTGGGGATAGTCTTCCAACCCTTTAGAGCTATGGATTAAGGTGTTTGAGGGCACTTAAAGGGCAATAATGATAACCAACCTGAATGTCTAAAAGTTAAGGAATTGGAAAAGGGATTAATCCTATGTCCTTGATCTTGGTTATAGGACTTGATGATTTCCTGAGCGTGAGCAGCCGGATCTGGAGCTTACGTGGAAAGAGGGTAGGGAACTTACCTCTCCTGCATGTATTGATAATTGTATTTGTGTATTGATGCATGTTATTGCTTTGCATGATTATGTGAAACATATGAGAATGATTGTAGCTCTGTTTCTATTATACTATGGCCATGAGTATGTTGTGTGAACATTGAGCATGCGGATATATCATGATGTGAACATGAGTTATTGTGATGCAAGCATGTCATGCATTAAATACTTATCTTGCGTGCATATTGGTATGTGTTTCCTACTGAGATTCCCCAGAATCTCACCCTCCCCTATCAACATTTTAGACAGGGAAGGAAGATTGAGGATGAAGCAAGCATCCAAGGACGAAGAGGACTCGTTTTGGGTGAGAGCTTAGTGTTGGTTATCAATACGTTATTGGGATTGTGTAATTGATTGTATGGATCAGTATTTGAGAATGTATTCGGATAAGTTGTGTAATCCCTATTGAATGAGTTGTATGGGCTATTATGCCTTATGAGAATTGAGCGAAGATATGACCCCGGAATTGTCGGGAATTTATATTGCGTACTCTGATAATTGTATAAATGTAATTTATCTTCGCATAGTAATTATATTCGGAGTGTAAATACGAGACCGGGTTTAAAATGATTTTGAAATGTAATTGTGAAAACCCCGTCTGGTTGATGGGTATATAATTGTTGTTTCGACTTATTGGTCTCTATTTCACGTTAATTGCATAATCCGGATATTAATTACGGCAGGGGGTTACATAATGTGGTGGAATAGATGCCAAA
The DNA here is from genome assembly GCA_963242795.1 of Inga leiocalycina. Taxonomy (NCBI): domain Eukaryota; kingdom Viridiplantae; phylum Streptophyta; class Magnoliopsida; order Fabales; family Fabaceae; genus Inga; species Inga leiocalycina. Next base: position 50,041,199 of record OY725327.1, on the reverse strand, counting down.
TAGTGTATGGGAGTCAATGGTTTTGGTTTGAATTTGAAAAGAGAAAGTTTGGCAAATTATGGTTTTGGGTGATCTTGTAACCTAGAGATAGAAATGTGTTGCTTGAGTGAGAGTTTGGTTGTTTTGGGTTTACCAATGGGTTGCTTGTGTTAAAATGAGTGAAAATGATTTTTAGAACAAGTCTTAGGACCATTGGTAGCCAATTGGTAAATTCGGGAAAACCATATCAGTTGCTGCGATTTGGCATCTGATAAGCATCACTCGAGTGAGGGAGGATCTCACTCGAGCATGATATGAATTTCTGGGTATTTTGATTAGGTTTTCAGGCAGAAACCGCGAGCATACTTCTTGATTTACGAGTGAATTATAATCCCACTTGAGTGAGCTCGGGCGTACTCAGGTGAGGGAGTAGGTTTGAGACCTTGGAGATTTTAAATGCTCTCGGGAAGTCACTCGCTGTGCCTCACTTTCTGGTGCTCGAGTGAACTTGTGGTCATCACTCAAGTACAGCTTCTTGTGCTGAGTGAGGGTGAGAGATATTGTGAAGTTTGCTCTCGGGCAAACACTTTCTACGTCACCCTCGTTGGGACTCGAGCACGAAGGAGGGCAACACTCGAGTGAGGCAGCCCAAAATCTGTGCTCTTTGCCCGAAAAATATATTTTTAAATTAGCTTCTCCTAACCCTTTAGGGATGTGTTTAGGCCTATAATAGTACCCTAAAGAGTTTAAATGATAACCAATATAAAGTAGTACGAAATTGGAAAACTTGGCTAAGAGATTGACGGGTTTTCCCTGATTTGGTTTATAGGATTTGATATTTGCCGCCCTCAAGAGCCTGCGGTGAAAAGGAACGTCTGGAAGGAACAAGGTAGTGACTCTTTCTCTTATACTGTGTGTGAGATATTGTATGTGTGTTTGTCATGCATTGAGAATACATTGTGAATACATTGAGATCGCAGCGCAAGCTAACGCATAGTGATACTTTGTGAATACATAGAGAACGCAGCGAAAGCTGACGCATAGAGTTTACAACCATGAGTGCTGTTGTTTGTGGCGTGAGCCATGATACTTTGTGATGCTGCTTAACATGATCATATATGCTATGTGTTTGTGCACTGTATTGAGTGATTTGTTACTACTGAGATTCTCTTGAATCTCATTCCTTCCAATGACTAACATTTCAGACAGGGCCAGAGGCGCTAAAGGGAAGCGGGCAACCCGAAGCGATTAGGACCCCTCAGGGTATATTTGAGTGTGGGGTGTTGGCTATCTATTTTGAACTAGGGATTACTGTATTTTTTTTAGGTGTGAATATTACTTTTGACTTTGTGTATGTAATCCCTTAGTGGAAACTTGTAACCCTCAAATTATATATGTATAGCACTCGGGAGTTGCCAGGGATTTGGTTATACACTCTGAAATACGCGAATGTAAATTAACTGCACAGGTAATTATATTCGAATTTTGAGACTGAGACCAGGATAGAGAAGGGATTTTGAAAGTTTTTGCGAAAATCCTACTATGTGGTAGGAAATTAAAATGAATTTAAATTATCTGATGGTCTCTAATTCCATTTGATTACGTGATATCAAATTATAATTACGCTCATCAAGGAAGGGGGTTACAATTGTTATGGAAATGTTGCCTTGTTTAGTGTTTTGAAGTGATAGAATTGCATTGAAGCCTAAATGTGAAGTTTGGCCACTTTGTGTTTGGTTTTGTGTATTGGTCAAAACAGGGCATGGTGATGGTTTGTGATTTTGGTCATTTTGAGGTTACCATTGTGTTCCTTGTGGAAAATTGTATGGGAATTTGTTTGGTTATTGATTTTGGAGTCATTGAATTACCATATGGTGTTGGAAAATTATGAACCTTTTCAGTCTTAAAGTTCACATCTCAAGCTTCAAAATGGACATATAATTTGTGTCATTTCGTGTTGTTAACTGAGAGTTATGCTTTGCCAAAGTTTGGAATTGAAACTGAACTCTGTTTTGGGGCAGTATGGAGTTTTGTGTACTTCTGGAATTTTGTGGTGATTTCCAGTAATAGTTCATATTTTTCATATAAATAGGACTTAAATAGCTTTCATTTGGCTTTGGAATCACCTCATTTTGATTTTTCTAGAATTGGTTATGATTTTTGGAAATTCAGCTAGGAAACATAATTTTCTTGGCCGCGGCCAGAGGTTATGAACCACGGCCCAAGACTTTATGTGCATCCATTGGCCGCGGCCCATGGATAGGCTGGCGGCGGCCAACCCCCAAAAATCAGCATTTTGAACTTTGAAAAGGTGACCTTTGGTCAAGTGTTTCCCAAGCCTTTAGGCATGTGTTTAAGCTTTGATTAGCCACCTAAAGGTCATGAATGGTGACCAACTTTAAGTGTTATGAAAATCAAAATTTGGAAAAAGAAAATGATCCTATGTCCTTGATTTGGTTATAGGGTTGGGTATTCACCCTGATCATTGTTGGATATCTGCTCGGATCGCAAGTAGCCGATGCTGGAGCATATGTGGAAAGAATAAGTGTAGGGAACTTACCTTTCCTGCATGTATTGATATTTGTGTTTGTGTATTGATGCATGTTATTACTTTCCTTGATTATGTGAAACATATATGAATGATTGAAGCTCTGTTTCTATTTATGCTATGGCCATGAGTATGTTGTTGAAACATTGAGCATGCGGATATATCATTATGTGAGCACAAGTGATTGTGATGCAAGCATGTCGTGCATTAAACACTTATCTTGCATGCATATTGGTATCTGTTTCCTATTAGGATTCTCTAGAATCTCACCCTCCCCTACCAACATTTTAGATAGGACAAGTGGCTCGAGGAAGGAGCAAGTGACTAGAGGCAGCGAGAATCCCTTATGGGCATTTAGATTTGATAGTTGGTTATCATTGCTATTTGGGATAATGGTAGTTGATTTGGATGTATTTAGAGTTGTATATGTTAGGATAGATATATGGTTGTATATGTTAGGATAGATATATGGTTGTATTTGTTGTGGAGGTGTATTTGGATATGTATTTGGATTGAAATTTGTGTAATCCCATTTGAGAAATTGTAAAAGGCGTATGTGCCTACGTATCTTTAGTGAAGATATGAATTGCCGGTATTATTATTGTGCACTCTGATATTTATATGAATGTAGTTTATCTTCACGAAGTAATTGTATTCGAAATATGAATGTGAGACCAGATTAAAGTGTTTGTTAAAGAAATTTGTGAAAATCCTATCTTAAGGATGGGAATGTAAATGAATGTTGATTATTATCGGTCTCTATTTCATTTTAATCGTGTATTTCGGATATAATTACGGAGGGGGTTACAACTTCAACAACTATAAGTTATTTTGGGTTTTGAATGGTTAAGAGCAAATGATGTGCTGCTTGATTATGGTAATAAGAGGATAGCTTACCATAATGCACAGTGGGGAAACAAATGTGAATGCTAGTTTGAATTTACTTTCAATGGCTAAAGCAGAAAGATATCTTCAAAAGGGATGCCAGGGGTATATGGTATTCTTCTCTGTTCAGGGAGAGTCAAGTGAAGCTTTAGAGAGTAGACCTATGGTAAATGAATTCCCTGAGGTATTTCTAGAGGATCTTAGCGGATTGCCTCCGGAAAGGGAAGTGCAGTTCCCAATTGAGATTGTGCCTGGAGCTGGTTCAAAATCAAAAGCCCCATATCGTACGGCCCCGAGCGAAATGGCGAAGTTGAAAAAGCAAATTGAAGAATTGCTTGAAAAAGGGTTCATCCAACCCAGTGTATCACCATGGGGAGCTCAAGTGTTGTTTGTGAAAAAGAAACATGGAAGCTTGAGGCTTTGTATCGATTATAGAGCACTTAACAAGGTTACTGTTAAGAACAAGTATCCTCTCCCAAGAATTGATGACCTATTAGATCAAATGTCTGGCTCGTGTGTATTCTCCAAAATTGATCTAAGGTCGGGATATCATCAGTTGCATGTGAAGGCAGCGGATGTTCCGAAGACTGCTTTCAGAACGAGGTATGGGCACTATGAGTTCCTTGTGATGCCCTTTGGGTTGATCAATGCACTGACGGTATTCATAAACTATATGAACCACGTCTTCCAATAATATCTTGACTAGTTTGAGGTAGTGTTTATCGATGACATTCTAATATACTCCGAGAGTAGAGAAGAGTATGAGCAGCATGATAGAATAGTGCTGAGAATCTTGCGGGAAAAGCAACTTTATGCCAAGCTGAGCAAGTGTGAGTTTTGGCTTACGGAAGTGAAGTTCCTTGGCCATATGATCTCACGAGACAGGATATTGGTGGATCCCAGTAAGGTGGAAGTAGTACTGGATTGGAAAAGGCCAGAAACTATTTCTGAGATTCGTAGTATTCTGGGTCTTGCAGGTTATTACCAAAGGTTAATTTAGAACTTCTTGCTTATTGCATTGCTGATGACCAAGCTCACGAGGAAGGATCAACCATTTTTGTGGGATGAACGTTGTGAGTAGAGTTTCATTGAGCTGAAGGAGAGGTTGACTACGGCACCAGTGTTGATTATATTTGATCCCAGTGAGGCTTACGTTGTGTACAGTGATGCAAGTAAGCAGGGGTTAGGGTGTGTCCTGATGCAACAGGGAAGAGTGGTGGCCTATGCCTCTCGACAGCTAAAACCGCATAAGATGAACTACCCCACTCATGATCTGGAGCTTGCGACAGTAGTGTTTGTATTGAAAATTTGGCGTCATTACCTGTACGGTGTGACTGTGGAACTGTACTGCGACCACGTAAGTCCCAAATATCTGTATGATTAAAAAGAGTTAAACATGAGACAGCGTCAGTAGATGGAGTTGCTGAAAGATTACAACCCGGAGATCAAATATCATCTCTGTAAGGTTAATGTCGTCGTAGATGCTTTGAGTCGGAAGGCAGTGCTAGTGGCAACGATAATGATCCAGGAATGGAACTTGATAGAGGATTTTTGGGATTTGAATCTCTTGAATGATATCCTGTGTGCTAGTTATGGTGTGGTTTAAGGGGAGATTGACCTGAGGACTAAAATTGAAGAGGCTCAGATGCATGATGAGCGAGCCCAGTCAATCCGAGCTATGATTGAGCAAGGAGAGACTCGAGATTATGATTTGTCACCTAGTAGACTGGTGCGGTACTAGAAGAGAATTTGTGTTCCACTGAAGGCTGACTTGAGACTGAGAATTCTTGACGAAGCTCATAAGAGTCAGTATACTCTTCACCCCGGTATGACCAAGATGTATCACAACTTGAAGTCTATGTACTGGTGGCTAGGGTTGAAGAGCGATGTGACTAAGTATGTGGTACGGTGTCTTACCTGTCAAAAGGTGAAGATTGAGAACCAAAGACCGCCAGGGCTGCCTCAGAGTCCATAAATTCCAGAATGCAAGTGGGAGAGTATGACCATAGATCTAGTGGTGGGTTTGCCCAGGATTAAAAACTATGATGTGATTTGGGTGATTGTTGATCGACTCACGAAGTTAGCGCACTTTATACTTATCAACGCTAGCTATTCTCCTGATAACTGGCTGAGATATACATCAAAGAGATTGTGAGACTTTATGGTACACCAAAGAACATCATCCTCGATTTACTTCGAGATTCTAGAGGGCTCTGCATGTTTAGCACGACCTATAATCCTCAGACAGATGGACAGTCAGAGAGGATTATCCAGACTCTAGAAGATATATTGAGAGCGTGTGTCCTAAACTTCAAAAGAAAGTGGGACTATTATCTTCCACTGGCTGAGTTTACCTATAACAACAGCTACCATGCGAGCATTCAAATGGCTCCGTATAAAGCATTGTATGGAAGGAAATGCCAGTCACTGTTGTGCTGGACAGAGTTATCTGAGAGGAAGTTGTATAGGCCGGATCTTGTTGAGTGAACTTCTAAGCAAATCAGAACTATCAGGAAGAGGCTCCTTATAGCACAGAGTTGACAGAAGAGCTATGCTAATAAGAGGAGAAGACCTATAGAGTTTGAAGTGGGGGATCATGTTTTCTTGAGAGTATCTCCGGTCTTAGGTATCAGACGAGCAATCAAGCGGAGGAAATTGAGTCTGAGATACATTGGTCCATTTGAGATTCTAGCACGAATCGGACTTGTAGCATACCAGATAGCCTTACCCCTATCACTGGGAATGCGGGCTGGCCCGCGGGTTGCGGGCCAGCCCGCGCGGGTTGGAGTATCTCGCGGGGCGGGCTGGTGCAGCTCGCCCCCTTCGCGGGCTGGCTTTGCCCGTTTAGGCGGGCTGGCGGGCTGGCCCGCCAGCCCGCCATTCTTTTTTCTTTTTTTTAATTTCGTTTTTTTTTAAAAATATTTACTCTCTTTCTCTTTCACCCGCTCATATCACACTTCTTTTTTTTATATATTTGTGTTATGAAGTCAATTTTATTCTTACTTTCCTTTTTTTTCATCTATTCACATAATAAAAACAAATAAACACATCTCTTTTAAATTTAATAATAATAGAATAAATAAATATAATATGAAAATAAAAATGTCAAATAAAAAGTGTGAGAAATTAATTAAACACGGCATCAAATGAAATGTAATAATAAGGGTATTTGAATTTATTTTATTTAAAAAAATAAAAAAAACCAAAAAACTATAAAATAAAAAAAAATAAAAAAAAACGGGCCAGCCCGCCAGCCCGCGGGCTGGCCCGCATCAGCCCGCGGGCTAAACGGGCTGAGCCCGTTTAGCCCGCATCTTAAACGGGCTGCCAAAATGGCAGCCCGTTTAAGGGATTTTTGGGCGGGCTGGCGGGCCAACCCGGCCCAAATTACCAGCTCTACTTACCCCTGAGTTTAAGTTGATTGCATGATGTGTTCCTTATCTCATAGTTCAAGAAGTACCAACCAGGCCCTAAGCATATCATCGAGTATGAAGAGGTTAAATTGCAAGATAACTTCACTTATACTGTAGAGCCAGAGCATATCATCGATCAAGAAGAGCGGAGGCTCAGGCATCGAAGCTTACCGTTTGTGAAGGTGGTCTGGAAGGGAATGTCTCCAAGGGAAGCAACTTGAGAAGCGGAAGCGGACATGAGGAAGAGATTTCCTAAGTTTATTCCCCATGATGTGTAACAAATTTTGAGGGCGAAATTTATTGAACGGGGGAAGAATTGTAATGCTCTAAATTTTGATTAAGGGGTAATGACAATTATTATAGATAATTGTGAATTTAAATTGGAATTATTAAGTGTTTTTTGGAAATTTTAATTAATATGCCATAAGTGGTGGAAAATTGAAAGAATGGAATTATTCGCCATAAGTTAATGATTAAGGGAAAATTAATTACTAGCTAAGAAAAATGAGAAAGTAATTAAATGGCTAATTGAGGGATTAGAGTAGCTAATTGGGTGTTTGCTTTATGGGAACCAATGAAAATGTGACACTTGGCAAGCCCACATATGGAAAGAGTGAGGCAAAGGTCAAAGTAAATTTTAAAATGTTTTCTCTCTCCTTCTCTCCTCTCTTTTTCGGCTGCAGCATGGGGGAGGGAGAATTTTCATCATTCCTTCATCTCTCACACTCCATCACTTCTTCTTCTTCTTCTTCTTCTTCTCTCTCTCTCTCTCTCTTATTTCGATGCCATTTTTGACCAAGGAAGAAGAAGAAAAAGCTTATGATTAAGGTAAGCAAATGGCCTCTATTGCTCAAACTCACTTCATTAATGTTGATGCTTGGAGTGAGAGCTTCATTTTGATGTCTATAATGTGCCTATTGGTGTTGATTTGTACCCACACGAAATTTTAGAGGTTGGTGAACCAAGAAATCTCTTTGGAAAAGTGAAAGAGGTAAGTGAGACTAATCTATCTATCTAAGTTTTATACCAAATGATTAAGATTTGAATTTCTATAATTTTGGCCTGTTTTTCATTAGAATAAGGGCATTGGTAGTTTGGCATGTTATTAGTATAGAAATGGGTGTTTTGGTATGAGTTTTGGATAGATACATTGATTTAGGATGGGAATGGTATGTTTGGATGATTTTGGAATTTGGATGATTATGTTGCTTAAAACTAAAGCATGATAATGGAATAGGATTTGGATAATTCTCATGATTCCATTAAATTCCTTGGATGTTTTTGTGTGGGAGTAGCTTTGGTAGAAATTTTGGGTCCATTGGGATCATTTGGGCAAGTGTTAGGAAATATAGTCAGTTTTGCTGCGTTTTCTGGTTTCTGACAAAATCACTCGAGTGAGAGTGAGTTCAATCGAGTAAGGGATGAACATTACTCGAGTAGTGATGAGTTCCACTCGAGTGCGGTAGTGCAAACTTCCTTTCTGCTCTCTGTGTTCTTGTTTCACTTCCATGGTGAAAGGCAAGTGTTGTCTCACTTGCGAGTGTGGTGGGACATCACTCGAGTGAGATTCCTATTACTTGAGTGCAGGTGTATTTGACATCAAGGACTTGTCTCTCGGGTTGTTACTCGCGGTTATGGTGCAAGAGTGTGCCTTCTTACTCGCGGGTATATGGTACTCACTCAAGTGCAATAGGCTGTGCCCGAGTGCTCCTGATCCTTAAGAACTTTTGTGCTCTCGGGTCTTCACTTTCTGTGCTTCACTTCCTAATGCTTGAGTGAGCATTTGGCTATCACTCGAGTGTTGCTTTCTATGCTCGAGTGTTCTTGTCTCTAAAAAGTTTGTTGTGCTCTCGGGTATTCACTTGCTGTTGTTCACTCTCTAGTACCCAAGTGTTGATCGAACTATCACTCGAGTGAGGTCTCCTTCACTAGAGTATCCGTACAACATCACTCTAGTGAGGCCATATTCACTCGAGTGTTTCAGTGAAAAAGATGAGTTTTTCTCCTTCTAAAAGGGGATCTTTGGGGATAGTCTTCCAACCCTTTAGAGCTTTTGATAGAATTATTTATGGGTACTAAAAGAGCAATAATGATAACCAAACTAAGTGTTAAGAAGTCATTGAGAATTGACACTTCGTCCCTAATTATGAATATAGGATTTGACATTTGCCCTACTCGGGTGAGACCGGTGCCAGGACATGCCCAGAAGGATCAAGGTAGTGACTCTTCTCTCATGTTGTGTATGATACTTGGTATTCATATTTATCATTGTGAATGTGTTATCGGCCATAGGGCATTACAATGCGAGCAGTTCAGCGTGAGCCGTCGTAGGGGGTAATGCTCATGATACCTACCCCGGCCGTTATATCTGTCGTTGTAAGTGTTGAGGCTGCGTTATGGAAACATGGATTCTTGTTTGAGTATCTAGCCCGTGGGGCTACGTGTTGTAAAATATTTTATATAGATCCCATCTATGGTGATATATGTGATAGGTTAATGTGGATGTGCAATACAGCAAGCAATTTAGCGTGAGCCGTCGTAGGGAGCGATGCCTATGATACCTACCCCGGCCGTTGCAACTATTGTTGTGATTGTTGTGTGTTGTATAGGTGATTTACTTTTATGTTTTGATGTTGTGCATATTATAAGTGATTTGTTATTACGGGGATTCCTTAGAACCTCACTCTACCAAAAACAAATTTTAGACGGGGCTGAAGGATCCAAAGGAAAGCGGGCGACAAAGAGTGGTTAGATATCTTGGCTAGGAGTTTTATTTTGGAAAATTGGTTATCATTTGTAAACCATTTGGACATATTTTTGTTGGGAAGTACTTGTACATAGTGGATTGTATTTGTGTAATCCCCAATTATGGGAAACTCTATAGGCAATTGTGCCTTGTAGACCCTTCATTAGTTAATAGAACTCGAGTGGGTCGAGAATTTGCATTGTACTTGATATGTATGAATGAAATCAAACAGTACAGGCCATTTATGTATTGAAATGTGAATATGAGACCGTTGAGAACAGGTTTTGTAAAAGCTTTTTAAAAAAACCCAAATTTTGGGAAATTTACTTTCTTAAGTCCCAAATTGTTTATGGTCTCTAATTCTACCTTAGTTACGTGTTTATAAACGTAAATCTTGGCTTTAATTGTGAAGGGGGTTACATGTGATACCCTATCTCATATTCCCTACTCTTATAGTGAATTTTAAGAAAACTTTTCATTTATCATCATGCATTAGGCATAATTACCATGCCCTTATAACAAATATCAAAATCCATGAAAGCTCCGGGCCCCTAGCCCACAAATCTCACATAGCTAGATATAACAATTATAGGCTCAAAATCCATCACATAAAAATTTATAGGCTATAATAATGCATTTCTATGAAAACCCTAGGCCTCAGGCTGTTTGTTATTGAAATCCAGATAAAGGACTATTCAGAGTTTGACACAATCATGAATTTAAAATGCAGATCCTAATTATGGCAATAAATGAAATCAAACAAGTACATTGTTGCTACTAATAGTTGTAACCTCAGGCCTCAAGTACCTTCCAAGTCACGTTGCCCCTCGAGGTCTCACCTGAAAAGTGTGAGAAGTAATGGGATGAAACCACGACCTCAGTAACATAGTCACTACCCACTTAAATACTGGCACCAGCCATGGGGTGCTAGGTAGGACATGTTAAAAAGATATAATACGTAGGAGGGCAAGCAAACATAATAAGTAGGAGCATAATATTATCGTTTCATATGCCTTAGAGAACATTTATTCATAACACTACATATTGTATCATAAAATGTCATAATGTAATGATTACTCTTTATCTTTCATTAACCCTTAACCATCCTTATATCCTCCTTATTTCCTTTAACTGAACCCATGGGTTGAGTATATTCCATGTTACTGGTTAATCTCACGAGCTCTCCATAAGTGTGATGTAAACTGGCCAAAGTACTATAGAGCACATAATGGACCATGGGTTCCTCCAGTAGGGTTACTGCCCCTGAGAATACTACCCAGAAGACCCTAGAGTGTCATATCAAGGAATATTGTCCTATAAAAAAATATGCTAGCTAGTGATGCACAATAATCACACTAGTAACCTACCACATGGTATTCAGTTTTTACAAATCACAACCCAATCACTAACTTCACAATTTATATCACATTATTCTTAAAGGGTTTCCATATGTTTTCATGCTCATGCATGTCAATCAATGTCATAAAATCAACTCTCATAAGATACATGTACCAAGTATACTTTAACAATATATCAAAAGATCATATGCTTGCACATTAAACACCTATGAAATTTAGTTCAGTTCATACATAAATGTATATGGTTGTCTCTAGTCATCTCACGTATCAATATATCCAGTTCTAAGGTGCATACAAAGGTCCCACAAGGCAATTTTAGTCTCAAAATTGTAGGGTCTATACTAGTTCTACTCAACCTAGGCTTGTAAAGTTTTTAGAAAAACCTATGAGCAGTATCGATAATTAAGATAGACAGGACCACGTTACGTAGTATTCTCTAAGTTGCAACTAAGAAAAGTCCTTATCATAAAGTTTGAACTCAACTATTTTGTAATAAGAAACTTAATTAAAACAAAATTATTTAGCAATACCAAATGTTCATAATTTTACATCCATTCAGTTGCTCAAATTTTCCTATGAGTAGGAAATGTTACATGAGAACTATATTAAATCTAAGAGTTTAGATCATTAGAGTGTTAGAATAGCCTTATCTAACATTTATATTATCTCAATTTGGGATTCTAACACTTATAACCCCGTTTCCTAGAAAAGTCCCCTATCTAAGACATAATTCCTATTTTTTGAATAGCAGATTTAGTGCGAGTACTCTTACCTTAGGTATCCCATTGTTGATCCCACCATTGCAATTTCTGAAAGGGATGTCTTGAACCTTGTTGCGAAATTCCATGATGATCTAATGGTGGACAAAGTTGAAAACATCGATTCTTTCTTCTAGGGTTTGTTTTTCACGTCCCAGAATACTGATCGTGTTTCTTACTTTGTAACTCTTAAACTACAATGCAAATAGATAATCCAACCATTGAATATGATAATTGGGATGTGTTGGATGGGCTGACCAAATTTTAGCCCTATCCAACAGTCAACAAAGGAGAAAATGGAATTATTGCAGCTTAAATCTAACTCACCACTCCTATATATAGGCTCTAAGGGCTCCCTCTTCTCCTTATGTAGTTGATATGGGACTTTCTATTCCCCTTTAATTTTATTATTTATTTACCTCTAAATATTTTCTTCAAAATATTACCTAAGTCTTATTAATAAAAATTTAGGATGTTATAATTCTCCCAACCTTTTAGGAATTTTGCCCCAAAACTCATATGCTAATGGGCCTTTTATGATCTCTGCAATTCTTATCATGTTTCTGATGTCTTCTCCAAATTCAATCTCTACATTATCAGAAATATTGCTTTATTTTACTTTCACTATTTACAAAGTTCTACTACCATTGTGCGACTCTAAATGAACATATTTGCCCAAATCTAGTCACAATATACTTAGATATAAACCACTGTTATAGTTATAGTTCTATCCTTCTATCAAATGCCTTGATAAGTTCATTTCAATTTCTCCTCGGCGTTTCCTCTCTTAAGCCCAAATCAATGGTCCTTTTGCTAAGGTTGGGTCAATACCTAGGTGATTCACGCTTTCAGCTATATAGTGCTTCACATGGAGCCATATAAATACTCAAATCCTTGTTGTCGCTTTTAGCATTTCCATCTAAAAGCAATTAGTCACCCGAATTTCCCTTTAGCTATATTATGTACGCCCTTCACAAGAATTCTTGTGTTTGGATAGTTTTCCTCTATCCATCTATCTTTGAGTGAGTAATAGATAATTCCTACTGTAGCTTGGTGCTTATAGCCTTAGGGAAAGGCTTTCAAAATTTCTAAAGTATCCTTAGATCACAATTGGCTACAATGTCTTCTCTTACTTTGTAATATCCCAATTTTTGATTAAGGGATAATCATGATTATTATGTATAATTATGAATTTAATTGAAATTATTATGTGTTTTATGACTATATTAATTAATATGTTATAATTAGTGAAAAAATTGGAAGAATGGAATTATTGGGCATGAGTTGGTAATTAAGGGAGAAATTAATTACTAACTAAGAGAAAATGGAATGTGTGATTAAAATGGCTAATGGAGAGATTAGATAAGTTAATTGGTGACTTATTTGGTGTATATGTGTGTGGTATTAAAGATCAATGGTTGAGATTCCTTACACATGGGTTGGAATCCAGTGTATTAAGCTTGTGAGAGCTCATTATGGAAATGAATGAGATGCTGATAAGTGGCATTGTGGGAGTTGTTGGATGAAGTCACAAGAAGACAAAAGCCCACTTTTTCCTCTCTTCTCTCTCTCCTATTTGGCTGAAGCATGGAAGGAAGGGTATCATCATCATCATTTTGTCAACTCTCTCACTTCATCTCTCACACTCTCTCTCTTTCGGCCATTGAAGAGGAAGAAAGGAAGAAGGAAAAGCTTGATCTTTGGGTAAGTAAATGCCCTCCATTGCTCAAGTTCTTTTTATAAATGTTGATCCTTGAGTGATGAGCTTCATTTTGGTGTTTTTAGTTTGGTCATTTGTTGTGGTTTATGATCACACAAAAATTTGGAAAGTGGTGAATCAAGAACTCTCTTTGGGGAAGTTGATAAGGTGAGTGAAACCAATCTATCTATCTAAGTTTCATACCATTTGAAGTAGTTTATAATTTCCAGAAATTTTGGCTTGAATCCGAAAATTTAGTGCCACTGTTCATTTGGTATGTTTTTGGCATGAGAATGGTGTTTTGGAATGAGTTTAGAATAGATAGATTGATTGGTAATTGAAATGTGAAGTTTGGTTAAGATTGGTGTTTTGTTGAAATTGTTGCCCAAAACCCAAAGCATGACAAAGGAGTAGAATTTTGATGATTTTGATAATCCCATCGAGTTTGTTGGGTGATTTTCTGTGGGGATGGCTTTGGGTAAAGTTTTGTGTTCATAGGAATCAATTGGGCAAGTGTTGGGGGGAGGGAATACCTCTGTTTTCTGCGTTTCTGGTATCTGATAGATTCACTCGAGCAGGGATGGGTCTGCTCGAGTGGAAGACGAATATCACCCGAGTAGGGATGAACTCTGCTCCAGTGCAGTAGTGCAAGTTTCATTTCTTGCTCTTTGTGTTCTTATTGTACTCCGTGGTCGTAGCAAGCATAGCCTCACTCGCGAGTGGAGGATGGATATCACTCGAGTGACCCTCTTTGTGCTCGAGTGATGAGTGTATTTGACACCAAAGGACTTGCTTCTCAGGTTGTCACTCGCGAGTAGGTGCACGAGTGTGCCTTCTCACTCGCGGGTATGGGCATCGTGCTCGAGTGATCCTTTCCTTCGAAAAGTGTTGTGCTCTCGGGCATGTGCTTTCTGCCCTCACTCTCTCTTGTGCCCGAGTGTTGTCCGTACCATCACTCGAGTGAAGCTGTTTTCACTCGAGTGTCCGTACATCAACACTCGAGCAAGGTCATCTCTGCTCGAGTGAAACAGTGTAAAATCTCAGTTTTGTGCTTCCAAAAGGGGATCTTTGGGATAGTTCTTCCTACCCTTTAGGAGTTTTGTTAGGGGTATTTAATGACTCTAAAAGAGCAATAATGATAACCAATTAAGTATGATAAAGTGAATTAAGTCTTGGAATAGAGAATAACTCTTCGTCCCTAATTGTGAAAATAGGATTTTACATTTGCCTTCCTCGGGAGAGACCGACGCTAGGACATGCCCGGAAGAACTCAGGTAGTGACTCTTCTCTCATATTATGTATGATATTTTGGCATGCATAACTTATCGTTGAGTTTGTGAAATGTGTGCCATAGACCATTATGGCATGAGCAGGTCAGCGTGAGCCGTGTAGGGATTGACGGTGGTCATCTCTAGGTCGGTCGTTGAACTGCCGCCATAATCGACATAGATATTGTGAATCTGACCCGTGGGGCGGCATTTGTGAATCCAGCCGTGGGCTATGTGTATCTTGCCTGTATGGCTTGTGTATGAAATGCATTATATGAATCCCAGCTGTGGTGAAATGTATTATGTGGATTGTTGTGATGCAATGCAACGTGAGCAATTCAGCATGAGCAATCGTAAGGGATGACATGTGTCATACTAACCATTGCCGTTGTAGTTGCTTGTTGTGGTTAATGATTTGCTTATATGCATTATTATTGTACATTATATGATTGATTGACACTATGGGGATTCTTTAAATCTCACTCTCCCAAAATTAAACATTTTAGATAGGTCTGAAGGATCTAAGGGAAAGTGGGCAATGAAGAGCAGTTAGAACTCCAGTTTAGGAGTATATTGTGGGTTAATGGTTATCATTGTATACCTTTTGGATATTTTTGGTAGAAACGATTGTATATAGTAGATTTTGTGTAATCCCCAAGAAAAAAGGGTATGAATTGTAGGCTTTGTGCCTTGTGTAAATCCCTTTTTATTTATTAATGGAACCCGAGTGTGTCGGGAATTTATGCTGTACTCTGATATGTATGGATGAAACCAACCGATATAGGCCATATTTGTTTTGTATTATGAATATGAGATTGTTATGATAAGGTTTTGAAAAAGTTTTTGAAAACCTTGATTTTGGGAAGTTTAATCTGAATAAGTCCCAAATCATCTTACAGTCTCTAATTCAAACTTAATTACGTGTTATAAATGTTAATCTCGGCCTTAATCGTGAAGGGGGTTACATACTCCATGTGACTTATGATTTCCTATGACTTCTCACTTCTCACTGGGCCAATCTCTTTTAAGAGGAGATTGTTCAATTGGCAACAATGGCATAATTTTATTAGCTAATCCATAAAAATTGAGCAGCTACTATTCTATTAATGTATGTGATCAATTTCCACGATATAATCCATATCCAAGGAGATGGTTTGTTACTCCAGTGTAGGGATGTCTATGTTCTAAAATATTCAAGTGGTTCCTGGTGTTTGATCTAAACTTCTTGACATGTCAACTAGTTTGTTCTAAAGTATATTACATCTTTCTCTATATATAATCACCAACATTTTGCTTCAGGCTATGATACATCTTAATTCTCCTAAGTGAATTTTGTACCTACTTGTATAAGCTTGTTCAAAGAGATATTCCTGTGACTTTTTGTTGAATTGCATATAGATTGTGGCAATAAGTGTGAATAAGCATAACCTTTCCAATTACCTCCCTCATTAGTATTAACTCGATTTTGCTATTTTTGTTTCCTTTTAGCTTGACACACCTAAGGTGGGCTATATCATTAACCACTTCCACCTCTAGGTCTACTTGGCTACTTGTTAGGATCGGCAGGCACAACGGAAGAATTTTAAAATTTTACAAATCCTAATTGAGGATCTATCAACGACGTTTAAATCGAGTTAGAAAGATTCGTACCTTTTCAACTTAAGGTTTTCACGATCTCTAGGAGCCAACACCTCAGGTCCGCTCCCTCTACCGGTATCTATACGAATGCTCTCCAACAGAGACTGCATACTAGCGCCTCAAATGTCTCCTAGGGTTTCCCTTGCGGCTCTGAATTCTCATGCGCGTATGAGTATATCTGCTCTATCAAGTTTATAACCTATGAGGGCTATATTCAAATTTCAAAATTCATCATCATTAATTTTGAAATTGATCAACAATTAATTATCTTGATAAGCTAATTAAATAAATTCAGTTTAAATTAAATCTGTCCAACAGTTTAAATTTTAACCTATTTATTTAATCCAAATAAAGAGCTATTAGATTTAATTTATCTTCATAAATTAAATCTGAGATACTATATCTCTATCATGTTAGTTATTAAATTTAATATATCTTAATAAATTAAATTTAAAACTAACACAATATAATAATATCATATAATATATATATACATATATAATATATATATATAAGATATATATTTTGAAAATATATATATCTATATAATATTATTAACGAATTTTATATTATATATATATATAAAATTCGTCCACCCTAAATTAAACATTATCTCGTGTTGGGCCATTCTTGTGTGCAACCCCGTAGGCCTATATGAAGTTGGCAGTGGGCCAATAACTGTATTAACCCAAAAGTCGCAAGCGGCCTCTAGCAAGACATTACGACTACCCAATTCATATGAGGATTGTTATCACGATGCAACCTGTCATACAACCATGTCACGTCCCTTTTGTCACACGATACATCGATCAAGGATAAGGCATGGATAATGTCATCCTCTTGTTCCTGACCATTACTTTCTCAATTCCTGAGTAGCCTGACAATAGAAATGGAAACTCCTTTCCATTGTAGTATGGCCATACATTTCTCAGACTCACTCAACGAGGGGCCTAGTAACATCTCTGTACTAATGTGAGGGACAAATTCCATCTTGATCATTCATATTCCTCTGCATAAAAAACCACCAAGCCCGATTGTAGCCTTTATCATCACCCGATCAAAAGTGACTTTTGACTAGTTCAAAGCTTAGCAACTCTCATGTAGGAATCCATGATGACCTCAGGTTTAAGGGCATTGTGACATGGTCATACATGAGAAAAGCTTATGACTTGATCCATGTAGCTTTCTCATAGTGGGTTGGTCCAGCACCTTGTACTCTTACAAGTGCCTAAGACTTTGATTCATATCTTCATATCTTATCAAAGTTAAACTGGTCTTGTTTCATCTGTTCTCCCTCATACATGACCAACCAGGGACATTTTAGGACAATCTTCATGAATTATCCAAGGATACAACTATCACAGTTAACATGCAAATAATATGATAACAAAATATAGAAATTTTATTAAAATAAGAAAGTTCAAAGTACAATGATTGGCCCTTAGGGCACAATTTCCAACAGTACCTTGGGGTGAACCATTGTTTTCTTTACTCTACAAATGATTCACCACATTAATATCACAGTCAATGTATACATATAGTCCTTAAAACTCATATATCATCAATCAATAAGAACAAACATGTGTATACACAACAAACAGTCAGAAATCGTCTTATATCACCAAGGCAACGAACTAAGGGAGCTATCCTAGCAAACTCTACCCTTACCAGGAAATACAGCTCTGATACCACAAATGTAACCCCTACCTTATTATTCATAATTATAGTTCAAAAATGCATAATTAAGATAGAGTAGAGACCAATGGTTAATTTAAAACTTATTTATAATCCTATCCTTGAAATAGGATTTTCAAAATTTCTTTCAAAACCTATTTAGCTTGGTCTCATTACTTTTTGAATATAATTATCCTGCACAGTTTGGTTGCATTCATACATATCAGAGTGTAAACCTAATTTCTAGTAACCTCTAGGTTTTCATATAATAACTAAAAGGTTTACAAGGCATATTCGCCCCTTACAGTTTCCCTCTTAGGGGATTACATTTCCTCATACAAAATAACATTTACAAATTTTAAAGTAATCCTAATCAAAATATGACAACTATCCATCAAACTAAAGAAAACCAGCTGCCCTTGGTTGGTTGTTTCTCCTTTGAGTCACTTTTCCTGGCTGTAGGTTAGTCAATGGAAAGAATGAGATTCAAGAGAATCCAAGCTGTAACAAATCACTCATACAACATATAATCATATAGCATGTAAGTAAATCACCAAAGCAGCAACAACATACACATGGCCTTCACGGCATACACATAATCTTTATAGCATACACATAGCCTTCACGGCTTACATATTTACAACGACAGGGGTAGGTGTGACCTGCGTCATGTCCACAACTGATCATGCTATAATACACATTGCCTTCATGGCTTACATAATGCTTTCACAGCATACACATTACCTTCACGGCATCCACATAGCCATCATGGCTTACACATAGCCTTCACATCTTTCACATAGTTTTCACAGTAGCAAACTTCACAACATTCCCAATACACAATTTAATGATAAAACAAATATACAATGCATTACACATAATATAAGAGAAAGTGTCATTACCTTATTCTTTCCGCTCGTGCTCTAATACCGATTTATCATGAACAAGACAAAATGTCGAATTCTATCAATCATAATCAAGGACGACGAATTATTACCTATTCCAATTCTTTAATAACTCTTAGTACTTGGGTTGGATATCACTATAGTCATTTAATCAAGTCAACTAAAGAGCTAAAGTGGTCAATTAGCCTAAAAGACCAATTTCTAACCTCAGAGTTCAACAATATTACATTATGCCATAACATTTTCAATTTTCACATAAGTGACCAAATTTGCCAAAATTTTTCATCAACTTTCAAAAATCATAACTAACTCTATAAAAATTGAAATGGGTTGATTCTAAAGGCTATGTGACTCTTAATTAGTCTAGTTTCAAGGAAAAATATCACCCATATCCAGTTGTATACACAATATTCCTAGAATTTTCATCTATTGCACACTGTCAGAATTCATCCCAGCTTTCATGACCTAACTTCAAAAATTCATAAATCCCAGTGTATAAATCGAAATGACACAAATGACCTCTCAAATTAAAGCTTGATATGTCAAATATTTAACTAAAAAATTTTAGAATTTTTTGAGATCATTGGGTTATCTAAAGACACCACAAAATCAGGGTAACTCGCTAGAATTCTGTTCGACAAAAAATCCAGTTTTACATTTTGAGTTCTAATAACCCAAACTTCACAACCTGGTGTCACCTCTCGCTAAACTCTTATACTTACCCCTAGGGTAAGAGTTCGAGACGTGGGGAGGCAAGAAAGAATCCCAAGGGGTGGGATTATATCCTTGTGAGTCGCACGTTGCCGCCCACATGTCTCTGAGAGCATGTGGGAGGACCACGCCAAAGGCCATATGCCACATGGTGGAGGGATTACGGGGTGTGACAATAAAAAGGCACCTTTTTATTATCACACCCCGTAATCCCACCACCCTGTGGCATACGGCCTTTGGCGTGGTCCTCCCACGTACTCCTAGAGACACGTGTGCCGTAAAGTTTGACTCACAAGGAATATCACCTCCCCCCTAGTGGATTTCTTTTCGCCTCCCCACGACTCAAACACCCAACTTGGGGATAAGTTCAAGTTCTTGGTGAGACCACGTCTCTGGGAACACATGAGAGGACCACGCCAAAGGCAGTATACCGCAGGGTGGTGGGATTACAAGGTGTGACACCCGGGGCTATGTCCACATAATTTTTCATGTAGAACATAGTGGTAACATCAAAATGAACAAATTCCCACTCATTCTGCATGTCCTGTTTTGGCAGAAAATTCAAAATAAATTCCAAAAATTACCAACTTCCAATTTCAGCATCAAACTTATGTCAAATGGTTTCTAATCATCATAAACCACCAGTAACATAACCAAAACATCATGAATTACCCAAAACCTTGTTTGGCCAAAATCAAGATAGATTTATACATGCTAAAATACTCATTCAACCAACACAGCCAAGAGCTCAAATTGATGATAATACTTACCTATTGCTCCTTCTTAAGTTCTTTCTTTGATAGATATATGTTACACAGGAGTAGAGATAGTAATGCAAGTGGTGATATCACTAAAGTGATTTGTCGAAAATGATCATAGCGATTTAAATCAAGTTAGGTATGGACAAGCTGGACAATATATTTTATTAGAGTAGTGCAATTTAAATCAAGTGAATTAGAGAAGATTGTTGAGTTGGCATATGAATCAGGGATTAGAGTTTAAGGGACAAAATTCTTAAAAGGTGAAGAGAATTGGAACATCCCAAATTTTCATTTATAGATAATCTTATAAAGGAAACATTTAGAGGCAAATATAATTTAGCGAATAATGGTTTAACTAAGGAAGATATATATAAAGTAAATTAAAACATGAAAGTTAAATGAAGTCTAATAAAAATATAATTAGGAAATTATTATTATTATTATTGAATTTCTTTAGAAATAATAAAATAATAAAGTTAGTAGAGGTTAAATGAGAGTATTTAATTTTAATTTTAATTATGTGTGTATAAGTAAATAAATAATAAAATGAAAGAGACTAAAAGTCTCACATTGACTAAATAAGGAGAAGATGGAGCTTTTAGAACCTATATATAGGAGTAGTGAGGAGAACTCAAGGTGCAACTTTTCTATTTTTCATATACAATCGGGGCAACCTCGGTAAAATGCCATTTGTGTATATGTTAACCTTTGGATCAGGCTAAAATTAGGTCAGGCCATCCAAGACATCTGATCCATCAATTTCAATTGTTGGATAAGAAATTAGTGTCACGAGTTACAAGTTACAAAGCCCGTGGAGAACAAAAACCCTAGAGGAAAGAATCAACATTTCTAACTAAGTCCACCATTGGATTGTCACGAAATTTTGTGAGCTTGTTTGAGACACCCTGTTCAGAAAAACTAATAGTGGGATCTTCGATTTGATGACTAAAGTAAGAGTACTTTTTCACTCATTGAATATGTTATTTGAAAAATAAGAATTATGTAATAGATTTAGGAGTTTTCTAAAGGTTCTAAAGGTTAAAATCCCAAATTGTAATATCCCGAATTTTAGGCCTAGAGACTTAAGAATAAACCTATATCAGGAAGATGAGTAAGCCTAATTTGGGAAGAGTTCCAAGAATAATGAGAGATAAAAAAACTCTCAGAGACTATGTGATCCGGGCCTACCAGGCATAAAGCCTAGTATGCATAGGCAGCAGGATCAAAGTGCTGGTGCAGATATGCACAAGACACATATACGGTGTCATTGGGTTAGTGTAACATCCTGGATTTTAATTAAGGGATTATAACTTCAAATGATGTAATTAATGTCAATTAAGCATATTTGAAGTATATGTTGTGTGTTATGATATAAAGACCATTAGTGATGATTTAATGAGTATTGTACTAATCAGGGGTAAAACGGTAAATTTACCAACCGTCTGGTTAGCTACTAATGAAAAAAAAAACCCTTCAGTAATCAAGTTCAATGGTTGAGATTGAAAGATCAAGGGGTGGAATCGAGTGTGAATGGATTTATATGAAATCATAAGTGGGAGGAATGAGATGATGCCAAGTGGCAAGTTTTGGACCATAGGATTGAAGTCAAACATTCAACTTATTTCTCTTCCCTCTCTCTTTCCCTAGTCGGCTGTGTGTGTGTATTGAACCAAGAAGAAGTGATCATCATCATTCTCTCTCCCTTTCCTCCATTTCCGGCGAACCAAGCAAGAAAGAGAAAGCAAGGGTTTGAATTTTGTGAAGGTAAATGACTTCACAAGCTTAAACACTTCTTATTAATATTGTACAAGTGATCAAGAGCTTTCTTTCCATGTTTTCAGACTTGTGATTGGTGGTGTGTGGCAAATTGAGGGAAATTGAAAGTTGAGGAATCCAAGTTCTGAATTCAGCAAGTTGAAGAGGTAGGTTTGTAATGCATTTTGATATATATGTCAAGATGTTTGCTTAACCAATGAGAATTCTGGAAATTAGACCTAATTATGATGTTAAGTGAAGGGTAGACTTTGGTGAGAGTGTCACTGTTCATTTGGTCAGTTTTGACATTTGAGAATGATTAGGAATTGATTTGAAGTTGAATGAGGGGATTTGTTAGAATGGGTTTTTGAGTGGTTTGATGATTTAGAGAGAGAATGTGTTGAATGGGTTGAATTTGAGTTGTTTTTGGTTGCCAATGGGTTCCTTGTGTTGAAATGAGTGAGAATGAGTCTTGACACAAGTTTAAGAACCATTGGAGTTCATTTGGTGAAGTTTTTAAAAGTATACCAGTTGCTGCGTTCTGGTTTCTGGTGTGATTTCTCGAGTGAGAGAAGAACTCACTCGAGCACAGGATGAACGTGCTCGAGTGAGCATGTTTGTGCTCGAGTGAGGGTGCATAAATGCACTGGGGGTGAGCGTTTCAGGTGTTCACTTGAGAGTGATTGCCAAGAGTGCGCCTGGCACTCGCGAGCATTGGGGGATCACTCGCGAGCACTGGGGTCGTGCTCGAGTGAATCTGTTGCCTGGGAGTTGGGGTACACTCGGGCAGACACTCGCTGCCTTGTGCTTGCGAGCACTGAGGGTCAGTGCTCGAGCACAGGCACTTGTGCTCGAGTGAAGGTGGAAGAAGATGTTGAGAGGTACTCTCGGGTTATCACTCGCAGGCCTCACTTTTGTGGTGCTCGAGTGTGCTCGGGGTCTCTGCTCGAGCACAGCCTTTTGTGCTCGAGTGAGAGTGTGAAAATGTAGTGAAGTTTGCTCTCGGGCAAGCACTCGCGGGAGGTCACTCGCATGTGTGCTCGAGTGAGAGCGAGAGTCATGCTCGAGCACAGCCCCTTGTGCTCGAGTGAGGGGACCCAGAAATTAGTGTTTAGCTTTCCAAAGAAGGATCTTTAGGGATAGTTATCCCAACCCTTTAGGCATATGAATAGGCACTTAATGGCCATCTAAAGAGTCCAAATGAATACCAACTTAGAGTGTTATTGAAGTAAGAACTTGGAAAAGGAAATTAACCAAATGTCCCTATTTTGATTATAGGATTTGATATCTGCTATCCTCGTGAGCCCACTGTGCCCAGAGACATCAGGAAGGGATCAGGTAGTGACTTTTCTTTCGTACCATTTATGATGCATTGTATGTGTGTATGATCAGTGATTTGTGATGAATTCGGATATTTCGACTGATGCGGATATGTGGTAGCACCGTCAGTCCAATAGTCCCTGAGTAGCTAACAACGGTTCGGGTGAAGACTGTGTGTCTTCCCGGCGGAGAAAGGGGATGAGGATGAGGTGTGATATATGTGATTTGTGAGCCGAAAGGCTGATTTGTGAGCCGAAAGGCTATTTGTGAGGCCGACGGGCCATTTGTGAAGCCGGATAGCTTATGAGCTATAAGGCTATATGTATGCACTGCCACACCAATAGTCCCTGAGTAGCTAACAACGGTTCGGGTGAAGACTGTGTGTCTTCCCGGCGGAGAAAGGGGATGAGGGTGGAGTGTGATATGTGTTGCTGCTGCGGTACATTGATTGCTTACATGCTATGTGCTTGTATGTGGTGTAATTGCTTAGTTACTACTAGGATTCTTTTGAATCTCATTCTTTCCTTTGAACTAACCTTTCAGACAGGGCGACTGGCTCCAAGGAAAAGCGTGTGACCCGGAGCGGGTAGAGCTTCCTAGGGACATTAGTATGGCTTTTGTTGGTTAATCGTTTTGGATAGGGATTACTGTATTACATTTGGGATGTGATTAGTGTAAATATTTGGTTTGTAATCCCCTACATGGAATTTGAAACTATATATATATATATAGATGAACCCGGGGGTTGCCGGGATTTTGGTTATACACTCTGTCATACGTAAATGTAGTTAAACTGCACAGGTGATTATATTCGATAATCGACTTTGAGACCGAAAGAGGAATGAAGTTTTGAAAATTTCATAACGTCCCTACTATTAAAGGGAATTTCAAATGAGTTTTAAACTAATCGACGGTCTCTAATCTAATTTAATTACCAAACATCGAATTATAATTACGTGATTAAAGGCAGGGGGTTACAGTTGGTAGAAAGCATTGTTATTAAACCCAAACTAGATTGACCGGTTCGGCCCAGGAACCGATGAATCGGCAAAGGAACATATTCGGTTCGTGAACCGAATTGGTTCGGTATTTAAAAAAAGTCAATTTTTTTAAAATTTCTAAATAATTTCATATTAATAATCCTGAAATCTTCGCTCTCTCACCGGTTTTGTCCAGGGTTAGCTCCGGTTTGACTCTGGCCTGACCCATTGACCCATGACCCCGTACCTCAACCGGTTCAGTGACCAGTCCCCATTTAATAACCTTAGTGAACAGACGCCACCCTGCTATGTCATGAGGTATGGGATTGATTGATCAAGCAAAATAAGCCAATATAAGTGTGTAAATGGCATTTTCAAAGCAAACATGGGAACCTGGCATTTTTGGAAAAGGCACTAGTATATGGAGCCATGTGGGGCCTACACACACACTAGCTCTAACCTGGCGTTATTTGGTGGGCCTTGGTATACGTGAAGCAATCCTGGGTAAAACTTGAGTATAATTCCAAGTAAGCACCGATAAAGTAGCTTTAATAAACTAAGTCATGATAGCTAATAATGACACTACTTTTGGTTGGCTTTACAAGAGAGTGACAAGTGTCATTTCATCGTGACAAAGTACCTAGTGCCTTTTGTGTTGGCTTGATAGGAAGGTAACACGCGTTCCTCATGAGGACACTTACTTTTTGCCTTTTGTGTCGGCATCCCCGAGATGCACCACATGTCACCTGAGTTAAGGAAATTCGCCAGTCTCCGGTCTAGTTGTGTATTTGACTTCTTAAACACAGAACCCGAAAGTCTAGGGAAATTGTCAAGCCTCTCCTTCCCCTAACCAAAAAGGAAGCCACCTAAGAAAGAGGTAGAGAAACCAAGATGATTTTTTTGACATATGGCAATCTTGAGCTCACATTTGTTAACACTTGGCACACCATGAAACCATCTAAAATGCAAGATTAAATCCCAACCCTCCATTATTATTTAAGATGTCAGCCAAGGGAAGATAATTTAGAAAAAAAACAAGGCAAAAAATAGAGAGAAAATAGAAAGAAGAGACGTGTGTGAATAGTGATTTTCCCAGAGTTCCGGAGCTAATTTCACCTCCGATTTAGCTTTTCTAGCTCCCGGAGTCTACTATAATATTTCTCTCAGTAAGAGCAACATTTTTATGGTATTGGATTCTTGATCATAGGTTTTTGGTGCCGTCTTGCTAGCCAGAGTCCCGCTGGAATTTCAAACTTGTTGTAGAAAAGCAAAGAGGTAAGCCTAAGCTTCGTTTTAAACTGATTGGCTTGAGGTTTTAATGAGTTATCTTGGACCTTTAGGCTACCATATGTTTCATCCAAGTTGGGTTTTTGAGGTCTAATGATGTTTTAATCAAGAATATATGATGATATATTGTGTTTGATGATAATATAAAACTAGTTTAAGTGCTGCCAGATTTGAGATCTGTGAGGCAATTTATTTGTGGCATGCTTTTGTTCAGTCAAACATGGTCCAAAGCTACAAAATTTTACAGGAAAAAAGAAGACATCCTAAACTTCATTTTGATAAGTAGAACATAATTTTTGGACTAGTGGATTTAAAGTTATGATTTTTCAAAGTTGGACCCTATTTCTAGAATCAATTCTAGAACAATTAAGGTTTGACAAATTTTGGAAAATGTGTGGTTGCATTTTCCAGAAAATGATATTTTTCTTTAAAATTACACTTACATAGGTTTATAATGTACTTGGAATCAGTCAATTTGGATTTTTCTAAAATTAAATATGATTTTTGAAAATTGGGCATTGAACCTGGAAGTTGTTCTGTGGTAGACTGATGGTGACATGTTTTTGTCTTGCCAAATGAATTCCAATATCCATGAAATTTTTCTAAAATAAAGTAGACCTAATAAGCTTTAATTTTATAAGTAATTTGTACTAATTGGATAAGTACACAAAAAGTTATGATTTATTAAAGTACATGTTAAAAGCCGGAGTGATGTTTCTGGCAGAAAGGACTAAGAGTGAGCTCTTGGATTTAGGCATGTATTTGATTGAAGAAAATATTTTTTTCCTTAAATTTTTCTTAATGAGGGTCACATAGGACTTTGAACCACTCCAATTGGAGTTTCCTAGACAAAGTTATGATTTTTCAAATATAAGTGAAAAATATGCCAATTTTTTAATTCCTTGCAAATTTAAAGCAAAAAAGGTAAAATGTAATAATTAGGAACTCCAACGGTTAGAATTAGGCCTTTAAAGTTGTTGAAGGCCCATGTAGCCACATTGGTCATTCATGTATCATGGTTCTAATGTATGGTTATGTACCTTGGGCCATAAGATGACAAGGAAGAGAAAAATGGAAGGGATCCTAAGCAACTTCAGTGGTTGGAAGAAAAGGTATAGGAGAGGGCGCAAAGATAAAAGGTAGTAAACTTACTTGTATGTATGTGATGTTTTTGCTGTGTATTAATTTGTTGTATTGCTTTGCTTGATTTTGTAAATCTTGTATGAATGAATGAAGCTCTGATTATGTTTTTACTATGGCCATAAGTATATCGCACGAAACATTGAGCATGCAGAATATTATTATGTAAACATGAGCCTATGTAAGCTAAGCATATCATGCGTTGGCATTCCTCTTATATGCATTGTCTATAATGTTTGCTATTGAGATTCCCCCAAATCTCATCCCCCACCAACCATATAGGTATGGGAATATGAAAGAAAAGAATACTGAAGATAAACAAGAAGGAAAGGAGATGAAGAATCGAAGAGGAAGAACATGTATTATTTTACTGTTTGTAAATTATCTGCACGACAAGAATATTTGTATGAATACGTAAGATTGGATACACGTAATTTAAGTAAGTCGTAACCGAGATCGTTAAACTCACTGTAACTAAGAATAAGAACCAGAAAAAGAATTAACTCTAATATCTGGTAAGAATAATGGCTTAACAGCCGGAATTCAGAAATGAACCGCTAAAGAAATGAATAAAAACGCTTAGGACACGTATAAAAGGGGCGGAAATGTAAGGTATTACACAAATTGCGATCATAGAAATGTTAGACAAGGCTAGTATAATGCTCCGATAATCCCAATTGTCAAATATAATATAGTTCTAATATATCATTTCCTACTCATAGGAAATTCTGAGAAACTCATTGGAGGAGCAATTATAAACATCTAGTGTTGATAAAAGACTTTGCATTAATTAATTTTCTTGTTACTCTAAGCTTTAGGATAAGAATTTTCCTTGGTTGGAACTTAAAGAAGACCAGGCAATGTGGTCCTATCTATCTTATTTATTGGTGATGCTCATAGGTTTTTCTTAGAAACTTCACAAGCCTAAACTGAGTAAAACCTTACTATTTTATGACCAATAATACCTTGTGGGACCTTTGTGTGAATCATAGGATTGGATAAATTGATTTATTATAGGTATGGAGGGATAAACTAAACTATTTTTGGTATGTTTATCCTTCATGCCTTGTGAGTGGCCCTGTATGGGTAATTGAACTATTGGTGCGTTGTGTTTTTAAGTATAGACTTGACGAATATATGTGTTATGCGTGTGATGAACTAAGTTCTGTATGCTCATATATTGTTGATTAACTAGATAAAGAATATATGCCTATGTTAAAACATGGTGATTCTATGTTATGAACTTGAAATACATGAGAATGAGAATATGAAAACCCTTTGAGAATAATGTGATATAAATAGTAGAGTTAGTGAATGGGTTGTGATTGATAAAAGTTGAATACCACATGGCAAGCCGTTAGTTTGATTATTGTGCACCTCTAGCTAGTATATATTCTAGAAGGTAGTATTCGCTGATACGACACTCCAGGGATTCTGGGCAGTATTGCCAGGGCACGGGCAGTATTCTAGAGGGCAATAATTTAATTGGAGGAACCCATGGTTCCTTGTGTGCTTTGTAGTACTTTAGCCGATTTACATCACGCTTGTAGAGAGCTTGTGAGAGTAACCCAATAACATGGAAAGTACTTAGCTTATGGGTTTAGTAGGAGGAAATAAGGATGGTTATGGTTAATGAAAGATAATGGCTAATCATGCATAATGGCATTTTGTGAAACAATATGTTGCATTGTGAGTAAATGGTCTCTAACAAAATGAATGGATAAGATCATGTTCTTTGAGAACTTTTCACAATACTTGAACATCATCGAGTGACTTGGAAAATTCTCAAAGTGAAGCATCATCATTCGAGTGCACAAGTCATTACTCGAGTGATTATGTTTGGTGACATTGAATTCTAATTTGACCATAACTCAAGTACACATACCATCACTTGAGTGATTATGTCGAATTTGAATAATTCACAACAAAGTTTCACTTTCTGCTTTACAAAGATTTTAGTTATCACTCGAGTCTTATATTACCAATAAATCAAGATTTGCTATCATCAAAACATTATGAGAACTAATAGTTAGAAGCATCTTACTTTATTTTCACCTACGTAAAATTAATTTGAATCATTATGATAATCTTAGGAATTTTTAAATGCATATAAACACTTAAATAAGCACTGAAACTCTCACAAATAAATCCCAAATTGCCTCAAAGATATGCAAATAGCATATCATTGTGAAGATCTCGAATGTAGAAATTTTTAGGGAGAAACTACACCTCAATCAATGCATCCACACTCCTGCGCACCCCAAAAGGTTTAAATCCAAAAAAATTTGAAAAGCATGAAAGAACCACTCTCAGGAAGGGCGCATGTATGTCATGTGCCACCATGGAGCTCTCAGTTACTGACACATGCCGTCTAGTAAATCTCTACATGACTCAGTCCTCTAAATGTCAAATGGGGTTGCCACATGGCCTCACACGCCACATGGCATATTTTGGTCTTTTATTTATTTATTTAATGTAATATATTTAATTTTTTTATTCAGTTAGATTGGGTTGGGCCATGCTCATCCGGATTAAAAGGTCCTTTTTTTTTGTGTCTCAGCTTATTAAACTCTTTATGCCAAAATTTCTTTTTCTAAATTTGTCATAGATCAGGGTCAAACCCACAAACCGACCTAGGACCAACCCGTAACTCTGATGCAGCCCTTTTTTTTAGTCAAACCCAAAATAATGCCATTTAATTTTTTTTTTGGGTCTTCATCTTCAACCTTTAGTTAGGTCGATTCAATCCAGCTGGTGAGATGGGTCAGGTCCATCAGACATGACTTCTTCTCTCCTCTGTATCTTTGCCTTCTGACGTCTGTTCGTCACATTCTTGGTGTTGTTTTCTTTATTTTTTTGAGCACTATGTAATGGGACCATTTTTAAAGACTAAATCATTCATTTTTAGATGACCCATTTTTATGTAGTTGTGTTCTCAGTTTCATTTTACTCAGGTAAGGTATTCATCTATCATATTCCCTCATTCCAGAGCTTTCTTATGTGTGTTATGAGTCTTTGAAACACATATATTCTTAGAGAACAAAGATAAAAACTGAATGAAAGGAACATATAATATCCATAAAAAAATATTAACAACTAAAACACAAACACTGTAAACCACAAATTGAACAATGAACTCAAACAAAAAGTATATATACATACATAGAGTTCACTCAAATACTTGTAAAGGTAGTAGTATGTCACAGTAGGCATTAGACCGATCTAACAAAGAAAATATGTGAAAGCAAAAATTTCAAAGATAACCATGTTCACAATCATGGTAGAGGCAATATTCCTGTTAACATGCTTAGCAAAAATAATAAAACAATCTCAAGACAGATTGAAGCTCTAATAGCACTATAGAGTTTCGGGCGTTCTTGAAGTGAAGTTTGTTCTCTAGAGATACCCATATGACTTGGATCACGATGGTGGATTCCAGCTATAACACACAGCAAATACACAGGAGAAAGTGACAGAACTTAAGAAAGACCAGAGAGAGTTTGTGTATGAGAAGTTGGAAGAATGTCATTATAGAATAACTAAGCTCCCATGTATTATATCAGTTTTTATGAAACCTCTTGTAACCCCCTGCCTTGATAACTGTAATTTAGATTTGAAAATGCGTAATTTACATGAATTATAGACCGACGGATATGTTTTTCTTAAATTTCTTTTCTAAAATTCGTTCAACATGGTCTCAGATTCATCTTCTGAATATAATTACTCTGCGCAGTTCAATCACATTCATACATATCAAAGTATACAACAAAATCCTGGCAACCCTCGGGTTTCAGATACATCTATATACACTAAGGTTTACAGTTCCTGTATAGGGGATTACAAAAAATCATTCCATATATATACAGTAATATCAAATCAAAATGGATAACCAAAAGCCAACATCAAAGATCTCTAAGGAGTCCTAACCACTCTTGGTTGTCCACTACCCTTTAGAGTCACTTGCCCCATCTGTAGGTCAATTAATAGAAAGAAAGAGATTCAAAAGAATCTCATTAGTAACATTCCACTCATACAATATATAAGCACACAGCATGTAAGTTGTAACACCCTGCTTTTAAACACGTGATTATAACTCGATATTAGGTAATTAAATTAGATTAGAGACCGTCGTATGGTTTAAAACTCATTTAATCTTCATTCCTCTTCCAGTCTCAAGTTCAATTTATCGAATATAATCACCTGCGCAGTTTATATACATTTACGAATAACAGAGTGTATAACCAAACTCCCGGCAACCCCCGGGTTCACTACATACCTAGAATTCCAAATCCTGTTTAGGGATTACAACCAAGTATTTCAAACTATATACATCTCCAAAACATAATACAGTAATCCCTACCCAAAATGAATAAACCAACAAAACTATACTAATGTCCCTAAGAAACTCTAACCACTTCGGGTCACACGCTTCTCCTTGGAGCCAGCCGCCCTGTCTGAAAGGTTAGTTTAAAGGAAAGAATGAGATTCTAAAGAATCCCAGTAGTAACTAAGCATTTATACCACACATAAGTACATAGCATGTAAGTAAATCATCATACAGCAGCAACACATATCACACTCCAGCCTCCTCCCCTTTCTCCGCCGGGAAGGCACACTGCCTAACCCGAACCGTTGTTAGCTACTCAGGGACTATTGGCATGGCAGTGCATACATATAGCCTTATAGCACATAGCTATCCGGCTTCACAAACGGCTCGTCAGCCTCACAAATAGCCTTTCGGCTCATAACCGACCTATCGGCCCACAATCAGCCTCTCGGCTTTCATGTCACATAATCACACCTCATCCTCATCCCCTTTCTCCGCCGGAAAGACACACAGTCGTTATCCGAACCGTTGTTAGCTACTCAGGGACTGTTGGACTGACGGTGCTCACATATATCCACATAAGTCGCAGCATACGAACTTATCGCAAAGCAATGAAAATACACACATACGATGCATCACAAATGGTACGAAAGAAAAGTCACTACCTGATCCTTTCCTGATGTCTCTGGGCACAGTAGGCTCACGAGGATAGCAGATATCAAATCCTATAATCAAAATAGGGACATTTGGTTAATTTCCTTTTCCAAGTTCTTACTTCAATATAACTCTAAGTTGGTATTCATTTGGACTCTTTAGATGGCCATTAAATGCCTAATCATATGCCTAAAGGGTTAAGAGAAACTACCCCCAAAGACCCCTCTTTGAAAAGCTAATCATTGATTTTTGGGTCCTCTCACTCGAGCACAGAAGGCCGTGCTCGAGCATAACTCTCGCTCTCACTCGAGCACACATGCGAGTGACCTCCCGCGAGTGCTTGCCCGAGAGCAACCTCCTCTACAAATCCACACTCTCACTCGAGCACAAGAGGCTGTGCTCGAGCAGAGACCCCGAGCACACTCGAGCACCACAAGAGTGAGGCCTGCGAGTGACAACCCGAGAGCACCTCTCAACCTCTTCTTTCACCTTCACTCGAGCACAAACGCTTGTGCTCGAGCACTGACCCTCAGTGCTCGCGAGCACAAGGCAGCGAGTGCCTACCCGAGAGCACCCCAACCCCCAGGCAACAGACTCACTCGAGCACAACCCCAGTGCTCGCGAGTGATCCCTCAATGCTCGCGAGTGCCAGGCGCACTCTTGGCAATCACTCACGAGTGATATCCTGAGACACTCACTCGCAGCACCAAAAAGGCACCCTCACTCGAGCACAAACATGCTCACTCGAGCACGTTCATCCTGTGCTCGAGTGAGTTCTTCTCTCACTCGAGAATTCACACCAGATACCCATAACGCAGAAACTGACATGGTTTACCAGAATTCACCAAATGAATTCCAATGGTTCCCTAACTCATACCATTACTCATTCTCTCATATATCATCACAAGGAACCCATTGACAACCATAAACAACCCAAATTTCCACTCAACAACAAGATCTCATCTCTAAACCATAAATCCACCAAAACCACAACTTCACACATTTCCCTTATTCAACTTCAAATCAATTTCTAATCACTCCCAAGTGTCAAAACTGACCAAATGAACAGTGACACTCTCATCAAAGACTACCCTTCATTTAACATCATAATTAGGTCTAATTTCCAGATTTCTCATTGGTTAAGCAAACATCTTGACATATATATCAAAATGCATTACAAACCTACCTCTTCAACTTACTGATTTCAGAACTTGGATTCCTCCACTTTCAAAATCCCTCACTTTGCCACACACCACCGATCACAAGTCTGAAAACATGGAAGTAGAGCTCTTAACCTTTTGAACAATATCAATAAATAGTGTTTGAGCTTATAAGGTCATTTACCTATCTTAATTTCAGACTCTTCCTTTCTCTTTCTTGTCAAGCTCGCCGGAAATGGAGGAAAATGGAGAGAGAAATGAGTTGGTGAGATATGATCATTTGCTTCTCTTTTCCCCATGCATACCAACGAGTTGAAGGAAGAGAGAAGAGTGTTTGAAAACTTTGACTCATCCAATGGTCCAAAGCTTGCCACTTGGCATCATCTTACTCTTCCCACAATGCTTTCACCTAAGCTTGCTTGCATCAAATTCCACCCCTTGGTCTTTCAATCTCAACCATTGATCTTGATTACTAAGGGGTTTTTCTCATCATTAGCTAACCAGACAGTTGGTAAATTTACCGTTTTACCCCTGATTGGTTCTTGACTCATGAAATCATCACTAATCATCCTTATATCATAACACACAACATATACTCAAATATGCTTAATTAACATTAATTACATCCTGTGAAGCTACTAATCCTTGATTACAAATCAGGATATTACAATTCTCCCCCCGAAAATTTAATTTCGTCCTCGAAATTGTTACATTACTTGAGTCATAAACTCCGGATATCTTCTCTGCAGATCTTCCTCTGCTTCCCAAGTTGCCTCGCTCGGAGTCATTCCCTTCCAGACCACCTTCACATATGGAATGCTTCGGTGTCTGAGCCGTCGCTCCTCCCGGTCAATGATCTGCTCTGGCTCCACCGCATATGTGAAGTTGTCTTGAAGCTCAACATTCTCATACTCAACTATGTGGGATGGGTCTGGTTGGTACTTCTTCAGTTGGGAAACGTGAAACACATCATGAAGTCTGCTCAAACTTGGGGGTAGCGCTACTCGGTATGCGACAGGCCCAATCCTCTCAAGGATCTCAAAAGGACCTATATACCTCGGGCTTAGCTTCTTCCTCTTGATAGCTCGCCCAACGCCCGTAACTGGTGATACTCTCAAGAACACATGATCCCCAGCCTCAAACTCTAGAGGTCGTCTCCTCTTGTCAGCATAGCTTTTCTGTCGACTCTGCGCTGCAAGTAACCTCCTTCGAATAATCTGAATCTGTGCTGAGGTCTGATCAACCAAATCTGGTCCGTATAACTTCCTTTCGGATAGCTCGTTCCAACACAAAGGCGATTGACACCGTCTTCCATACAATGCTTCATACGGAGCCATCTGAATGCTCGCATGATAGCTATTGTTGTAGGCAAATTCCGCTAGTGGAAGAAAGCGATCCCAACTTCCTTTAAAGTCGAGAACACAGGCTCGCAACATGTCTTCCAGCGTCTGGATTGTCCTTTCTGACTGCCCATCCGTCTGTGGATGATAAGCCGTGCTAAATCTCAATTGAGTTCCCAAAGCTTTATGCAATGCTTTCCAGAACCTCGAAGTAAATCGTGGGTCTCGATCAGAAATGATATTCTTAGGAACACCATGGAGTTTCACGATCTCACGAACATAAATCTCTGCTAGTTTGTCAGGAGAATAACCAGCATTGATTGGTATGAAGTGCGCCGACTTCGTTAACCGATCCACAATTACCCAGATCGCATCGTAATTTCTGATCTTGGGCAATCCCGTCACAAGGTCCATAGTCACACTTTCCCATTTCCATTCGGGAATCTCAGGACTCTGGAGCAAACCAGGTGGTCTTTGGTGCTCGATCTTCACTTTCTGACAAGTGAGGCATCTCGCCACATACTTGGTCACATCACTCTTCAAACCCGGCCACCAATACACAGATTTCAGGTTATGGTACATCTTGGTCATACCAGGATGAAGAGTGTACTGACTCTTATGCGCCTCATCTAGAATCTTTTGTCGCAACTCCGCCTTGAGTGGAACGCAGACTCTATTCTGATAGCGAACCAATCCTCTAGGCGACAAATCATAACCCGGGACTTCTCCCCGTTCAATCCGAATCAGATTTCGCTGTATCCAGTCATCTTGCCTCTGAGCTTCTTCAATCTCAGCTTTTAGATCACTTTCCTCCTGGGAAACAGTGTAATTGGCACAGATGATTTGGTTCGTCAAATTCAAATCACGAAAATCTTCAATCAATTTCTCCTCTCGTATCATCATAGCTGCAACGAGCACAGTCTTTCGACTCAGAGCATCAGCGACTACATTGGCTTTACCCGGATGATATTTGATTTCCAGGTCGTAGTCCTTAAGCAATTCCATCCAATGACGCTGTCTCATATTCAGTTCTTTCTGATCGTATAAATACTTGAGACTCTTGTGGTCGCAGTACAGTTCCACAGTCACACCATACAGGTAATGACGCCAGATTTTCAAAGCAAACACAATGGCCGCAAGCTCCAGGTCATGAGTGGGATAATTCAATTCATGAGGTCTGAGCTGTCGAGAGGCGTAGGCCACCACACGTCCCTGCTGCATAAGGACACACCCTAATCCCTGCCCACTGGCATCAGAATACACAACATATGTCACACTGGGATCGGGCAAAATCAACACAGGTGCCGACGTCAACCTCTCCTTCAGCTCCACAAAACAATTTTCGCATTTATCGTCCCACACAAACGGCTGATCCTTTCTCGTGAGCTTGGTCATCGGCAACGCAATACGAGAGAAATTCTGAATGAATCTCCGATAGTACCCGGCAAGACCCAGAAAACTGCGTACTTCTGCCACAGATTCTGGCCTCTTCCAATCTAGTACTGCTTCCACTTTACTGGGATCCACAGAGACCCCTTCTTGCGAGATAACATGGCCTAGGAATCTCACTTCCGATAGCCAAAATTCGCATTTACTCAACTTCGCGTATAGTTGCTTTCCACACAAAATATTCAATACAATTCTCAGATTATGCTCATGCTCTTCCTTGCTTTTGGAATATATCAGAATGTCATCGATAAACACCACAACAAACTGATCCAGATATTGCCGAAAGATACGGTTCATGTAATCCATGAAAACCGCAGGCGCATTGGTTAGCCCAAATGGCATTACCAAAAACTCATAATGACCATACCGGGTCCTGAAAGCAGTTTTCGGAATATCTTCCGCTTTTACTCGCAGCTGATGATACCCTGACCTTAGATCAATCTTTGAGAATACACACGATCCAGAGAGTTGATCCAACAAGTCATCGATCCGGGGAAGTGGGTACTTGTTCTTAATAGTAACCTTGTTCAAGTCCCTGTAATCGATACACAACCGAAGGCTTCCATCTTTCTTCTTTACGAATAACACTGGAGCTCCCCAAGGCGATACACTGGGTCTAATGAATCCTTTCTCAAGCAAATCTTCTATTTGTTTCTTTAGTTCCGCCATCTCGTTTGGGGCCATACGATATGGGGCTTTCGAAATAGAACCAGCTCCAGGTACAATGTCAATCGGGAACTGAACTTCCCTCTCAGGAGGCAATCCGCTAAGGTCATCCGGAAACACCTCAGGGAATTCATTTACCACGGGTATATTACTCAAGGTTTCACCAGTTTCCCCCTGAATGGAGAAGAATACCATATACCCCTGGCAACCCTTTTCAATATCTCTCTCAGCTTTAGCTGTAGAAAGAAAATTCATACAAGCACCTACAACTTCAGCCCTTTGAGAAACAGTATATACTATCCTCTTATTCCCGCAATCAAGTAATACGTTATTTGCCGTTAACCAATCAAAACCCAAAATGACTTCCAACTGGTAAAGCGGCAAACAAATCAAATCTACAACAGACTGACGCCCTTCCACAGTTATAACACAGTTCAGACAAACTTCTGTGGTTAAGGCCTTAACACCCATCGGAGTCGATACTACCAAATCAAATGGTAACTTATGCACATGCATACCCAGGCGTTTTACACAATCATATGCAATAAAGGAATGACTGGCACCCGAGTCGAACAATGCTTGTAATAGATAGCCATTTAGGGAGATTTTACCTTGTATCAACTCAGGAGATCTACGAGCCTCCTCATGGGTCATTGCAAACACTCGACCCTGTGTCTTCGGCCTTTGCTCCGCTCGTGGTTGTTGACAATCTCTGGAAAGATGTCCTGGCCGCTTGCAGTTAAAACAAATCATCTCTCCCTGACAATTCTGGCCGTAATGTGATTTGTTACAGCGACGACATTTCCACTCGGTTGCAAATCTCTGAGGTTCACGACCTCCAGGCTGATAGGGCTTCTTATCACCACCCTTGAATGAAGATGATCCTTGGCCTTTACGCTTCTGAGGAACATTACCCTTACTAGGCTCACTGCGGTGGCCAATAGCTTTGTTAGGGTACACCTCTCTCAAGTTGTTTTCCGTGATTCGACATTGCTCCACAGCCTTATTGAACTTCTTAAATCGGTGAGTAACCAATCGCTTCCTCAACTCTCGTCTCAGACCACGAATAAGCATATCTGAGCTCCATTCTCCGTCATCCTTGTACCGGAGATAGGAGGAATACCGGGACAGGCGGATGAATCGGGACAAGTAGTCATCAAAACTCTCCGTGTCCCCTTGCCTGATATTAAGGAATTCTGTCTCCTTTTCAAGCTGGACTGACTTCGGGAAATACTTCTCATTGAATTCTTGCAAGAACAACTCCCAAGTCAGTGGTGTTTCATTGCTCTTCAATGTTGAGGCGATATTCCGCCACCAACGATCTGCATCCCCTTCGAGCTTGTAGACGGCCAACCGTGGCTTCACTTCATCCGGACATCCGAGAACCTCAAATATCTTTTCCAGACGATTCAGCCAATCTTCTGCCACTTGAGGATCAAACCTCCCTCTGAACGCCGGAGGCAAATGCTTACAGAATCGGGTGACCCAATACTGAAGGTCTTTTTCCTCCCTGGGTGGCATCCCATATGATTCCGGATTCAAGGTAGCACGAGGTGGGGATTCTAGAGGTCGTGCTGATCCTTCTGCAGTGTCCTCATAACGGGTCTCCTCTTGAGTTTCTTCCGGAATAGACTGAACCGGAACTTCCTTATTCTTTGCCTTCTCTGCTCTGAGCTCGTCCCTTAGCTCAGTGATCATGTCCCGCTGATCCTTGATTAGACTCATCAACTCATGCATAGGATCTGGTGGGTTTTCATTATCAACCTCCACCACGGGATCTACACGCGGAATTTTGGGGCGTCCTCTGGTTTTCTTCATTCTACAAGCAACTTACCCCATTAATTCAGCAGAGACAGTATGCACATATGGTCACAAAACTTATATGTATCCAAATCATTTAAACATATATGTGCACACATAACAATCATTCACAAACAATCTTTTATCCCTAAACCAACTAAGGGATCTATCCTAGCAAACTCTACCCTTGCCAGGAACTACAGCTCTGATACCAAAATGTAACACCCTGCTTTTAAACACGTGATTATAACTCGATATTAGGTAATTAAATTAGATTAGAGACCGTCGTATGGTTTAAAACTCATTTAATCTTCATTCCTCTTCCAGTCTCAAGTTCAATTTATCGAATATAATCACCTGCGCAGTTTATATACATTTACGAATAACAGAGTGTATAACCAAACTCCCGGCAACCCCCGGGTTCACTACATACCTAGAATTCCAAATCCTGTTTAGGGATTACAACCAAGTATTTCAAACTATATACATCTCCAAAACATAATACAGTAATCCCTACCCAAAATGAATAAACCAACAAAACTATACTAATGTCCCTAAGAAACTCTAACCACTTCGGGTCACACGCTTCTCCTTGGAGCCAGCCGCCCTGTCTGAAAGGTTAGTTTAAAGGAAAGAATGAGATTCTAAAGAATCCCAGTAGTAACTAAGCATTTATACCACACATAAGTACATAGCATGTAAGTAAATCATCATACAGCAGCAACACATATCACACTCCAGCCTCCTCCCCTTTCTCCGCCGGGAAGGCACACTGCCTAACCCGAACCGTTGTTAGCTACTCAGGGACTATTGGCATGGCAGTGCATACATATAGCCTTATAGCACATAGCTATCCGGCTTCACAAACGGCTCGTCAGCCTCACAAATAGCCTTTCGGCTCATAACCGACCTATCGGCCCACAATCAGCCTCTCGGCTTTCATGTCACATAATCACACCTCATCCTCATCCCCTTTCTCCGCCGGAAAGACACACAGTCGTTATCCGAACCGTTGTTAGCTACTCAGGGACTGTTGGACTGACGGTGCTCACATATATCCACATAAGTCGCAGCATACGAACTTATCGCAAAGCAATGAAAATACACACATACGATGCATCACAAATGGTACGAAAGAAAAGTCACTACCTGATCCTTTCCTGATGTCTCTGGGCACAGTAGGCTCACGAGGATAGCAGATATCAAATCCTATAATCAAAATAGGGACATTTGGTTAATTTCCTTTTCCAAGTTCTTACTTCAATATAACTCTAAGTTGGTATTCATTTGGACTCTTTAGATGGCCATTAAATGCCTAATCATATGCCTAAAGGGTTAAGAGAAACTACCCCCAAAGACCCCTCTTTGAAAAGCTAATCATTGATTTTTGGGTCCTCTCACTCGAGCACAGAAGGCCGTGCTCGAGCATAACTCTCGCTCTCACTCGAGCACACATGCGAGTGACCTCCCGCGAGTGCTTGCCCGAGAGCAACCTCCTCTACAAATCCACACTCTCACTCGAGCACAAGAGGCTGTGCTCGAGCAGAGACCCCGAGCACACTCGAGCACCACAAGAGTGAGGCCTGCGAGTGACAACCCGAGAGCACCTCTCAACCTCTTCTTTCACCTTCACTCGAGCACAAACGCTTGTGCTCGAGCACTGACCCTCAGTGCTCGCGAGCACAAGGCAGCGAGTGCCTACCCGAGAGCACCCCAACCCCCAGGCAACAGACTCACTCGAGCACAACCCCAGTGCTCGCGAGTGATCCCTCAATGCTCGCGAGTGCCAGGCGCACTCTTGGCAATCACTCACGAGTGATATCCTGAGACACTCACTCGCAGCACCAAAAAGGCACCCTCACTCGAGCACAAACATGCTCACTCGAGCACGTTCATCCTGTGCTCGAGTGAGTTCTTCTCTCACTCGAGAATTCACACCAGATACCCATAACGCAGAAACTGACATGGTTTACCAGAATTCACCAAATGAATTCCAATGGTTCCCTAACTCATACCATTACTCATTCTCTCATATATCATCACAAGGAACCCATTGACAACCATAAACAACCCAAATTTCCACTCAACAACAAGATCTCATCTCTAAACCATAAATCCACCAAAACCACAACTTCACACATTTCCCTTATTCAACTTCAAATCAATTTCTAATCACTCCCAAGTGTCAAAACTGACCAAATGAACAGTGACACTCTCATCAAAGACTACCCTTCATTTAACATCATAATTAGGTCTAATTTCCAGATTTCTCATTGGTTAAGCAAACATCTTGACATATATATCAAAATGCATTACAAACCTACCTCTTCAACTTACTGATTTCAGAACTTGGATTCCTCCACTTTCAAAATCCCTCACTTTGCCACACACCACCGATCACAAGTCTGAAAACATGGAAGTAGAGCTCTTAACCTTTTGAACAATATCAATAAATAGTGTTTGAGCTTATAAGGTCATTTACCTATCTTAATTTCAGACTCTTCCTTTCTCTTTCTTGTCAAGCTCGCCGGAAATGGAGGAAAATGGAGAGAGAAATGAGTTGGTGAGATATGATCATTTGCTTCTCTTTTCCCCATGCATACCAACGAGTTGAAGGAAGAGAGAAGAGTGTTTGAAAACTTTGACTCATCCAATGGTCCAAAGCTTGCCACTTGGCATCATCTTACTCTTCCCACAATGCTTTCACCTAAGCTTGCTTGCATCAAATTCCACCCCTTGGTCTTTCAATCTCAACCATTGATCTTGATTACTAAGGGGTTTTTCTCATCATTAGCTAACCAGACAGTTGGTAAATTTACCGTTTTACCCCTGATTGGTTCTTGACTCATGAAATCATCACTAATCATCCTTAT
The DNA here is from genome assembly GCA_963242795.1 of Inga leiocalycina. NCBI lineage: Eukaryota > Viridiplantae > Streptophyta > Magnoliopsida > Fabales > Fabaceae > Inga > Inga leiocalycina. Next base: position 50,000,105 of record OY725327.1, on the reverse strand, counting down.
ATCATAACACACAACATATACTCAAATATGCTTAATTAACATTAATTACATCCTGTGAAGCTACTAATCCTTGATTACAAATCAGGATATTACATAAGTAAATCACAATAGCAACAACATACCAAAGATACATGGCTTTCACTACAAATGACAACACTAATGGCTGTATACACGATGCGATAGCTTTTGCTATAATCACAATCACGACAGCTTGCACTGTAAACGATAGCTATAACCAGCTGTAATTGCAGAAGCATAAACAATCATCACAAAATAGTGATACAACACACATACAGTGCATTACACATAGTATAAGAGAGAGGGTCACTACTGGTTCTTTCCGAACGTGCTCTGGTACAGGTCGTTCACGATCAGGGAAAATGTCGAATCCTACAATTCCAAATGCACCATTTAGACACTTCCATAGTGTTTCTTGGGGTTATATGGATCTATAATGAAAATTTTGCAAAAATGTCCCTGGGGACCTGGCTTGGGCCCGTCGTACCCGGTCCGGTTGCACTTTTCCTGAAATTCTAACCTGGGCTATCCTAACATATTTTTGCTCAAGGAATCCATTTCCAGACTTAGAATTATCAAATTCAATGTCAAATTACAAATTTACCCTTGGCAACCCCACTTTAAGGTTTTAAGGGCGTTTTCGTAATTATGCTTTTTCAGCCTTTTCTAAAAAGGTTACCAACTTTTGCTCCTGAACTCAATGGAACCATCAAATCATTGTCAAATCTAATAACCATTTCTAGAGATGGCCAAAATTTATGAGTTCTTCGAGGAAAATCGGGGTTTTACGATTTCGGTTCTGTAAACGCATTCCTTTATACTCTTAGCCACTTAATTAACTATTACATTAGGTAATAACTACCATTTGAACCAAAATTAGGCAGCATAACCCTTAGGCAACCCAATTCCCAAAATTTAAAACCAACGGCAATTCGGCAAAATTTCACCGATTAAGTTGCCTACAACAGCCATAATAGTTCATATACGAAGGTTTGGAAGTTACCTAAAGCTCCCACGAACTTTTCCAAAATATGGCTGAAAACCTATTCCACAACAGATTTTGAGCTTCCAAACCTTAAAGAACAAATAGGAGTAGCTAATGGTCGAAAATATACACGTTAGGAGCTAAATCGTTGAAGAAATCGGCTTATCTTGTGAGATTTCTTCTCATTTCTCCCTCTAAAAATCTGAATGTTCTCTCTCTTTCTTTTAGCTGCTGTTTTGTGCGTGAAATTCTGATTGAAGAAGATGAGAATGATATATTATAATATCATATATCATTTTAATGATTTATGGAATTTTCCAACAATTCCAAAACTAATTTTTATTACATAACTTCCTACATTCATGTAACCATGCCATCATGTCCAACTAATATTTCCTTATTTATGCCACATGTAGGAGACACCTAGGGGTCCCTCCCTATGGTCTCAATTGGCTTCACAACTTGTTTTGGTTACGTATACATGTAAAGTCTCAATTTTGGTCAAAATTGTATTTTTTTCCTCAAATTTTCCATAAATTCATATTAAATTGACCAAAATATTCTAAATATATTTTTTATTTTATTTTATTTAATTAATTGAAATTATCTTCAATTAATTGAAAAATAATTAATTTTGTGATAATTTGGTAAAATTACAATTTTTCCATTACCTTTCTAATCCAATTTCTTCTCTTATTTTTCTTTGGCCAATTTCTATCTATTTTTGGACCAAATATTTTCTCTAATATTTTTTCATTTTTGGACCTTAATATTGGGCTTTTTAAATCACCCAAATTAATTCCTTATTCATTTTTACCCAATTTCTCGTGAAATTGAACATTTATAAAATTCATAAATTCCAAATTCATAAATATTCACCATTTAGAAATTGAACATTTATAAAATTCATAAATTCCAAATTCATAAATATTCACCATTTTATTGAGTTTCCCAAATAATTACAATATATTTGGTGAATATAAAAGTTGGGGTATTACACCTCTCCTGTAACCCATGTTTGGAAACTATTCCCACCAATCTTTTTGAATTGAGTGGAGAATATTACACATGTATGCCCTTAGAATCTACATATTCTATTTTGGCCCTAAGACCAATGGGTTTAGGCCTAATCTACTAAGGGTGGATCAAGCCTATTTTCCAACACTTATGATTATGAAATTTGAGGTTATAGATCAAGAGGGTTTGATTACCAGGATTGAAAAAGTGGTAAGCATAGGTTGATGTCAGAGATAGGGTTTAAATAGATTACAAAATAGTAGCAAAACAAAAAGTGATTTAGACTCTTTCTAATATAGTTTAATAAGTGTGATCGATGGGATTATTATAAATATTTGCAAACTCTTTAGACCCATTCCATATATGTACAGTCTAAAAGATACTTTCTAGATCAGTTGTCCACAAAGACAACTTTGAAAGTAGTCAAAATATTGTTAAAATATATTCTAGACTGGTCGAATGGTTTTCCATAGATCCGATCTAGATCTATTAAAAGATAATTACGAAAATATAATGCTTAAACATTTCTAGATTGGGTTTCATTGTTACCTAGTCTAGAAAAGCTTTCAGGAACATAAAAAACCCTTCAATCACCCTTATTCTACTATCTTCCTCTTCTTCAAGCTCGCACACCTTGCTTCTTCTGTTCGCCTTGCTTCTTCATCTATTCCTCTTACTACAAGTATTATTTTGATTCTTTATACACCTCTGGTTCTAAATGTAGAGCTAAAGGAGTAATATATAGGATGGTAGAAATTCTGTTGTTCATGGTAGAAGTGTAATGGATCATGGTATATTTTTTTCTGTATTTCAAAAATTCTTCTTTTGGAATACCATTCATGAATTCATATAATGTTACGAGCCTTTCACAAACACATATGAGTCAAAACAAAAATTTGGTTTGTTAAATAAGAGCAGAGCTAAAAAATTATTGATGAGATGTGGGTATTTGAAATATTTTTAATCAATAATGCTCCGGAAGTGTCAAAAAAAACAAACTCACTCTAATAATTAAAAAAATTAATATTGACAATTAAAAAACTAAAGCTGCCTGTTAACATTTTTTACGGCTAGGACCTAGGGCATTATCGACCATTTTTTAACACTTCCGAGTGATATTGATATAAAAAAAACTTCTAGATATCTACAGCGCTCCTATGCAAAAAATTTTAGGACAAAAATATTTTACCTTAACCTAACTTTAATATAGAGTTGATATGATATAATGTTTTCTTGATTCTAATTAAACATGTTGGAAATATTTTATCAATAAGACTATATTGAAGTATGATTATGCAAGAGTTTGGTGGGAGTTAAGGTATGAAGATATTTGTTGTTCTACTAAGAATGATGCAATGTTGGAATGCTTTCACCGGATTTTATTGAGAATTAGATCCTTAGGATTAGTGAATGAAGGAAGGGATAGCTTGATGGTGGTGGTTATAAGAATTTTAGGTGTACCTGGAATCCGATAGACTCACTGAAGTACCCACACGAAGCTGGAGCACCGATGCTTATAGGATCACATGTAACGAGATAGAAAAAAATACTGTAAGTAGCAGTTTGATCTCTTTTTTTTTAATAGTTCTACGCTTTCCTATGCTATATCTTTATTCACATATAGGGAACATACAGCATAAGAAAATACAATAGAATGATAAAAACTATATAGAAAAAAAAACAAAGTTTATAGGTGGGCATATACTAGAAACGACTTCAAAGACCAGAGACGCAAAAGGGAAAATAAATTATATCCAGACTTTTTTCTACTTTGTATTCTCTCATACTGAAATATATATATATATATATATATATTGCATAAGTAATCCAGAGTCGTTTGAAGCCATGTTACCCAAACTTATTTAAACACATAAAAGAATGATTCAATATATATATGCTTTGATGAATAGAAAGTCATCCACTTGACAAATATAACAAATATCCAGCAGAAGCATTAAAAAAAACTTATATTATACATGTGTCAAGATATATGTATATGTTATTAAACCTGGCTTTGATACCATGTAAGAATTTTGGGCGTACCTGGAATCCGATAGACTCGCTGAAGTACCCACACGAAACCGGAGCACCGATGAATGTCTAAACTCTGGATTATGGTGGAGTTTAGGAAAATATCACTCCTTGGGTAAAGAGTAAAGGCCCATCTTAAGTGAAGAATAAACTCTTAAGTCAAGTCCAAATTCCCAATACTTGAAACTATAAGAGTTTTAAGAAGATGTGTCTATTAGGAAACGAATATGATTTGAATAAGAAATTAGGAATATTTCATCTAATAAAAATTAAGACATAAAAATTCTTGCAATTTTAGAAAAACAATAGTTGTTGAGACCCTGTAAAACTAGGTTTGAGAAGCATGAAGACTTAACCCCTTAGATGAAGTATTTTTTGCTAGAAATTAAAATGTGCATAAATAAAATGCATAGAGAACTTAACTATTAAGTTTACCCAACTCCCATATAAGAGGTTAATAAGATAGTATGAATATAATGTGATGAAAGCATGAAGAAGTAAAAGTCAAAATACTCTTTATGAGTGGAAACTCTTGGAAAATGAGTTTTTCAAGAAAGTTATATGCTCTATCTAAGTGGGAGCTCTTAAAGAATGAGTTTTTCTTTAGATTAATAATCGAGCATGTTATTTAAGGTACTTGCATGAAATTCTTGATAAACAATAATGGCATAGTTGGAATCTGTGTGATGGGAGGTACAAACGTATTCTCCTGATCATTAACCCAATAGTGTTGTTATTTTTTCTAGTCAAGAATAATAGAAGTATATGACATTGTATACTTCAATGTGTTATATTATTGATAAGTTCTTGGATTAAATAAATTATGAATAACCCTGTGTGTGGGATAATTTGAGTGGCTAAGCCAAGAGAGGCTACCAAGAACATAATTTGTAAACTAAATGGGGACAATCAAAATATCTGGTATTTATAAAAATAATTCGTTCACAAGCCATTGACAAACGGTCATGGTAATACTGAAGTTGAGATGTTAGTTTAGTATAGAAAAGATTACGAGACCTATATGACTTGACAAGGGAAACAAAATAGTATGAATTGCTCTATACAATTGTATAGTTGTTATTCAATTTTTCTTTCAAATAATTTCTTTGGTTGGAAAATTCTTTGTGCATAATTGCATTGCCATTTCTTCTAATTTAAGTATTGACTTAAATACGTGTCTTACTAGTCAAAGACATAGAATTTGGTTCTAGAAATAGCATAATGAAAAGTTTTCAATAAGATACTAGAACTGAGTTTATATTGCAATTATTCTATTTCGTTTCATGTGGTTCTACAAGTTTGAGGGTAAGACACAGAGTTGGGTAAATTATTACATTTGTTGATGATTTCTCATGTTATTACTTAATTTTATAAGTCTAAAGATTGTTGCTCTAGACAATATGTGAATGAAGTTCGAGAATCAATTCGATAGGAATTTTAAAAGTTCCACGAACTGATCAAAGGAGTGAGTATCTATTTGACCAGTTTCAGTTAGCTCTATGGAAATAAAGGGATAAACAAATAGATGACTATCCAAGGAACTCCAATGCCAAAAAGGAGTTTATAAAGGTATAATGGAATGCTATTACACATGGTTAAACATATTATGGCTCATGCTAACTCACCAAATATGAGTGGGAGAGTATTATCTAGTCCACTTTTGGTGGATTAGTACATATGCACACATCCTTGGTTTCATCAAGTTATGTGCACTTGAGTTAAACCATGTACCCTCTAAAGTAGTAACAACCATACCCTATAAATGTTGGACTAAATAAAAGGAAAATTTGAGTTTTTCATAGACCATAAGGGTTGGTTGCAAATTCCCATAGTGGTTGTAAGTGGGAGCTCATAAGGGTTACATTTTCAAGAGTGAAATGATAATAGAATTATGACTAAAAAGAATTGAAAGTACCACATTTGTTGTGAATTAGTTTTCAATTAAGGGTGAAACTAATCACATTGCATCTCTTTGCAAGACACAAGGACAAGGCAGTACAAAACATGCCAATAATCATCAATTGTATTTTTTTAGCGTAGGAGCTTAGAATGGTCTATAAAGAGACCAAAGAAAAATAAATATGAAATACCAAAAGCTCATAAGAAAAGGGATAACTGAGAAAAATGTTCATGGTTATTATAAAGGAGGATGATGAGTCGCATTCTATACAAGAGGTCATGTCAAGGGAGAATGAAATAAAGCAATGGAAAGGGAAGTGAGTTCTTTGAGAAAGAATCAAGTTGAGAATCAGTTGATCTACTGCCAAGTCAAAAGAGCTATTGAGAACTAGTGAGTTTTATAGGTGTAGGTTAAAAGTGGGTAAATCAATCAAAATGCATAAGACTTATTGTTATAGAAGGGTATGCATAACAGGAAGGTATTTTTCTCACTTGTTGTGCTTTTAAATTAGTTTTAATATGGTAATAGTTAACTATTTGAATTTAAATTACATCATGTGGATGTAAAACATATACTTTCAGTGATGATCTGGATGAAGAAATCTATATACAGTGACTATTAGATTTCATTAAAAGTAGTATTTGAAGTTTCACATAGTAGTGATTTCATGTGATTTTACAGAAGTCCTTTTATGGATTGATGCAATCGTCTAGATAGTGATGTTTAATGCTTTGAAAGAGCGGTAACCCAATGTGTTTTTCAAATGGTTGAAAAGAACCATTAGTAAATTATTTGTTATATTATTCCTTTAAGTGGATGATACTGTTAGAGCAAGCGTTTCACCCAAGAGGGGGATGAATTGGGTGACCTTAGAATTTCGTCCTAAAATATAAAACTTTAACAGTGGAATTAAAACAGGAAAGAGTAAGGAGAAATATCACCGAAGTGTACACCAGGATTTATACTGGTTCGGCCACAACCACTTTGACCTACGTCCAGTCCTCAGAGCTTCTCTGAGAGTTTCACTATAACTTCCAAGATTTAGTGGGTTCTTGGCACCTCAGTACAAGCAAGTTCCTACACCTGGACACTCGCTCCCCCTTACAAGTTGTAATTCAATCCCAACTCAAGGTTCCACAACCTTAAGTTACCTCAATAACAAATATTGAGGTTGAATGAAATATCTCTCTTACAGAGTAAATAAGTATCACTGAAGCATAGAATCACAAGTACAATGGAAAACAGAGTAATGAACTTGATGATACGTTCGTAAGTGTGTTCTTTTGTTCCTCTCTGTTCAGATGTCCACATATATATAGATACGTTGGTAATGATTGCTGGAACATATTTCTTCATGTCCGTTGGAGCATGAGAAGCCATTATTGACTTTTCCAGTTTTTGAAAAACATACGTTATGGTAGGTGACGGTCGGTGACATTTGAGCATTGCTTTTGACTTTCCTTATTTGGTAAGATCTCTTTATTGTTTACCTGTTGAAATGCTAAGTACACTAATATAATGAAAAGTAAATCAAATAGGAAACAGAACAATGACCGTTGAAATGATTTCAAACTTTCTGGGTTTGCTTACTCGAGTAGCTACTCGAGTATCACATGAAGGTTACTCGAGTACTTACTTGAGTATCATCGGGAAATCTTAAATTAACTTCAAGTCAATGACCAAATACAAGAATACTCGGGTAGTGCATGGAATAACCAATTTTCAAAACCTTTGGAAATGTCTGTTTTACTCGGGTACCTACTCGAGTAATGCACTCATAACTTTATGAGTTACTCGGGTACCAACTCCAGTAAACCTTCAAATAAACTTCTGGTTACTCGATGCTCTACTCCAGTAATATTGGCAGGATTTCAAGGCCAAGAGCACTTACCTTGTTACTCGGGTATGGACTCGAGTAATTTACACATTTGTGTAACGGTTACTCGGGTACCACCTCGAGTAACTGTACTTTTTGTGCATAACTTACCCTGGTAATGATTGGAAGTTTACCTTGAAAATATTTCTGCATACTCGGGTACTTACTCGAGGAATCCACTTAAAATACAACATTAGATACTTGCATACTAGAGTAAGGACTCGAGGAAAATGAGATAAAAAGAAATCAAGTTAATCGGGTACCACCTTCAAGTTTTAACTTACCTTAGTGCGTTACTCGAGTAGCTCCTCGAGTAACATTAGCAGTAGTACTAAGTGCCGAGAGCTCCACATTTTCAGAAACAGAGTTACTCGAGTAGCTACTCGAGTATCATTGGAAACTTGAAGGCAACTGGAAGTTTTTCACATGGTTACTCGAGTAGCGCCTCGAGTAACATTGGCATGCCGAGAGCAACTCCAAGTTTTTACCTGGTTACTCGAGTAGCTCCTCGAGTAACATTAGCAGGCCGAGAGCACCTTGAAAATACTTACACTATTACTCGAGTACTTACTTGAGTAACGTTGGCAGGTTACTGGAAGTTGTCTCTGGTTACTTCAAGTTTTGTCTCATTACTCGAGTAGCGCCTCGAGTAATGCCTTAGAAAACTTGCTTCTCATCAAGTTTCTCAGCTTTTTCTCTTGGCCTTTCTTCATTACTCCAATGCTTACCTCAAGTAATGCTTATCCCTGTTATTCATTTGTTCAAACTTGTTTATTAATCATTTCCTTTTCAAACCATTCTTTTGTTATCATCAAAACATGGGATCTAACAGATACAATATTGGCCATACATAGTTTGAATTTAGTAGTGCTTATTAAAGAATAGTGCTGGTTCATGGGTAAAGCAATTGGATTTGAGATCCAAAGAAATAGCTTAAGAAGACTTCTCTCTTTTTACAAGAGAATTACATTAAGAAGATTCTTAAGCGATTCAAAATAAGTGAATGCAATCCCATGGATACCCCAGTAACTTTAAGAGTGAGTATGGGTCTTGACAAATTTCCCTAACTGAGCCAACCAAGAAGATAATGGAAAAGAATATCCATATGATACTGTTAGCAGTGTGGTGTATGTAATGATATATACAAGATCAGATATATGCGCATGGTAGGACTTGTAATTCGATACTAGTCTAACCACCGTGAGAGAAATTAAATGGCTTCATAAAAGGGTCATGAGATACAAATATAGTACATTGATTATGTACGTTCAAAGTATGTGTTGTTGTAGTACAAGAGGCTTTATGGCTAGAAATGTTTATAGAACATGTGAGATTTGAAAGTGAGAATTCAAATCTAATGTCAAAGTATTGTGACTACACATAGCCACTGCTTAAACAAAAGACCCTAAGCATAATAGATAGATTAAATGCAAAGGTATAGCTATATGAGAGATGCTATAGCATATAAATTTATTGTTGAATAGTGTATTCATATGAAAAGTCCCCTAATTAAACCTAATGACTAAGGACATGTATGAGAAACATGTTAAGTTGTTTGGCATACATATAGTATGGTGTAATTATACTTCATTTTGGTTTTTAATGTTTGTGTAAGTATATAATGTCTAGTATGTCGAACAGGTTGGTGAAGTCGTCTTTCTCACACAAGCGACCGCCTTTGACATTCAGGAAGAGTGTGCAAAGATGAGACAATTGTGTTCACCAGTAAAGTAGCAAGAGTGCTAATATGGCAGAGAAGAAACACAAACTATGTCACCTCGACTTAAGTGCAGTAAGTCAAGATGAGATCCTTTATTGTAAAAATATGGATCAAATCATGAAAACCCACGTCCAGATACCTGTTGCCAGACAACAAATTCTTCAAAATTGACGTTATGTAATATGAGTGGAGTTGAGGAATTTGGGTTTAGATACTGGGAGTATCTAGACTTAAGTTTGTACGGTGTTAATGATAAAATCAAACGACATACGCTCTTAAAATATAAGAATAACACCATAGCATGTGGTTCATACCACATGTGCTAAAGAACCGCAAATAGGAAGCAAGTGAATAGATCCCTGCTTCATTGCTGTGAGTCCCAGAAAGGTTAACCCTTCATTGATGTCCTTTGACTTTGACATTATCATGGAAATATGTTTCAACGTCTGCTACTTTAGCATTTTGTTCTATGATCATGATTGATGCGATATAAAGGCATTATGTTAGGAAAGTGGTTGATATGTAATCCCCTACCTTGATAACCATAATTAAAATTCGAAAATGCGTAATTTAAAGGAATTAGAGACTGACAGATACGTTTTTCTCAAATATCTTTTCTAAAATTTGTTCAACATGGTCTCAGATTCATCTTCCGAATATAATTACTCTACGTAGTTCAATCACATTCATACATATCAGAGTGCATAGCCAAATTCCCGGCAACTCCCGGGTTTCATACATGTATAAACTAAGGGTTGTAAGTTCCAACTAGGGGATTACATGACCAACATCAACGTAATATCTACATTTCAAAAATAAACAGTAATTCCAAGTCCAAAACAGATAACCAACAACCTAACAACACATCTCTACAAGATCCTAGCCGCTCCTGGTGGTTCGTTTCTCCTTGGAGCCACTTGCCCGGTCTGAAATGTTAGTTAATGGAAAGAATGAGATTCCAAAGAATCTCTGTAGTAACAAATCACTCATACAGTGTATAAACACATAGCATATATGATCATGTTAAGCAACATCACAATGTATCATGGCTTTCGCCACAAACGACAGCACTCATAGCTGTAATCTCTATGCATTAGCTTTCGCTGCGATTTCTATGTATCACAAAGTATCACTATGCATCAGCTTGCGCTGTGAACTCAAAGCATCACAATTTATTCACTAAGTATTCTCAATGCATGACAAACATACATACAATGTTTCACACACAATATAAGAGAAAGAGTCACTACCTTGTTCTTTCCGATTGTGCTCTAACGCAGGTAGATCACAAACAGGGCAAATATCAAATCCTACAATTCCAAATGCACCATTTAGACACTTGTATAGTGTTTCTTGGGGTTATGAGTCTATAATGAAAATTTACAAAAATGCCCTCGGGGATCCGGCTCGGGCCCGCCGTACCCAGTCCAGTTGCACTTTTCCCGAAATTCTAATCTGGGCTATCCTAACATATTTCCACCCAAGGAATCCATTTTCAGACTCGGAATTATCAAATTCAATGTTAAATTACAAATTTACCCTTGGCAGCCCCACTTTAAGGGTTTTAGGGGCGTTTTCATAATTATGCTTTTTAGGCCTTTTCCAAAAAAGTGACCAACTGTAACCCCACCTAATTTTCGCCCCTGAACTCAATGGAACCATCAAATCATTGAAAATCCAACTCTAAGACCCATTTCTAGAGCTGGCCGAAATTTATGAGTTCTTCGGGGAAAATCGGGGTTTTACGATTTCGGCTCCGTAAATGTGTTCCTTTTTACTCCTAACCACTTTATTAACCATTACATTAGGTTACAACTAACATTAAGACCCAATTTGGGCAGCATAACCCCTAGGCCATATCATTTCCAAACTTTAAAACTAATGGCAATCCAGCGAAATTTCACCGATTAAATTGCTCACAGCAACCAGAATAAGCAATATACGAAAGTTTGGAAGTTACCTCAAGCTCCCACTAGCTTTTCCCAAATTTGGCTGAACCCTAGCCTCTTTGAACCATGAAATTCTTTGCTTCAAAACCTTAATTCACATAGAGGAATAGCTTAGGAGAAAGATTATACACATTAGGTACGAATTCACTGAAGAAATCGACATACCTTATGAGATTTCTCCTTCCTTCTCTCTATTTTTCTCCAAGCTCTCTCTCACGTTTGTTTTGCTGGAAAAGACGACAGGAAATGGAAGGGAAAAGGTGTTGTAATTGTTTTATAACATTAGGCTCATGTCATGGTATTGCTTGCTTATGTCATATTTAGAAATTTCTAAAAATCAACTTTATGTACACAAATCCTTTTTGTACATATAAATGGTTCACAAGCCCAATTAAATTCCAACCACTCTTTCCTCTTCTTGGTCAGTCATATTCACGTATAGGGGCCCAATTTTGTGCCAAAATGGGCTGATCACAAATTATCCCATAATTACAAAGTTACCATCACAAATTTTCCATTTTCGGATTTGTTGGCAGATTTTCTGACTGAACTTTGATAAATCATAACTAATTCTAGAAAAATCAAATTGGAGTGATTCCAAAGCCTATGGAACCCTTATTGAGTCTAATTTTATGGAAAAATATAGACTTTTGCTAGATGGAATCACAAAATTCCCAGAATTTTAATCTTTGCCTGCTGTTCCAGAAAATAATTAATTTCACTAGGCAAACTTCAAAAATCCATAACTCTTAGCTCACAAATCAAAATGATACAAATTATATGTCCATTTTGAAGCTTGACATGTGAGCTTTAAAACTGGAAAATTTCAGAATTTTTAGACACCATTTTCCTATTTAAAACGTCCATACAAATCGGCTGCATGTACAGAGTTTCAATGGATAGAGTTTTCAACTTTTGCACAATTGTTTCCAATGGTTCCAATTTCACAATAAACACTCTCCCCACACAAATTTTCACAAGGAAGCCATTGGAATCATTAAAATATCCAAATTCCCATCAAACATTCTCCAAAAGTATTTATTCAACAATAATTACATCCACTTTTGAAGTCATTAGCCCTTAATCACTTTTTGGGATATTACATGATACATATCAAAGTGATATATGGGTGAAAGAAAGATTATTACCTGCAATATACACACCTATGTTGGTGTCTATGACCGGTCCCTTATGATATTATTTTACAGTTTCATAAGTGTAGACACTGCATATGAGAAAGACAATCTGAGTTTTATACTGACTCAAGAGGGATTAGATTAGCCATGAGTGAAGTGTATATTGGTAAATCTAGGACATTCAAGCATTATATCAATATCAAGCTGCACTATAGGGTTGTCTTGTGCTGATCTCTGTAAAAAGGGATTTTTAGTACAAAGTGCCCAAATGGAGACTTCATGCCCACACAGTCACGGCAAAACACCTAGTATGAAAGAAATAAGAGAAAGAGACTTAACCCATGACATCTAATCCACCAAGTGTGAGTGAGAGATGTTGGAATATACTAGTCCACCCTTGGTGGATTAGGGCCCAAGCCCAATTTAAGAAGGGCTTTATGGAGAGACACAGGTTATAAAGAGTAATATCCTTTGTGGTTTAAGGTTACATCTATTCCTATGTAACCATACGTTTAAGGGTTACATCTATTCCTATGTAACCGTACATTTAAGGATTGCATCTATTCCTATGTAACCGTACGTACACTATATATATAATGTGTGGGATTAAGGGAGAAGACTAATGAAGAATACAATGTTAGATATGAATAGTTTTGATGATGTCAAATATAGATGTTAAGTATTAAGAGCAAAAAGTCTGTATGACATACTTATTATCTTCATTGACAAGCTACTATATTTAATATTGGATATCTTGTAGATTAGTCAAGCCAAGAAAGAAGAAGATTGAAGATATTCAAGAAAATATCTAGTTGGGTTATGAAGAATGATCACCAAAAGAAAAAATAAGAAGAAAGAGATTAAAGAAAGAAGAACTTGCAAGATCTAATGAGAATATCAAGATTCAAGCTCTTAGAAGTGATATTAGAAGTCTCGATGATCAAATGGAAGTTGGGGTGAATCAATTCGAAGCTAAAATAGCTTTTCCATGTTCACTTGAAAATCACTTGGAGTGATAAGGCAGCACTCGAGTGAAATCTCAATGCACTCGAGTGATATTCTGAAAGTTGACAGATCACTTGAAGTGAATTCCCATCGCATTCGAGTGAACACCAGAATTACTTGAAGTGATTTCCAAAAATTGTCAGATTACTTGGAGTGATCTCAGAATCAATCTAGTGAATATTAAAATTGACAAATCACTTTTGGTGAAGTCTCATTGCACTCGGAGTGATGTTCAAAAGAGACGGTCTCTGTTTTCGAGCAGCACGACAGAGGTTCGGTATTTTGATGATATCTTTCTAACCACACGTTGGATTGAGCTGAAACCGGTGGCATATGAAACTAAACTCCCAACATGAACTATGGACACCAAGATCACATTAAAATGAGTTTAGATGAGAGAGATATGATTTGTTTAAGTTGACACATGAATCAGCATCTTTGACTAGAACAAGGTTCGGTATTTTAGACATAACTCTCACAATACATATCAGATTGAAATGAAACTGGTGCCATATAAAACTAGACTTAAAGGGATTTCTATGGATATATAATTTTCTATATTTTAAGTTATATACTAAGAGCTATGCCTTCTGGAAGTTGATGCTCGTGAGTTTAGACATTGTCTAAGTACAGTAGACACTCCTTGGTTTATAACTTTCTGTATACAATGAGTTTGGAGCTTATTCATATTGCATTGGAATGAAGACGATGAGAGCTTTCCGATGATATATTATTTGCCATATTTTAAGTCAAAATGAATAGATCATGTCTGATGAGAATTCGATTTGACTGCACAAGCTCTCACAAGTTTTACACAGGAACTTACCAGAAATTGAATTATCAATGAACTCGAGTGATATTCTGAAAGTTGACAGATCACTTGAAGTGAATTATCAATGTACTCGAGTCAAGACCAGAATCACTTGAAGTGATTTCAAAAAGGTCAGGTCACTTCCAGTGAATAAGCAGTGAACTCGAGTGAACTTCAGATCACTTCCAGTGAAGTTCAATATCACTTGAAGTGATATCAAGTGTTTATCAGAATCACTTCCAGTGAATATCAGATCACTACCAGTGAAGTTTAAAATCACTTGAAGTGATAACCAGTGATCATCATATCACTTCCAGTGAAGGTCAAAATAACTTGAAGTGATAACCAGTAAATAACAGAAACACTTGAAGGAATGTAAGAACACTTCCAGTGATTATCAGAATCACTTCAAGTGATGTCAAATCACTTCAAGTGAATTGGTAGTGAACTCGAGTGATGCTAACAGAAGCCACCGCGAAACAAAGTTTCATAGCAATCAACTCCAATATGGTTTAAATATTATTGAATTATTGTGTTTTCACTTGTTATCATATCTAAATGATAACTAACATATAGTTCAAGTGTGAAACAGGACATTAAACGTTTGGATTGCCGATTCAAATAAGAAAGTCAATTATGGCAGAAATCATCATTACATATCGAATGACGGCTACCTACCACATACATTTCATTATAGTTGATTGTTCAAATGCACTCAATAGTCAAAGCGAAGAAAGAGGACTCCAACGGACAAATGCTCACAACGGTCATCATCTTTATCAACTATAAATGAGAGAGCATTCAAATTCGATGGGTAATTGAGACAGCGAGCAACTACTAGAAAAATGATAGAAACATGAATCCTCTGCTTCTACCCAAACACTCTCTGTTCTGAAGTTCTATATTACTTACCATTAAGAGAATGATTATTTGTATTGTACTTCAGTGAGCATTATATCCACTATGTGAGAAAGTCTGTAAACACTTTCAACTATATTTCTGAATTGATCTCAAGGTAAAGGGACCTTGAGTGGGTTGATTTCCTTACGGGGAAGTGTAAAGAGAATCGTTGGTAAGACTTTTTGCTTGTAAAACTTATAAGGTACAAGCAGTAGAGAACGTTGCTGCTCATAAGACTTACAAGGGTGTAAGCAGGAGGGAACATTGCTGCTCATAAGACTTGCACGGGTAAGCAGGAAGGAAAGATCTTCGGGATTGCTCTACTCGTAAGACTTGCTATAAGGGGGAGTATCTTGGTGAGAACTTTGTAAAGGCTTTTCTTGTGCCTGGATTAAACAAGAAGATAGTAGATTTGAAAATCTTAGGAGGAGCCTGGGGACTGGACGTAGGCCATCACAGATTAGA
Source organism: Inga leiocalycina (assembly GCA_963242795.1). Classification (NCBI taxonomy): domain Eukaryota; kingdom Viridiplantae; phylum Streptophyta; class Magnoliopsida; order Fabales; family Fabaceae; genus Inga; species Inga leiocalycina. Next base: position 49,984,292 of record OY725327.1, on the reverse strand, counting down.
CCGAACCAGGATAAATTACAGTTTGCACACTCTCTTCCTTAAACTCTTATATTTCCAGAATATATTAACTATTGATTTATGATTCATTACTTTCATATTTATTGCTTCATCTAAGATGTAAAAAGATTTTCAAAGTTCCTAAGATTTTTATCTTACACCCAATTCACCCCCTCTTGGGTGTTAGCCGGTTCTAACATACAACACACAATTCTCTCTCTAAAAGATTCTCGTATAAGAATGTTCTCTTCTCTTCCTTTCTTTGGTATATTTGTTGTGTAACGTAATCGGGGTCCGCATCGGTGCTCCAATTTCGTGTGGGTACTTCAGCGAGTCTATCGGATTCCAGGTACGCCCAAAATTCTTATAGTGGTGAATTCTGAAGCCCAGTTTAGTCCAATTTTCCATTTTTATCTGATGTAGTTCTTTTGGGGGAACATCCTCAAAAATCACTTTTGTGCTTTACAAAACAAAATCCATCTCACATATTTACTTTATAAAATACAAAATTACTTGAAATAAGATAAACCAAATTAGTATATATGTAATCTAGCTAATAGTTGTTTAAATATAAAATAGGGAAAATTTCACCTAGCCCCCCACTGTGGATAAAAAATTCCCAAAAGCCCCCATAATATTTTGAAATATAGCTACAGTATTATGGGGGGAGTGAAATCAATTTAAGGAGAGAATGGACAAAAATAATCCTCCTAAAAGAAAGAATAAAAATTCTGTGGAAAGAAGAAGAAAAACTTGCAACCTACAAAGCCCCTCTCTATGCCCTAAACTATGACTGCACCCCATGAGCTGATCAAAATGTAGTGGCAGATGATGATTCCGAAATCACTTTAGTCCACTAACTCTCCATCTGATTGTTACTATGGCATGAACTCAAAAAAGTCATCACTGGATTATATAGAGTCGTTGCATTGTTGACTGGAGCATGTAGTTGAAACTACTTGATGATCGAGGTAAAATATGAACTTGCATTTTAGAAATTCTCATCTTCTTAATAAAAGTTGTTAAACATTTAGGGTTTATGGTGGATAAAGAGCTTTTCGAAATGGATGTGAATGGTTAGCGTGTTAAAGAACTAGTTGCAATATGTTTCATAAGGTATTAATGTAGCCTATGAAATTAGGAATGAGAGAACTTAGGTAGTTTGCTATCTAACTGAATAGGTGAAGGTGCTTGAATGGGTTATATGAAAGTAATAAGTTGTTCAAAGAAATTGAATTTTTGTGCTATGAAAATGCATAGTTATGTTGTAAATTCCCTTATTTGAGTTGTAAATTTATAGCATGTTTAAATTTTTGTAGTTGATTGAAATATTCAAAGTAATGATGTGCAACAACGCATGATAGATGGCTAGCAATTCTAGAAAGCAATTATTTTGCCTCTTCCATGTGGGAGGTGAATATGTGAAGAGCTTAGAGGGAAAAATGATATATGAGGGTAGGATTATAAATGGAAGATTGATATCAAAAGGGATGACATCTGAAGAGCTTAAAAGTTTGATAGAAAAAGATGTGTGGGCTAAAAGAAGTGGATTTAACATGAGGTACACAATTAGTTTTGCTGGGGATACATTATTAGACCTTGTAGATGATGTTGGAGTTGCACAATTAATTGAGTACAACTTGTGGGCAAGTGTATGTTTGCACGAATATGAGAGAGTTGAAACAAGCATCACTATAACGTCCTTCCAAAAGCTACCGCTAATTTAACTATTTTTAAACTTGTTTCAAAGAATATCTTTCAAAAACTAACAATGATGGAAAAATAACACAGCCAATCATGCAATACACTACCATGGTTATAAAAATGACCTTACATTATTAATCAATTAATCAAAATATTATTCACTGAAAATAAAGTATTCTAAAAGTTTAGTTGATCATAAGCAACGCTTCGAGTTGATCATAAGCAATGCTTCAAAGTACTCAAAATATAAATGCTAAAGAACTTAATACTATCATAGTACTCAATTCTCATCGATAGTCCATAAATTTGCAATAATTAAATCATAAGAATAAATGCACAAAATGTCCTAAAGGTGGCAATATGTAGAAAGCAATATATACTAGTAAAGGTGGAAGTGCTACATATCGCTAACATGGCTTCACTCCTCCAAAGCTTTCCCTGACGTCCCTCTTCTCAAACCTTCATCACTTGAAAAAATGGTTAAAGTAACAAAATGAAACGACCGTCTCAATAACCAGCTATCCTACCTACCATACACACTAGCATGTGCTTGCAAGGTGCCAGGTAGGATAGTTACGTAACAAACAATACAAAAATGTATATATTATAATTATTAAAAACAAAAAATATCACACAAACATAAACATGGTACTCAAAACACTCCCATCAATTCAATCGAATTGCCTTATTTCCGCCGACTAAATCCACAGGCTAAGTTATACCCATATCACTGGTTGCTTAATAAGCTCACCAATTGTGTGGTGTGGGCAAGTCAAAGACTAAATTGCATACAATCGAACTGTGGGTTCCCTCTCATAGAACTCATGGGGTGTCACAGCTCCTCATAGGACAAGTCTAGCATGGCCCCTCATAGAACTGGTGGGACAAAGTAACCCCTCGTAGAACAAGTGGGGCGCTATAACCTTTATAGAACAAGTGGGCATGACTCGACTGGCCAAAGAGCTATAAAATGGTGGCCTCACCATGTGGTATACAAATAACAGACCTCCAAATCACATCCCAACACCTTCATAATCCACAATTCATAGAACCAAGGCTTTACAACATAGCAATTCATAGTACAACTCTTAGCATGTTACAATATGTTCTCGAGGAAAATATTGTCAAATTAAAATATAATATAACAAAAATATACGTCATCACGTCACTCATAATTTATCTCAGAATATAATCATAGTTCACAATATGAGTCCCACGAGACAAGTTTTAGCAAAATAAACCATACTTACAATATAAATTAAAAGCAATCCTAATGAAAATAAAGTTTGCAAATACTCACGAACACATCCTAGCATGTATAATAAGTTATGTTATCTCATGCTTAAATATCAATTCAATAGGTGTCAAATCATTGATCCAATTATTGAATTTAATGCATGTAATTTTGTGAGCCTACTGCCCGAATTGCAAGTCGATCCATGTAACCGTCGTTTTACTGAAACTGCCTCAGGGATTGTGCGAAAGTTGCTTAATCTCTTCTTAATTATAATTTATCACCTCCTATATATAGGCTCCTAAATCTCTCTATTATCCTCATTTAGATGATGTGGGACTCCTTATATTTTTATTTTATTCATTCATTTATATATATAATCAGACATATCTTTGACACTTTTAATTTAATAACAAATAACTTTATTTTATCTTTTTTCTTAAAATCAATGTTAATAAATTTTTACTACAATTAATTTCCCTTCCTTTTTAAATATTTCTTTCTCTCTCTTATCATTTGTGTTTGTATATTTATTTATTATTCTTTTAATAAAAGTATCATTAATATTTCTAAATCTTAAATGGAGCATCATAATCTTATAGCTCTTTAAATAATATCTTATAATATTTAGATCTTGTATTGCAAAGGCATCTTTATTAAATCCTCTTTATATAGTAAATCTTTTCAAATATTTAAATCAGCTTTACATATCTTTATTTATCCGCTCTCAACAATATTATTTTCCCTTTTCTAGAAAATCCTAAATATAACTCACCTAAGGCATATTTTCTTTCTTTGAAAATCTACATGATTATTGTTAAACATTAAATACATAAAACTGAACTCTCTAGATACTCAAATCTTCCATTAAGTTTATATATTAATTATTTAAATCTCTTTAAAAAAAATTAGGATGTTACAATCACAGTTAGATAGTGCTCAAGAGTAAGTTGTGACTTGTCTTGAATGAAATTTTACCTATAGAATAAGAACTCATCATTTTTTATAAAGGGTAAAGAGACAAAAATACTCATATTAATCTGTCAAAAATGCATCTGGCACCATATTAAAATGTTGGGTGTAAAAATGCCAATAAACATTATATATGAGTTCAAAAATGCCATAGCCATCAACTATACATAACGTCTGTTATCATTTTTTGTGGGTCCTACTTTTATCCAACTAGCATCTCATCCTCATCTTTTAATGTCCAACCTTCTATCTCCACTCTTCAAACATTAAGGTTTGTTTGTGATAGCTTATTTTTTATTTATAAGTGTTTATAAATCGTGATTCACGATATACGAGATAAGTATATTAGAGGAATTTTATCTCAACTTACATAATAAACACTTATTTTTTAAAAAAAATGTTATTCCAAACATAACTTTAATCACTGTTTTGCATCAAAATACTACCTCTGCCACCCCCTCCAACCGTGGACTTTGCCAGAACATAAGATCAATGACAATGACAGATGTCGAGGAGAAGGAAGAAAAGAGGACAAGTGGATAGTGGCTGTTAGAGTCTATAGAATATTTATTTATAGCGTTGGTTTCGAAGACAAGTTGCGTTAGGTCGGCTCAAGAGAAAGCAACGATGAAGATAAATAAATTCAACCAATGAGGAAGAGAAGGACGACTAAGATTGTCCAGTCTTCGTTGGCGGCGGCGGTAAGTATTGGATGCGGTAACATTCACAGTGGTCAAGTGCAATGGAGGGTGTGGAGGGGTTCGCCAATAAGAAAATGATGGAGGAATCGTGGGGAGAGAGAGCGTCGGTAGGGGATAGAGGAATTTATGAGGAACTTTTTTTAGGTGATTGTTGACGAATTTTTTTTAGTAAAGGTGTATGGTTTTACAGAGAAATATAACATCCTAAATTTTATATTCATCAAATATATTGTAACTATTTAAAAATTTTAATAAAATTATGAATATTCATGAATTTGGAATTTATGAATTTTATAAATGTTCATATTCATGAGAAAATGGGCAAAAATAATTATGGAATTAATTTGGGTAATTTCAAAAGTCCAATATTAAGGTCCAAAAATGGAGAAATAATAGAGAAAATATTTGGTCTAAAAATAAATGAAAATTGGCCAAATAAAAAGAAGAAAAGAAATTAAATTAAAAAGGTAATGGCAAAATTGTACTTTTACCAATTTAGCAAAAAATTAATTATTTTCTAATTAATTGAATTGAATTTTAATTAATTGATGAAAATAAAAAATAAAAAAATATTTGGAATATTTTGGTCAATTAAATATGAATTTATGAAAAATTTAAGAAAAAGTGCAATTTTGACCAAAATTGTGACTTTACATGTATACATAACTTAAACAAGTTGTGAAGCCAATTTAAACCTAAAGGAGGGATCCTTGTCCTTGGGATGCTATAACAAGTAACAAGAGAGGAAAATATTAGTTGCATGTTAATTGGGCTTCAAGTTATTAAGTTACATGAAGTTAGGAATTTATGTCATAAAAGCCCAGATTTTGGAATTTTTGAAATTTGATAAATTAAAGTAAAAATAGGATATAATATTATATCATCGTCTCCTTCCTCCTATGCTCATTTCCATCGCTACATAGCAACCATAGAGAGAGAGGGAGTTGAGAAATTCTAGAGAGAGAAAGAGAAGAAAACTCAAGGGAGGTCGATTTCTTCAGTGAATTCGTACATAATGCGTATAGCTCCACTTCTAAACTTCTCTTTGATGTATTTTAAAGTTTGTGAAGCTCAAATTCTCTTGTTGGAAGAGCTAGGGTTTTGGCCACACTAGGAAAAGCCAGAGGGAGTTTTAGGTAACTTCTGAAACTTAAATATTTGATTGTTCTGGCTGCTGTGGACAATTTAATCGATGAAATTTCGCCAGATTGTCTTTGGTTTTAAATTTTGGAATTGAGATGGCTAAGGGTTATGTTGCCAAAATTTAGTCTAAATGGTAGTTGTAACCTAATTAAATAGTTAATAAAGTGGTTAGGAGTAGAAAGTAACACGTCTGCGGAGTCGAAATCGAAAAACCCCAATTTTCTCTAGAGTATTGTTCAATTCGACCAGAACAAGAAATGGGATATAGGATTGGATTTTCAATAATTTGATGATTCCATTGTGTTAATGAGAGACAATTAGGTGGGGTTATAGTCGGTCACTTTTTCGGAAAAGCCCAAAAAATTATAATTACGAAAACGCCCCTGAAACCAGGAAAGTGGGCTGCAAGGGCATATCTGTCTTTTGGTAGTGAATTTGATAGTTCTGAGCACAGAAATAGATTTCTTGGGTGAGAATATGTCAGAATATCCCAGTCAAAATTTTGAGAAAAGTATGGTCAAGCTGAGTGCCAAGGGATCGGGGCGGGACCCCAGGGGCATTTTGGTAATTTTTCACAATAGGCTAATATAGCCACTATAAACACTATGGGAGTGTCTAAAATAGCACATGAATGGGTCTTAACCTACTTCTTGTACATTTGACATTTAAGGAACAAGTTGGGAGCCTAAGCTTGGCATGTTTTATGAGGAGGACGATTTAAGGCAAGAAAAGGGTTAAGGTAGGGACTACTATATCTCATATACTATGTGACTATTTATATGATGTGTGTTACTATATTTGTGATATGAACACGTGCTGGAGGCACATTACCTAGTTGTGGTCTAGGACTTAGCTAAGGTACACTCGTATTACCTAACTGTAGTCGGGGACTCGGTTGAGGTACACGCAAGGGTTTTGACTGGACAGTTGGCCCTGATTTTGTGTGCACACATGGTTGATGTGAATTTTCATTTTACATTATACGTGGCATTGCATATTTAATTATCGGCTTTTATATGTCGATCATATGTTGCTACTGGGATTCTTTGGAATATCACCCCTTTTTTCAAAACAAAAATGTCTCAGCGGGTGCTAGCTGCTCTACAGGAAAGAACGCAAATACAGGGAACTTACGTGCACGTTTCCCAAGATGAGGTTCATAGTTATATATATAGTCTGTATTTTGGAATATGTTTGTATATTCTATTCATATTTGCAAATATTGCCAAACTCTGTATAGTGGACTCTGGTCTGTAAACAAATACTCTTATCAATATATTTGTGCTTTTTTTGTATGCCTGCGGAACTTGGTCTCCATTACTTTGTGAATATCAAAATGGAAATAGGTGTTGACATTTTTGGTATCAGAGCTAATAAGCGATTCTGGCATTATCAGAATGGTATACTGATATGGTTTTGTTTGCATGATGACAGGGTCATGAGCAGCTCAAGTGAAACATCTAAGGGGGAATCATCAGTGAACCAGTGTCTACTGGAATAGCGCATCCCAGACAAGCAGTTGTATATAGAGTATTATGGGCTCGGTGGTGTACGCATGAGATAGACTACACAGAAGAGCATACCAGTGCTGCCAATGTATAAACCGAAACCTAGGCGGGCATCAACAGGGCAGTCACAAGTAAGGGAGATAGTGTAATCCCCTGCCGTACTTATATCCGGATTACGCAATTAAAGTGAAATAGAGACCAATAACAATCAAATAACATTTATAAACCCATCTACTAGACGGGGTTTTCACAAATACCTTTCGAAATCATTTATAACCTGGTCTCACATTCACATTCCAAATACAATTACTACATGAAGATAAACCACATTTAAATATATCAGAGTATGCAAAATAATTCTCGGCCAATCCCGGGACTCATACCTTCGCTAAACAATCATAGGGCACATTAGCCCTTTGCTATATCTCCAACGAGGATTACACAAAGTCTTCTCAAATACACATCCCAAATGCATATCTAAATACATACTCAATATACATCTATGTCACATATAATTATCCCAACATCTATGATAACCAACTACCAAACTCAAATACTCTAAGGAGTCTTCATCGGCCTTGAATGCTTGCACCATCCTTGCTCTTCCTTCCCTGTCTAAATGTTGATAGGGGAGGGTGAGATTCTAAAGAATCTCAATAGAACAACATTTACAATATGCATGTACGATAAATGTTTAATGCATGACATGCTTGCATCACATAACGCATGCTAACTTAATGGCAAATTTGTAAGCTCAATGCTTCGAACAATATACTGATGGCCATAGCATAAATTGAAACATAGCTTCAAATTACACATAATCATGCAAAGCTAAGACATGCATCAACACACTAATATAGATATCAAATACATGTATGAGAGATATGTTCCCTACCCTCTTTCCACGCAAGCTCCAGCTCCGGCTGCTCAGGATCAGGGCGAACACCAAACCCTATAACCAAAACAAGGACAGAGGGTTAATCCCTTTTCCAATTCCTTAACTTTTAGACACTTAAGTTGGTTATCATTCATGACTTTTAGGTGGCTACTCAAAGCCTAACCACATGCCTAAAGGGTTGGGAAACACTTGACCAAAGACCATCTTTTGAATCCTCAAAATCCCCTTTTTGACTGTAGCACTCGAGTGAAGATGACCTCACTCGAGTGATGGATGCCTTTCACTCAAGTGATAACCTCAACACTCGAGTGATGCCTCCTCAAGCACCCGAGTCCTACTAAGTGAAGCCCAGAAAGTGACTTCCTGAGAGCCACTGAACCATTAAAATGGCAAGCTCACTCGAGCACTACCCACAGCACTCGGGTAAGATCACAACACTTGTGATTGCACATTCACACTCTTGCCAAATTGCCCACGAGCGTTAACCTGAGACACGGCTCCAAGTTCCAAAGTGCATGATCACTCGAGTGACACAAGGTTCACTCAAGTGATAACCCTCATCACTAGCAGGTGAGCCAATGCACTCTCACAACTTTCACATACAAGTGCAACCAAAATATAAGGAAATGGGAAGATACCATGCTACACTCGAGTAAAGACCAGGCGCACTAGAGTGATGCTCATCAGAACCCAGAAACGCAGCAGATATCAAAACTTTCCCAAACTTCCAACATATGTTCCTAATTGTTCCCAAACTTTAACAAAAGGCTATTCCCACATAATTTCATACAAGGAACACATTGGAAACCTCAAAACATCCAAAATCCTATCACAATAACATTTTCCCCCTATGGTCACACTTATCACACACATTACCCAAATTTCATTACTTTACACCCAATGCTCTAAACCAATTCCAATGACACCAAAACACATTATGGCATCATTTTAACCACAATACACCACCATTCCACAATTATACCAAATTAGGGCTAATTCCACAAATTACAAAACTCCTCCAAATATCACAAAACATATATCAAAAGGGAGAAAACACTCACCTCTTCCTCTTTCCCAAGCCACTTCCTTGATTCTTTATCTTCCAAGATTCCTTAAACTCCCAAAACACCTTTCCCAAATCTAAAACCATAGCAATGAAGCTCTCATCACTATGAACAACTTTAAAGAAGATGATTTAAGCAAAAGAGGACATTAACCAAGCTAAACTTACCTTTTCCATTTCTCTTTACACCTTGAGCTTCAACAAAAATGGAGGAAGAAAAGAGAGAAAGAAAACGATGAAGGAGATCAGATTTTTGGCTCCCACACACACACACAACCGACTTAAGGGAGAGAGGAGAGAGGGATGAGTTGAAATCTTGACCTAAATCCAAGGGTCTACAATTTGCCAAGTGTCACCATCTTGACCAACCTCCCATGATCTCACATACACACACATACATGGGATTCCGCCCCTTGATCTATTGCACAATTCAATCCTAGCCATTGATCTTGAAGTTACCAATGAGTTTCCTCTTTGGCAACCGATCAATTGGTCGGTAACTTTACTGTTTTACCCCTAATTATGGCAATTCCCTTGGAATCACCTTCAAACTCATTTTCATATTCATTTACACCATACATACGCCCTTCCCCTTATTTTTATTCAATTTAGATGTTAATCCATAATTGAACTCAAATACAGGGTTTTGGTGCTGCTCATAACACAAGCGACTACAATCCACTTCATATTCTCCAAAAGGGTTATTTATCACTAACCACATCCACTTTTGGAGTCATTGTCTCTTAATCACAATTTGGGATCTTGCTAAACCAGGGCTTAGTAGTCCACTTAGTCCAGGCTTATTCCCTAAGCTTAGGTCTCAAAATTTAAGGTATTACAGATAGGAGAGTATTTAAAGGAAGACCTCGAAGAGGACCCTGAGGAGGATCCAGAGGAAGACCCCAATGATGATCCTAAGGAGTACTGGGAGGATGAGCTGAGTGACCATAAGTCTCGGGCCAGTTTGATAAAGGTGGGATATGACCTACATCCAAATCCCAAGCTGTGGCACTATGTCTTCGGCAGATATCGTAGAGCTTATTGAGCTCAGGCCACACTTGATGGATGTTACTTTGCGTTCTGGCTAGAGTCTGATCCTTATATGCTATCCGAGAGCAGTTACAAGTCAGACTGCCAATTGAGTTCTGGATTCATACCACACTGAGCATTTTGGAATCGACAGATGAACAACGTTATCAACCAGGGCCAAAATGGAAGCATTTATGAGTTTTTGGATCATATGGATGACCTAGTCCATAAATTTTTGTACGATGACTGATGTGGGACCTACACAATATATTTTGGTGACTAGAGCTGACCGACACATATTTTGAGACAAGGGCAATCAGGCGGAACCAACAAACAGAAAAGATTTAGCCAAAATTGGTATTTTTGGGAGGGTATACAGAAAGTTAATTGTGCTCGACCTGGGGTAATCAATGATGAGTGAACCTCTGAGAAGTGCATGTAACTTAGGAAATGTAATGTAAACGGAACTAATATGTCATGTACAGTAGTTTATAGGTTATTTAATGTTTCTGTTTCTCTGTAACTTCTATAAAAATGGTTGTTTTATGCTATGTATGACATATCTGTGCACCCTGACTTTTATAAAATGACAAAAATACCCTTGCTCTTATATGAAATATAATTCTTCTCTATTTTCATGTAGTTTGAAAATAGAGATAATGTGTGGTAGGCCACGAGGTAGGGGCTAAGGGCGAGGTAGAGCCAAGGGTCAGTATGGTAACCATGAGGAAGATCTAAGGCCTGACGCTATATAACAACAAATACTAGATATTCTAGCGCAATAGCAAACTACTATGAATGAAATAAAAGAGGAACTTTGGGAAGTACAACAAAGGCAAGATCACATGGAAAATCATTTAGAGGAAGTGGCTAGAGGGTATGATGAGGAGATACCATATGAGGAATCACTGCCACAAGATATGGTACCAGATCCCAAAACAAACATCCAAACCTAGCTGAGCAGGTTCTACAAGCAACAGCCTCCTATTTTTTAGGGAAATTTTGACCCACAACTAGCTGAAGATTGGTTGTCACGTCTAGATAAGATCTTCAACATGTTACGATACCCGGATGAGGTAAAAGCTCTGCTAGCTATTTACACGCTAGAAGGTGATGCGGATCGTTGGTGGAAGAACACAGAGCTTACCTTGAGGGGAAGGAATATTCCCATAACCTGGGAACTTTTTCAGGATAAATTCAATCAGAAATATTTTCCCTAGTCTATTAGAAGAGAAAAAGAAAAAGAGTTTTTGAGCATCAGATAGCATGACCATGAGAGCTTCAACAATTATCTATCCTGATCCAACTATCTCGGTATTCAGCATACCTCAAAATTCACGACGACAAGGAGTGGAGTTCCAATATGATGATTTAGGATTTGAGACCAGAGTTGATAGAGAAAATGATTTCACAGCATTTCACTGAGTTCAGTAAAGCGGTCGAAGAATGCAGGTACATTGAGAAACGCATGTTAAGTTTGGCTATTCAAACTAGTAACAAGGGTGTCTCCGGAAGTAGTAGTTCAACACAGAAGCGAAAAGAATAAGGTGGACCTTCCAGGGGCGATACTAAGAAGCAAAGTCAGATTAGAGGCTGAGGAGGCCAAGGATTATCATGAAGCTAAACATGTTGGCATTACTGCAAACCTTTCCATCTTGGCAAGACTTGTAGTGGTGCTCCACTAAAAACTTATCCCAACAAACCACCTACTTGTTTTAATTGTAGTAAGTCGGGGCACATATCTAGAGATTTCCCGCAGAAGCAGCAACTAAAGGAGACGAGACCCAAGGTTCCAGACAGGGTCTACACACTGACACAAGAAGAGGTACAAAAATCTCCAGAGTTGATTCAAGGTATGATTTCTCTTAACGGCAGTCTAGCACATGTTATGTATGATTCAGGTGCTAGCCATTCATTCATTATATATGACTGTGTGAAATGGTTAAATTTACCTATGCATAAATCCCCATTTGATTTGGTTGTATATAAGCCCACGAGCACTCACATTATTATAGCTAACGTTTGTCTAAATTACGTGGCAAACACTGGGGAGCACAAATTGGCTGTAGACCTAATCTGTTTTCCACTGTAAGGGTTAGAGGTAATTTTGTGGATTGACTAGTTGACAACAAATGGTGTGTTACTGGATTGCAAATAGAAGAGATTTATATATCCGAATCCACAACTGTGAGCTGACACAGAAATTACTCTCAACTTTCTCTTTGTAGCTAAGGTTGAGAGATGTTTACAAAAAGGGTGTCAGGGGTACATGGTGATTTGTTCTATATAGTCAGAGACTGGTGTAGCCTTGGAAAGTATCCCTGTAGCAAATGAGTTTCCTAATGTGTTTCTGGAGGATATCGGTAGATTACCTCTAGATAGGGAAGTAGAGTTCCCAATTGATCTGAGGCCTGGAGCGAGACTAATCTCGAAAACCCCATACCGTATGGTTCCAAGTGAAATGACGGAACTAAAGAAGCCAATTGAGGAGTTATTTGAGAAATGGTTCATATAACCCAACATTTCACCCTGGTGTGCTTCAGTGCTCTTCGTCAGAAAGAAAGACGAAAGACTGCATCTCTGTATTTATTATCGAGAGCTGAACAAGGTGACCGTCAAGAACAAGTATCCACTCCCTAGAATTGATGATCTACTCGATCATTTATCTAGTTCCTGTGTATTTTTAAAGACTGACTTGCGATCGGGTTACCCCAGTTAAAGGTAAAAGCAGATGTATCGAAGACTGCTTTCAGGACCAGATATGGCCATTTTGAGTTCCTTGTTATGCCATTTAGGATGAACAATGCACCTGCCGTGTCATGGACTACATGAATCAAATCTTTTATTTGTACTTGGATCAGTTCGTAGAAGTCTTTTTCGATGATGTACTAGTGTATTCACGAAGTACGGTGAAACATGAGCAACATTTGAGAACCGTGTTAAACGTATTATGGGATAGAAAACTCTATGCCAAACTGAGTAAGTGTGAATTTTTTCTTTTAGAGGTAAAGTTTCTGGGCTATGTTTATTGCAACGAGGGGTCTCCGTTGATCTTAGTAAGGTGGAAGCAATACTGAGCTGGAAGATAGCAGAGACTGTATTTAAAGTGTATAGTCTTCTAGGTCTAGCAAGCTATTACAGACGGTTTATACATAATTTCTCCAGAATTCCTTTACCTTTGATGTAATTGACGCAGAAAACTCAACATTTTATGTGGGATGAGAATTGTGAGAAGAGCTTCCTAGAGTTGAAGCAAAGCTTAACTACAACACCAATACTAACGATCCCAGATCCACAGTTTATGTATGTTGTGTATACAGATGCCAATGGGCACGAGTGATGGCATACGCATCTCGTTAGCTGAAACCTTATGAATTGAACTATCCCACTCACAATCTTGAGTTGGAAGATATTATGTTTGCTTTGACAATCTGGAGACATTATCTCTATGGTGAGACTGTAGAGTTGTACTGTGACCACAAGAGCTTGAAGTACTTGTATGATCAGAAAGAGCTGAACTTAAGACAGCGCAGGTGGATGGAGTTGCTAAAAGATTACAACCTGGAAATCAAATATCATCTTGGAAAGGCTAATGTCATTGCTGACACATTAAGCCGAAAATCAGTGTAAGTGGCAGCTATGATGATTTATGAGTAGAAATTGATCAAGGATTTCAAGGATTTCTGTCTGTCTGGTTAGATTTTTTTAAACAGTGGTGTTAGCCAGATATACAATGATCTGAAGGCAGTGATTGAAGAAGCATAGTTACCAGATGAGCAAGCTTTATCTATCAGAGATATGATTGCTTGAGGTGACACTCAAGAATATAACTTGTCACCCAGTGGATTAGTTAGGTACAAGAAACAGATTTATGTTCCATCGCAACCAAAGTTGAGACGGAAAATCCTGGAGGACACATATAAGAGTAAGTGCACCTTGCATCCAAGAGCTACCAAAACATATCATGACTTGAAGGCCCAATATTGGCAACCAGGGATGAAAAGAGAAATGACTAAGTTCATTGCTCATTGTCCAACATATCATAAAGTGAAAGCTGAACATCAGTGACCATCGAGGCTTCTGCAAAATCTTGAGATTCCTGAGTAGAAGTGGGAAAATGTTACTATAGATTTCGTGACGAGGTTACCTAAAGTAAGAAACCATGATGCTATATGGGTGATAGTTGACAAATTCACAAAAATAGCTTACCTTCTGCCTATTAGTGTTCACTATTCTCCTGACAAACTGGCAAAAATCTACATTAAAGAGATTGTGAGGTTACATGGTACTCTGAAGAACATCATCTTAAGTAGAGATCCATGGTTTACTTCCAAGTTTTGGAAGGCAGTTCATGAAGCTTTGGAACTCCGATTTATTATGGCATATCATCCTTATATGCATGGGCAGACGAAATGAACCATACAGATACTTGAGGATATGCTAAAGGCATGCACTTGTTATTTCAAAGGTAGTTGGGACAAATTCCTTCTGTTGGCAGAGTTTGCCTACAACAATAGTTATCATTCGAGCATCCAGATGGCTCCATATAAGGCACTCTATGAGAGGAAGTGTCAATCACCCTTATGCTGGACAAAAGCAATTGATGGGGCCAAATATTGTTGATCAAACAACAAAACAGATAAAATTGATTAAGTAAAGGTTGTTAACTACTCAGAGCTGACAGAAGAGTTATGCAGACAAGAGGTGAAAACCTCTAGAATTTGAAGTAGGCGACCACATATTTATAAAAGTATCACAAGTTACGAGTATTGGCATAGCATTGAAAGTACGAAAAATGCATCCAAGGTATATTGGTCCATTCAAGATCTTGGCGAAGATTGGGCCAGTAGCATACCATATCGCCTTGCCACCGAATCTAAGCAAGCTATATGATGTTTTCCATGTTTCCCAATTGAAAAGGTATCAACCTGATCTGGAACATGTAATAAAGTATGAAGACGTGAAATAAGTGATGATTTGACCAAAGAAGTCACACATGACCGAATCATCGATCGGAAGGAGAAGCAGCTCAGGAATAAGAGCATTCCATTTGTTAAAATTGTCTGAAAAGGGTTATCAAACAAAGAGGCTATATGGGAAATGGAGAATGGTATAAAGAAACATTACCCGGATTTTATGGTTGTATAGGTGTAACAAATTTTGGGGACGAAATTTATTTAAGTGGGGTAGAACTATAACACCCCAAATTGTATATTCACTAAATATATTGTAACTATTTGAGAATTTCAAAAAAATGGTGAATATTCATGAATTTGGAATTTATGAATTTTATAAATGTTCGTATTCATGAGAAAATGGGCAAAAATAATTATGAAATTAATTTGGATAATTTCAAAAGCCCAAAATTAAGGTCCTAAAATAGAGAAATAATAGAGAAAATATTTGGTCCAAAAATAAATAGAAATTGGCCAAATAAAAAGAAGAAAAGATGTTAGATTAAACGGTAATGGCAAAATCGTAATTTTGTCAATTTAGCACAAAATTAATTATTTTTCTCTTAATTAAATTTAATTTCAATTAATTAAGAAAAATAAAGAAGAAAAATATTTTTGGAATATTCTGGTGAATTAAGTATGGATTTATGAAAATTTGAGCAAAAGTGTAATTTTGACCAAAATTGTGACTTTTACGTGTATACGTAACTTGAACAAGTTGTGAAGCCAATTTGGGCCTAAAGGAGGGATCCTTGGGATGCTATGACAAGTAACAAGAGAGGAAAATATTAGTTGCATGTTAATGGGGCTCAAGGTATTAAGTTACATGAAGTTAGGAATTTATGTCATAAAAGGCCAAATTTTGGAATTTTGGAAATATGATAAATTAAAGTAAAAATAGGATATAATATTATATCATCATCTCCTTCCTCCTATGCTCATTTTGGTCACCACACAGGAGCCATAGAGAGAGAGGGAGTTGAGAAATTCTAAAGAGAGAAAGAGAAGAAAACTCAAGAGGTGGGTTGATTTCTTCGGTGAATTCGTACCTAACGCATATAGCTCCACTCCTAAGCTTCTCTTTGATGTATTTTAAGGTTTGTGAAGCTCAAATTCACTTGTTGGAAGAGTCAGGGTTTCGGCCACACTAGGAAAAAGCTAGAGGGAGCTTGAGGTAACTTCAGAAACTTCTATCTTTAATTGTTCTGGTTGCTATGGACAATTTAATTAGTGAAATTTCACCGGATTGTCTTTGATTTTAAATTTTGGAATTGAGATGGCCTAAGGGTTATGCTACCAAAATTTAGTCTTAATTATAGTTGTAACCTAATTAAATAGTTAATAAAGTGATTAAGAGTAAAAAGGAACACGTCTACGGAGTTGAAATCCGACCCCAATTTTCTCTAAAGTATTGTTCAATTCGGCCAGAACAAGAAATGGGACATAGAGTTGGATTTTCAATGATTTGATGATTCCATTGTGTTCTTGAGAAAAAATTAGGTGGGACTACAGTCGATCACATTTTTAGAAAAAGCCTGTAAAAGCATAATTACGAAAACGCCCCTAAAACCCGGAAAGTAGGACTGCAAGGGCATATCTATCTTTTGGTAGTGAATTTGATAATTCTGAGTCCAGAAATATATTTCTTGGGTGAAAATATGTCAAAATAGCTCAATCAAAATTTTGAGAAAAGAATGGTCAGACTGAGTACCTGGGATCGGGCTAGGACCTCGGGGGCATTTTGGTAATTTTTCACCATAGGCTAATATAACTACTATAAACACTATGGAAGTTTCTAAAATGATACATGAATGGGTCTTAACCTACATCTTGTATATTTGACATTTAGGACTAAGTTGGGAGCCTAAGCTAGCATGTTTTACTAGGCGGACGATTTAAGGAAAGAAAAAGGTTAAGGTAGGGACTACTGTCTCTCATATACTATGTGACAATTTATATGATGTGCGTTACTATATTTTGTGATATGAACACATGTTGGAGACACATTATCTAGCTGTGGTCTATGACCTGTTAAGGTACACTGGTATTAGCTAGTTGTAGTCAAGGACTCGGTTGAGGTACACGCAGGGGTTTCGACTGGAAAGTTAGCCCTGAGTTTTTTGTACACACACTAGGGATGAGCGAAAAACCCGGTGGTCCAAGTTTTCCGGTTTAACCCGATCTGACCTGACCCAGTCTGATTGGAAAAAATTTGGTCAAAAGCTTATTCTGATAGACCAGACCAGACTGGTCTTCTCGAGTTGGACTAGACTTCGGTTCAAGGCCTCAGACCCTTGGACAGGTCTGGTATGGGCCAAGTAGTCATGCTTTTTTTTAAATTTTTAATCCACTACTTAAATTAAAACACTAGAAGTCGAAGGCACGCCATGTGCCTACGCCAGTCACGAGTTTACTTTAGAGTTTAAACTTTAGAGAATAAAAGTTCAGCTTTAGACTTGAGAACTTCTTATTGCAGTTAGGTTCACTTGGTGGAACCCAAGCCTAGAGACTTAGAGTTCAAAGCCTGTTTCCCTCTCAGCATCTCCGGTTCCTGTCTCCCTCTCGGCGTCTCGAATCTCGACGTCTCCACTCTCCATATCTTGTCTCAGCAAGTCAGTGTCTTAATCTCAGTCTTGCATTCGTGATAGCTCGAAGGCATTAGTGCATGACAGTCCTCTTCGGCTCTTCCACTGGCTCTCCTTCACTCTTCGGTCACTCAGTGTCTCAATTCACCAGTGCCTTAAAGGTGAGAAACTTACTGTGCTTTACATCTGATTTTTTGCCTTGGTGAGGATTCATTTATACTGCTGGTTATTTTGTTGTTTTGTTGGCTACTGGATTATGGACATTCTTATTTGTTTGTTCCTCTATTTAGAGCTCCTATTATGTACGTTATAAATGTACTGATTCACTTTTTCCATCTTATTTCCCCTTTTTCTAGCAAAAAATTCTTTTGAAATTAAGATTCTAAAAGTTTTCTAATTAAGAATGGGGCAGCAACATTAAGATTCTTTTCAAATTTAGAAATAGAAATTTTAGTTGGTCAAAATATGGGCCACCTGTCTTAATTTAAAGGTAAAGGGTCTGTCTCTTTTTTGTCTTTTTGTTATCTGTACCATAAATAAAGAAACCCTGGGGAGATGACATAGATGCTTCCACCATGGGATGCATGTGAAAGTGCTTAATTAACTTCTCTGATTTCTAGTAAAATCATGAGCTTAAATTATTATTTGATGCGTTGTATTATTTGATGTTGTCACTAATTAAACTTGTGCTTCAGACAGGGATCAATTTTTTGGGACAGCTCCATCCTCTTAACCTTGTAAATTGATTGGCTACTGCTTAAAGGATGAGCATGGAGTTTTGGTACATAAGTTTTTGACCAATGGCAGCTTGAATAATTATTTATTTCAGAGTGACTTAATATTTCCTTCCATTATTGTCATTTCAGGTTTTTATTATATGGGGTGACATTATTTAGTACCTCAGAGATTCAAACTTTCAACTATCTATTATTTTTTAGAACAAGGACATCTCATGCCGAACCACTTTCTTGGAACAATCGTATGAAAATTGCCTTAATGCTACCAAAGTTGTTGCATTTCTTCATATTCATGAAGCAAATGTGGTGTATGGAGATTTAAAAGCCTCTTATATCTTGCTTGGTTCAATATGTATATCCCACTGATCTTACAAGATTAAAAGTCATTAGCTATACTAGCTATTCTAACAGCCTATTTTATTGTCATCAGAACTTCAATGCAAAGCTATCTGGCTTTGGTTTTGCAAAGGGTGGGCCACAGAACTTCAATGCAATTCTATGCTCATTATTCAAGTTTACATATTTCATTATTACTAATTTTTTAACACGTACAATTTTTTTTAGATGGATCAAGCATCAATGAAGGTGGAGGAGACAAATGAATGACAATGGATGCTCAAGAAAAAGAAATTAGATCTTAATCATTTGTTTTCCACTTGTGTATAATGTGATAGACTTGTTCTTGTTATGTTTAATTGATTGTCATGGATTATATTAAAACCACTTTATGATTGTTATATTAGGTTTTAATATTTTGTGATGAGTTTTATATGATTGTATGTAGTGTTATGGTCTTCATATGTGCAAATATTGCCTTTCAAAGAAGGTAAAAAAATTTTTAAGGAAACACCAAATAGGCCTAGACTGCATGGACTAGTCCAGGCAATTCGCTGGACCTAGTCTGTTCCAGCCCAAGTCTAGGCTGGTATTGGACCAGACCAAACCTTGAGCTACCTTGTTCAGCTCAAGGTACTTTCCAAACCAGACCTTGGGTTGAGGCCAAACTCGGTCTAGTTTAGTTCGGTCCATGATCAATGCTAACACACATGATTGATGTGAATTTTCATTTTATTTTATATGTGGAATTGCATATTTAATTCGCATTTTATATGTTGATCGTATGTTGCTACGGGGATTCTTTAGAATCTCACCTCTTTTCAAAACAAAAATGTCTCAGCGGGTGCAAGCAGCTCAAAAGGAAAGAACACAGATATGGGGAAATAATGGGCATGTTTTCCAAGATGAAGATCGTGGTTATATATATAGTCTGTATTTTGGAATAGGTTTGGATATTCTGTTCATATTTGTAAATATTGCTAAACTCTGTATGGTTGGCTCTGGTTTGTAAACAAATACTCTTGATAGTATATTTGTACTTTTTTTATATGCTTGCGGAACTTGGTCTCTATTACTTTGTGAATATCGAAATGGAAATGGGTGTTGACAGGAAACACTCTTTAGCAAAAAAAATACTGGGGAAACATACAAGCTTTTTATGAATATGATGTGTTAATTTTTTATTAGGGAGTGAGAGGATGTGGCATATTTATAGACACCTGGATAGTTGTGTGTGTAGGATAGATGATTTGGTAGCACCTTCATTTGGAAGGTCGATGTCTCCTACTATATAGGATTTTTAGATAGACAACTTAAACACACCTTTTCCTGTACAATGTGTGCCAATACTGGTAGGTGTACAAAGTGGGCAAAGACAGTTTGACATTGAATGTTTAGCTATAGAAAGGTGCCAACACCAATGCCAATGATGATTTCTTCAAAGTGAAAGGATGTGTTCAAGTCAATTGGTTAGACATTTCCTTATGCTATGGGATTTAGAAATGCACTATATAAATACAGTCTTGTGCACAATTTTGCATACTAGTTTGTGAAGAATCATAAGGATATGATTATTGTGAAGTGTATTATAGAGGGTTGTCTAAGGACAATTTCAACATACACTATTGATAAGAAAAATTCATTCCTAACTGCTAGAAGATTTAACAAAGAGAGCATATACACTTTGCACAAGCTAACCTAGTTATCCCCAATAAAAAGAAGTGCATACTAACTTTATGAGTTACAGTGGATAAGTTAAGGCATAGCATAGAAAAATCTCCAATGACATATGGCAAGACTTGCAACGAGATTATGGTTTGAGCCTCAACTACCAACAAGCATATAGGGCAAAAGAGAAAGCATTTGTACACATTCATGATTGTCCTAAGGAATCTTATATGTTGATCCCTTGGAGAGGTTGAAGGAAATCGATGACAAAACTATGGCAAAATGGGTTGCATTGTCAGAAAATATATTCGAATCAATATTTATTACTATGGATGAAGTATAAAAAGGCTTTTTGGAAGGTACTTGACCTATTATTTATGTGGATAGATGCCATATGAGTGGTCCATACAAAGGAACTTTATAAGGAGCACAAGCATATGATGTAGATGATCAATTATTTCCTCTAGTGTATATGTGGGTGGGGAGATTTTTATAATAGGACATGGTTCCTAGGAAATATAAAGGAGATTACAAGATCATTAGAGTTAACAATTGTATCTGACAAAAACAATGCAATAATTTATCCATTTGAGTTAATATAATACCCCAAATTTTGGGATCGAAGGCTTGGGAAGAAGCCTGAATTAAGTGGACTGTAAAGCCCTAGTTTAGTAGATGCCCCAAATCTATTCCCTAAAGTTTTTTATATCTTATGGGTATTAAAGAAAATAAAATGGTGAATTTTGAAGAATATTTTTTCTTGAAACTAGACTCAATAAAGGTTCTATAGCCTTTAGAATTGATCTGATATGATGTCTACAAAATTAATTATAATTTTTTGAAGTTCGATCAGAAAATCTGCCAAAAAATTCGAAAATGAAAAATTTTGTGATGGTAAATTTGTAATTATGAGATAATTTGTGATCAGCCCATTTTGGCTCTAACTTGGGCCTCTAGACGTGAACATGGCTGACCAAGAAGAGGAAAGATTTATTTGAATTCAATTGGGCTTGTAACAACATTATATGTACATAAAGTTTATGTACATAAATGTTAATATTTTGGTTTTTGGGAAAATAGAACTTTATGACATAAGCAAGCACATTATAAAAATACCTTTTTGCTTTATCTTTCTCACAAAAATCGTGCAGCCATGTTCAAGCAAGAGGGAGAGAGAGTTTGAGATTTCTAGAGAGAGAAGGAAGAAGAACTCACAAGGTAAGCCGATATCTTCGGTGATTTGAGTTCCAATTCATATAATCCTTTCTATAAGCTATTCCTCTACATGATTCAATGTTGTTTTGAAACAAAACCTAGGGTTTAAAAGGGGAGGAGTTTCAGCCATAAGAAGGATAAGCTAGAAGAAGCAAAAGGTAACTTCCAAACCTTCGAATATTGATTGTTCTGGCCGCTGTGGACAATTTAATCAGTGAAATTTCGCCGGATTGTCTTTGTTTGTGAAAATGGAAAATGGGTTTTTGGAAGTGTTATGCTACCAAAATTAGTACTAAATGGTAGTTGTAACCTAATTAAATAGTTAATAAAGTGGTTAGAAGTAGAAATGAACACGTCTACAGAGTCGATATTGAAAAACCCCAATTTTTCTTGGGGAATGTGATAATTTTGGCCAGCTCTATTTAAGGGCCTTAGAGTTGGATTTTCAATGATTTGATGGTTCCATTGAGTTCAGGAGAAAAAAAATTAGGTGCGGTTACAGTTGGTCACTTCTTTGGAAAAGGCCGAAAAAGCATGATTATGAAAACGCCCCTGAAACTCTTAAAGTGGGGCTGCCAAGGTTAATTGTGTAATTTTACATTGAATTTGATAATTCTAAGTTTGGAAATGGATTTTTTGGGCAAAAATATGTTAGAATAGCACATGTCAAAATTTTGAGGGAAAAAAAAGTACGGTAGGGCTTGGCTAGGTCCCGGGGACATTTTAGTAAATTTTCATAATAGGTTCATATAATCCCAGAAACACTATGGAAGTGTCTAAATGGTACATTTGACATTGTAGGATCAAATATGTTAGATCCCATATGTTTTGATAATAACAAATATTGGATCACTGATATAAAAGGATTTGATAACAAACAAATGAATTTGAACAAAGTGACAAAGAGTTAGTTGAAGTAAGCACTGGAGTGATGACCAAATTCTGTAATGGCTAACTCTAGGGACTACTCAAGTAAGGGAAGCTATTACTCGAGTAAGCACTCGAGTAATCATGGAGAATTTCATCTAGTGAAGCACTGCCAAAATTTAGAAGAAGTTACTCAAGGGACCACTTGAGTAATCTGTAAAGTTATATAGACCATTACTCGAGTAGCCACTCTAGTAACATTATTTTCACAGGCATCACTCGAGTAGCCACTCGAGTAACTATGTCAAAAATCTTCCAGTAGCTCTCGGCCAAGAAATACAACACTTTACTTGAGTAGCCACTCGAGTAACCAGGTAAGAAAAAGGCATTACTCGAAAGACCACTCGAGTAATCTGCAGAGTTATTTAAAGCATTACTCAAGGGGTCACTTGAGTAATTAGAAAGCAAAATCTCAGCCAAAAATTTGATGCAATTACTCAAGGGATTAATTGAGTAATCTGCCGAGTTATTTAAAATTTACTCGAGGGCTCACTCGAGTAACATGTAAAGAAAAGGGACGGCCATTCGAGTAACCACTCGAGTAATCAGATTACCAAAGTCAGCACCCGAGTAACTTTGAAGTAAAGACATGGCCACTCGAGTAGCCACTCAAGTAATCAGGTATTTTGAAGGTTTGTGATATATCTCACTCCATGTCTTTCCCTAGTAATATCTTATGTAAAATGTTGAATTAGTCACTGCCATATTTTTGATATGTTTACTCGAGGGACTACTCGAGTAACAAACTTGATCACTCGAGTAGCCACTCGAGTAAGGCAGTCCAGAAATTATGTTTTGGATCAAATGTTTATTAAATTGTTTTCTATATGATTAACTCTTCATTGCACTAGTATCCTAAGTACATTTGCAGAGAAACAATGAAGAGATCATGCAAGAAGAGAAAATTCAAATGAAAGTATGAGATCTCACCTACTGCTACCTACCGCAAACGGATAGTTTTCAAATTTGAAGAATAGTCAACCATTGCTGTGCAACTCTAACGGACATGTTTGAATTGCTTCCAACGGATACTACAAATCATCTATATATATGAAGCATTTAAAGAGAAGAAAACACACAAGAACTGAGAACACACGAACATACACTACACACTCTTAGTGCTTTGTTTTCTTATACTCATTCATCATACTTCAGTGATTATATATTTGCTCTGTGAGAGATTTTTTCATTACAAACTCAATATTGTTATTGAGACAACTTAAGGTTGTGGAACATTGAGTTGGGGATTTGATTACAACGTGTAAGGGAGAGCGAGTGTCCAGGTGAAGAAACTTGTTGTGTACTGAGGTGCCAAGAACCCACTGAATCTTGGAGAATATAGTGAAACTCTCAGAGATGCTCTGAGGACTGGACGTAGGCCAAAGTGGTTGTGGTCAAACCAGTATAAATCCCGGTGTACACTTTGGTGATATTTCTCTTTTCTCTCAACTGCTTTAAATATTCAATTAATTTATTTATACGTAACGAAATTTCTGGTATCACCTAATTCACCCCCCTCTTGGGTGAAACGCTTGCACTAACAGAATATAGAGCCCGAGCTATTTAACCGTAGATCGAGGAACTATTTCTGTTTAGCAAAAGGGACATAAGGTAGGGGATGTACCTTAATTGCATATAATTGATATATTTGCTTGCGTAGTGATGTATGTGATTGCTTTACTTGATTGTGTGGAGCATATTTATACAAATAAAGCTCTGTTTCTGTTTTGCTGTGGCCATAGTTTTGTTATATGAAACATTGAGCATGTAGAAATGTCATTATGGGCCATGCATCTAGATAAAGCTAACATGTCATACACATAGCATATATCATACATGCATTATGGTATCTGTTTCATAATGAGATTCTCTCGAATCTCACCCTCTCCTACCAATAATTTAGATAGGAGGAGATAGAAGATATGCTAAGAATAAAGAAGAAAATCGTACGAGGGGATTGCAGTGGTGGAACGAAGACAGGAAGTTGCCTCCATTTCACTGGGATGGGTTTAGATACCCAAGAGCCTTATGCGGCTACAAGGTTTGTAATTATCAAGTATGAATCCCTATGGGGAATTTCTATAATCATGCATATATTATCAGTATATTTATGCTATTCCTATGTTGCCTACTGAACCACGTATTACTATTCCACTGCAAGTCAAAATAAGATAAGGGGGTGACAGTTTACATCTTCCATAAGGTTATTCTTCATTGTTAAAGAATCAATATCTAAATGAAAAGAATGAGCAAAACATTAGTAAAAAAGGAAAGAAAATATTCTTCTCCCCATAAATGAATGCCACTCACATAGCTACCTTCCATAGTTCCATTAGCTTAAAAACAAAACGATGACTGCTCAAGAGGTTGCTATTATGGGTTCAAGAGGAAACATCATGAAAATTTACTGTCTCTAGGAGGTTATTGCTCAAGCAGAAGATTGATTGAGAAGATAAGCACCACCTTAACCAAGATAATGACTGCTTCAAAGAAACGACAATGAGGGGATATGAAAAAGGCATTAAAGGCAGCATAATCTGCCTGGAACAAGCACGGGGAGAGAGCACTGAAGAGAGAACATATTGTAAGAAAATTTCATAACGAATAGTGGAGTTATCTAGATAAAGGTAAAAGCTTAAGGAGGGTTATTGTAAAATTTCAAAGGTTATAGACTTTTTTTTACAAATGAAATAAAGTTCAAGAGTTTTTTTTATAGTTAAATCTAATTTATATAAGAAAATTAATGGGAAAATTGCCGTAAATACTTAATTGAAAATTTGTTTGCCAAATGGGACCTTTTGCACATAGGAAAGATTGTTTGAACACAAGGGAAGATCTTTTGCACACGGGGAAGATTGTTTGAATACAAGGGGAGATTGTTTACACATGGGGAAGATTGTTTGAATACAATTAATTGTTAAATGGGACCTGAAGTACCAAGGTCCTTTAAGAGAAATAAAATAGGAAGTAAAATGACCACATTACCCTTATGTGATCTTCCTTTATGTTCAAACAATCTTCTTTATGTGCAAAATGTAATATCCTGAATTTTGGGCCAAGAGACTTGAGGAAACACCTATATCAGGCAAACTACTAAGCCTAGTTTAGGAAGAAGGCTCCCAAGAATGTCAAAAGATAGAAAGACTTTTAGGGATTATGTGATCTAGCCTTACCAGGCAGAGGGCCTAATATGCGTAGGCTGGAAGATCAAAATATTGGTGCAAATCTGCATAAGACACATAAATGGTGACATTAGGTTGGTTAAAAGATGCCACCCAACTATGTCATAAGGTATAGGACAAGTTAATCAATTAAAGTATACCAGTATGTGACTGCATAAGGTATTTTCAAGGCAGACATGTATACCCTGCGTTTTTTGGAATAAATACCGATGGGTGCTGCCATATGGGGCCTACACACATATACCCTAACTTGGCATAATTTGGCTGGCCTCGGTATACGTGAAGTAATTTTGAGTAAGTCATAAGTGGAACCCGAGTAGATTCTAATATAGTAACTTTATTAAAGTAGCTTTAATAAAGTAAGTAATGATGACACAACTTTTGTGTTGGATGAATAAGAGAGTGACAAGTGTCCTCTCATCATGACAAAGTACATTCCACTTTTATGTTGGATAAATGAGAGGAGGACACATGTCCCTTAATCATGAGAGTCATAAAGTGACTTTTGTGTTGGCATTCTCAGGAGGCGCAACCTAGCGCTGAACCTAAGGCAATCCATCAGTCTCCGGTCTGGTCACCCGATTAACTTTCTCGAACACCGAACCTGGGAGTCGGGGGAAACCATCCACTTTCCTTGACAAGTTGGCTGGCTAAAGGCCATGAAAAGAGGCGAGACCCACTTAATTAAAGCTAGTGACACGTGTCACCGTGTTGCTGGATCATCGAACAAATGACACCACAGAATTTTGACACGTGTTAGACAACTTTTAAGATTCATCAAGGGCCATATATTTTCAGCCAAACAGCCCTAAAATTTAGGGAAAAAAATACCAAAAAAACGTTGAGAAAAATGGAAGAGGAGAAAAGGTAGATGAATAGTAAAAGTTCTTGAGTTCTAGGGCTGATTTCACCCCCGATTCAACGTTTCCAACTCCCGAAGTCTTCTGTAATGTTGTTTGTCTCAATGAGAGAAACATTTCTACAGTTTTAGATTCTCATTTGGAGGGATTTGGTGTCATCTCACCATCCAGAGTACTGTCAGATTTCCAAACCGATTTTGGAAATATGTAGGGGTAAGTGTGGGCTTCATTTTGAATCGATTCGTTTATTGTTTGGATGAGTTTTCATAGGGGTGGAGTACTGTTCATATTTCATCCAAGGGGTATTTTTAGGTTTAATCATGGTTTAATGATGTGTTTATGGTTAAATGACGATTTATGATGATTTTGGAAGTTATGTTCAAGTTTTCCTGAATTCGTCTTTTGGAAGCAGAGAACTTGCAACATATTTTTTTATTAGCCAAATTTAGTCCAAATGCTATGAAATTTTATAAGATTAAAGTATACATCATGGGCTTTAATTTGATATATAATATGATCCATTTGGACAAGTAGATTGAAAGTGTTGATTTTTCACCTTGATTCTGGAATGAAATTTGTGGCAGTCTGTGTTTCATGAATTTTTGGAAAATATGTGGCTATAATCAATGCTCTGTGATATTTTTAACTGAAAGAGAACTTAAAGAACTTTTTATAGAACCTAGAACCAAGTCATTTAGATTTTTGTTGAATTAATTATGAATTTCAAAAAGTTTTGATTTTTGTGTAAGTGCTGCCAGATTTCGTTTTCTAGAGGTAGTCAGATGGTGATGAGTTTTTGAATGACTAAATCTTGTCTAATGGCCATGAAACTTTCCATATTTGAAGTAGACATCCTAAACTTTATTGGATATATAATGTGTCATTTGGGTTTGTAGATTGTGAGATATGAATTTTTGAAGTTTGTCATTGAATCTGGAACTTTTTTGGACCTGTTGTGTTGTTTGATGATTCTGGAAATGTATTCCTATAATTTGCAGTGGTTAATATTTTTCCATTAAAATAGACTTAATGAGGGTCATATAGGACTTTGAACCACTGCAATTGAATTTTTCTAGATTTAGTTATTATTTTTCAAATTTGAGTGAAAAATATGGCAGATTAGGTGGACCCACGAAGTTATGGCATTTAAGGTAATTTGAGTCAAGTATAGGTCCAAATAATAAAGTCAAGTCCTAGAGATTAAAGTAGCCCATTAGACACTCAAGTGTCATGGCTCTAATAATGTGCCTATATATCTAGGGCCATGAAAAGCCAAGAAGGAGCATTTACAATGGTTGGAAAAGAAATGGTACAAAGAGGGAACTCATAGATAAGAGGTAGGGAACTTTCCTAACTTGCATAACTTGATATGTGTGCTTGTGTATTGATATGTTAGATGCTTTGATGAATTATATGAAGCAAATGTGAACGAGTGAAGCTCTGTTTTACTTATACTATGGTCATTAGTGTAATGTGTTAAACATTGAGCATGCATAGATGTCATTATGTTGGCATGAATTTATGTAAGCAAGCATATCATGCACAAAACATTTCTTGTATGCATTTGTTAGCACTGTTCACTATTGGGATTCTCTTGAATCTCACTCCCCCTCACCAACCATATAGGTAGGTGAGCTCAAAAGAGAAATTTAAGAAGATGTGCAAGAAGAAAATGTGATGGCGAATTTTGAAAGGGGTATCTCCACCTTCCTTACTATTCCCCTACCTCTACTTTTTTGACATTATTTGGTACACAGCATTGAATTTTGAGGGATTTAGATTGAGATTGACATTGTGATTGAAGATCGTATTGAGGCTTTAAAATTATGTTTAGTACAACATGGATTAAAAAAATGAAACTGAGGCCTATATCTAACAAAATTTAGGCAAAAGACACAATTGCCCTTATCTTCTTCCTTATTGTTACCTTCATCAAACTCAAGTGGGAGATGGGAAGACGCTTCAAAAACATAATCATCAATATCTTAACTAAAGAGGCTATATCAACTTGAAATTTAAATAAACAATGTCGAATTTGAAGTTTAGTTCACTCTGGTTCCACCATAAATATATTTAAGGGAAAATTCCTAAAAAATACCATCAAAATAGGTAAATCCCAAATCAGTGTGCTAAAATTGCAAAATCACGGTTTAGTGCTATGTCAGTACGGATGACAATGCTGGGTCGGCGAAAAGATGATGTTTCCCTTTAGCCCTCCCTCTCTCCACTTCGGAATAACAATACGAGACTCTTAATTAACAACTCTGGATTCTTGATTTACAACTCTGCTTTATTCTTTCACATCTTCGTATCTCAAAAATATAGTATTATTAATGTAAAATACGATGTTGTCAATAAAGAAAGAGGTGTTGTTATTGGTCTTGAAACTTAAATTACGAAGTTGTGAAACAAGAAATGAGACATGTTAATATAGAATATGGTGTTGTTAATAACAAGATCGGTGTTGTTATTGGGAAAGAATAAAGAAGAAACTGAAGTTGTTAATCAAGAATCCGAAGCTGTTAATTAAGAGTCTCGTGTTGTTATTCCGAAGTAGAGAAATGAAGGGCTGAAAGGAAAAATCGTCTTTTCACCGACCCAACACTATCATCTGTACTGACACAGCACTGAATCAGGATTTCACAATTTCGGCTTACTGATTTGGGATTTACCTATTTTAATGGTATTTTTTAGGATTTTCCCTATATTTAAAGTGGAAAAAAAATTAAATTATCTTCTCAAATTCACTATTGTGTACGTAAAGGCCATACTCGGTAGCAGAAAGGTACATCTAGATATTGTCAACGTGAATTATTGTAATTAGTGGCTGTCAGCAACCCAGCACAGTGTCCTTGCACGATAGCCTCCAGGTAACTGCCATAGATGTTGGATGTTGAAAGCAAGAGCTTCAAAAACGTACATCTTCATTAGACGATGATGGGATCAGCTTGGTGTAGATTTGAGTTGAATATCGGAAATTGATGGGCAAGGAGCTCGAGATTGAGAAAGCGCTTAATCTCATCTATTTCTGAGAAAGACGCCGTCTGATCTTATTTTTCTTCAGTCACTGATTTAATTTTTGTTATGAATTATTAATTTTCATTGCCTTTTTCTCTCCATTCGGATTATTTTCCTGGTTTTGACTAACAAATAATGGAGATTGAGGGCAAAGGTGAAGGTGAGAGGTTCGTCTGTGGTACTTGTGTTGATGGAGATGCTCGACTGGAGACGGAGAAGGAGACCGGAGATGATGGAGATTGGGAAGAAGACGAGTATTGAGAGGTGAGAGAGATTTAGCGGCAACGTGAGGGATAAGATGAGGGTACTTCGGTCTAAAAATTGTTATAAACAGGAATAATTTTATCTCAAAATTTTTCAATCACAGCAATGCTTCGTCTAGACCATTACCAACTAGGAGGTGGTTTTGCATCAATTCTATTTTTGTGATACTCTTGATCTCATATTATTCTCAGTTCCTCATATCAAATAATATCATTTGGCCAAATCTCTCACCCAATCTCAATTCCTACCTCCCAGTACTTCATTCTAGGTAAAGCCTTTATTCTTGCTGTTAGAATAAACTCTAAATGATTGAGATTTAATATTTTATAAAAATATCATATATATATATATATATAATACTTTAATAAAAATATAAAGGTATTTAATAAAAATATAAAGATATAAACGATTATGATCAAATTTTAATGATTTAAATTAATTTGTATATATTTTTTATTATTTGATATTATAATAATATTTTTATTAAATTTTAAATTTCAACTATCCGAAGTTGATGTAATAATAAGAATAAGGAAATGAAGGGAAGTAGATGATAGGGAAGTGGAGAGTTTCTTATCCCTTTACACACATAATTTTGATTATGAGAGATATTTTTGTTGTGGTGTGTAATTAGAAACGAACATTTCTCCAATTTTATTACTTCTATTAAATAAGAGAGGAAATATTACCTTAGTCGCTTTGGCCAAGAAGAGCAGCTTTTTAAACACATTGATGAGAAGAAATAGAAGAAATATTAACAAAATTGCAAATAGCAATATACCACACATGGACTTGCTCCCTTTCATTTTGGTTGAGGTACGTGGATCGCCTTGAAGTATTTTTCTCAATATGTTCCGTATTTTAAATAATTTTTAATTCATTTAGTACCTTAAAATATTTTTTTTAAATGTGATCAGCACCCTAAAATATTTTGTAGTTTATCATATGTCTTAAAATTATTAGTAGAAAATACTTTAGAATGTTGGATACACCTTCACTTAAAAAGTTTTTTTAAGAGTTATCGGTGAGACTAAAATTTCTCCCAAAAATACTTTATGGGCATAATTTCTCCAAAAAAAATTAATATTTTAAAGAAAAATTACGCCACGAAATACTTTGTCGTGCCAAGACAAAGTACTTAAGACCCGTTTGGTTCGATCTCATTACATCCTGCAGTGCAATACGATGCGATGCAGTAGTAATACAATGCAATATTAATTATAGAGCTGGTGTTTAGTTTGATTTTTAAACAAGGTGCAATGAGTTATTTTTTTAATAATTAATTAAAATTAATATATCACACAAAGTCTATTTTACCCCTAATATAATTTTTGTAGAAAAAATAGTTAAGAGCTATTTCATTGCCTCATAATAACCGTCATGCTATCTCACTGAGGATCGTCCGATGTGAATGGTTATAGTGATGGAGGTGACAATAACAATGATGTGATGGTGGTGGTGGTAGATGATGACAGCTACAACAATGAAAGAGGAGGTAGAGGTGGCGGTGGCAGCAACAGTAGAGGTGGCAGCAATAAAGGGTACAGTGATAGTGATGAAGGAGGAGGAGGTAGTGATGGCCACGACGGTAATAGTGAAGGTGCGGTGGTGCCCCATTGGCAATAATGGTGGAGGAAGAGGTAGTGACGACGACGGAGTCAATAGTGGAGGTGGAGGTGGCAGCAACGGGGGTAGCGACGATGGTAATGGAGGAGGAGGAGGTACTAGCAGCGGCGGAGGTGGAAGAGGAGGTAGTGAAGGTGGCCACATTGATAGAGGTGACAGCGGTGGTGTGGGGTGTGATGACGGCAATGGAGGAGGTAGTGGCGGAAGCCACAATAATAGACGTGCCAGCTGTGACGAGGGACGTCAGCAACGGTGGTGGAGGAGGATGAGGTAGTGGCGGCGACTATAACATTCCAAATTTTGGTCACAAAATTCCTTATATTTAAAGGAATAAAATGGTAAGTAATGATATACTTTGAATAGCCTCTGGCTATAAATTTTGATCACAGGAATTAAACACTGAAGATTTGAATGTAAACGGTGCTACCAATGAAATTTCCTGCTAGGCAATGAGTTTATTATATGGTTTTGGATAATCAAATGATGACCAAAAAATATGAAATTTTACAAAATGAAAGTAAACATCCTAAGATTTAATTTGATAGGTAATGAGTAATTTTTGGAGCTGCATCCAAAGAGTTATGGATTTTTGAAGTTAGCCGAAGAAAACTAGCTATTTTTTAGAACAACGTCCAAAGATTTAAATTCTGGGAATTGTGAGTTTCCAGTTCACTAAAGCCTATATTTTTCCTTGAAACTAGACTTAATAAGGGTCACATAGACTTTGAAATCACTCCAATTGAGGTTTTATAAATAAAGTTATGATTTTTTAAAGTTTGGTCAGAAAATTTGCCAAAATTGCCAAATGTTGAGAATTTGGGGAAAAAATTGATGGCAATTGTGTAAATTGTGGATCAAGAGAAAAGAGGAAGGGAAATAATTAAATGGAATCATAAATATGCCAAGTGGCATTATTTCAAGCCAAGGGAATTAAATGTGAAATTATAAAAAGATGAACACATGTGTAAAATGTAATAAAATAATATATTTGAGCATTTGGTTGGCATAAATGGATGAAGACCAATTGGACTGATTAGGGGGAGAAAGATTTGTTCAATTACAATGGGATTTTATGACACAAATGGGAAGAGGATAAACCCAAGTATAAGTTGGTGTCATAAATTGGATTTTTGGAATAAAGTTAATTAGGGAATTATAGAGAGATATTATTAATTTCCTTCATCTTCCCCTTTGTATTTCTGTCCCAACTCCGTCCCAGAACACCGAGAGAGAGAGAGAGAGAGAGAGAGAGAGAGTGTGTGTGTGTGTGTGTGTGTGTGAGTGTGAGTAAGTTCAAGGTGATCTAGAGAAAAGGGGGAGAAAAATCTCAAGGTAATCTTGATGTTCTTGATGATTTGGCTTCTAACTTGTGCAATTCCTTCCCTAAGCTCCTCTTCTCCATGAATCTACATGTTTAGCAATAAAAACATCAAGGATTGAGGAGGCAGAGGGTTCGGCTAGGTGAGAGGAAGAGTGGAATCAAGAAGTAACCTTCACAATCTCCTTCTCTTCGATGTTGTTGTTGTTGGTTGATTTGTGGTTATTGGTTGATTTTTGTAAATTTGGCAAATGGAAACCCTAAGGGGTTATGCTACCCAAATTTACTCAAATCTTGTTTAACATGTGATTAAAGGGCTTAATAAGGGATTGAGATTAAAAAGGAGTAAGGATTTGAAGTTGAAAATCAAAGCTTGCATTTTCCCTTTTCTTTCACAGGTTTCGGCCAAGTGGGAATCAGAGGGTAGGAGCTGGATTTTCAAAACTATGATGATTCCATGGTGTTTAGAAAGAAAATTATATAGGATTGATGTTGAACACTTTTTTAGAAAAGCCCTAGAAGTAAAATTACGAAAATACCCCTAAAACCCTAAACAGAGGCTGTCAAGGACAAAACTGTCATTTGACAGTGATTTTACGAAAACTGAGGTCAAAAATGGAATCAACAAGCAAAATTATGTAAGAATAACTTGGGTCAAAATTTCTAAAAAATTACGGTCGAATTGGGTACAAAAGGGACTGGACCGGGTCCCCAGGGGTGTTTTGGTAATTTTACAGTTTAGACTAATATAACCAACAAAAATACTTTGGATGAGTCTAAAATAATACATGAATAGGTTTTAACCTAATTCTTGTACATTTGGAATTTTAGGATCGGATTAATTGCCCAAGCCATTGGCACGTAGTTTGAGGAACTATTTTCAAGTAGCAAAAAGGGGTTTAAGGTAGTAACTCTATCCTTCATACATTATACCAATATTATATGTTTGTGTATGTCATCTTATGTAATTTAATAATCAACATGGTTATGCCGAGAAGGGGACTTTTACCTGATTGTTGAATACTTATCCAATTGAGGTTTACGGATAGTAGAGGATTGAGCCCCTAATTTATGTATACATGCCGTGATATTGTTGTTAATTTGTTGCATAATATGGAGCATGACATATTTACTTTTCCTATTTTATATGATTGATAGCATGTTACTACTGAGATTCGTTTAAATCTCACCTTTTTTTCAAAAACTAAAATATTATAGCAAAAGGAAGTGGCTCGAGGGGCAAAACGATAAATACCGGCAACTGAGGTGTTCGGTTCAAGAAGACAGAATTGTTGGTTATCATTAGCTTATTTTGGATAGTTTTGGACTAAGTTTGTATATATATTATCAAACCCTGTGAGAAAAAATGGTAACGAAATCAAGTACCTTGTATCGATATATCAATATATTTACACTATTTCTGTGTTGCCCACCGAGCTGCGTATTGTGTTCCAAAAATACTTTGAAAAAGGTGAAAATAAGATAAGGGTCTTATAGCGATAGTTGTGGCATGATGTAACAGGTGAAATGAGATAAGTGAAACAAACACAAATGAAACTAAAGGATATATGGGACTTTTTCAATCATACAACGGGGTGGTAATGATTATTCATAAGGGGAGAGATATGAATAAGGATTGCCAATTTTTTAGTAATCATCATTACCATGGTAAACCCTATTACTATGCTAAAGAGCAATCAAACACTCTTATCTTATTAATGCAATCATAATTATCGTTGTAAACATGCAATGCGGTTGAACCAAACTGGCTCTTAAGATATTAATGCATATGAAAAAATACTTTAAGATACTAGATGTGCCATTAATCCTTTAACTATCTAAGACACATACATACACATCTAAATTTACCCTCATTAAAATTGTTTTAATAAATGAACATCATTAAGTTAAAAACAAAGTTAAGTCTTCATAATATTTAATTATAAACATAATTATTAAGGGCTAAAGTATCTGTTTAGTCCTTTATGTTTGCTCCAAGATTTAGTTTAGTCCCTTAAGTTTATAAAGTGTACTTTTAGTCCTTTAACCCAAACACCGTTAGTTTCATCTAACAGAAAATGTTGACTGTATAGTTAAATAAAGTATACTTAAATTTTAAAAATATAATGAATTATTATATATTTCAACTGACTAAATAATTTAATAACCATAATTACCGCCCCCATCTTCCTACCTATACACGCTCCTCATTCTCCTTCATTAATGACTTCTCTACTCCAATTTTCCTTCCATTTTTTTACTGCATTGCTGCCTCTAATCCTCTTCTTTTATAATTTTCTTGAAATCTTTAATTTACAAACCCTTACTATTTCATCCCCTTTTTCTCTATAATTCTCTCTGCCACTTATTACTCCATAGCCACATCCTCATTCTTCCTATTTCGTTTGTCCAATTTAGCTATTTTGGCTGTTTCTTGTTACTATTCTTATCCTCTATTCCTAGTCATATCTATCAATCCGTGTTTCACGTTGATTTCTTGTGGTTGATTAAAATAAACAGAGGAGTATAAAAATGGAAGGAGGGCCAAGAAGAGAGGATTAGAGGCAAAAGAAGTGCCAACTGCTTAGAAAGGAATAAGAAAATGAAGCAATATTAGAGTGGAGAATCCATTAATATAATGGAAGAGAGTGAGGCGGGTGGGAAAAAGATGAAGCAATAGTTTTGGTTATTAAAATATTATTTTTTAATTGGTTAGTTAGTATATACAAATTTTTTTTATATTCTTAAAATTTAAACATACTTTATTTAATTGCATAATTAGCATTTTCCGTTAAATGAGGCAAACAATGTTAAAGTTAAGGGACCAAAAATATATTTTATAAATTTAAGGGATTAAAAATTGAGCCTTGATGAGAACATAAATGACTAAATATATACTTTAGCCATTATTAAGATAAACAAACTTTCTTAAACTGTAACAAACAACTAAAATTTAAAAAATTACTAAAAGAATCTCCCATTACAAAACTTACTGCACAAAGTTACATAAGTAGAGTTTTGTATTCAGTGAAGTGAAGATGAGTTGCACATATTCAAGGATCTGAATATTTATACTTATGTACCTTTGAACAATAAATTTTGTAATCAGTGCTGTTTCAGCAATTGAAAGAACTGAAATGGACAAAACCACCCAGGAAAGAAGCTGGATTGGGGCTTGACAACGCCACCTAATATGGTTTTCAATTTCTAGTTTGCCACGTGTCTCCTCAGTAAAATGCCACACGCTTCAAACCCCCACCTATATACCCCTCACCGTCCCTCCCTTCCTCCTTCACCGTCTTCTCTTTCCCTTCTGGAGATACATACTAGTATTTGAAAATCTTCTCTCTACCATTCCACTATATATATATATATATATAAAAGCTCCTAAACTTTCCCTTTTTGATATTTTTTATTTTATTTATTTATTAATATTGATATTTTATTTAAACCGTACCTCAAAACTTGCCTGAAATTGGAAATTTTCCAATTTCAACGATGGAGTCCAAACTTAGAGACTGGTCCCACCTATTGTTCATGGTCTTAGCCGTGAGTCTCCACCGTAGCTCCTATGCACAGCCGGCCACATCATCCACCTGGACTGGCACAACGTTGAACGAAGCTCTCAACAAAACACCCTTCGGTGTTATTCTCGTCGCCTTCCTCTCTTCCATTGTCTTCTTGATTTTCTTCTCCCTCCTGATTCGTCACTGTGTTGATACCTGCGCCATCACTAGGATTCACATCATCTCCGCCGCCGTCACCGACCACCTCCGCCGAGAGGTCGTCGATAAATGTCCCGTACTCGTCTACTCCGATGTGAAGGACCTCAGGATCGGGAGCTCGGCCCTCGAGTGTGCCGTTTGCCTGAGCGAGTTCGATGACTCGGACAAGATCCGCTTGCTGCCAAAATGCAATCACGTTTTCCATCCCGAATGTATTGATAGGTGGTTCGCTTCACGCCTTACTTGCCCTGTTTGTCGCGCCAAGCTTACTCCGTCGGATTCCGCCAACAATGCCGACGCCGACTCCATGACCGAGTCGTCGAATCACGATGAATCATCCGCTGCAGATTCCGAACAGAGCTCTGTGGAGTCGCCGGGGCCACCGGCGGAAAGGATTGGCGTGGATGATGGAAGTGGAAGCAGTAGTACGGGTCTTCCGGCGGAGACTGAACCGCCAATCCGGTCAAGAACGGCGGCGGAAAGGCTTGGGAGGTCACACTCGACGGGTCACTGTCTGTTCATGGAAAGTGAAGGGGTGATGGAGAGGTACACGCTGAGATTACCTGAGCACGTGAGGGCGAAGATATTAGGGAAAAATCAGAGAAGGCTTCGACGTTGTGCGAGCAGCAGCGACGTCGTTTTGAGGAGAGAATGGAGCTCAAAGAAAGGAAGAGATAATATGGAGAGGTGGGTGTTGCTCTGCAATATGACGCCGCCGTTTGTTTCAAAAGATTGGAGCTCTGCGAAATTTGTGGAGCAGAATTCTGATCAATGCCGGCCGCCGCCGCCGCCGCCGCCTAGGCCTCCGGTTTGATACTCCATTTTTCTTCTGGAGCTTCCTCTCGGTGGGTTTATCTGGATTCTGTGTAAATTACGGGCAATGGTAAATTTGAGAACGTTTTATAACCAACTTTAATAACTAATATGTGCTTGATTGATTAGATGATTGACAGTCTTATAAATATACTTATGTGTATAAACCAAGATAACACTTTTTTTATATATTTATTTTGTATATTGTAAATCATAAATAAAAACCTATTTTTAAAGACTCCAATTATTCCAAACGAATATATTATATGTCAAGATAGTTTTGGTCATACTCATAATAGTAAAACCAGGAAAATTAAAACAAATTTGGGAAAAAAGTGAAAAATTTATACGGGCTGGACCGTGAAACAGCAAATACAAGCTAGAGGATGTGATTCCCCAATTTATGGATGTGCAGGCCTGAGGGTGAACCCATGGGCTGATGTGGGTCAGCCCGTGGCTCAACTTTAGACAGGAGTCACAGGCGGATATGCTTGATGAATGATTCTTTCGGAAGCAATTAAGTTTATTATCAAGGAGGGTAATAAACTAATAATGATATTCACTTACACAATACTTCAATTCAGGCAAGCCACAACATACTGAATTGTGATTATATGGTTGATCTTCAATAAGTCAAAAGAGAGAGGAATTAAGAAGCTAAGTTACTAGCTAAACAAGCTTTGAAAATGCCCCTAGGATTTCAGTTGGTTTCTTTAGAAAATTTTTCGTTGGTTTGCCTCTTATAGCATAGAGTAGTCTTTACTATTTTCTTACGTCATCAAAAAAAAATTTAAAGAAAAAAACACGATTTGTCTGTATTGTTGGTGGGAACCAAGGAAAAAAAGTGGTCCTCATGATATTGGTTTGGGCATGGCAATTTTCAGATAGGGAATTGAAGCAGGTTTGATGTTCCAACGAAAACAGAATACAATTCTTAACCCCTAAAAACAGAGTAGAATAGAATTAAATGCATTTTAACGTATGTTCATTGAACTCTGCTGAGAATAGAATCCTTTCTTTTTGTTTTCTTTTTTTATTTATTTACCACTACTGAGAATGGAATCTTACAATAAAATGAGCATGGCAAAGACTCTTGGGTTAGAAGGGAGGTCACAGGTAACCATGTTTTGTGTGGACCACCATCAAAAAAATATGTTCATTCCAAAAGAAAAACCCCTTTTTTGGTATTTTTAGCACTCAGAAATATGGACCCATCAACATTTTTTTCTTCTAAATTTTTACTGTTAAATGTTTTTGGGCTAAAATCTTCATTGTTAAATGGAATTAGCAAATTGATGAAATTTTGTCGTTATTAAGTTTTTCAATAGACAATTTGACTCAAGCCCAATGAAACTTTTTCGTTGGATTAATTTTTTTTATTATAGTCATTTTTATTAAAAAAAAAAAACCTAGTCTACAAATCTTTATTGTTATCTCAATTTTAAATAAGGTCCTTGTAGTTATTTTGTTTGAATGGGAACTTTATTGTTTGATCCAACAATTTTGATTTATATTCTTTATGAAATTTCATTTATAAAATTGCATAAGTATTTAAACTGTGTTAAATAAGAGAAAAGAAATTTCATTAAGTTTATGAAATTCTGTAAATTAAAATTAATAATTTTTTACACATAAGAATGAATGCTTATAACAAATCAAATTATAAGGACCAAAAAAATAAAGCACAGGAACCTAATTTAAAATTGAAGTGATCTATAAGAATTTGTAAATTAACTTTTTATGGTGCTTTTGATCTCAGAGTTATTTGTTTATAATTAAAATTTTATATTTAAATTTAAAATTAGGAAATTATAGTCACGTTAAAATATCAAAATTTTATGGAAAATTATATTTAATAAATAATAATTAACATTTTTTTAAAAAAAATATGAAAGATAAAAAAAACATGAGAAATTTGTTCATAAAAATAAAATAGGTATGATATAGTGGGCTTCCAACTTTCCAAAGCCATGGCCCAACTTTAGAAGGCGTAAATATGAAGCCCATCACCATTCAAATTCAATTTTTGGCCGAAGTTCTGACAAAAAGCACAGCTCAGCAATTTAAAAACTTTGGGAAAATGGAGGTAATATATACCATCCGGTCATACTAATTATCACCTTTATTTCACCATTTTTCTCTTATAGCTCTTTGGGCCAATTAGTATCATTGCGACCAAATGCCTCTCCGTATGGATCTTTTTTAACAAGCAGGAGATTTGAACACAACAGTTTGTCCACTCTATGATCTAACTAATAGGGGTGTTTGAGATCGGGAAATGTCATTCTCGATCTCGATCCTCATCCCGAAAAGGGTTTGGGAATGAAAATCATTCCCGATCCTAAAAATTTCCCATCCTAACAGGAGGGAAATTTTCGGGATCGGGATCGGGAATTTTCCGATCCTAGATTTCCTTTTTTTAAAAAAAAAAATTATATTAATTTTTTTTTTCTTTAGTTTAGTATAAATATATAATTTGTCTAATATCATATTATACCAAATTAGTCCAATACATGCTTAAAATTATTGATTTAGCTACAAAAAGTACAAAGACAAGAACAAAAAATTAGAATTATTTAATAAATAGTAAATGAAATTAACTAAATTAACTAAAAGAATAGATATTACCTTGAGGGTGTTAGGGATTTTCACATTTTATTTTGCATTTGGTCTTGCTTTCTTAAATATTTTTATAAATTATACATAATATATATATATATATATATATATATATTCGGGATAGGGAAAAAGTTGGGATCGGGAAGTCCCATTCCCGATCCCGATCCCGAAAAAAATTTCCCGATCCCGAACTTTTCCCGTCCCGATTTGTTCGGGATAGGAACGGGAAGATTGGGATGGGAAAAAGTTGCACACCCCTACTAACTAGTCCATCACTAGATCAAATATCACTTGAAAACCAATTTTTGACATTGACTCTGGTTTTCAACTTAATTTTGTAACCCCATTTTTTATGTTATGATTGGACTAGGAGTTGGTTCATTGGTTTGATTGATCCATTGATGTGGTATAATTTTCAGAAGATTATAACTTACCTAATTGTTTTTGGTTTGAAATTAGGAGGCTTGAATTCTAAGTGAAAAAAGAATTATATTATTTATAACACATTGTAAACAATAGTTTTTAGAGTTTATATTTTAGTCAAAAAAAGAAAAGAAGGGAAGAAAGAAGTGTATCGAGTCCTGATCTAAGTCAAAACTCATGTATGGTTTAGGCTATTATTGAGGTGAGCTTATTAAGAATCTGTTCTAGAAAACTCAATAAATTGATTCAAATAAGAAATCTTCTAAAAATAATAATTTAATCTACAAAGCTCAAAAGGATAGTGAAAGATAATGATGGATATGATTAAAAGATAAAAGAAAATATTAGGGATATTTCAATTAGATTGTTTGAACAATCTAATTGGCAAGAAAGGGTTAAATAAAATAATAGATTAATTAATTATGGATATTGGGAAATATTATTTATTTAAGGGTATGAAAGGATACTAGATTTTAAATAATCTAACTTATAAATGGATAAGGCTTAATGGATAACAAAGATATTTTTAAATCGGGGTAAATTAGATCATGAATGACATTCTGAT
Source organism: Inga leiocalycina (assembly GCA_963242795.1). Classification (NCBI taxonomy): domain Eukaryota; kingdom Viridiplantae; phylum Streptophyta; class Magnoliopsida; order Fabales; family Fabaceae; genus Inga; species Inga leiocalycina. The sequence continues at coordinate 49,943,207 of OY725327.1, read as the reverse complement.
TCATGGAGATAATGGTATAGGCTTTTTAAATTAAAATATTAATAACCTAATAATAATAATAATAAATAAATCCTAATATGCCACTAATAATTAAATGGCACCTAAAACACTAATTAATGACACTTGTCTCAAGACATTATTAAAAAAAATGAAAACTATAAAATAAATAAAAAAAATGATAACTTAAACAGACTTTAACTAGTTGATCTTTAAATAATATCTTCTAATCTCATGCAAAATGACAAAACTGCCCTCCAAATTTGCATCAATTATGGCATAACTCGAGATGACACAGCAGATTCATCACATAATGAGAGGTCACCTGAAAACTCAATTGCTATGACAAGGAAACAAATTAGAAAGACACTCCTTATTCATAACAGGTGTGTTTGGAAGAGCTTAAATTTGAGAAATAAGCTCTTATTACGCAAATCGAGAAAAAACTCCTCTCACATACTTACCTCGTATACCGTGAATCACGAATTATAAGCACTTATTGCCTAAAAATAAGCTCTTCCAAACAAGCACAACGTTAGGTGGATGATGTATTAGGGAGGTGAAATCTTACGCATTTTATGAAACTTTGCCAATTTTTTTTTTCCAAATTCCATATATCAGGTAATTTGCACATTCAATATGCTAGGAAATACTCCTTTCCTGCCCTCTTGTTGAGAATCTTGTAATAAATGCAATATAAATTCAACTCTAAAACTTGATAATATAATTTATTCAGGTAAGAAGCCTTAGCTAAAAAAATTGGTCTGGTCCACTAAGGGTGTATCCAAAATCCAACAAATGTTCATATTAGGATAAAACCAAACCATTAAGAAAGTAGGGTTTGGAAAGCTTATTGGGATGAGACCAGACTTAAAACTTAGAAGTATTTATAGACATGATTATAGATTATCTACTGACAAAAACTTTCTTGTTAATGGTAAGATTCAAAGTTTCAAACTCATCAGCTTTTTGAATTGCCAATTAAACTAACTTTCCACAAAATAATTTATAATTAATGTAAACATTGATGTGGATGTAACATATACCAAAAAGGTAATTTCTTTTTAAACTAGTGGGATCAAACTCATGACATTTCACAAGATGATGAAAACTTGGTGCCACCACTAGCCAACTTTTATTCTTTTATTCTTTTTTTAAAGTAAAAGACTTAATGATATTAACAACTAAGAGTCTAGCAAAATCCAGCTTCAATAATATAAAATAGCTCTATTCATGGAAGAATCAAATACACCGTTTTATTTTTACGTAAGAAAATACAATTCAAATCTCCACTATCAATTCATTAATAGATCGATGGTAGAGGACTTATTGATTTGTAAATTAAAAGTTTAAAATTCTGGTTTCGTATGCTCAAACGTGTTTGGGCTGCTTTGAAACTTAGAACCGAACGCAGCTAAATCAAACCAACAATATTGTTATAGAAGGCTCTTACCAAAAAATAAAAAAAGCTCATGGAAGGATACTTAGTTTTGAAATTGAAGACTAGGTTTGTTCCAAAGCGATGGTGATGAGAATGAGATGTTCAATAATAATAATCTGATATTATATATATATATATATATATATATATTTTCCTGTCGTAATTAAATTGTATAGCTAGCCTCCCGCACCCATTTCCTGTCGTAATTAAATTGTATAGCTAGCCTCCCGCACCCATTTTTATTCCAATTCCATTCAACAACTATTATTGTTTTCCCTTTTTAATTATAATTCTATACTCGTTTACATTTATGTTTTTTTTGGCCAAAAATTTACCTTTATGTAGTTTTTGATACTTAAAGCAGAAAAGGTTTTACCTCTCACAACAAATGCACTTATTGAAATTTAAACTTATGTTCTTCTTTTTATAGCGTGAGACCTGTTACTACTTTAACCAACAACTTATTGATATTTTATCTGCATTGTTATATATACATTTGCATTATATAACTTCCAGGACTAAATGTCTCACATTTTGTCTACAAACAATTATACGAACACTAGTACAAAATAGCTCTTTTAGATCAGTTATTGCGGATAAGGTCTAAAAAGTATGATCGGTGGCATTTTTATAATTATAAAGAACATTTAAGACCGTTTTTTAAAATATACGATCTAAAAAATATTATTTAGACCTGTTATCCAAACAACCGGTTTAAAAAGATAAAAATAATCAAAAATTAAAAAATCTTGAAACTTTTTAGATCGGTTGTTTGGATAATCGGTCTAAAAGATAAAACATTTAAGACCGATTATCCAAACAACCGGTCTAAAAAAATAAAAATAATCAAAAATTAAAAAATTTTGAAATTTTTTAGACTGATTGTTTGGATAACCAATCTTAAATGTTTTTGAAAATTTTTAGATCAGTTGTTTGATTAACCGATTTAAAAAATAAAACATTTAAGACTGATTATTCAAACACCCGATCTAAAATATGATGCTTTTAGATCGATTGTTGTCTGAAACCGGTCTAAAAGAATCCGCCATTTACGTTTCAGATTTCTCCATTCCATTGCTTCCGCCTAATTCTCGCTCTCTAAATCTCAATCCTCTCTCTTCTTCGTGTGATTTATCTGTAAGTCTCGTAGACGCGTCCCTCGCTCTCTCAGAGGAGTAGCTCTATTTGTTCATCGTCATCGTCTTCGTCTTCTGAGCGGACAAATGAGGATTACGCCGCTTGCTTCACTATTCATGAAGATTAGGGTTCTCCTCTCCGATTGGTGGAATGAGATCAATGACTTTTCTCTGTGGCAGGACGGTATTTACTACTTCCTCTATGCTGCATATGCTCTTGTTTCCTTAGTAGCTCTAGTTTTTGACAAACACTATCTCCCTCTCTTTTTCTGAAACTGCTGTATATTTTGTGCTTGACTTGCCATGATTCTGGATTTTCCTTCGCAGTTCTCGCGATTGTGTTCTTGAGTTGTAATCTTCTGAATTGGAATTTCGCTGTGGTAGATGTTAATTTTCTTTCTTAAGTTGTTTTGTTTTAGCTAAGCCATTTGGAAAATTAGGTATGCATCTACGTTCTTGATTAATTAATTTACTTGTCTATCGACATTCACTGAAGGTTTTGAACTATTTCGAGCTGAATTTCAACTTGATTTCTCATGTTGACTTATTTAAAACTAGTTTCTATCATGTATTTTGCTGCTGTGGACTTGCATGAACTTTTTGATTTTCTTCTGTCCCGATTGTAGAACAAGGGAAATTGCAATAAAGATTGTATATATAAATAATACTTGTGTTAACAAAAGGTGGGCTTATTTGTACCGCAGGTCGCATCTATCACTATCATATGTTTCACCTACTCTTTGATACGGTGCATAATGGTAACTTCTGACTGTATTTTCATAACGATCGTTGATATATTCTGAAGTTTACTGTGAGAATGATAGGAAAGAACTAAAGTTGCTGGTTTAAAATTAAGTTATGAATTCCATTATTTTTCTTTCAAACCCTCAAGCAAAACTCTTACATTGGTGATCATGCAGGTTTTTCTAGCTGCATTTGATACAAATGCATCCCTGGATGTTTTGAATCATACGATTCTGGTAAGATGTTTGTCAACATTCTGGACTTGATACAAATGCATCCCTGAACTGAGACTTTTTTTTTTTGCCATACCCTGGACTGAGACACACTACGGCTTATTAACATCCCTTGAAATGTGTATTAAATGCTACTGTTTCTTTATCTACATCTACAAGCTTTACTTGTTATTAGATCATGGACTGTGTGTACTAATACATTATATCCTGAATTTCTAAGGAAACAATTCTCGTGCACAAGGATATAACACAGAATGGTGGAATTAGGGAACTCATGGCTGAACTCCAAAAAGAAGGTTTGATCTTAATTCCATATGGATTAATGAGAAATTGAAAGCATATATTTAAATTGGGGACAAGTTCTTTTTCTTTTGTTATCTTTTAGCCCTCTGTCAAACTGATGATTTCCCCCCTTTTCTCCTGTAATCGAACAATTCCTTGATTCTCAAACCAAAAATTAGAATGTGCTGAAATGGTAGCCATCTAGTTTTTCACATCTAGAGAAAAAAGAATCCAAGAACTCTAGGAAACTCTTTTTTGGTTGGTTACTGATGTTGTAAAGGAAAAACCAGGAGATCTGATTTGTTTACAATGAGGGTATTAGTTGAGAGTCTATGAATCTTACATATTATACAATAAATTTGTTGTCAGGTGTTCAACTATATGGTGGACCAAGAGCCTGTGGATTGTTAAATATTCCTCAAGCCAGCTGCTTCCATGATGAGTACAGCTCACTGGCATGCACAGTTGAAATTGTTGATGATGTATTTGCTACTATTGACCACATACATAAACATGGAAAGCATGTTAAGAACATCCTGCTTCTTTCACATTCATCTTTACTCGAGTTCTCTGTATTTCAAGTCTGATAGCCTTTCTTCCATTCCTTTTTTTGCAGTGCTCATACTGATTGCATTGTTACCGAAGACTCTGAAGTTGCTACTACTTTCCTTCGTCATGTTGATAGGTAAGCTCGCTATAATTTAGGGGAATAAAATGCCAGTATTCCTGTTCCATGCTTCATCTGTAACAGCCTAATTAATTTAAAACTCTAACATTTATATCACTCGAGTCTTTCTCAAAAACTTTTGATGGGTTACTTTTGTATCTTTTGCTTGCTAGTCAAGACTTACTCCTACATATGTATAATTCTTTAAACTGGAGGCTGGATCTCTTTTGAATAGTTCATTTGTTCAATGCTTCACAACTATGAAACATGCTCAAAACTGTCTATCTGCATAAACTCCTCAGGACCTTTGTGTAGTTAAATAATGTTTAAACTTTAATTGCAAGATTAAGATATTTTTTATTAATTATTGTCAATTTTTTATCTTATGAGTTGTTGTTTTTCATATTTAGTTACGGTTGTCATAGCTTAAAATTATATGATAGTAAAAAAAATAGGGCACCTTTTTTTTTGGATTGGGATGATTTTAAAATCTTTCCAATCAAGAAAAAAAAAGCCCTATTTATTTTTTTTTTAAAAATGTCACTTTTTAGACCGGTTATTCTAATAACCGGTCTTAAAAGTTTTGAAAAAAAGTTTTTAGACCGGGTTTTAAACAACCGGTCTAAAAAGTTTGGACTTTTTAAACTTGGTCTTCGAGGAACCGGTCTAGAAAAATGATTTTTAAGACCGGTTGCTTAACCGGTCTAAAAAATAATAGACTTTTTAGACTAGCTGTATCAAGACCTCATCCAAAACCGGTCTGAAAAGTCATTTTTAACCAGTCTAAAAAGTCATTTTTCTACTAGTGGGATATGCCAAATAATTATTAATGCACATCTCTTTTAAGGAATGTAAATGTACCAAACACAAACACTAACTTTCATTTTTGGGCCATCTAAATATATATCTAATTCAAATTAATATATTTAGACTTTGTGCTGCTACAACCGATCTTACTATCATCAAGATATAATTAATAATACTTAGATAATATAATTTACTAATATCTTATCTATAGAAATAAATTAACATGTCAAGCAAGAGACAAAAAAACAACAACTGAACATATAAATAAGAGACGTATAAGATCAAGATCAATATTAGAAATATTTGTTTTAATTCATAATTTTTTAGCTTTACATGCTTGTATAAAAAAAAATACATCATTTTATATAATAAAAACACCTCATCCTTCCTCGTCATCACCGGAGATAGGGGAGGAGGAAGAGGAAGGAAAAGAGGAGTCAAAAAATGTATTATACTTGACATTATTGTTGTCGAGTACAAGATTCAACTTCTAATTGATAGCATGTAGTTAAATGACGATTTTTGCAAGGATTCGCTCCATGCATTCGACCTTTGCTTGAAGCTCATCAAGACCCTCCCTCATTCAAGGCGGCAAAGGAGGTGGTGCACGCAGGGGAGAAAAAGGAAGGAAGGACGGACTGATGGACTTTTGTGGCATCTCACCATAACTTTGGTCTATAGGAGAGAAGAGGGAGCCTAAAAGACAAGTTGGAAGGAAACAAAAGGATTGGAGGAGTTTAAATAGACATGACTGATGAAGAGTACATTAATTGAAGTGCTTCAGATTTCAAAGAGACGCGTTGAGAAGTTTATTTTGGAAGCTAAAACGATAAAAACGCTGAAACATTTAAGATCAGTTGTAAATGAATGACAATCTATATAATATTTTCTAAACATGTTGTTTTAGTGATGATATAGGAAGAAGTTAAATTTTGAGATTTTCATAATATTTAATACTGATCAAGACCGGATTGGTCACGCTTTCGTGCAGTCTAAATAACAATTTCTAGACTGATTGTAATATCAATATTTACAAAAAGGTCACTAGTCATAGTTTTTAAATTGTCCCCACCTATAAGAGGTCTATATGTGGCAGTCTTAAATTATGTTTTTTAGTAGTGTATGAACCTTTATCTTACCTTTTCAAAACTATCAAGTCCAAAAGAACCCATTATTTTGTTTGAATTGTTTTTTTATTTGATCAATGATTTTTCTTTTTGAGACTTAAAACGTAAAGGGTTTTGTCTTTTTTAATAAGTGCACTTTTTAGAATTCAAATTTATATTCTTTTCTTTATGTAATGAGGTCGCTTATCACTTCAACTAACAGTTTGTTCGTATTTTATTTGTATTGTTATCCATATGCATTGTATACCTTCCAAGACTCATGTCTATGACTTTTTGTCTGCAGACGATTATATGGATACGCCAAATAATTAGTATTGCACAGCTCTTTTAATAAGACATGCATGTATACCAAACACAAACACTCTTACTCTGGGGCCATCTGAATATATATGTAATTCAAATAAAGACTCGATCAAACAATTTGGTTCTTTCCCGGTTTTTTCCGTCGAATTGAATTTGATCCGGTCTAGTTGTTGACCCTTAATTGAATTGCCAGTTGGAGGATCTACATTCAATATAATAGTCAACTCAAGAAACTCATCATTTTCTTTTGTTTCCTTCCCTTCCTTCTTTAGAACCAGAGACATATCCTACGTTAACATTCACTAGCTACTAAATAAAGAGCACATAATCCTTTTATTAATTCAAGGGCAAAAGTTTTGAGATTTTTTAAATGATGATAAGAGATCTGTAGCTCTTGATATTTATCGTCACAATTAAATATGATAATCCTTTAGAAAAAAAGAAAAAAAGAAGCTTAATGAAGTTATTGAGAATTAACTTTTGATTACCAATATATTTATATATTTGATGTTAATAAAACATAATAGCGCATTGCAGCTCATGTAACTCACATCATCTAGTGGGGTGATGCTTGTTGTTGTAGTAGTAATATTACCTCCGGTCTTAATTATAAGACAGAGTTGACTTTTTTTTGGAGAGATTAAGAAAGCTAAATAAGTTACTTAATCATATCATTTGTTATGTATCCTTAGATTATATATTAGTTTATTGGTTAAACTAATTAGTTTGGAGAAAAAAATATAAATATAAATACTCTAAAGTAATTTAATTAGTTTCCTTAATTTCTCTAAAAAACTCAACTTTGTCTTATAATTAGGACCGGAGGGAGTAGTATATTACTTTTATGTTTCCTTTATCAACTTTTCTTGTTTTTTTTTTAAAAAGAAGTTTTTGAAAGAATTAGTACTCCTTTGTAAATGCAAGGGGATAAAACCAAAACCTCTATGCATATAAAAATGGTGCCATATATTTGATCACTTGCCATGAATGGAATTAAAATTAAATCTCAAGGGGACAAAAACATTTTTCCTTATAAAAATGGTGAGCTATATATATTATATATGGGTCAATAGTTATATAGTTTAATGAAGGGTTAAAAGGCATTTTTGTCCTGAAAGTGTTTAACAAGGGGCAATTTTATCTCAAAATTTTTTAAAATAGAGCAATTTATCTTTGACTATTAGTCCATATATCATCCACATCATTTTTGTTAAGATACAAATTTGCCCCATAAATTTTAAATCTAATTTTAAAAAAAGATAAAGTAGATGACAGATAGACTTCCGGCCCAAATTAACACAATAATAAAAATAACCTGAATGACATATGAATTGTCAGCTCAATATATTTGATCAACTAACGATTAAAATTAATTAGGATAATAATTAAGATAAAATTATTCTATTTTAAAAACTTTCGGGACATAAAATGCACCTAGCCCTTGAATTTTACATTGTGTGTGTCCATTACGCCATTGCGAATAGATTGGGCTCAAACGGTCTTCGTTTGTCCGGAGCGTCACAGATAACGCTGATCTTCGTTTGTCCGGAGCATCACCGATCTAAGTTTATAAGAAGCTGTTGGCCGTCAGTCGATGAAATCGCTATCGTTTGGATCGAAATTCTCTTTGTTGAAATTACTGTAGCTTTCCAACGGTCTTCGTTTGTCCGGAGCGTCACCGATCTGAGTTTCCTTTTTGTTTTCGAAGATGATCTGTTTTGAGTTGGAGTTCATACTTTCCGATCGATAACGCTATTCTTGCCATTGGAGCGCCTGTCGGTGAGAGGTAAGTAAACGAGAGTTTTTGTTTTTGTTCGTTTTTTTTTGGTTTTTTGGTTTTTTTTGTTTTTGGTTTTTTTTGTTTTTGTTTTTGTTTTGTTTTTTGGTGCAAGATTGTACTTTTTCATCGTCTGGACGGCTTTGGTGCTGCTAGACATGATTGAACGTGAGAGAGAACGTAGTCTTGAAAGAATGGTTTCGGTGCCGATGATGAAGAAGAGTGATGCCTTGGAGCGTAATTCAAAGAAAATTCGAGATGATAATGAAGAGTTCACAGGTAAGCAATCATTAGCCCCACGGGTTGAGGACTGGATGAGGGATGAGGATATTAAAGAGGAAACAATTATTCCAGAAGCACCAAAAAGATCATACAAGGAGGCATGTGTCGAAGATCAGACAAGGGAGGAATGTTCAGATGAAGAAGAAGAATGGTGAAAAGGGGACGGATGGAAGTCCAGAATTGAGGTGGAGATAACGAAGAAGGGTCCAAATATTATTGTGTCTCCGGAGTTTAGAATGAAGCTTGCACGAAAATGGTTAACGTCGTTGTTCGTTAGATTACTTGGCAGAAGGGTGCGGGAGGATCAATTGGGTCGAAAACTGCAACAATTATGGGGACGTAGAGGGCAGGTTGAAACTATTGAGATAGGCTCTAGGTACTTTCTGGTTCGTATGAGCAACAAGGAGGACTATGATTTTGTGTTAACAGGAGGCCCATGGTTATACATGGATCATTACCTAGCAGTGCAGCCATGGAAGTCAGAGTTTGATCCCGATTCTGGTGAGGTTTCCAAAATTGCAGTATGGGTAAGAATTCCTAAATTTCCTGTAGATTTTTATGATAAGGGTATTTTATATGTGGTGGATAACCAAATAGGAAGGGTTCTAAAAGTGGATAATAATACCCTTAGGCAAACCAAAGGGCGTTTTGCCCGTATATGTGTTGAGATTGATTTGAATGCACCTTTGCTTCCATCTATGATGATTAATGGGAAAGAAAAGAAGATTGTTTATGAGGGTCTGCATTTGATTTGCTTCTCATGTGGGCGGTATGGTCATGATACTGAACATTGCCCAAATAATCAAGTAACAAGTAAGTCAAAGTTATCATGCACGGATAACACGTCGAATTCTACAGCTATAACACCATCATCCACATCCTCCGAAATAACTGCTGGAATGTATGGGGAGTGGATGGTGGCACCAAGTCGGAGAAGGGGGCAATGGAACTCGAATGCAAGGAATGACAATTATAGTCGTGAGCCTAGGCGTGATTTACCTTCTAGAAATATGGGAGGAGGATCTCGGTTTGAGGCTTTGAATGTTGAAGACATGACAATTATTGATGGCGGTTCTGGTGATAACGCATATCAGGGGAAGATTCGTGTTAGTTCAAAGCCAGAAGATAGGTCGCAAGATACGAAAGAAAAAACTGGTCATCTACTTGTTCTAAATAAAGGGAGCAAGGGTAATAATAGATCGGATATTTCAAATGTAAGAAAAAAGGAGATTAGTGATGATGCTGTGAATAATGTTGGGCATTTTAATAAGTTGAATAAAACACGTGGGATCCAAGTAGCTAAGAAGAAAGGGATTGAGGAGGGAGCTTCCCAAGAAATATTGAGTATGGAGAAAACTCAAGAAGCTGGAACGTCTTGTAATTTAAGTGGGGAAGTGGGGTCAAGAAGAAAGAAGAATGTTATGAAATTAGATTCCAATTTCCCCGCTATTCGTCTAGAAGCCTCCAATCCTATTGACCCAGGTGCAGAAGGAGGAGAGACCGTTGTAACTCGACTTAGTCCACTTGGAGGTGTTGATGACGTGGTGATGCATGGGATTGAGGATGTTCAGGAGGGACATTTGTCTCAATAATGCCTGAGTTGTTTGTGTTCTTCTCTTTTTTATTAATTTTTAATGATTATTATTATGACTTGGAATACTCGAGGTGCCGGTGGTGCCACCTTTCGGAGGTTACTTAGTGATGTTGTTGCTAGACATGGAGTTAATTTATTTGCACTGTTGGAGCCTAGACAGCTAGGGGTAAAAGCTAAGCTCATTGCTAGGAAGTTGGGATGGATGAATATGCACGTGGTTGAAGCTCGTGGTTTTAGTGGAGGTATGTGGTTGTTTTGGGATTCTACCTTAAATTTCTCTGTTACTTCTTCAGGGGATCAATTTGTTCACGGGGTGGTTAATAAAGGTACCAGGGATGAGTGGTCTCTAACTGTGGTGTATGGACACCCAAATATGGTTATTAGACGTCAACTATGGCAGACTCTTGAGGGTATTCGGCAAGTGACTATGGAAGGCTGGGTTGTGATTGGTGATTTTAATGCTGTTTCTCATTCCGAGGAACGCTGGAGTAAGAATCACAGGAAGACTAATGGTATTGATAGGTCTTTTCGGAATTGGCTTCTAAGTAGCGAGTTACTTGATATTGGTTTTAATGGACCTCAATTTATTTGGGGGAATCTGAATAGCTAGAGCAGAATAGACAGAGCCTTGGTTAATAATTACTGGTTTAGAAATAATCCTAATGCCACAGTGACACATTTGCCAAAATATAAATCTGATTATTGTCTGGTGTTGGTTGATACTGAATCTCATGTTCTTACGGCAAAGAATTGAAGGCCTTTTAGATTTTTTGCTCCCTGGGTTATGCATGATGATTTCAAGAAATTTGTTCATTCACACTAGGGGGTGGAGGATGACTGGTGCGGATCTATTAAACAATTTACTGAGGATCTGAGGTTATGGAATAAAGAGGTTTTCGGCAATATATCCTATATGAAAGACAGATTATATCGAAGATTGGAGGGGATTAATGCAAAGATGGCTTCGGTAGGTATCTCGGACCATCTTGAAAAGTTACGAGGGGAGCTATGGGGAGAGCTTGAAAAGCTTTTGGCACGGGAAGAAGTCATGTGGATTCAATACTCTCGGGCTAATTGGTATATGGATGGAGATCATAATACTAGATACTTCCATTCTGTGGCTAATGGCAGACGAAGAAGGAATAAATTTAAAGCATTAAAGCTTGAATATGGGGAATGGACATTTAATGCAGCGGAAATTATGAGATTGGGAAGCCAATTCTTCAAAAATTTGTATACAGAAACCCATAATTATAATGGATCTTTGGTATTCAGATGCACTTATCCTAAGATTGACGATGTAAATTTGCATATTCTGGGAAGATCGGTTGAAGAGCTTTGTTTGATATGGGGCCGTTGAAAGCACCAGGGCCAGATGGATTCAATCCGCTATTTTACCAAAGCCAATGGGAAACTGTAAAACTGTCAGTGATTGAATTAGTGAAAAGAGTTTTCAATGATCCGATGTGGATAAGACAAATCAATGGGACTCAGATTGTTCTCATTCTGAAGGTGGAACATCCAGAGATGTTTCGTGATTTTCGTCCTATAAGTCTTTGCAATATTGTTTACAAGATTGTTACGAAGGTTATATCAAACAGACTCAAGGCTATTATGCCTTTGGTGATAGCCCCGAATCACTACAGTTTTGTTAAAGGGCGTCAGAGTTCAGATAATGTTATACTTGTGCAAGAGATCATTCACTCTATGAAGTCATTAAAAAGGAAAAAGGGTTTCATGGCCATTAAGATTGATTTAGAGAAGGCTTATGATCGGGTGAGATGGAATTTTGTCTACGAATGTCTAAAAGAACTCAAGATTCCTGAATATCTTAGTAAAGTTATTCAAGCTGGTATGTCGACGTCTCATTTGCAATTGCTTTGGAATGAAGAGGCTACTAACATGTTTTGCCCTTCCAGAGGGGTTAGACAAGGTGACCCAATATCACCGTATCTTTTTGTTATCATGATGGAAAGATTGGGGCATCTTATCCAAATGACAGTGGAAGAGGGTGTTTGGCAACCGTTTAGGCTCTCCAAATGAGGTACTCCTGTCTCTCATATTTTTTTTGCTGGCGATCTCATTTTGTTTGCAGAAGCATATCTAGATAACGCATGGGTTATTAAGGCTATCCTGGATGACTTCTGTGACATTTCGGGACAGAAAGTAAATGCCGGAAAATCAAGAGTTTACTTCTCTAAGAATGTAAATCATATAAAATGCAAAGAAATCAGCGAGTTTTTAAATTTTACTCTGACATCGAATCTGGGGAAATATCTGGGTATGCCTATTTTACATGAACGAAGATCAAAGGCTACATATAGTTTTCTTTTGGATAAGATGGATGTTCGACTGACCAATTGGAAGTCTAACATGTTATCGATGATTGCCAGGCATACTCTTGTGTCGTCTGTTATGTCGGCTATGCCAACTTATGCTATGCAGACAGTGCCTCTTCCTTTGAGGATTTGTGATGAAATTGATAAACGTTGTCGTAACTTCCTCTGGGGTAGTAGCTCAGCCAGCAGAAAACCTCATCTAGTATCTTGGGACGTTGTATGTGCAAGTAAGGAGGATGGAGGCCTAGGTCTTAGGTGGGCACGTCAACAGAACCAGGCTTTCATGATGAAACTTGGATGGAATATGATTAATAGAAGAAATTCACTCTGGGTCAGGATTTTGCGAGAAAAATATAAAGTCGGCAATGATATTATTCCTAAAGTTGAGAAGCGCCGGTCAGAGTCTAGTACGTGGAGGGGTATTCGTAACTGTTGGGACAAGATCAAAGATAGCTTAACATGGAGAGTTACCGATGGATAGAACACTTCTTTCTGGAATGACATATGGGTACCGCATTTTGACAAACTTCAGAGTTTGGTAATCAGAGAACTGCCGAGAGAAGTTACTGAATAGAGAGTAGCTGATTGTATCACTTCATCCGGATAATAGGATATGAGCAAGTTTAATCACCTACTTCCAAGCCAAGTTTGTACAGCTATTGCACGAGTTAATATCAATCAGCTAAATGGGGAGGATTTTCCGGTATAGAGGTGGTCGTCAAATGGTATTTTCACCATCAGATCTGCTTACAAATATCTGGTGGGAACACCACAATCTCTCAGTAATAACTGGAGGAGATGTGTTTGGAAATTGAAAGTTCCTCAAAGGGACCGTATTTTCTTGTGCCTGTGCTTTCATGGTCGACTAATGACAAACATGGTGCGTTACCATCGTGGTAGTCATCCGACGGGTATTTGTGATATATGCCATAACTCACGCGAGTTAGTACTCCACGTTTTACGGGATTGTCCATTCACTTCTGAATTATGGAAAGGATTCTTACCTCCAGATTGGCATGATCGATTTTTTGGCATGTTTGGGAAAAATGACTGGCTTACATGGTGTGTGAGGAGAAAAGACGTAATACAGGGATTCGAGTTTCGTCTTTGGTTTACGGTACTATGCCGTTATATCTGGTTGGCTCGTAATGATAGATGTTTTAATAATAATACTTGGAGTACACAGGTTATTTTAGCTTGTGCTTGTGTCTACTTAACATGGGATAATAGGAGTGCAGAAAGGAATCAACACCAATGGATGCCACCACCCCTTGGGTGGGTGAAGATTAATACCAATGGATCTAGGAATGACAACTTAGGGACTTGTACATGTGGAGGTGTGTTGAGAGATCGCAATGGTGACTTTTTGATAGGGTTTACGTACCAGATTGGGCAAGGAACAATAGTAACTACGGAAGTTTGGGGTGTTTTGTGGGGACTTAAATTGGCATGGGATAGAGGATATAGACAAATTATGATTGAGTCTGATTATAGTGAAGTAATGGATCTTGTTCAGGGTAAGGTATCTTGGGAACACCCTGATTTACAACTTATGGTGGAGATTCACACGCTGCTGGATAGAGATTGGGAAGTGGAAATTTCACATTGCACTCGGGATGTTAACACAGTTGCAGACGTTATGGCGAAAGAAGCTTGGAAGATGGCAATTGATCTTCATATCACAAAAACGCCCCCTGATGCTATTACCAACTTTTTAATAAATGATGTAAACAGAATGAGGTTACATATTGACTTAGGAGAATAGCTTCTAATGTGTTTATAGAATATCATTTACTATAAAAAAAAAAGAATAGATTGGGCTCACAAGGAAACAACCTCGTGGTGGGGGCCCCCTAGGCACTACCTTTCCCTTTCAACACTTTCCTCCCGTCTGCAATGGCACTTTCTTTGGAAATTTCATGACAACTTGATGATACAGTGGAAGAGGTAATCCTTTATAATATGATAAATTAAGATTTCAATTTTTATTGAAAGAGATTATCATATTTAGTGTCTAACAATCAAGGTTCTGAAACTCGGACCGGTCAAGGTACTGGGTTAAGGGTCAGTGGGTCAGACCGGAATCAAACCGGAGTCAAACCGGGCTTAGACCGGTGAGGTATAAAAAATTAAAAAATAATTTCAACCAATAGAGCAATACTTGCAACAAGAATCCCGACCAAATGACAATGACAGAAAGTAAAACTAAGGATATCTATTAATCAACTACTGTATTATAGTAAGAGAAACAACTAAAATTTGCCAGATTTGTCAATGAAAAACCAAGACACAGATTTTAAATTCCGAATATTTGGAAACTATGAAAGAAAGCAACAACCTATTTTCAATTCTTAGAGTGAGAAGTGAGAAATTGAGAATTGAATTGAGAAAGCGAAGACCTCAGTTTAGCCATTTAGGTTTTTTTTTTTTAAAAAAAAAGTCGATTGGTTCAGCATTCAGAAAAAAAAAAAAAAAAAAAAGTGACCCTTGTTGACTCTCTAACCTGGCCGGGTTAGACCGGGTTAGCCGGGTCACACCGGGTTGACCCGGTCTGACCGGTTCAGTGGCAAACCGGACCGGTTTTCCGGCCGGTTCGGCGGTTTCCGGTCCGAACCGGCCGATCCGGTCCGGGTTTGCAAACTATGCTAACAATAATTTAAATATGATTGCTTCCACTATAACGATATTTATGCTTAGGAAAAAGAAAAAGAAATTCTTCCTAAAATAATAGTGTCTTCTTTTCGTTGTAAAAAAAATATTTTTATTGTCACAAAAAATATATTTTTACTTTTTATATATTTATTTATTTATTATTATATAAATTCATCTTAATAATCTATACATTGTTAATGGATAATTAGAATTACCAGAAAGAAAAAAAAAACATCTATATTACAAATCATCTCAAATTTTATGTAGAGTAGAAGGCTAGAAAGAGGCTGATAACCCAATTTTTTAAAATGATTTTTAAAATTGTCGATACAAGTCCAGCCTGTATTATTAATTATTTTTTTTTGGGTAAAAGAGCAGCGTGTGAATTCCGTTAAAAAAAAAAGGAGTGAATTATATGCCCAAATAATATATGTAATATTTGTATGTACACATAAGTAAATGTATTGTTATATGTTTAAACATAAGAGTCAGACAAAAAATTTACAGTTGTCTTGAGTATAAAATCTCAATTGACTCTCTAAGTTTATAATTTTTTTCAAAAATATTTATTGATTAAAAAAAACAAAACTTATATTAAGTTATTTATATTCATTATATCAAGTTTTTTAATAATATATAGTCCTGTATCTTTCTTTTTTTTTAATGTGGATTTATAATTAAATATAATATTTTAAAAATATGACACAAGAACTTATGTTATAGAAAAAATTAATATAATAGATATAAAGATCAGGATCAAAACATTATCCTTAAAAAAATATTTTAAGAAGATGGATAAATATTAATTATAAATAACTATTTTTTAATATTTATAAATTAGTTATGTAGTTGTTATATGATACGATATATTGAAAGATTAGATAATTAGATAATAGTGTCAGGTAAAACAAGATAATTAGATAATAGTTTTATCAAAAAAATTCTATCAAACAAGAAGATTGAGTACTAAATTACTAATTACTACTACTTCCGGTTCTAAATATAGGATAAAGTTTGTAGTGTAATTTGGACTATAAACTTTGTCCTATATTTAGGACCGGAGGGAGTAATATATATGAATAACACTGGCAAAAAAAAAAAAAAAGGATATGAATAACAAGCGCAAGCGGCAAAGAACATACCACACGCTACGGCGTTTGAGGAGAACGAACGGCTTGTTTGGCTGTCAGCGTGTGTCTCTCTGAGGCTTCGAGTTCGACAATTGCTAGTTGCCACCCCATTCCCGAGCCTCCTTCTTTAACCTTTTCTTCGTCTTCATCATTATTATTCTTCTTCCTCTGATTCCTTCTTCTTAATACTCCCTCTCCTCTTCCCTATTCTCAATCCGCCAACACTTTCCTTCTCCGTTAAGATTTTTTGCTTCGCTTTCAAACCCCTTCTTTACATACACCACCAAATCTTCACTTCCATTTGACGCCTTCAGTTCTTCGTCTTGAATCTGAGCTTCTATCTTTATACTGCGGCTATTTGCTGCTGGGGTTTTCGGGGTAGAGATCCCGCATCCCAGTGATTTCTGTTCGGAGATCGATCTGCTTTGCTTGATTGGTTTTCGGTGGTGGTGGTGTTGGACTGGGCAGTCAATAGAGTAAACGTAAGAATGTGGTGGATGATGGGAGAAGCCGGAGGGCATTATTGTTCTAAGAAGACCGATGATTTGTGCGGCGATGTTTGTGGCCAGGTGTAGTATGTTAGTTTTTTTTTTCCTTTGTCGGTATACTTGCTCATAAAATTGTTCATTGATCTTCTACCCTAGTTCTGGTTAGGGTTTATTTCCGGATACTTGGGTTTCTGAGGCAATCCCGAATTCGATGGATCCCTAAAACGGGCACTGTTTTAACATTTTTATTCACTACTTTAGTCCGCCCTCTGCTTGAATCAAAATTTCCTCCTTTGTGGTATTGCTTGTAGCTTCGAAATAGTTACAATTATATATAGAGTTTGCTATAAATTTCTTAGTGGCCTAGAAGAAATAATACAGGCTATTAATGGCTAAATCATTCTTAAGTCGCCAACCAAAGCACCTACTGTGCACTCTGCATGCTGTGCACAGAAGGTGAGGCTTGCAAGGGGGAAAAGGTATACCAAAAATTTTAAAAATAGACGATAAAAGGCGTCTGCCCTGACTGTGCACAAGAGAGGAATTGAATACTTAGCTGACACTGTTTCTCTGGGTATGTATAGCGTGTATGGAATATTTGTGATCTGAATTTGGATTCTGGATCAGGGGTAAGTTTTATAAGATTTTGACGTCTGATTACTCTCTTTTTTGGGGGCTTGATGATTATTACCCTGGTTATCCTTGGTGTTGTGTGAATTTTCTGGATTTGGGTGCAATTTTCTGGATATTTTAAATAATACTTGCAAGTTGCAACACACACACTCATGGAAAAGAACCTTTGGATTTTGATTATACATCTCTCTATTTCACGATTCAATGAAGCTGCATTGTTATGTTATCTTTGTGATCTTTTTCATTATTGAAGGAAAAGTTTATTGATCTCTTAGATGTTTGGTCTTTTAATATGCAGGGATTAGGCCAAGTATCAGGCATGTCGAGAGTTCGTTGCATTTTGCGTGGCTTGGATGTAAAAACATACATATTTCTTTTTACTGTAGTCCCTATGTGTATCTTTGGAATTTATATGCATGGGCAGAAAATTTCATACTTTCTGCGGCCACTTTGGGAAAAACCACCCAAGCCTTTCAAGTTTATCCCACATTACTACAATGAAAATGTGACAATGGAGAATCTCTGCAGACTTCATGGCTGGGGAATCCGTGACTACCCAAGACGTGTTTATGATGCCGTGTTGTTCAGTAATGAGTTGGAACTACTGAACTTACGGTGGAGAGAATTGTATCCTTACATATCAGAATTTGTCCTTCTTGAGTCAAATTCTACGTTCACTGGACTGCCTAAGCCTCTTGTTTTCAGAAGCAATCGAGCGCAGTTCAAGTTTGTTGAGTCCCGGTTAACATATGGAACTGTTCATGGGAGATTTAAGAGAGGAGAAAACCCATTTGTTGAGGAGGCCTATCAGCGAGTAGCACTAGACCAGCTTCTTAAGATAGCTGGTATTTCAGATGATGACTTGTTGGTTATGTCTGATGTTGATGAGATACCAAGTGCTCATACCATTAACCTCTTGAGGTGGTGTGATGATATACCTTCAATCCTCCATCTTCAACTGAAGAATTATCTCTATTCCTTTGAATTTCATGTGGATGATAACAGCTGGAGAGCCTCAGTTCACAGGTATAAGAGTGGAAAGACAAGGTATGCTCATTTTCGCCAATCTGATGACTTATTGGCTGATGCTGGCTGGCATTGTAGCTTCTGTTTCCGCCGAATCAGTGATTTCATTTTTAAGATGAAAGCCTACAGCCATTATGACAGAGTACGGTTCTCTCATTATTTAAATCCCAAAAGAATTCAGAAACTAATCTGCAAAGGAGATGATTTATTTGACATGCTTCCAGAGGAATACACCTTCAAGGAAATCATCAGTAAAATGGGACCAATACCTCACTCCTATTCTGCAGTTCATCTTCCCGCTTATCTTTTGGAAAATGCAGAGAAGTTCAAATTTCTCTTTCCTGGAAATTGTATAAGAGAGGGCGAATGATCTTGGAGACGAATTTCCAATTTCCAAAGTTATTTGCCGCTCGAGAGACAGATAACCGATGCTTTACTGACTGTCACTTAATTGGAGGGCTGGGCTGTGTTCATGTCCAGTAAGATATTCTTTGAGAAAATGCATTGAGGTCAGGCAGATGCCATGATGCTGGGTGGGATTAGGGGAATCTGTACATAAATCATTCAAGAGTGTCTGTCGTGGCGAGCGAAGGGAAGCTTGGTTTGGTTGTGAGAACATGGCGATATCATCTTGAATTCACTCTGTTTAACAGTGTGGCTGATCCCCAGATATGTTATATGACTCGGTTCCTCCGGGAATTTTGTTCTGGAAACGAATTTAATATTTTTTATTCCTATTTGATGCTAAATATGCCTCTTCTTATTGTTTGTTAGTTTACACACACACACACGAACACGCATAATATTCAGGCATTTGGTGGCATTGTCCATTCGGTTCTGCGCATATCCTTGAAATTCCCATGCTTTGCGCTGCCCTATGCGTGTCTTGCATTTTTCTTTGGGAAAATCACTCCTAGGTCCCAAGTAAGGAAGATAATATCAGAAAGGTTCCTGGGTACAACCCCTAAAGCGCACAGTCACAACCTGATGAGTGTGTTTTTACAACCTCGAGGGACTTTTCGGATATTATCTTTCTTGTTTGGGACCTAAGAGTGATTTTCCCTTTTTCTTTTTTAGGTAACTTCCACCAAGTTTGATAACCAATATCTGGTGATCAATATTTTATTTGCTAATCCCGAATTTAAGTATCTTCGGGGGAAATTGTAAATTCACGATGAGTTCTTCAACGAAGCTTGGGTATGGAGAGTTGTAACTCATTGTTCCTATTACTGTTCATTTACTGCATTCCACGGGTTCCGTCGCTTTCTGTGCCGTTTTTATCTTTGGGAAGAAGATAGAAAAAGAACTTTAAATTTATAAAATCTTAAATCATGTTTGTTATCAAGAGTTGATAAGGAAATGATAAAACTTGATAAGTAATTTATAACTCATTTTTAGAAAATACCTGATTTGAACTTTTGCAAATTCCAGCTTATTTTTATGTTTTTTTTCCCTTTTCCCTCTCTGTCTTTTTCTTTTGTCAAAAATACACCAACTTGTATTAAAATACACCCAACATCATAAATTTTTCTTAGATACAAAAGTACTATAAATATTCAAAATTAGAATAAAAATGACACCTCCATTATGATAGGCTCACTTTTTGTAATGGGGCCTACACTATTTTTCTGAAAGTATCAAAATACTTTTAACTCAAGAATAGTAAAAGTGCAAAAGTACAAATAGATTTTTACCTAAAGTGTGTCAAACAACACATACTTTTCGAAGGTGTAAAAATAACCATGAACATTTAAAATGGAGATGGAAGTATCAAAATACTCTCAAGGAACACATACAAAAAAAAAAAAAATTTATGATGTTAGGTACACTTTTAATATAAATTAATGTATATTTTTACCTCTTAACCCTTTCTTTAGAATTTTTCGTTTCTTCACTTGAATCGCCTGCGTCAGCGAAAGATGCACTCATTGGCTTTCCTATAACTATATATTCAATGTAGGATTAAAGGGCAATTCACACCTTGAAGGTTTCAATTTGTTGAAATTTTCACCCTAGACTATTTCTAGGCGTAATTTCCGTCCAATTATTTTTAAATCGGTGCAATTGGAACCCCAACTGACGGAAATGCTATACAGTGTTAGAATCATCATAAGCATAATTAAGTTGACTAACAGTTAAAACATTTGAATCTGTTAGAAAGGTTCTAATTGCACCAAAATAAATACATTGGGACAAAAATCATGCCTTGAAAAATATTAGGGCAGAAATTGCGACTTTGCGAAAAGTTCGGGAAGCGGATTGCACTTTAACCCTTCATTGAAAATCACCTAAAATTTTTTAATTTTGTGTGGCCATGTTTCGTTGATGCTTACATTTGGTTTTTGTGTTTTTGGGGGGGGGGGGGGGGGGGGGTGGTTGGTGATTGAACTTATTTGGTGAATTAGAAGCGACGGGGATAGAAAATGGGTTATGTTAGATATTTATGATTATTTTATTAAGATAATTTGTTTGAGAATAATTTATTTAAATAAAAATATACAGTATCATTTCGATTAATTAGAGTTTACTATGATTTTCTTATTATTATCTTGAGAAATGATAGAAAAATACTCTCATGTTGAATTTCAATAATTCTAAATTAACCGATTTAGAATTTTAAAATTTAGTTAAATGTAGGAAATTACCCTTATTTTTTTCTTTAAAAAATCCTCACACCCCTTGCTATCTGCTTGAGCTTTGGTGACCTTGTCGGCGACCGGTCGTCAGAGCCCCAGTGATCGATCCCCAAAGCTCTGCGTAGTCTCAAATATATATTTTTTGGATTTCTTAAGTAAAATTCGTTTATATGGATACTTAAGTTATTAATATATATATTAAAGTCGTAAATAGGATCGACCAAAGCTCCTGAAAATTTCATATATATATTTTTTAAACTTCTCAACCAAAAATCATCAATATGAATACATGAGTTGTTAATATGTGTAGTTGACCGGAGCCTTGACGGTCTCATATATTTCTTTGAATTTATCAAGTAAAAGTTGTCAATATGGATAGTTGGATACTTGATTTGTTAATATGCATGCTAAAGTCATAAATAGGGTCAACCAAAGCTCCAATGATCTCATGTGTGTTTTTGTTTCTCAAGCAAAAGTCTTTAATATGGATACTTGATTTGTTAATAAACATATCAAAGTCATAAAAAATATATGAGACTGCTAGAGCTCCAGACAACCTTATTTACGACTTTAATATACATATTAACAACTCAAGTATTTATATTAACAACTTTTACTTGAGAAATTAAAAAAAAAAACAGAGAGACCGTCGGAGCTTTGCCAATTCTATTTACAACTTTACTATACATATTGACAAGTCAAGTATCCATGGTGTGAGGATTTTTTTTAAAAAAAACTTAGTTATGTAATTTTCCACATTTGTCTAAATTTCAAAATTCTAAATCAGTCAATTTGGTATTATTGAAATTTAACATGTTGTTTGTCTTTTACATATTCTGACAGTATTTTTTTTTACCATTTTCCCTATTATCTTTCTAGGATTATGGTATTTGTTATTTATTTTTAAATAAATGTACTTTTTTTTGGGGTCAACTTTAAATAAATGTACTTAGATTTTATAAATAACTCTAAGTTTGTCTCATTAGCTTTTTTTATTTTGGTCTCATTTGTCTTTCTCTTTTATTTTAAGTATGATTAAATATATTAAAGGAGTTTTATCTAGTAAATCTTAAAAATATATATTTTTTATATATACCCAAACTTACTACTCTTCTTATTTCAAATATAAGAGGAGAGCCTCTTTGCTAATGGCCTTGTAACCTAGTAGTATGGGAGCTTCTCTTATAAATGAGAGGTCATGTGATCGATCTCACTTATAACCTCAGATCGTTAATGCTTGGCTGATTCAAAAAGAGGAGTTTCTTTTTCTTAAAAAAAAAAATTGAAATTTCTCTCTCCTTTCTTCTTTAATATCATGCTAGAATTAATACCTTGTAATTACTTTTTCACTATTTGTCTGAGATGCTTTATTTGGTATATGGATGGATCCCAAAAGTTAGCGCCTGCGGGTGATAAGCTGCATTATTGAATTGTCTGATTATTTTTTCTCTATCAAATTAGATGCCAAAAGCGTCCCTTGTAGAGTGGCCAACAAGAGAAACTTAAATAATATTTCAATATTGAACAGAATTTTAAATCTCCCTTTGCACTTGTTGCTAATGCTTTGATTATAGGAACTACAATTAGGGTGCTGCTGGATCATCCAGAATACGAACCCTGGTCTCTTCCAGGCTACAATGAACATTCTATATGGTGTTGGTGTGTGTGGGCAAGGCGATGTTGACTTCATGAACAACATCATTTCCCATTACCTGCACTATCTCCACCTGCTGGTTGGAGTAATTAGCATATGGTGGTGCTGTGCTAAATTCCTTGGGAGTGATTGAGGATCAATTACGCATTCTTAAATTGGAAGCATACGCGTGTACATGTGGATTCTTTTGTATATAAATTTTTAACGTATATAAATTTTTTATAAATTAAGAAATAATAATTTTAATACAAAAATTGTAAAAAGAAGATGTAAAATACATAAATAAAGATATCATTGTATATTTGTAATTTTTGGTTGGGGTATTTTGAGGGCCGGGAGGACATGTTTGTGCTTGGTTGAAAGAAGAGGAGGTAAGTGGTGAAAAAAAATGTTGTCTTCTAGGGTTTCCCTCCTTAAAGTTGTTCAAATTTTTGTCGTCCAGTCCTAAACTTGGGACGAAACAAAATCTTGGTTTGGAATTGTTCCAGGGTATCTTATTATTATTATTTTTAAAATTTTTCCCTACAATTCTAAATCCCTAATTCCCTACCCTAATCAATGGGTGATATAATTTTACTTAAAAATATAAAAATAAATTTAAATTTTTAAAATTTGAATTGAAGAGCTATTTCTTATCATCATTATAGAAAATAATTTCTTTCCATTTTTCCACTATAAATGTGTTCAGATCAAATTTTAGCAGTTTAAATTTATTTATGTATTTTTTAAAAATATTATATTAATATTTTTATAAGATAATAAATATAAATCATTGAAGTTTTAATCTAACAAGCATTTACTCTTCTCCTGTTGCGTGAGATAAATATAATTCAATAATGATAAAATTGAAAGAATATTTTGTAACCCTTCCCTTACTTAAAGAAAATCATAGAAAGAAAGTAGTATAGTAAAAGATAAAAATAAATTACAGCAGAAGATTAAAGGCCAATTCAGGTCCAATTTGGGCGAAATACTAGGCCCAAAACGTTCAATTTGTAGTCAATTTTTTGATCCGTTATCAACCTTCACCCTTACAATAAGGGGTGGATTTTGATTAAGGAACCTATGATGTTTTTTATTTGTATTTGTAATTCTCTTTTGAATCTATAGATTTCAAATTTTGGTCGATAAAAAAACTTCCCACAATTCATTTTCTGGTAGATCAACTCGCCGCAGTTCGACATCCAAACTAAACGCAGCCCTAACCTGCCCTGGCATCAGACAGCAGCCTACCGGTATGACGATGAATTTCCTAGTCTGTTGAACGATAATATAAAACCAAGAGGTGTCTATGTTTCAATATTGGTGAGATTGGTTTCAAATGCCAGCTGCTATTTAATGCTAAGGCTTTTGAAACATGAAGTTCCAATTTTTATTGTTGTTTCTCGTTATTTCGATCCAAATCTCTCTACGTTAGCTCCTGCTGCCGATCATTGCCAACGATTCCTTACAACTTTGTCGTCACTTCATTCTGGAAATGATTTATCCACAGATGTTGCAACCTACTTGTCAAATTGTAGCCATATACTGGACTTGGACATAGTATATGCTCGTATCATCCGAACCCATTTCTTGGAATTTAATCCTGCTCCTTTTCATTGGAACAATATCATAAGGTCCTACACTAGGCTAGAGTTTCCAATGAAGGCTATTTGCGTCCGTGTTGAGATGCTGCGACTGCGAGCTGGACCTTTCCCCGATTGCTACAACTGTCCCATCGTTCTGAAGGCATTGTGCCAGTCTTTTGCCATTGAAGTAGGACAACAACTCCATTCTATAGGTATAAAGATGACTGCAGTCCAATGAGTTCTGCGAAAGTGGTTTTTTTAATTTGTATTGTAAGGCGGGAGAATTTGAAAGTGCCCACAAGCTGTTCCAGGAAAATCCTTATCGAAAGCCGGGTTCTTGGAATGTCATAATAGGTGGCCTTTCCCTAGCCGGACTTTCTAAGGACGCAATAGACAAATTTGTGGAGATGATGAGAGAAGGGTTCAAGCCGGACGGTATCATCATGGTTAGCGTGACATCTGCATGCGGAAGCCTTGGTGAATTGCTCATGGCTCTTCAATTCCACAGATGTGTTTTACAGGTGAAACCCATAGATAGAACATAAATCTTATTATATAACTCACTAATAGACATGTATGGAAAATGTGGCAAGATGGACCTAGCCTTTAGAGTTTTTGAAACAATGGAAGAACGGAATGTTTCATCATGGACATCCATGATTGTGGGTTATGCAATGCACGGACATGTAGTGGAAGCACTTGAATGCTTTCGGAGCATGAGAGAGCTAGGCAGGGGTGAAGCCTAACCATGTGACTTTTGTTGGAGTACTGAGTGCTTGTGTTCATGGTGGGACTGTTGAAGAAGGAAGATATTACTTCAACATGATGAGGAATGTTTATGGCATAACACCGCGATTGCAACATTATGGATGCATGGTGGATTTACTTGCCAGAGTAGGGTTGCTAAATGAGGCCAGAAAAATGGTGGAGGAGATGCCGATGAAGACAAATACAGCAGTGTGGGGTTGTTTGATGGGTGCGTGTGAGAAATATGGGAATGTGGAAATGGCAGGGTGGGTGGCTAAATATTTGCGAGAATTGGAACCTTAGAATGATGGGGCTTTTTGTGGTGTTGTCTAATTAATATCTATGCCAATAAAGGCATGTGGATGTAGGTGGAGCATGTAACATCAGTCATGAAGCATAGAGCCGGGAAATTGGGCTTAGCCCGTCGGTCCGGTCTATAGGCCCGAGCTTGTCATGGGCTGGGCTTATAATTTAGAGCCTCCAGAAGGAGGCGGGCCTAAAAGGGCCGGCTCTGTAGGGCTTGCTTTTTTAGGGCTGTTTAACTTTTTTTTTTTTTTTTTTTTAAATAGGCATAAGGTAATGGGCAGCAAGCATTGATCAGGGGGTAAAGTTAACCTAATTTAATTCTCAGATTAGAGACGCTCTCACATTGACTTAAATCTCATTTGAAGCTTCTCTTCTTTGATTTTTTTCTTCTTTGTTTGTATGTGTACGCCAAAATCCAAATCAGATATTTTATTATTACTGACATTTGAAGCTTGTAAACTTGTTTGATTGTGGCTGTGGACTTGTTTGATTGGTTGTGAATATTAATTATAATTTGGACTTAAGTTTTAATGTTTGTATTTTATTAAACTTGGATAATATTTATGTTTTAAATTAGTTTTGATGATATTTATGTTTTAAATTAGGTATTTTAGTTTTTATGAGAATAAGAAAAAAAAAAGTCATGGCAACAAAAAAAAAGAAAAAAGAAAAAAAGTTAAACGGGTCTACAGCCCACGAGCTTTACATAAACAGGCTGAGCTGCGAGATTTATGTACTTTTTGGACTTGGGCTGGCCCTGTAGGGCCGGGCCGGCCTATTTTCCCAGTCCTAATGAAGCAGGGAAGACTTGCAAAAATCCCTGCCTCAAGCTTAGCAACAAAGTCAGATTAAACACTAGGGTGGCGGAAGCATGTTCCTCCCACCTAGAAATGTTGTATTTTCTTGCCATGCCAGGAATTCTCTGGGATTTTTAATTTTTTTTTATTATAGTAGTGCTTTTAGTGGCTAATTTACTATTTTTCCCTCGACCTTTTAACATAAGAACATGACATATGAGAATAATGTACACGTCATATATATTTTTGCAATTATTTATGAGGCCTACCGAAAAAATACATCCAGCTTTTTATTGGCATAATTCATACTGACCTGAAACATTGCTTTTCAAAACTATAAATAGTGTCATATCAAATCTCCCTTTTTGTTCTGCATAATGCATCGAACACACAACTGGAAAGCAGCATCGAAATGGAACTAGTTGCTACAACTCTGGGTTTGTTATACCTTGGAGTTTCACATTATGTTCACTTCAAATATTGTTTTTGCTACTGTACCTAGTAAATTGTTTTGCAGTTAGTTTTTTCTTGTAAATGTGCTTACCACTCATGTATACATAAAAATAGGTATGTACAATGATGTAGATGATATCTTCATCAGGGATCTATATCTTGTAACTATGGATGGTGGCTAATGTTGTAAATATGGATTCAGCAGCGGCTAGTGAAGTAGATTTCTAGCAGTTTGTCTCTTAGTACCAAACAGAGAAATTACAGTTTTAAATCAGAACTTTAAACTATTTCTATTGAGATGGGTTCATTTTCTTGTCTGGTTCATTTTTGTTTAAATGATGAGATATTTATTTATATGCTGGTTTCTTGCACAATGCATTCACCAAGTGGCTTTGCACAGCCCCCTTGATAAGTTATTTTCCATTTGATTAAGGGTATAATCTCTTTTGAGGTTTAAAGCGTAAAAAATTTTCACCATTCCAAACAAATGTGCTTTTCAAGATTCAAACTTATATTTTTTTTTTTACAAAGGTGAGGTCCTTTAGTACCTCAACCAACCGCTTGTTAGTAAGTTATTTTTGTTAATAGTAAATCGTTTTTGACTTTGTGTTATCTGTTGATCATTCTATTTTATTTTTTTATTAAACTAGTTTATTAATATAATAAGATATTAAGTAATTATAAAAAATAATATTAATATCAATTATATAAAATAAGTTTACCAAATAATTCATTTCTTTTTTGTTATCTAAGTTGAAATTAAGAAAAATTATTTCAAAATTTTTTTTTTTAAAATTGTTTCTAAAACTTGTTTCAAGAAACAATTACCCAAACGGGTTTTTTCGTTTTTTTTCAAAAGAAATTTTATAAAACTGTTTTGAGAAAAAGAACAGTAAATAGAAACAAACATGGCCTACTTTTATTCTTTTTTATTAGTAAAAATAAATGCTTTTAGATCATTATTACTTGGATCATTATTCACGGGTGAGAGCTCAAATAAGACATCGCTCCCCTGTTTTAATTTCTGAGCACTAATTATTCTGACAAGTGACAAACAAACGGAAAAGCGGAAAAAGTAAAAATAAAAAATACATATTACCTCTTATCCTAAATATAAGATTTATTTGATTTTTTTGGAGAGATTAAAGAAACTAAGTAAGTTTCTTAATCATATCATATGTTGTGTTTCATCATATCATATATCAGTTTATAAGTCAAGTAAATTAGTTTGAAGAAAAACGATGAATAGAAACACTTTAAAATAACTTATTTAGCTTTTTTAATTTTTTTAAAAAAATCAATCGGGTCTTATATTAAAGATTGAGGGGAGTATTAGAATATGTTAAGTCCCACGTTCACTAATAAACTAAGGGTCCGTTTGGTTCAACTCCATTATCACTTGCAATGTAATGCAATGTAACGGGAATGTAATGTAATGAAAATTACCATGATAATGTTTGGTATGCTTTTTAGAAGGGGGAGCAATGAGTTATTTTATAATAATGTTTTAAAATTAATATATATTTAAAAGACCAATATATCCTTTTAATTCATAGGCTCATGCACTGATTTTTCTTGGGAGAATTACAAAGGAGTCCCATGGAAGCTAAAATACGAAGAAATGGTCCCAGGAAATTCTGAAATTACTATGAAGTCCCATGGGACCATTATGCAATAAATTCAAGTTGGGAAAAGACATAGACACCCTTAAGAATTGGGCAAAAAGAAGTGTGTGTGGAGCTTTTATCCTCGTTTGAAATTGAACCTCTAAAGTCGACACCTTTGAGCAACGGAAGGTGTGTGCGGCGGTGTTTGTGGTTCTCTCTAGTGAGGTTCGGCGGCCGGCGGCGGAGTAAAACAAGTGTGATCTTCCTTCATTCGTGGGCAGGTTGCGGCGATGTTCGTCTCCCCCCCCCCCAAAACTTCTGCGAACAATAGCCCTTAAGGCATACATAGAGTGATTCTGGAGGAGTTTGATTCATGGGTTCTTCTTTTTCCCTGCAATTTCATTCGTCCTTTCTTAGGACTTCAGTGATCTTGATGCATAAATATACTGCTATATGTAATGCTGTATCATATGGTAGTCTCCATAAATTTGTTAGGGTCTGGAATTGAAAGTTATAACTAGTTGCCATGTCGATTCTGTAATTTTCCCATTCTCTATTCTCTGTTTACTTTTGTTTGGTTTGTTTGGGCAAGTCTATTCTGGTTTATGGTTAGTTGACAAATGAAGATTGAGTCTAACATGATTGAGAGACTTGCTTTGAGCATGCATTGAACTCTTGAACTATCATGCGTAAATATACTGCAATTTCTTGCTGCTTGCATCCAAGTAACCTTTCACGGGAGATATCATAAATACTATCCTGTTCTTACCTTCTTGTACTATCCTGTTCAGTTTGCTTTCGGTGCTGCCACATCATTTTGGAAGGCTTCTTTTTGTCTTTTGCTCATTCTTCTGTAGACTAATGATTTCTTTCTCCTTGATCAAACTTGTTTAGGCTAGGTTGAAAATACTCATATCCTATGTCATTTAATTTGTTATCTGTGCAAAGTGGGCAATTTATAGCCTTCTCACTGATGCCCTGCTTTCTATGGCAGGTGATTTTGTACAGATCAGGATTAGTGACAGCTGCTTCATCATTTGTACTTGCTGCATCTGCGGCCTTTTTGCCTGATGATTCATTTCTAAGTCAAATTATCAAGCAAAATCTTGATTATTTATATGTTGCTGGGTCTTGTGGGTTAGGCTTATCTCTCTTGTTGATTCACATATATGTGTCTGAGATCAAGGTACTCCTTATTTCATTCCCTTCTTGTCTTCTCTGTTTCCTTTTATTTCCCTTTTTGGGTCCTTTTGTTTTTATTTTCTTGTTGTCTATTTAATTAATCTCAAAATTTGTAATTGCTAGGTCTGCGAGTGTGAAGAAGATATCGGGTTAGGTGTTAATGCGTCGAGCTGTTTCTCATTGTTGAGTAGCAATCGTTATGGATTCGTCTTTTGAAGGTAAACTTGCGTGTGTCGTTGGTTTAATTTGGTTTTTCATTAAAACTTGTGTGATTGGATTTGTATGTATGAATTTATCATTGTGCGTTGTATTCAGGATTTAACATTGTGGTTTAGCTATTGGTGTTTAATTGTATTGCTACAGCATTTTTTGATTTCTAGAAGTGGTTCAAAATCTATTTTAATTTCCTGGTTTCCAACTTTCTTTTCAAAGACAATTTTTAAGATTTTCTGCGATTTTCAACTTTGTCAAGCCAATGTACTTCCTTTCTTTACCCATCTTTGCACACAAAATTTTTAAAATCTCTTGTCAGCTCTATGACTATAACATCTTTGATACACCCTGGGACTTGGATATCTCATAGATAAGTTCTCTTTTTTCTTCCGTACTCAACTTGCTGCATCTAGATGGATCATGCGATTAGAGGGCAAGTAATATAATGCTTTCACCTGCATGATACAGTTGGAAAACCAAAATGAAAAAATATTGCAGTCTAAACAAAATCGATAGCCAAAAGCATTCTTTATTTGAAATTAATAGACAGAAAGTGGATTCTTTAAAAGAATTAAATGCCAATTGCTTGAACTTCTTCATGAAGGCATTTATCATCCTCAAGAATCTCAAATAGTTCTCCTTGCCAATGAAGAAATAAAACTAGCAATTCTTAGTATCCATAATAACCCTATTAGCATCAACTAGTTGCACATACTGTTTGTAGATGAATTCATGTTGAGAATCAAGAGTTATTTACAACTTATAGATCTGAATTTGAAGGATGTTAGCAACTTAGTGAAAGATAGTTATTGAATGTGTAAATATACAATTACACAGTTCCACCTTCATATATTCCCTGAC
The DNA here is from genome assembly GCA_963242795.1 of Inga leiocalycina. Lineage (NCBI taxonomy): Eukaryota > Viridiplantae > Streptophyta > Magnoliopsida > Fabales > Fabaceae > Inga > Inga leiocalycina. Next base: position 49,912,525 of record OY725327.1, on the reverse strand, counting down.
TCTTAATTTGATGTATGTAGTGGCTTGTGCCCAGTGAGGGAGGTTATCTAGAGGCTAAAGGCATAGAGAAGACATGGAGGATCAAACAAGAGGCAATAGCTAAAGAAGTAGATATCTTAAGCTTAATAAACCAATATGATATTGTTTTACCAGTTTCTTTTCAATTTTTTGCTAGCGATAATTATCTTGAATCAAATTAAATCGTTGTTTGTGTATCCTCATACTATCTTACTTCATTTAATATATTTTTTATAATTTTTAATCTTTAATCAAGTAAGAATTTTATTGTAGTCGTAAGATGGGGAATTATAATTTTCTTTTTTGCTCACATTTGACTTTTGCCTCATTTTACAGCCATCTTGGAAGAATCATTACTAAATCTTGAAAAATAAAATGAGGCAATCTTTGGTGTGATTTAAAGCTTTGGATATCCTCTATAACATAAATGATCTTTGGCATGATTTAAAGCTTTGGATATTCTCTATAACATAAATGATATTGTTCTTGTTTTGACCTTTGATTTTTTGCTATTTACTCTGTGTATATATTGCTGAACTTGGTCCGTACCTTTGCAATTTACTTCAAGTGGCTGTTATATGGCTCTTGGAGGGCATATGGGCCATTTGGGAATTGTGGACTTGATGAATATAAGCCTAATCAAACAGTTTCAGGTATGGTCATTATACTTTTGCATCGTTACCACGTCCTAAACATCATCTTTGTTGTTTCTTAATCATATGTTTGCTTGCATCTTGTTAAGATGTGACTTAGTGCACATATATGCTCCTCTATAAGGCATGATTTAGTGTCTTTTTTTTAGTAGGGGACACTTTGAAATATCTCATAATGGTTCTATTTGGTTGTTGAATCTTGAAAGCTCATAATGATCACGTGAAAGAGAAATTCTTACTTTTTGTCTCAAATTATATCCAGCTTCTAATTTACTTTTTTTGTTCTTCCAAGTTAGAGAAACAGTCCGTGATGTGACCTTCTTGCATGAAGAGTTGTTTTTTTGCTGCTATACAGAAAAAGTAATTTTTCCCTTAGTACTTAATTGTTGCTCATAGATTGTATATCTTTCTAAATCTAAACAAATTATCCAAATGGTACATTCAGCATAAAAGCAATCTGACAATATCTCAAGCTTCTTAGCCCATAAAATTTTGTCCGAATGAAAAGAAAATTATGGCTCTATATTTTTAGTACTTAAAAATGGAATTAAAATTAAAATTCATAAGGTGAAATTGAAGTTTGAAGCTCATTTGCTTTAGTCTTGCTACTGTGTTGTTTTATTTTTGTATTCTATATTTTTAGTATTCTCTATTATTCTAGATATGTGAAGCCATGTCAACTCAGGGCAGTACTTTTCTCCATGTCAGATAGTGGAGGCTTGTAACAGACCTTGTCTTGTACATTATTCCTATCACCATAGAATAAATTAGCTTTTAAGGTAGGAGACAAAGCCTATTTAAATACTTTGTTGAGAATCTCATACAACTCAATGTGAAACTTTGGCATTCCATAGAATCTATATTTTCAACATTCACAAAATATGATGCCAAAGTGACTTCTTATTATTGCTTTGAAATGAACATAATAGCACTAGTTGATCTTATTCACATGATTATTTGATTTGGTCTTATTGTCACTTATTCTAGTTCTTAATTTTCTTTTCATTCGGATAAAATTTTATGGGCTAAGAAGCTTGAGATATTGTCAGATTGCTTTTATGCTGAATCTACCATTTGGATAATTTGTTTAGATTTGTTTCTTACCAATTACATAATTAAAAATTAGTTTTTTAGGTGATATATAACTTGATAATTCTCAATTTGACAGGCATACTTACATCTATAACCGTCATGGCACTGAGTTTTACTGCCTTAAGGTTGGTCTATTGCTTTTGTAATATGTTGAATTTGAGCCTATCAGCTTCTCTGATAATCTCTTGCATATGACTAACAGTTATTTTGAAGATTGTCACTTGAATTCAATATTTGGTTTTTGTTACCTTGAACAGCATATTTGTTAATTGAGTCAAAATGGCTTTGCATTTGCTAGTGCTCTCACATATATGTGAATCTCATGCAAGGATTCTCTTCTACTTCTTGTAGAGAGAAATTCTATTGTTTTTCCATTCACAATCTACTGAAAGCAATTAATATGAGATGCATGTTTATGCGGCTGATTTTTTCCTCCCCTTTTTTTAATGTTATAGGAACATGATCCTATGTTAAGGCTTTAGTTCCTCAAAACTCACTTCCTTCTGGCTTCAATAAACAAGTTCGAGCAGCTTCAATATCAGGATGTTACAACAAGTGTAATGGTTGGTAATTTTCGAACTGGTTTAGGTTGTACTGACGTGATACAAGTGAACCCCTTCAATGGGGTTATTGCTTTGGGTTATTCAGGCGATACAGTCACAATGTGGAAGCTTACTTGCTCAGCTCCTCTCGTCAAGATGTTGTGTCATCATGGTCCTGTCTCAACTCTGGCATTTCACTCAAATGGTTACTTAATGGCCACAGTTGGAAAAGACAAAAAAATAAAGCTACTTGAGAAAATATGCAATTTCTAAACACTTCATGGCCATACCAATATGTTGGATTTTAGTCAAAAGGACTACTTGCATGTGCTATTGGATCTTCTATACAGGTTCTAGGTGATCTTTCTGGTTTGCAGAATTATTCCAGATACATGACTCATTCTATGGTTAAAGGTTACCAAATATCAAAGTCAATGTTTCGACCATATGAAGATGATCTTATTTAAGAGGAGGAGAACCAATTAGGATGCTGACTTGAATTGTACATTCTATTAGTGTATAGCTTTGACGTAATATGCTATGACTTGTATTGACTTATGATTGTATGGACAACACGTTAGGGATTTGTAATGTTCATGTGCACACTAAATGTGCTAGCTTTTTGTAATGATCAAGTGTAATCACATTATATGGATGATATGTTTTTGGGTTTGAGCAACTTCAAACTTGTACTTGAGACTTTTTGAATATTTATGAATTACAGAGTTATTTTCATTAATCAACGGTAGTACTACAATCATACACATTTGATGCTCTTGCTTGCATAATGCTACAGCCTCCATTGACAACTCCCAGTGCCTTCATTGGCAAGTCAATGAGGTTCTATTGACAAGTCATATGACATCCATTGAAAAATTTCATAACATCATAAATGTATTAACAACTCCATTAGGGTATATTGACAACTTATGGGGCCTCCACTGACAACTCGTGATGTCTCCATTAACAAGTTAAAGAGCCTATATTGACAAGTCATTGTGCCTCCGTTGACAACTTCATAATAGCATAACCGTATTAACAATTTAATCAGTGTACATCAACAACTCAAGGGGCCTCCATTGACAACTTGAGGTACTTCCATTGATAAGTTAAGGAGCCTACACTAACATGTCATTAGGCCTCAGGTGACATTTGTGTAAACCACTGTCATGTTTTGAATGTTTCAAGCTGATGTAATTTTGTTGTCAACGAAGGGACGTCAAGTTGTCAGTGTATGCCCATGGAGTTGTTAATGAACGCCCCTGGAGTTGTCAGTGAAGGCCCCTTGAGTTGTTAATGAACGCCCCTTGAGTTGTTAATGAACGCCCCTTTAGTTGTCACTGATGGCCCCTAGAATTGTCAGTGAATGCCCCTTGAGTTGTCAACGAAGGGACGTCAAGTTGTTATTGTAGGCCTATAGAGTTGTCAGTGTATGCCCATGGAGTTGTTAATGAATGCCCATGGAGTTGTCAGTGAAGGCCCCTAGAGTTGTCAATGAAGGTCCCTTGAGTTGTTAATGAACACCCCTTTAGTTGTCACTTATGGCCCCTAGAGTTGTCAGTGAAGGCCCCTTGAGTTGTCAACGAAGGGACGTCAAGTTGTTATTGTAGGCCCATGGAGTTGTCAGTGTATGCCCATGGAGTTGTTAATGAATGCCCCTGGAGTTGTCAGTGAAGGCCCCTGGAGTTGTCAGTGAAGGCCCCTGGAGTTGTTAATGAACGCCCCTTTAGTTGTCAGTGGAGGCCCTATCAGTTGTTAATGAACGCCCCTAGAGTTGTCAGTGAAGGCCCCTAGAGTTGTCAGTGGAGGCACCTTGAGTTGTCAGTGGAAGCCCCTAGAGTTGTCAGTGGAGGCCCCTTCAGTTATTAGTGGAGGCCCCTTTCAGTTATCAGTAAAGGCCCCTAGAGTTGTTACTAAATACCCCTTGAGTTGTCAGTGAATGCCCCTAGAGTTATCAGTGAAGGCCCCCAGAGTTGTTACTGAACGCCCCTTTAGTTGTCAGTGAATGCCCCTAGAGTTGTCACTGTAGGCCCTTTGAGTTGTTAATGAACGCCCCTTTAGTTGTCAGTGAAGGCCCCTTGAGTTGTGAATGAACGCCCCTTTAGTTGTCAATGAAGGCCCCTTGAGTTATTAATGAAGGCCCCTAGAGTTGTCAGTGAAGGCCCCTTGAGTTGTTAATGAAGGCCCCTAGAATTGTCAGTGAAGGCCCCCTGAGTTGTTAATGAACGCCCCTTTAGTTGTTAGTGAAGGCCCCTTGAGTTGTTAATGAAGGCCCCTAGAGTTGTCAGTAAAGGCCCCTTGAGTTGTTAATGAAGGCCCCTTTAGTTGTCAGTGAAGGCCCCTTGAGTTGTTAATGAACGCCCCTTTAGTTGTCAGTGAAGTCCCTTTGAGTTGTTAATGAACGCCCCTATAGTTGTCAGTGAAGGCTCCTAGAGTTGTTAATAAACGCCCCTTTAGTTGTCAATGAAGGCCCCTTTAATTGTTAATAAAGGCCCCTAGAGTTGTCAGTGCAGGCCCTTTTAGTTGTTAATGAAGGCCCCTTCAGTTGTCAGTGGATGCCCCTAGAGTTGTCAATGGAGGCCCATTGGGTTGTTAGTGGAGGCCCATTCAATTGTTAATGAAGGCCCCTTGAGTTGTTAATGAATGCCCCTTCAGTTGTCAGTGGAGGCCCCTAGAGTTGTCAGTGGAGCCCCTCGAGTTGTTAACACACTTATGCTATTATGAATTGTCAAGTGAGTGTCAGTGTGTGATTGGTTTACCTTTATGACTTACGAGGTGAAACCTAGTGTTGGCACAGTATCGCAACTTTGCTTTCGCTTCGCTATAGCGAACCCACAGCGTACGCGGTCAGAAGAGCCTATTTTTTATGTGTTTTCGCTTTAGCTTCGCTGTAGCGTCCCCACAGCGTACGCGGTCAGAAGGGCCTATTTTTTATGTGTTTTCGCTTTAGCTTCGCTGTAGCGTCCCCACAGCGTATGCGGTCAGAAGGGCCTATTTTTGATGTGTTTTCGCTTTAACTTCGCTGTAGCGTCCCCACAGCGTACGCGGTCAGAAGGGCCTATTTTTTATGTATTTTCGCTTTTGCTTTGCTATAGCGTCCCCACAGCATACGCGGTCAGAAATGCATAAGAAAAATGTGATGAAAGCATGCAACAAGGCTACAAAGTTTGAACAATGAAAAACGTGCATTAGCAAATTATTAACGCACCCATGCCTCGGCACCAGGGCATGCTTATAAGATATGGCCCAATTACGGAGCCACCAGGGCATGCGTATATGAATAAACGAGAACCATATGTTGTAATTGAACGAATCAAGTATCACCTTCTTCTTCATTTCATAAACTAGAAATTCAACAAGGCTACAAAGTTTGAATAACATACTAGGACACGACCATTACAGAGAAAAACATTACAAAGCTGTTTTTTCGTTTCACCAAATAAACAAGTAGCTTCTTTGTGTACATAAATTGCCAATTCAAATAACTTCTGCTGTTTCACTAAATAAACAGACAGGTGACTGCTAACTTCTGCGCAAGGGATGGCCAGCAATCAAGTCACATATTCCAGCTTTATTTGCCTTTAAATTTACAGGTGATGTACAATGGACAGGCCAGACTTAGCAGTTGAAATGGAGCTTTCTTTGCTATATCAGTTGTCAGTAATTGTAATGGATCAGTTACATTTGCTTGATTCTCGAGCTGTGTTGCAAGTTGCTGTAAAATTAAACAATGAAGGTTCATTTTTCTATTATGCACTAAACAGCTAAACAACAACTATACCTCACAAACAGAAACTTGGGAAAGGAAACCATGATACAACCAGAATAAAAGATTTTTGTTTCCCTATTTTTGCGTACTTAAGTGATCAGAGCATCCACAACAAAGGAAAAACATCCACAACAAAGGAAAAACATACAAATAAGAATTCGTTAGCCTGTTCAACGAACATCCGTCTGGTACAATGCAGACCTTTATTGCTTTCCTTCTCTGTCTAAACTCTACTCTTCACCCTTTCCTTATTCCAATAGGATGGCATCTTCATCTTTAGAAGCTTTCAGATTGCCCAAAGGAAAATATTGTAAGCAAAACATTTGCAAAACAGCCGTAGCTGAAGGTACTTTATCTAGCAACACCTAAAACAAGTGCTAATAATGTCAGAAACACCAAGCAACAAATTGCTTGGGAAACAAAAGTAAAAATTTCTTGTTCCAACAATCCAATTCACAACTCAAGAAGCCATTGTGTTATTTTGGTTCCTTAATATCTTTTCCCATCACCAGGAATTTATTTACAAAAAAGAGAAGAAATAGAGGAATGATGCCAGCAATAATTTAGTGGCTTTCATCTCAAGATAAATATACTTTGACAAGTGATGCTCAATAGAAATAATCGGGAATGAAATAATAGTTAAGCCAAATCTTATAGCGCTCAATGAATGCCATATTTCTCAAACATATAACAAACAAAACAAATAAATGTCTTCTGAATTTCGGATACACAAAATAATCAACATAATTGTTTAATTTTTTTTCCTTAAATAATATTAAAGCCAAAGGTTAGTTTAACAAAATGAACATTGGCACAATAAATATTAGATCCCCCTATGAATGAGAATTGAATAAAAATATAATTTACAACTAAAGTGAAATATATTCAATCTCCAGATAAAATATTGACATTTGAAAGATGGAATGTTTTGCCATCAAGAGAACTAGAAAGCTTTAAATACATATGCTCCTCACCGCACGCCACCGTCGATAAGCACAGGAATTTTACCTTTGGGAGTATGCATAACCTGCATTCATAGGGGTGCCAATATGAATTATACTAGACTTGCTAAACCCAAATGGTGCTTGTTTCAAAATGAGTATTCTAATTACATGGCATAGCAACCATGTATAGCAACCTAAATTAAATCAGATTTCCTTCACGTAGTCAACTTTTAATTATACTTTTGAACCTAAATTATACTTTTAATTAATCAACCAAAGGATTTCTATGCTGCATTTTGAGACCAATATTCCTGCTGTGATACCCTTTGTGACAGAGAACACTGGAAAAAGGCTATCGGGCTGAACTGGACGAGGATCATATTTACCAAGCACTCCAGTAGCAGTGTCAATAATCACCTCTCCATATTTATAGGCACAAACCTTGACAAAATATTATCCAAATGCAACAAAATTTACAAGAATGATAGCTTTGAAGCGAAAAGCCTAATTGGATTGTATTGTGTGATTGCCCTACAACTTTGACACAAATTGTATATATATGACAAGAAGATGAAAAAAAATACACAATAAACACAAAAGCCAAAAGTAATACCAGTGTTTAAAGACAGATTGACTCAAACTCATCCTGAAAAAAATAGATTTGACATAGAATTCAGATTTTAGCTTTGTAAGATAAACATGACAAAATAACAAAGCTAAATAACAAAGCTATAGACGGCTAAAATTCTTTAAAAATCCACCCAAGTTGTTTTTCAAAGTGTACACTAAATTGGCCTTTTACTTTTTCAGCTTCTTTTCTTCTTTTCTGCTTTAGAATTTTAAAACCATTTTTCAATAGTGAAAAGAAAATTTATTGAAAATGGAACTTCACCTAACCCGTTGATCACATATGAAAACAATGAAGATGGAATAATCACTGATCAAAGAGAAATATGAATCAAACATTCAAAATGCACTAGGCGGAGCAAAAGATAATGAACCACTCATGCGAACATGTACACTCAAGAAATTGATAGCAATAAGATTCAAATCAAGCCTAAAAAGAGATCAACAGTTAAATGCACAAATCAAAATCTGCGAAGACCGAAACAATATCGGAAATCAAAACACTGAAGAAGGATCAATTTCTAATGAAAGAGAAGAAAATTGAAATGGCTACTGAGCACAGAATAAATCATAGAATCACTATCATACAACCACATGCAGATAAGAAATCAAAAAGCAACAAGATTAAAAACAAGCCTTAAAGATCAATAGTCCAAAACACAGCTCAAAAAACATGAAGAATCAAAACAGCACACATAACTTTCAATCCGGATTCATCCGACAAATAGAAAATCGATAAAGGTAACAAAAACAAAATAAAAACGCAGCCCCAAAGCTGCTCGGCAGCTATATATAAGAAGCAAAGGAGAAAACCGAAATAGAAGAAAGAGGCAGTGAACTCTTACCTAAGAGAAAATAAAGATCCTTTTGATTGAAGCGAAGTGTGTTGCCCCAATTTGTGTGAGTCAGGAACCAGAGAGCAAGCCGAATTTTGTTCGCTTGCAACAACAAATGAGGTTTAATGAAGGGAATTGAATGTCTGCCTTTTTGTCAAATCCAAGGGGTGTTTTGGACTTTTTTCATTTCCAATTTATTACAAAATGGTCCCCTGGGACTTGACAGTAATTTCAGAATTTCCCGGGACCATTTCTTCGTATATTCTGTTCCATGGGACTACAGTGTAATTCTCCCATTTTTCTTCTTCGACAACCCTATCAGCAGCAGCCATTTCTCTCACATAGGCGGAGGAGGATGAGCACGGCGGTGGGGAAGATGACGGCGGAGGGGACGACGATGGAGGAGTGGACGGCGGTGGGTGAGGACAAGCAAGGAGGCGCCCACTTAACTGGCAGATCTGGCCTTTTTCAAGGTTCAACAGCTTCCTGTAATCCCGTTTCAGTTAAGTAAATTATACTATTTTTTTTAAAATTTCTAAAGCAACATTAAGTTGGGAACAAAGTAGATTTTCAATATATATCAACTCAAGAGAAGTTGATCCCAGTCAATCAATTCCCAGTGTGTTCCACGATTTGATTTGATTTAGCTTTTCTTTTTGAGCTTGAATGAGCTGAGAGGATTTACACTAGATTTGCCTTGAGTTGCCTGTTAGGCAGAGAAGGCACAGATGGAGACTTATCTGAATGAGAACTTTGGGGATGTGAAGCCTAAGAACTCGTTTGAGGAGGTGCTTCAGCGATGGAGAAAACTTTGTTGGCTTGTGAAAAACCGTAAGATGAGATTTCGCTTCACTGCAAATCTCTCCAAACGATTCGAAGCGGAAGCTATAAGACGCTCTAATCAGGTTTATTCTTTTATACTTGTCGCCCCTTCATTTTTATGACTGGTCTGAAACTTTGGGGGGAAGCTTAACAGGAATCACATGCCTTGTCTTATTCTCACGAAGAAGACAAGCAAGGTAAAATAGTATCAGGGTTCAGCTTTTTCTATTTTAGCTCCTATTCCTCCTCCCAATCCCAACAAATTGTCCACAATGTCTATAAATCTAAATGTCTCTTTTGCTTCGTTGCCTTATCTGTTAATGGATTTTTTATTCTGTTTATATGATTCACATTGCTTTATATGATTCATTAATCAATTCAAATGGAAGGGAAAGTTGGGCTGGTCTTGAGTAATTAATGAACTACATGATCCTCCTGATATTCTAATACATATGGAATGTGTCGTTACTCTACTCCACAACTTGCTTAAATGGAGCACAAAAATCTGGTGTTTACGTTAATCGCTTTTGTACAAAAACAAAAGTCTCCAACTTTTTACATTGTATAGTAGCAACAGAAGAGTTAATAAGAGTTTCATTTTTACATTATATATACATGATATCTTTCACTTCCCATGGTCCAGTTTCATCCCTCAAAACATCAAACAAACTGTCATTGTCTATGGGGATAAGGACAAGCCAGCTCTCATCACTTATGCTGATTTAGCACTAAATCGTAAGTGCATTTATGATATTTTCTCATATTCATTGCTTCTTTTTCTGAAATGTCAATATGCAGCTTTAATTTTCTATGATGTCCTAAAACTTGTTTATATTGATCTTAGATTAGATCAATAATTTCATATGTGCGTGTTTTGCTCTTGCTTTAATATGAAATTTTTTATCCGTCTTTGTACTAGGGTAGATATATCATGTTTCCAAGGATTATTTTTCTATCTTGAGGTAGCTTCTTTGCTGCTTCACAACTTCTACATATATCATATAAGTCCTCCAGGGTATGAGGTCTGTAAGCTGATTGATTTGAGTGTATTATTTATTGCATTATTGATTGAATACTATTATTTATTTTAATGCCTCCTCTAGAACTTCCACAAGAGTTCTTGGAGTTGGGAGCTGTAGCTATTTGTCCTGATGATCCAGTGCCTTATGTATATGACTTAGCTAATCAAATTGTTGAGATTCTCAACTATTTTGGGTAAGTAAAAGGGCTGCTGACAACATATCTTGATGCAAATAGTGTTTCCCTGCATTTAACTATTTATTAATTACTAATTATTACTAATTTACTAATGTTGTGAACTACTTCCTTTTAATAGATTTGCTCTTTGATAATTTGTTGCAGATGAAGTACGGGTGAGGATTACAAATGTGGTCTCAAGTTCCTTTATCTTTAATACTTTCTTTTCTTTGCTTGATTGGCTGTTGGAGTTGCAAATTTTGCCATATTTACAAAGGTTATTTGCAAAGAGTTGGAGTTTGCTACAAGGGGAAATACAACATTTGTAACATATATCATAAAAAGAACATGACATTTGATTTATTTATTTATTTTTTGTAATTCTTTTGACTTGTATTTGTAAGGGTTGGATATGTTGTATGAATGACAATGGCCAAAGTTTCAAAACTCTCAATGTATTTATATTTACACTTTGAGAAGTAGGCTGTTTTTGCAGTTTGGAAAATAAAAGCATATAGGCTGTATATATAATTAAATATTGGCAAAAAAGAGATTAATATATGAAGTCACTATACTTGCCAATCTCATCCTTGCAAAATACCCTTGCAAAATAGAATCCAAACTTGCAACCATCAAGTTCATATCCTTGCAAAATAGAATCCAAACAATGAAGAAAACCAACTTTAAGTTAAATAGTTAAACTATCTAGTTGATGAGACGACGAATCCAACGATCCTTGTGTTCGTTTGGAATGAGTGGGAACCTATTCATTAGGTTTGGAGACTCAACAATTTTAAAATGAGCCATGTCAATCTCATTAAGTGTCAATCCCTCTACTTTCAACAGTTCAGGATACAGTTCTTGAGCATCTTACTTATTAAAAGAATCTTGACAAGTCTCAACAAAAGATTTGCACATAGTTTCAGCGACTTGGACCATAGTTTTAGATGATTCTTTCATTGCTTCTGACAACATTTCTACAGCATCACAACTTGATCTACGCTGCTTCCTAGATGTTGACTGCACTTCACTTTGATTTATCTCAACAGATTGTTCAATTACTAGGTCAGCTTGGTTGTTTTCAGTTGCCTCTTCATTTTCTCTTGCCTCTTGTTCAGCCTCCTCTTGCGCTTGAGTAGGCCTTAATGCATTATTTCCAGTTGCACGATCCTTATCCCATACAAATGTCAGCTTTTCAAAGTGTTGAAACTTCCTATTGTGAAATTTGCTTGCATTCTTGTTCACCTAACAACATAACAGAAATTGTGAAATAACAGAAATATTAACTAGTATTTTATATTTAGAATGAATAACCAACCTTCACATATTGTTCCCACACGGTGTCCTTAGCTTCTATGCACTTATTGATCGGATCCCAGCCAAACACAGAAGCATTGGTGACATAAATTAAGTTGTGGACAACTTGCCATTGTGAACAAGAATATAGCGTAGTATTTTATATTTTCCATTGATGAACCCATGTCATGTGAGTTCTCAAAATAAAACTAGGTTTGAAAATGTAGCGTAGTAGCTCAACCTAGGTCGTTATTGTGAAGAGATTAATTTCCAAGTTTCTAAGTAGTAAAGTGTTAAATACCTTAAAGTTGTGAGAAATCATTTGGAGAAATTGCATTTTTAAACTAATGAAGTAATCTAAGCTCAAGCAATATTTTTGTATTTTTCGGTTTTTAAAACAAAGTAGCAAAAGAAATTGGAATTAACACTAATAACAAGATAAATTCAATTAACTAATATAATGATGGAATGAGATTCCTTTGAGTTGAGGTTTTAGTCTTCCTTGCTTGCTAATAATATGAATTCCATAATGAGTCAAGAGGATGGAACTAAGATACTACTAGCTCCATACTTGCAATAATCATTTAATTCATTCTACCGAAGCAATTAAATGAATATCACCAAATAATTCAGACTCAAGGAGATGAATAATCAACTTCCAATTCTAGCTTGTAATTACCATTACAAAAGTTCAAAGCATTCAGTTTAATCATTTAAATCCACTTAACCAAGTTGGAATAAACAATTCAACCTATTCCTAATATGAATCATACAAAGCTTAATTAATCAACTCCTAGCTCAACCACCAAGTTTATTCACTTTGCATAGAATAATCTAATTCATAATCACATACTTTACCAAGCCATACAATTATGAAATAGAAAGAGAGCTTAAGGAATTCAATTGAAATTTAGAAGCTCAAACCATTACCCAACTTAAGGAAATCACCAACACTTTAGCTACTCATGGAGGAAGAAAATGAAGCTTGATGGAAGGAGAAAGAATCAGCCATGGATGCAGCAGCAGCCTTCACGTCTTTCTGCTTTTCTTTCCTTTAGTTTAGCTTTAATTCTCTTCGGTGCTTTGCTTCTATTCCTCACTCTCACCAGCCGCCACACTCCTAAAGTCGATGCTCTCTTTTCCCTTCTTTCCTTTCGGTAGCCTCCCTTTTCCCTTTTCACATTCGGTTCAGCTATTGCTTCTCTATTCTCCAATTCGGTCCACTCTCTTTAATTCGGTCTACACCTCCTTCTTCTTCAATTAATTCAATCCCAGCTGTTCCCTTCCTTTCCTTTTCGGTCAGCAGCCTTCCTTGTCTTTTCTTCCATTATTTCCTCACGGTTCAGTAACTTGTAATTCTTCAATTCATTTTGGTCAAGCTTGGTTCAGCTCCTCTTTCTCTTTTATTCCCAATTGGTCCAGCTCTTCTCCTCTTCAACCAGCCACCACCCTCATTTACCAATGGTCCCCACTTCCTTTCTTTCTTCAATTCACTAGGTTAAATGAGTTAAAGGTATGTTTGGATAAAGGATAAAAATCTGTTTTGGCATTAGACACAAAATTGCAACAATCAAACAAGGCCCTTACTCATTTAACCTCTTCTTAGAAAAAATGTGAAAATAAATTCTGCACTTATGATGTTTCACTTTTGTCCTTCATTAAACTCCAAATAACATCTTTAACCTTGACCACTCAAGTTATGCCACATCATCACCTACAAAATTATATTTACAAAGGTAATATCTTTTGCTTGCAATTAAAGAATAATGGGAATAATAAATATTAATTAAAAATATCACAATTTATCTAATATAATTCCCAAATTATTCTTTCACTATAATCTCGGATTATCACTTGATTTTGCCCAAAATCAAGTGATATGCTTCCATGTTGAGCTCTATCAACAAGTGATTTTGCCCAAAATCAAGTGATATTCAATTAGTCCCATAAAAACCTAAGATTAATTAATAAAAATATATAAATATTGAGTTCTATCACTTGCCATTGTTGCTTCAATGTCCTCATTCATCAACATTGTTTGAAAAGTATAGAAAACCATAAACAACTCAAGCATTAGATAGAGATATGCTTCCTTACTATGTTGTTCCATATTTTCTGCTTCTGTTAACCAACCATATGTTAAAGTAAAACACAAATCACGGAGATAGCAACTAGTCAACACGCTCATGTCATAACAGCAAAAGACAAAGCAAATCTAAAGCATAGTTGAGTCAATTACTACAATGACAACTAGTTTCATGTTCAAAAAAGCTCAATTAGACAAATTTCTTGATTATAATGGGACTTAAGGTCATCGTAATCCTTGAAGAAATTTGAAACTTCTAGGATAATATTGAACCTAGAAAAACTTCAAGAATAATATTACTCCTTGACAAAAACTTTTGAAACAAATTTTGCAAATTAAACCCAAAAAAATGATAACATTCATTTATATCATATCTTTCTTTTTTATAAGCTTTAACTTTATAAAAGGGATTGATAAAAAAAACTTTACAAAAGCGCATAAAGTTTCTTTTGATAACGGTTTTTGTCTTGTTAGAAAGGAAAAAAAAGGAGACTTTCGCCTTTTAGTCATTATTTTACTTAAAAGAGTGTTTGAAAAGAATTTGCACTCTATCTTTATTGGTTTCATATTTTATGCCTACAGACCTATTCCTCTTTCGAAACCAGAACGCCTACATTCTCTCTTCACCATAGTCGATCATTCATTTCTTCTTCCGCATTAGAAAATTGCCGTGACATAAAAGATTGACATAGTACTTGAGAATTTAGGATTGCCTAGCAGACGTGAGTTTCTGTCTTTCCAACAATAAGATATAGGTGAATAATATTCATTCCTGGTAAAGCAAGGACAGTAGCTCTTGTTTTGATTGATATCACATTGATTGGTTCAAAAATAAATTTGAAGAAGGCCAAAGATTAACTCACCTCACCAGCACTAGATATGGGGTCATTCTCATCGTTGTCTTCGAAGCTTGTCTTTATCGGCAAACCAGTTTTTTTCGTTCTATTTCTGCAGATTAAGTTTAGTATCTTGTAGATAATTTTGAAAGGTAAGTTTGTCTTTTCATAATGATATTTGAGGACAAAATTGACATTTTAAATAGATTGCAGGCCTGCAATAAGGATTCATAGGTTTTCCCTATGAATGGAGATTACAAAAAATGTGTAATCCCTTTTGCAGGTGCAATCTCTTTTACCATTACTAAGCTCAACCAAACGGACCATTTATGGTAATGCAATGAGGATTACCATTACACACCTATAATGGGGTTAAACCAAACGGGCTCAATTGAATCAATCTAAGACTTAGTATAATTCTAATCTATGTCATAACTGTCAAGGAACAAAGACTAAACTAGTGAGGAATATTGAAAGACACGATAGGTTGGTGGCTGGGTGTCAGTCAAAGTTGGACAACGGAATCAGTGGAACTTGGTTGTTATGCTCCATAGAAGGGACTAGTTATGATCCATCGGCTTCCTACCCTCTTATGTTTTCCATGGGCATTGCTACTTCCTTCATCTTCCACTACATGATCGTAAACATGTATACACACACACACATAAGAGTGCATGAGTCACCCTTGTACTAATTGCCAAAATAAATATGTAGTTGTACTCACATATTCAGTTATTCAGCTTGGCGACCTCACTCTCCTTTGTAGCCATGAAAGAAAAAGGGGTCGAGATAGCCTTCAATCTATTAATGATGAGCCTAACTTTAGAATACATAGGGCTAGAAGTTCTTTTATTTTTTGTGAATAAAAGGGCATAGTGGTTGGGTTGTACATGGACCAAACCAGGTTGGGTATGGCATTAGCTTTGTCTTTAGCTTGGTCATTCTAGCCCGAAGCCTGGTCCAGCCTAGTGGACAACCCACCATCCATCAGGTTCTACTAACTGGACTGGGCATGACTAGGTTAGTGGTGCAGTCTAGTGTTCCTTGTTTCTTTTCTTGATTAGAAAATGAACCAAATTTGGCTTAAAAACCAAAAAAACAGAGAGCTATTCTATCTATAGTGTTAAAACCCAAACTGGAGTAGCCAGGTTAGTTTGAAAACCAGTGACTTAGGCACATGTTCGGTCCTGTCAAGTGCCAAACTCAGTGTGAACACAACCAGGGAGAATCGGAGTGACTCGGATGACACCAAGGTAACTCGTTGGGTTGGATGGGTTGCCTGAGTTATGTTTTTCCAGCTCTCACACACCAAAAAAGGACATCATTTTGCTTTCCTGGAAAAATAGACATGCTGCTTCATAAGTTCTCACTGTTAAGAAATAACAAAACTTCGCAGTTAGGAAAAAAAGTAAAAAAATATGAAGAAGAGTAATAAATACCAAATTTAATATATTTTATCCCATATTATTCATTTATTTTGGGGACTATTTTAGGCTAATTTGGATTTAATAGATAATATTTGGATTGTTAGCCAATTTTAGGAAATAATATAAATCTGAATTGATTATGAGATTATTGGGTTTAAATCGTTAATATTTTGATTACTATCTTGTGATTGGATAATATTTTCAAATATATGATATATCACGATTTTATTTGATTCTTATAGAGCAAGAAAAAGCAAATTAGAAGATCCGATGGTACCGAATTTTTCTTAGAAGCTAAAAGAGAATCTAATGATTGGATTTTATTGATCTATTTAAATTTTAATAGGCCTAAGTTTGTTCCCCAAAGCTCTCTCCCCCTCCTATTAATAAACCTAGCCACCACAACATAAGGGAAGGACACATGCACGGACGAGGAGGGAGGCTGTCTACCTTGGTTCTTCTGCCATTGACACCACATACCTTTCCATGCTCCTCACATCCATTCATGGGACGCACACATACTAGTATTCACTCCATTCATTCTTTCACTCATCCTTAACGGTCACATTAAGAAAAGCTCTTAGGATATTACTCATGTCAGTGACGAGTTTGGAGCTTGGAGGAGAGAATAAATTCAAATATCTTAAACTTGTTAGGGAGGCATTTTGGGAGAAGTATGGAGGAAGCTAGAGCCTAGGAGCTTACACTTGAAGACCACAAGGGAGTATCTTTCCTTTTATTTTTTTTAATTCAAGACCTGAGATTATTTAGTTTTAAATGATTTTGAGTTGTACTAATTGAGAACAATCTAGTTTTAGATTGTAGATATATCTCTTTTGGATTGGATTGATATTTTAAAATGTTTTGTGCTTGAGACATTTGTTGGAATTTTTGTTTGCAAGCCTTTAGATTGTCAATTGAATTATTAATTAAGTTTTCATTATTAATTTAATTGTCAATTTGGTTTATCTTGTTGATTGTTTAATTGGGTTGGTTAATTGTCTAGTTGTTCAATTGGACAATTGTAGACAAGATTTCCAAAATTATTTTCAAATTAATTGTGATTGGTTTTTAATGAATTTAATTAATCACCGCTTATTTCATTATGAGTTTTCTAGTAGAGTAAGTGTTATTGAGCTTGAAGGTTTTCTATGTAACGCCCCAAATTTTGATTAAGGGCTATTGTTGATTATTGAGAATGTAATTGTGAATTAGAGTGGATTATTATGTGTATTTGTGACAATATTATATAATATGTCAGGAAAATTGAAAGAATGGAATTATTGGTCATAAGTTGGTGATTAATGGGAAATTAATTACTAACTAAGAAGAAATGTGATGTATGATTAAATGGCTAATGGATGGGTTAGAAAAGCTAATTGGTGACTTAGGGTGTGAGAACCAATAAGAAAATGACATGTGGCAACTTGGTGTGATGGGTGGAGTGAAGAAAAGTCAAATGCATTAAAAAATGATTTCTCTCTCCTCTCTTCCCTCTCTTCACGCTGAGCAAGTATGGTAGGCGGAAGTAGAGTGATCATTTTTCATCATCTCCAAGCTTTATCTCTCTCTCTCTCTCTCTCCTCTTCTCATCCGGCGCCATTAAAGACCAAAGGGAAGGAAGAAAAGTTTAAAAAGGTAAGGAAGATGATCTCAAATGCTCAAACTCATTTCTCTAAAATTGTTCCTTGAGTGATGAGCTACATTTCTATGGTTGTAGTTTGTCCATTGGTATTGGTTTGTGATCTCAAGGAATTTTGAAAGTTGGAGAATCAACAAGTTGCTTTGAGAAAGTTGTTAA
Organism: Inga leiocalycina; assembly: GCA_963242795.1. Lineage (NCBI taxonomy): Eukaryota > Viridiplantae > Streptophyta > Magnoliopsida > Fabales > Fabaceae > Inga > Inga leiocalycina. The sequence continues at coordinate 49,894,579 of OY725327.1, read as the reverse complement.
GGTAAGTTTGAGAAACCCATCTAAGTTTTGTGCTATTTGGATTAGCTTTGAATTTCTAGAATTTATTGGTCATTTTTGAAAAATGATGATCATTGGACATTTGGCATGTTATTGGTATGGAAATGGTATATTTGGAATGTGTATGGATAGATAGGATTGATTGGAGAGTGAATGACTGAGTTTGGAAATATTGGAAATTTAGAGTTGAATGTTGCCCAAAACCAAATCATGATAATGGAATAGGATTTTGGAGGTTTTGACATGTCCATTGGATTCCTTGAGTGATTTCATGTGGGGATAGCTTTGGTTGAAGTTTTGGGTCTTTTGGAAGCCTTTTGTTAAAATTATGGAAAACTATCATTATATTTTGCATTTTCTGGTTTCTGATAGCATCCGTCTAGTGATCAGGGGTTCACTCGAGTGAGGGATGAACATCGCTTGAGTGAGGATGGGTTCCACTCGAGTGCTATAGTGTATTCTTCTTTTTGTCTCCAGTTTCATAGTGTACTTTAGTGAAAAAGAACAAGAGTGATGGCTCACCTGCGAGTGTGGTGGGTTCTCACTCGAGTGACTGGTGTATTTGACACCCAGAACTTGCCTCTCGGGTTGTCACTCATGGGTAAAGTGCAAGAGTGTGTCCTAACACTCACAAGCATTTAGTATCACTCGAGTGTAAAGGCCAGTGCTCGAGTGCATCTCTTCTTTGAAATTTCTGTTTGCTCTCGAGTTCTTACTTCTTGGATTTCATTCTCTGTGCTCAAGTGAAGTATTTGGCTTTCACTCGAGTGAGGTTCAGTGTGCTCGAGTGTCCCTGTCTTTGAAAAGTTCTTGTGCTCTTGGGTGCTTACTCGCTATCCTTCACTCTTTGGTACTCGGGTTCAGACTGTACCACTACTCGAGTGTGGCCATCTTTACTCGAGTGAATCAGTGAAAAATATCAGTGTTTGCGCTTCCAAAAGGGGATCCCTGGGATAGTTCTTCCAACCCTTTAGGGCTTTTATTAGAGGCATATATGAGTGTTAAAGAGACAGTAATGATAACCAATTTAAGTATTTCGAAGGTATTGAGTATTAGACTAAGTGATAACAAATTGTCCTTAATTATGACTTTAGGATTTGATATTTGCTCAGAGCGTAGAAGGCCCGTGGTTGCTCAAGAACGGAAAGACAAAGGTAGTGACACTTTATCCTATATCATGTATATTGTATTGCTTGTTTGCATTAGTCATTGAATACAGTGAGGGGACGTGGCAAAAGCCTGGCCTTGAATACCGATATAGTGAAGGGAATATGGGGTAAGCCCAATCTCGAATACAGATACAGTTGGTGGGACGTGGCAAAAGCCCGGCCTTGAATACAGTGAAGGGGACGTGGTAGTGTGCCCGGCCTCAAATATTGATTGTTGCATTGTGATATATGTTTACTTGCTTTGTTTATATGCATCATATTTGTAAACTGTTGTTGCTAGGATTCTCTAGAATCTAATTCTTTCCAAATAATATTTTTAGACAGGGCAAGCAGATCGAGGAACAAGCAAGTGGATAAGGGTGATTAGGACTACTGGCAGTAGTCTTAGTTAGATATTTTTGTTTTATACTGGATTGGTTATCATTTTCGATAAATGTACATATTGAATAGATCATAGAATTATAGTTTTGTGTAATCCCCGGTATGAATACTGAGATGGGCAATGATGCCTTGTATAAACCTTTAGATTAATGTTATTATCTCAGGTGAACGTTGGGAATTGTGCTTATACTATGATGTTATGCATGTGACAAACCGAATAGGCCAATTGCTTTTATGAATGAATGAATGGAGATCATATTGTTCATGTGTTGAAAAAGTTTTAATTATCCCGGATCTCTCATTCAATTATTTAAACGTGTTTAAACGATTAATCTCGGTCTTGATCGTGGCGGGGGTTACAATTTTGAAATTAATTGTGATTGGTTTTTAATGAATTTAATTAATCACCACTTATTTCATTATGAGTTTTCTAGTAGAGTAAGTGTTATTGAGCTTGAGGGTTTTCTATGTTTCAATTAGGTAATTAAATTTATTAATTTCAATCTTTCATCAACCTCCCTTTGGCCTAATTAATTAATTTGGGCTAAGAAAGCTAACTCCACATAAATACTAAGTTGCCCCCTTCATCATTATAACTAAATTAAATCTTTATTTTTTGCCTTGGTTTCTAATCAATCTTTTACTTAGGATTTTAATTCCTCTTTCATAAAAAAGCCCCAAAATTGTATTCAAATTCATATAGATTAGTGTCACTTTCATATAGGTTTTAGAGTAAATTGCATTAGTGCATTTAGTTAGTTTAATTGCATTTAGGTAGTAGTGTATTGCATTCTAGTTTAGGTCCATTCCATTGCATCTTTTGTCACTTGAAAACCAATCCTAAAGAAAACTCATAGCTTGCTCCTTGGGAGAATGACTTAGGTTGACCTTAAAATGTATATTAATTAGGACCTTGTTTAATTGATTGCTTTAGCGACGGAATCACACATCAGTTTTGGCGCCGTTGCCAGGGATCAACGGTTAGACTTTAGGTTTGACCTTTTAGGTGACTTCTTAGGTAGTTGTTTATTGCATGACCCAATCCTCTTCTGAAAAATTGTTTAAACTTGATCTTGAGATTGAGAGAACATTTCACTATCGAAGAAGAACTAGAGCTAGTACTCTTGTAGGTAGTAGTTCCTCTGTTAAGCCCATTATTGATTCTTCTGATTCTCAGGTCAATATGGATGGTAATAATAATATTATTAATGCTGATGGGAATGCTAATGCTGATGCTTATATTATTGATCCTGTTATTACCATTAAAGAATTGGTTTCACCTTATTTGCATTTTCAAAATTGGTGCATAAATTATCTTGATATTAATGCGAATTTTGAGTTGAAATCTGGATTGATACATTTACTTCCAAAATTTAATGGCCTTTTAGGTGAGGAAGTGTACAATCACTTAAAGATGTTTCACATAGTTTGCATTGCTATGAAACCTTTTGGTGTGACTGAAGATCAAATTAAGATAAGTGCCTTCCCATTCTCTTTAGAAGGATCTGCTTACAAATTAGTTGCTTTGATTGCCTCCTGGATTCATTACTTCATGGAATCAAATGAAGAAATTGTTATTGGAAAAGTATTCCCTAGCCTCTCGCACTTCATCTATTAGGAAGGATATATGTTGATATTGACAAATGGTTGGGGAATCCTTATATGAATATCTTGAGCATTTTAAAATTCTATGTTCATGTTGTCCCTACTATCAGATTGCAGATACATTATTGATCTAATACGTCCATGAAGGTCTCTTACCTCTAGAGTGAGATTTATTAAATTCAGCTAGTGGTAGTGCTTTTCTTCACTTGCCTGTTGATCATGCTTGGGAAATGATTGAAAGGAAAGTTGAGAATAGCCAACAATTTGGTTCTAGACATTAAGTCAAAGTTAATGAAGTGAGATTACTCTCTTCTAATTCTGAGTCTTGCCTAGAGAGAAAAATTGATAAGCTTGTATCTGCTATGGAAAAAATGGCTGTCTCACATGCGAAATTCTTCTAATATAGCCAATTCTATGGGGCCTTCTACTTCTTTTACCCCATAGCCTGACTCTTCTGTTCTAATAGGGCCACTTTGTTCTATTTTCTCTTTAGCCACTCATGGTACTAACTCTTGCCCCTACATGAATGATGGAGTTGAATCTTGTAATGCGATATATCCTTCTAAGCCTATGACTCAAGGTGGCCAAAAATATGATCCTTACTCTAATACATATAATCTTGGATGGCATGACCATCCAAATCTTTGATATGGAAATGGCTAAGCTAAGTAAGCTCAATTTAATTAAAGTGGAAATTCTAGTAGCAAGATGTTTCAACAAGTTAGACAATTAATGTCAGTCCAAAATGAAGGTTTAAAGTTAAAAAGCAAGATGGATGCTATGATGAAAATCCTAATGCAACCACAATGACAATAGAGACAAGAAATACATACCCTTCAAACTCAAATTGATCAATTGTCTAATGCACTCAGTAATGTATAGAGTCAAGGTTCAGGAAAGCTTCCATCTCAAATGGTAACTAATCCAAATGTTGGAACTCAGCAAAATCCTAATATTGGTAGAGTTAATGCTATATCATGGAAAGATAACCCCCTCTGTAGATCCTGTTACCAGTAGTACTTCAAAAGAGAAGGAAGTTGTTGATAACTCTCCTACTTCCACATCACAGGATTTGTCTATTGTAACCCCTTGACTTGAAAACTGTAATTATGATTTGAGAATGTGCAATTAAAATAGATTAGAGACTGACAGATAATTAAAACTCATTTCAATCCCTTCCTTCTGGTAGGGTTTTTACAAATTCTTTCAAAATTCCTTCCTTATCCTAGTCTCAATTTCAAATTTCGAATATAATTACCCTGTGTAGTTAAATCACACTTATATATATTAGAGTGTATAACAAAAATCCTGGAAACCCCCAGGTTGATACATATACATACTAAGAGTTCAAACATTCCTATTTAGGGGATTACACAACCGTATCCAAAATACTATTTACAGAATATACAGTGATCTTCAATCCAAATATGATAACCAACTAACATCTACATTTGAACTATCCACCATTAGTTGTCTCCTTTCCCTTAGAGCCGCTTGCCCTGTCTGAAGGTTAGTCAAAGGAAAGAATGAGATTCAAGAGAATCCCAGTAGTAACAAATCACTCATACCACACATGATCACACAGCATGCAGGTAAATCATCAAGCAGCAGCAACATTACACATCATACCCCACCCTCATCCCCTTTTACCACCGGGAAGGCACGCAGTCCTTACCCTTACCATTGTTAGCGACTCAGGGACTATTAATGCGGTGGTGCATACACATAGCCTTACGGCTCACATAGCCTTTCAGCTTCACAAATAGCCTTTCGGATTTCACATATCCATAGGCTTTGCTGCATTCAAAATCTTCATAAACCAATGATATAACACACATACAATGTATCACATATAGTATAAGAGAAAGAGTACTACCTTGTTCTTTCCTAGCATGCTTTGGCACGAGTTGTTCACATGTAGGGCAAATATCAAAGCCTATAAACCAAAATCAAGGACGATAGGTTATTCTCTATTCCAAATTCTTATCTTTTCAATACTTTAAAGTTGGTTATCATTTGAACTCTTTAGGTGGCTACTAGAAGCCTAAACACATACTTAAGGGTTGGGAAAAATTACACCCAAGATCCCTTTTTCAGAAGTATAACATGGATTTTTGACTTATACACTCGAGTGAAGAAGACCCCATTTGAGTGATATCGATATTTGCACTTGAGCACGGAAGCTCACTCGTGTGAGTGCTTGCTCGAGAACAACCATAGAGATAGAAAGTGATCACTGCACTCGAATCTTGACCCTAACACTCAAGTGATAACCTCAAACTCACTCTAGTCCTATAGAGTGAGGCATAAGAAGTGACTACCCGAGAGTAACAGAAACCCTAGAATGAGAAGTGCACTCGAGCACTGGCTCTGGCACTCGAATGATGTCACAACACTTGCGGATGCTAAGACACACTCTTGAAAAATGGCCTGCAAGTGACAACCCAAAATGCGACCTCATAGTGTAAAATACTCTTGCACTCGAGTGAGACAAAGTTTACTTAAGTGATGACCTATATCAATCGCATGAGAACATGAACTCTTGGATTCTGGTCTGGAAGTGCGACCGAAAGCTGAAGGAAAAGGGAAAATAGGATGTTGCACTCGAGTGAGGCTTATCAGAAGCCAAAACACAGCAACTGATAGAATTTTCCAAACTTTCTACCAAAGTGTCCAATGGCTCCCAAAATCCACAAACTACCTTTCCCCATACACTTTTTCATAAGGAACCCATTGGAGACCTTAAAACAACTAAATTCTCATTCCAAAAACAAGTTTTGGTTTTGGTCATTACATTCCCATACATTAACCAATGACACCACTTTTCCTTCCAAAATTCCAAACTAACTTCAATAACACAAAGACACAATAGGACACCAAATCTAACCCAACACACTATTTAAATTGTATATTTCCAAATGACACCAAACCAGGGCAAAATCAAAAATTTCCAAAACTTAACTAATGATCACAATGAACATATTAAAATATTTCAAATACTCACCTCTAACTCTTCCCAAGGTTGGTTCTTTGATTCCTCAACCTTCCAATTTCTTCAAATACTCAAACACCACTTTTCGAAAATCTAAAACCATGAAGATGTAGCTCTCATCACCATGATCAAAATTAATAAAGAACATTTAAGCTAAAGAGGACACCAAACTAACCAAAAGCACACCTTTCAATTTCTCTTTCCTCCTTACTTTGGGCGATAATGGAGTCTTGAGTCAGAAAAAAATGAGATGATGATGATGATGTTCAGTTTTTCCCTTCCCCATGCTAACAACTGACTTGACAAATGAGAGGGAAGAGAAAATGTATTGAATTTTTACCACAATCCCATGGATCACATGTTGACACTTGTCAAGATCTCATGACTTCTCAAATGGCACACATGAACTCAAAAGCACAAGATTCCACCCTCTTGATCAATCAATCCTAACCATTTATCTCAAGTTACCAATGGGTTTTCTCTTCAGTAACTGACCAATCGGTCTTTAACTTTCCCATTTTCCCCTGATTACGGTAATTCCATTTGAATCACCACTAAGCATATTTTATCATTCCATTTCACCTTACTATATGCCCTCCCTCTTATTTAATTCAATTTAGATGTTAATCCACCTTTAAACTTAAATACAGGGTTTAGGCACGGATTAGAACACATTCAGATCAAATCTCACATCATATTCTTCAAAAGTGTTTAATTAACAATAATTACATCACTTTTGAAGTCATTAGCATTTAATCCCATTTTTGGGTCATTACATCTACTTTATAAAAAACACAAGTAGTACCTCATGAAGAACAAGAAAAAGATGATAAAGGAAAGCAAGTGATCAAGCAGGCTCGGCCCTTTCCTGCCATAGTAGCTAAGGCTGAAAGGGGAAAGAAGGAAGCTAAGATGTTTAATGAAGTCTATGATATCTTCAATAAGGTGCTGATAAATGTTCCACTAGTTGACTTAGTCATAAAGTGCCTAAATATGCAAAGTTCTTGAAGGAGTTGTGTACTACAAATAGAAAATTTAAGCATGAAGGCAAGGTTGACTTAAGAGCAGTTGTCTCCTCTCTTTATCAAATGCCAATGCCAGTGAAGTGTAAGGATCCTGGTAGCTTTCTCATACCTTGCACTATTGGTGACATTGAATTCTTAGGTGTCTTAGTAGATTTAGGAGTAGCTATCAACATTATGCCAAAATTAGTCTTCAATCAACTCAAGGGTGTAGCTTAAGCTCACAAATCTTATTACATCCCTTGCTGATAGAGGTTGCATAATCCTAGAAGGCATTTTGGAGGACATCTTGGTTAAGGTAAAAGAGTTCATATTCCCTGCAACTTCTATGTTCTTGATATGGATGACGGCAGGTTTAAGCAGAAAGGACATTCATCTTTGATTTTTGGCAGAACCTTCCTTAAAACTGCTAGAGCTATGATAAATGTCAATGCTGTTAGCCTTACCTTAGAATTTGCTGGTGAAACTATTAGATTTAATGTGCTTGAATCTATGAGACATCCCCCTGATGATTATGATGAGATAGATGTTAATGTTTTTTATACTATTGTGGATGATTCTGTTGTAGATCTTAGAGATAGCATGCTTAGTAGATCCTGTGATATTGCCAGTTTAGATGATAATATCTCTTGTTTATATGCTAAAATTGGTAGTTGTGATTCATGTGCTGATTTTGATGTTGCTGATATTGATATTTTCACTGATACTATTGAGATTATGAGACATTCTAGACATAATGCTTCTATATCTAATTGAGCATTAGTGATTGTAGTGACCATGCATCTACTACTTCTATTGATTATGATGGAATTTCTCAGTTACTTAGTAAGATTGATGCCATAGAAAAAGTTGATTTACTACTTGATTCTGAGTTCTTGATTAGCATTGATCATGTTTCTGATGAGAGACTTCTGATTTTAATTTTATCTCTGACATGAGTGCTTCTGGTGGCACTATTGTTGTTGATTGTGATATGTTTGTTGATTCTTCTGCTCTTGAAGTTTCTACTAATACTCCCCAAGGTGGGAAAGTTTGCTCTTTTATCTGTGAATCTGTTATATAGGTTTCTAGTTTGACTGATGTTGATTTGAAGTAGCTCATACCTTTAATTAAGCAAGCGCTATCCTTGGAACTAAAGCCACTTCCTGACTCATTGAAGTATGCCTATTTGGGGAAGGATGAGACATTTCCTGTGATTGTAAGTAGTGACATATTTGCTAATGAAAAATCCCGCCTCCTTGAGGTAATTAGGCAACGGATGAAAGTTATTGGATAGACTCTTGTTGATATCCTTGGCATCAGCCTAAATATGTGCATGCACCGGATCTTACTAGAAGATGGTGCCAAAGCTATGCGACAGCCATAGAGACAACTCAATCTATTGATCCTTGGTATGGTAAAAAAAGAGGTCTCTAAGCTTCTTTCTGCAGGTATAATCTACCTTATTTCTAATAGCCAGTGGGTAAGTCCAGTTCAGGTAGTGCCTAAGAAAACTGGTATTAATGTTGTTTGTAATGATGAAGGTGAGCTAGTTTTGACTAGAGTCCAAAATAGTTGGAGAGTATATATTGACTATAGATGATTGAATTATGTGACTAAAAAGGATTATACCCCCTTTCCTTTATAGATCAAATGTTAGAAAGACTAGCTGGTAGAACACATTACTGCTTTTTGGATGTTTTTTTCGGATATTTTCAAATTTCTATTGCCCCTGAGGATCAGAATAAGACCACATTTATATGTCTATTTGGAACCTTTGCATATAGAAGCATGCCATTCGGCTTAAGTAATACACCAGGCACTTTTCAACATTGTAGGGTTTCCATATACTCTGATTTTCTTGAGCATTGCATGGACTTTTTCATGGATGATTTCACTCTTTATGGTGATTCTTTTGATGTATGCTTAGCTATTTTGGACAAGGTTTTAGAAAGATGCATCAATATAATCTTGTGCTGAATTTTGAAAAATGTCATTTATGGTCAAGAAATGAATTATTTTGGGCCAAATTGTTTCACATAATGGTATTGAAGTTGATAAAGCTAAGGTTGATATTATTTCATCTCTTCCATATCCTTCTTGTGTGAAAGATGTACGTTCTTTTTTTGGGCATGCTGGATTTCATAGAAGATTCTTCCATGACTTTAGTAAGATAGCATTGCCATTGCCTCATTTATTGCAGAAACATCTGGGTTTTGTTTTTGATGATAGTTGCAGGTATGTATGGGATAAGTTAAAGAAGAGACTTACTACACCCCCATCATTCAGCCTTATAATTGGAGCCTTCCATTTGAGCTCTTATGTGATGCTTCATACTATGCATTAGGTGCAATCCTTACCTAAAGAGTAGAGAAGAGACAACATATCATAGCATATGCATCTCGGACATGAGATGCTTCTCAGGTTAACTACACTACCACAAAGAAGGAGCTATTTGCAATCATTTTTGAGCTAGAAAAATTTTGGCCCTATATCCTTCATACTAAGGTGATTATCTTTACATATCACTCAGTTATCAAATACTTGTTCAGGAAACTGGACTCCAAACCCCCTCTATTTGGTGGGTGATGTTGATACAAGAGTTTGATATGGAGATTTGTGATAATAGTGGTGCAGAGAATATGGTAGCTGATCACTTGAGTAGGATTGAGTCACCTGCGGTAACATCTTTACCCTTAGATGATTTTCCTAATCAAAGGCTTTGTGAGGTTGTTGTTTCTATCCCTTGGTATGCTAAAATTGCTAATTATCTAGTTACATTTGTTTTACTAGCTAACATGAATAAACATCAATTGAATAAGATTAAGAGAAATGTTAAATTCTATATATGGGATGATCCTTACTTATGGCATATTTGTAGTGATCAAATTATTAGGTGATGCACTCCTGATGATGAATTTGAGTCTATCTTAACTTTTTGCCATACTCTTGTATGTGGGGGACATTTTAGTGCTAAGTGTACTGCTAGGAAAGTTTTGGAACATGGATTATTTTGGCCTAGTCTATTTCATGATACCCATGAATTTTGTAAGAAATGTTTTAGGTGTCAATTTGTGGATAATATTTTTAAGAAGCATGAGATGCCCCAACAACCCTTATTATTTTGTGAAGTCTTTGATGTTTGGGGAATTAATTTCATGGGACCTTTTCCTACTTCATTTGGTTATCTGTACATCCTACTGGCTATGTATTATGTGTTAAGTGGGTTGAGGCAATCCCCACTCATACTAATGACTCTTTTATAGTGGTTTCTTTTGTTTGGTCTCACATTCTTTATAGGTTTGGCATTCCTAGAGCTATCATTAGTGATTAAGGAACTCATTTTTGAAATTGGAGTTTACAGAGCTTCTTAGCAAGTATGGTTGATGCATAAGGTGGCCACTCCATACCACCCTCAGATGAACTATCAAGCAAAGCTCTCCAATAGAGAAATTAAGCTCATTTTAGAAAAGACAGTGCAACTCAATAAGAAGGATTGGAGTAAAAGGCTCGATGATGCACTATAAGTGTATCATATAGCATATAAAAGTCCTATTGGTATGTCTCCATATACGATTGTCTATCGCAAAGCAAGTCATTTTCTAGTAGAGGTGGACACAAGGCATATTGGGCAAAAAAAAGGTGCAACCTTGATCTTGCTAGTGCTGGTTTTGAAAGAAAGTTGCAATTGCAAGAGGTTGAGGAGTTAAGAAGGGAAGCTTATGAGAATGCTTTGATTTATAAGGAAAGAACTAAAGCAGTCAATGACAAACTCATTATGAAGAGAGAATTTCAAGTGGGCTAAAATGTTCTATTTTATGTTTCCAGATTAAAAATCATACTTGGAAAGCTCTGCTCTAGATGGGAGGGGCTTTCATTATTACTGATGTTTTTCCCCATGAAGCTGAGAAGATAACAAGGGAGCCAAATGAAAATGCTTGATCGTCAATGGACACCGCTTAAAGCCATTCTATGATGGATTCTCCACTCAAGTAGTAGAAGTTGCTACACTACGGACACCACATAGACCCCGGTTGTATTCCTTCCTTCACTCTTTTATTTTGCATTGTCATATTACTTATTGTTATATTACTGAGTTGAGTAGTGTTGTATATTACTTATCTTTGTGGTTTACTATAACTATTTTGCATTGAGGACAATGCACTGTTTAAGTATAGGGGAGGGATCAACTGTGATGAATGTGAAAATTGCAAGTTTTAAGTAACTTAAGTATGATGCATTCTTAATTTGAAAAGTGATTGATCATGGTTTAAGTTAATAGATTAAGTGGCAATGAATTTGACTTTAGAGGATTTAGGCTAGTAATTATCAGCCTAGTGAGATTTTGAGCCTAATGCATTTTTTTAAGTGTGTACCCCCTATCTCTCTTTTTTTTGATAGACCCCCTATCTCTCTTTACTTGATACATTTGATGTATGTGTATTCATAAAGATGATAAAGACATTCATTTCATTTTAGCCAGATAATCCAAAATGCCTACCTTTTCATACATATTTCCTTTATTTCATTCCTTTGAGCCTATATTTTTTCCATTTTATCTACTCCAATAGCCATAAAAAAAATCCCTACCTTATTGAATGTCTTGGGAGTGAAGAGCATTGAATTATATCTATTTTGGATGCAAGAACATGCAAAAAATTAGGAATTGGGTTATTGTGAAAAGTATGGTAGGTTATCTTGAAAAGAAAAAAAGAAGAAGAAAAAAAGAGATGCAATAAGATTCCACTCAGCTGGTTTGAGTTTTGCTTAGTAACCGAGGTCTTCATCACCAATATTGATCTTCGTGTCAAATGGCTAGTAAGAGCTATGAGCATATCAGTAGCATCTTGGTGTGAATTGAGTTATAAATGTTTGAGTAAGCGGGCCTTTGTATCACCAATATAAAGGTTCACATCAAAAGAGTGTATATATAATAGCCCAAAAAAGTTGAAAAAGAAAGAGAAATAAAATAGAAATAAAAAGAATATGACCTAGTTCAAGTTTGGTTTGGTTTCTTTCATCCTGTATTCTTTGTTGCATAATTATCTTCATCCTTTAAGATATTCAATTTTGTTTCCCAAACACTACATGCTTTCTTTCTTAACTTTAGCCCAATTACAACTTAATAAAAGTCCTTTTGATTTATGCATGCATTTGCTTTGTAGTGGTGGAGAACTTAGATTCTTGTGAAGCCTATGGAAAGAGTACTAGATAGGGTGGATTTGAGAGTAAACTCAAGCCTATACACTTTTGAGTGATGAATGACATACACATTATCCTTGGTGAGAGATTTCTAGCTTAAATTCCCTTTTTCAAGTAAATTGCCATGATTTTTGTTTTCTTGAGTCATAAGAAAATCACTAGGATAAGAAGGGTATTGAAATACTTTTGTTTACTTTTGCTTGTGATTGGAACATTCACTTTTGAATCTTTTGTTTTCTTTTGTTATTCTCCCTCGGTCTTGAATTGTTTTGCCAAAGAGTGTAAATGATAAGTGTGGGGGAGTTGATAAATCCCAAATTTAATATATTTTATCCCACCTTATTCATTTATTTTGGGGACTATTTTAGGCTAATTTGGATTTAATAGATAATATTTAGATTGTTAGCCAATTTTAGGAAATAATGTAAATCTGAATTGATTATGAGATTATTGGGTTTAAATCGTTAATATTTTGATTGATATCTTGTGATTGGATAATATTTTTAAATATATGATAGATCACGATTTTATTTGATTCTTGCAGAGCAAGGAAAAGTAGATTATATCTAACGGTGCACAATTTGTTTAGAAGCTAAAAGAAAATCTAATAGTTGATTTTATTAGGCTATTTAAATTTTAATAGGTTCAAATTTGGACCCCAAAGCTCTCTCTTTCTCCCATTAATTAACCTAGCCACCATAACATAAGGGAAGGACACACGCACGGATGAGGAGGGATGCGGTTGACCTTGGTTCTTTTGCCATTGACACCACACACCTCTCCATCCTCCTCACATCCATTTACGGGACCCATACTTACTAGTTACTAGTATTCACTCCATTCATTCTTTCACTCTTCCCTGACACACATATTAAGAAAAGCTCTTGGGATATTATTCATGTCATTGACGAGTTTGGAGCTTGGAGGAGAGAATAAATTCATGGTAGCTTAAACTTGTTAGGAAGGCAACTTGGGAGGAGCATGGAGGAAGTTAGAGCCTTGGAGTTTACACTTGAAGACCATAAAGGAGTGTCTTTCATTTTATCTTTTTAATTCAAGACATTATATTATTTAGTTTTAAATGATTTTGGGTTGTACTAATTGAGAACAATCTAGTTTTAGATTGTAAACATATCTCTTTTGGATTGGATTGATATTTTGGAATGTTTTGTGCTTGAGACATTTGCTAAAATTTTTATTTGCAAACCTTTAGATTGTGAATTGAATTATTAATTGAGTTTTCTTTATTAATTTAATTGTCAATTTGGTTTATCCTCTTGATTATTTATTTGGGTTTGTTTATTGTCTAGTTGTTCAATTGGATAATTGTAGACAAGATTTCCAAAATTATTTTGAAATTAATTGTGATTGGTTTTTAATGAATTTAATTAACCACCGCTTATTTCATTATGATTTTTCTAATAGAGTAAGTGTTATTGAGCTTGAGGGTTTCCCATGTTTCAATTAAGTGATTAAATTTATTAAATCCAATCTTTCATAAACCTCCCTTTGTCTAATTAATTAATTTGGGCTAAGAAAGCTAACTCTACATAAATCCTAAGTTGTCCCCTTCATCATCATAACTGAATTAAATCTTTATTGTTTGTCTTGATTTCTAATCAATCTTTTTCTTAGGATTTTAATTCCTCTTTCATAAAATATCCCCAAAAATTGCATTCAAATTCATATAGATTAGTCTCACTCTCATATAAGTTTTAGAGTAAATTGCATTAGTTCATTTAGTTATTTTAATTGCATTTAAGTAGTAGTATCTTACATTCTAGTTTAGGTCCATTCCATTGCATCTTTTTTCACTTAAAACTATGTGGGAATAGCCTTGGTTATAAATTTTGGATGATTGGAACATAATTTGTAACATTGCAAATTTCTGTTAGTGAGATTTTCCTGTGTGGCAGTTTGGCTGTGTGACATTTTTGAATAGGCAAATGATGTCTAATACTTGTGATATTTTTAAAAATGAAAGTAGACATGTCAAGCTTTAATTTGATACATCGTTTATATCATTTGGAGTTGTACGTTAGAAGTTTTGATTTTTAGAAGTTCTGCCAAGAAATAAGGGAAATTTGGAAGTCCAAATTCTTGCCTGCGGCCAAGCGTTTTTTGCTACGGCCAAAGCATCTGAGCTGTTTCTTGGACACGGCCAGAAGATTTCTTGGCCATGGCCTAAAGGTTTCTGACCTTTCTTAGCCGCAGCTAAAGAATCCCTTAGTTATGGCTAAGACCCCCTATTTCAGCTCTACATATTTTTTGAGTGACGTTGATTGGTCTAGCCTTTCCCAACCCCATAAGCCTTTGTTTGAGCTTCTAATGGCCACCCAAGTGACTCAAATGATAACCAACAAGTTCAAAACAAAGGATAAACATGGGGATAGGTGAAGAATAACTTAGTTTACATTATGCCAAAAGTATTGAACTTAGTAATGACACGCCAATCGTAAATTCTGATTATAGGACTTGTTAGCTATTCGGGATTTAAGACTTGCCCGGGCTTGAAGAAATAGTTGGACACCCTTCAAGGAAAGTAACCAGGTAGTATCTCTTTCTTTCATAAGTTATGAGATACATTGCATGTTTGTGGTATCATCATGAGTTTTGGAAGCATTCACAGTTTATGAGGTGGTCGCTTGGGGCCTGTTGCATAGGTGGATGCCTGGACCATGAAAATTATTGTTATGCATGAGTAGAATCCTAGGGCCTGTTGCGTGGGTGAATACTTAGGGCCAAGTGATTTATATACCTAGCGCTATGGTAATGTGATATGCTGCATGGTGTGTTTTGAATGCTGATTGCTATTTCCATGTTCTATGATGACTACATGGCATGCTCTGTGTTCTTGTATATATGTGATTGAATGCATGTTACTACTAGAATTCTTTTTAATCTCACTCTTTTCCTAGAACCAATCTACAATATAGGTTAGTAGCTCAAGGGGCAAGAAGGTAAACCTAGACAACTAAAGGATGAATCGAAGAGGTTTTATTTCCTGTTGGTTGTCTATTTTGGTTCTATATATTATACAGTCTATTTTGGTGTTGTATATGATGTATTTAACTTGGTCAACATAGTGATAGTATGATGGTAGAACTAGTAATAACTTAGTTTAATAACGCTTTCGAATGATAATGGAACATTAAGCGAAATATGGAATGTAACACTTAAGTAGAGAAACACTCGTATACTCTGATAAAGGTAACTAGGAGTCATTGAGACTTAGTAAAGCAATGAAAGTAATGCCCCAAATTTTGATTAAGGGCTAATGACCCCATATGAGATTGTAAAGAATGTTTAATGAATGCTTTTGGAAAATAAAGTATGTGTTATGACTGAATTAGTAGTAGAAAATGCCCAAACCCTGTATTTAAGGTTAATTATTTGACAAAGTCTTTATTGAACTTAAATGAGAGGGGAATGGCGCATGAAGAAGGGAAAAGAGATTAAGTTATGGGTTAAGTAGAAATTATAGTGAAAGTGCCATAGTCAAGGGCAAAACAGGAAGAATAAAATTTACCGACTAATTAGTCAGTAACCGAAGAAGGAATTGATCACTAACTAAAGGAATTAGTGATGTAACCAAATGATTAAAGGAATTCGTTAGTGTAACTATGTAGTTACTTTATGAGAGGCCATGGGATTAGGACAAGTAACATCATGGATGAAGAGAGAGTTGTTGAAAAAGTCAAATAAGCATTTTTTAAGTTATTTCTCTTCCTTTTCTCCTTGTATTTTCGGTTGTCATAGGTATGGGAAGGGAAATATCATCATTTTATCATCTTCATCTCTCTCTTGCTCTCATTTTCAGCAGCCATGGCTAGGGAAGAAAGAGGAAGAAGCTTTTAGTTAAGGTAAGTCATTTTAGCCTTGAAAATGACCTTGGATGCCAAAATCCTCTTCTTTAATCTTGTTACTTGAGTTGAGGGCTTCAATTGTATGGTTTTATATTTTCAAGAGGTGGTGGTTTGTGTAACCCCCTTCACTGACAGCGTCGGGATTAGCGTTTAATTGTGTTTCATAATTGAATAAGAAATCAGAGGTAATTAAAAACTTTTTAAAACATCTTTATAAATAGATATCCATTCATTTCATTCACAAAATCAATAGGCCTGTTCGGTTTGTTACATATACAATATTAGAGTATCAGTAAATTCCCGATGTTCACCCGGGATAATAACATTAATCCATAATATTGTACAAGGCATCATTGCCCATCTCAGTATCCATATCGGGGATTACACAAAACTATAATGCTATGATTTATTCAATATATATACATTTATCCAAAATGATAACCATTTCAGTATAAAACCAAAATATCTAACTAAGACTACCACCGGTAGTCCTAATCGCCCTTATCCACTTGCTTGTTCCTCGATCCACTTGCCCTGTCTAAAAATGTTATTTGGAAAGAATGAGATTCTAGAGAATCCTAGTAGCAATAGTTTACGAATATGATGCATATAAATAAAGCAAGTAAATATATATCACAATGCAGCAATCAATATTCAAGGCCGAGCATACTGCCACATCCCTTTCACTGTATACAAGGTCGGGCTTTCAACACATCCCCTCACTATATCTGTATTCAAGGCCGGGCTTAAGCCATGTCCCCTCACTATATCTGTATTCAAGGCCGAGCTTTCGCCACGTCCTATCAACTGTACATGTATTCGAGATCGGGCTTACGCCACTTTCCTTTTACTGTATTTGTATTCAAGGCTGGGCTTTCGCCACGTCCCCTCACTGTATTCAATGACTAATGCATACAAGCAATGCAATATACATGATATAGGATAAAGTGTTACTACCTTTGTCTTTCTGTTCTTGAGCAGGCACATGCCTTCTTTGCTCCGGGAAAATATCAAATCCTAAGGTCATGATTAAGGACGATGCGTTATCACTTAGTCCAATACTCAATACCTTCAAAATACTTAAATTGGTTATCATTATTGTCTCTTTAACACTTATATATGCCTCTAATAAAAACCCTAAAGGGTTGGAAGAACTACCCCCAGGGATCCCCTTTTGGAAGCATAAACACTGACATTTTTCACTGATTCACTCGAGTAAAGACAGCCTCACTCGAGTGGTGGTAAGATCTGCACTCGGGTACCAGGGAGTGAAGGATAGCGAGTGAGCACCCGAGAGCACAAGAACTTTTCAGAGATAGTGAAATTCGAGCACACTGGACCTCACTCGAGTGATAGCCAAATGCTTCACTCGAGCACTAGAGAGTAAAGTCCAGGAAGTGAGAACCTGAGAGCAAACAGAAATTTCAGAGAAGAGAAGTACTCGAGTACTAGCCTTTGCATTCAAGTAAGACGGAATGCTTGCGAGTGTAAAGGCATACTCTTGCACTTTTGCAGAAGTGAAACACCGAAACTGAAGGAAAAACGAAGAATCTCACTGAATCACTTGAGTAGAACTCAACCACACCCGAGTGATGTTCATCCCTTACTCGAGTGAGCCCCAGATCACTCGAGTGACCATATCAGAACCCAGAAAATGTAGACAAAATGACAGTTTTCCAGAATTTTTACCAAAAACTACCAATGGACCCAAAATCTCAACCAAAGCCACTCCCACAAAGAAACACCTAAGGAATCCAATGGAAGTATCAAAACTATCAAAATCCTACTCCATTATCATACGTTGGTTTTGGGCAACATTTAATACTAAATTCCCAACATTTCCAAACTCAATTATTCACTCTCCAATCAATCCTATCTATCCATACACATTCCAAATATACCATTTCCATACCAATAACATGCCAAATGTCCAATGATCATCATTTTTCAAAAATAGCCAATAAATTCCAAAAATTCAAAAAAAATTCAAATGGCACAAAACTTAGATAGATAGGTCTCTTTAACTCACCTTATCAACTTCCTCAAATAAGATAGATAGGTCTCTTTAACTCACCTTATCAACTTCCTCAAAGAAGCTTCTTGATTCTCCAACCTTCCCAATTCCTTTAGAACTCAATCCAGCCCCAAATGCCAAACTATGACCATCAAATTGAAGCTCTTAATGCAAGGAACAATATTAATACAATGAAGTTGAGCATTTGGGATCATCTCCCTTACCTTTTTGCAAGCTTTTCTCCCCTTATTTCTGCAATAATGGCGCTAGAAGAGAAGAAGAGAGAGAGAGAGAATGAGAGAGATGAGAAATTGAGTGTGAAGGGGTGAAGAATGATGATGATACTCCCTCTAGCTTCCATGTCAGTGAAATAGGAGTGAAGAAGAAAGAGAAAATATGATTATTTAATCCCTATTTGACTTTTTTCTCTACTTCCTCTCTTTACATGTGATTTTGCCAAGTGTCCACTCCTCATTGGCTCACATACAATAAGCACCCAATTAGCTTATCTAATCCCTCTATTAGTCATTTTAATCACACTTCTCATTTCCTCTTAGTTAGCAATTAATTTTCCTATTAATCACCAACTTAAGACCAATATTTCCATTGTATCAATTTTCCATCAATTATGACATATTAAATAATATTGTCACAAATACAAATTAATTCAACTTTAATCCACAATTACATTCTCAATAACCCCATTAGCCCTTAATCAAAATTTGGGGTGCTACAGTTTGTGCACTCAAGAAAACTAGAGATTGGTGAAGCAAGGAACAAGTTTGAGGAAGTGATCGAGGTGAGTAAGAGAAACTTTTCTACATGCATTTTGTGGCCATTGTTTGAGGCTGGAATTTCTAGAATTTTGGCCCTATTTTCCATGGATTAGGGTCTTAGAGAGTTTGGTATGTTGTAGTCATGGAAATGGTGCTTTACATTAAGTCTTGGATAAATGGATTTTAATTGAACCTTGAATATGCAGTTTGGAGTTTTGGGATTTTGTATTAATTGTAGCCCCAAAAATAGAACATGTTAAAGGGTTGAGAATTTGGTTATTTTGATGTTTCCATTCGATTCCTTGTGGAAAATTGTGTGGGAGTAGTATTGGATGTGAATTTTGAACCATTAGAAACTTAGGTTTAAAAGTTGCAAGATTTGGTTAGTGAAAACTCTATGCAGGTAGTCAGTTTACATAGACGTTTTGAATAGGTAAATGGTGACTAAAAATTCTAAAACTCTCTAGTCTAGTAGTGGACATGCTAAGCTTTAAATTGATATATTATGGTGGTCATTTTGATGTGTATGCTGGGAGTTAAGAATTTCCAAAGTTTGATGTTAAAATTGGGATCAATTCTGGAACAACAAGGAGAATTGTTGAATTTTTTTTTTGTAGTTATAGACAACAATAATTCATATTTTTCCTATAAAGAGGACTTAAAAATATTTAAGTAGGACTTGGGATCACCTCATTTTAATTTTTTAGATTTAATTATGATTTTTGGAAGTTCAGCCAGGAAATAGAAATTTCCTTAGCTGCAGCCCAAAAGCTTCTGTCCGTAGCTAGAGGATTCTTGGCTGCAGCCAAAAAGTTTTGGACCTCTTTTTGGCTACAACCAAAAACTCTCTAAGCTGTTTTTGGCCACAACCAAAGATTTCTTGGCTACAGCCAAACCCAGTTTTCAATACTTTGTAATTTTGAAAAGTGGTTTCTAACCTAATACTTCCTAATCCTTTTAGGCTATTGTTAGAGGCTTTCACAGCTACGTAAAGGACCTTAATGATAACCAAACCTAAGTTTTATAGTCATTTGAGAATTGGAATAAGTGATAACTTGTCGTCCTTAACTATGATGATAAGATTTGATATTTGCCCCGAACGTAGGAGGCCTGTGCCTGAACAAGAACAAAAAGAAAAAGGTAGTGACACTTTCTCCTATATCATGTTTAATGCATTAATGTTTGTACTTATCATTGAACGAACGATTGAGTCGCGACGAATAGCCCGGCTTTGAATCAATGATTGAGTTGCATTGGATGGCCTGACTTTGAATGAAAGATTGAGTCACAGCGAATGTCCCAGCTTTGAATGAATGATTGATTCGCGATGGATGGCCCGACTTTGAATGAAAGATTGAATCACAGCGAATGTCCCGTCTTTGAATGCTACTGTTGTTGATTGTCATGCCTATCATAGGAGTGATTATGGTAATGATTGAATGCTGCTGTTAGTGATTATCATACCTATCACGAGAGTGATTATAGTGATGATTGAATGCTGTTGTTAGTGATTCTCAAGCTTTTCACGTTTGTGATCAAAGTCATGATGGAATGTTGTTGTGTTGCTAAATTGTGATATTTGCTTACATACTTTGTTACATTATGCATCATATACATGAAATGTTACTACTGAGATTCTTTTGAATCTCACTCTTTCCATTAACCAAATTTTAGCTAGGGCAAGTAGATCAAGGGATAAGAAAGTACATAAGGGCACTAGGATTGCTGGTAGTAGTCTTTAGCTTTTGGTTTTTGGTTATCACTTTTGAATAAATGTATATATATTGATCACAGAATAGTATTTTATTGTAATCCTCGACAAGTGAAACTGAGATGGGCGATGATACCCTATAAAACCCTTTAGTTAATGAACATATTCTGGGTAAATGTCGGGAATTTTTGCTAAACACTCTAATATTCATGTATGTAACAAAACTGAACACGCCAAATAGTTTTTAAAAGTGAATGGAGATTGTATTATATAGGTTTTGGAAAATTTTTTTATTTATTCTAGATCTCTTAATTAATTTATGACATGTGTTCAAGCACTATTACGGCCTGGAAGTGATGGGGTTATAATGAAGCTTTGCAAAAATGTTTTGAAAAGTTTTAATTTCTTCTGAAAAACCCACATAGACTCGGGTTCACATCTGGCATTTAAAGTTGGTATTGGTAAATGTTTTGGAATGTTTGACTAGTCCAGGACTAACTTTTGGTTTAATGGTTCAATTCACTATGCTTTTGCACTCATCCAAACTTATAATGTATAAGGTATTACAATTTGATATCAGAGCGTAGATTCTAGCAAAGTTAGGTTGTTGCTAGAGTTCTTTGCTTCTATTGATAGTTGCTAACCCTTGACTAGTAACTTTGTCTTAGGGATCATAGATGGTGGGAGAAGACTAAGGAGTCAATCACTCTTGTCGATTAACTAGTTGTTAGAGGAGAAGTGCATTTTGAAAAGGGAGCGTATAGTGGTTTATAGGACTAAGGGGGGCAAGGATGATGCGTATTGCCTAGAAAAAGGTCCTTATCTCGATAATAGTTAAGGTAGAGCCTAGGCTGAGTGGAGAGTCTTCTATTGGGGATAAGGGTGACCTAGAGTTGGAAGGGTAGTGCAGGATACCGATTCTAATACTAACTCTACGGTGCCAAAGGTCAAGCTAGCTTATGATCCCCATCCTAATGATGAATTATGGAGGTATATGAAGGTGTTATACCTTAATTGTTATGAGGAGTATGGTACCACCCAAGCCTAGTATAATAGGTTCTTGTTTGACATAGAATTGCTGTATAGAAAAAAGGATATGTACGAGTTGTAGATGACCAATAAAGTATGGATCAAAACCACTTTGGCCCACTTTCCAGATACAGTCTTTTGGATCCGAATGAAGAACGATATAATAGAGCGGGGCCCCTATGGGTTTTCTCCTTTCATGGACCTTATGTTTGATTATGTAAGGAAGTACATGTAAAATATTTAGTATTAATATGAACCTGTTCAATTAAGATAGTGTAGTAAAGGCTGTTTTGATGTAAATATCAAGCCATTTTGTTGTAAATATGACTGTTTGCAATAATATATATATATATATATGTTCTTATTGTTTGTTAGTGTATAAGTTTTAAGGAATATATGTATATGTCCAACATGATATTGATGTTGTGATTCCTTTTTAATAGTGAAAAGGAACAATGATGCAACTTAGACCAAGGAGCATACTACCAAATGTGGAACTTGAGGACAACGCGAGACCCGACCCTATGCAACAAATTCTTGGTATGCTGACCACACAATAAGCTATAATTCAAGATTTAGGAGTGGAACTCTGGGAAGGAAGGAAAAGCAAAATGAGGACAGGGTACTACCTAAAACCATCGAGGTGAGTCAAGAAGCAGAACAACCTCAGTCTGATGAGCAATCACAGCAGTCCGAACCAAATCAATAGCCTTCTAATGTTGTGGTGGTCGTGAAAGAGAAAATCTTTAGTACTGGATGTCCAAATTCTGTAAATACCAACCTTCGCATTCAGAGGAAGATTTGATCCACAAGCTGCTGAGGACTAGTTGGTCCGATTAGAGAAAATTTTTAAAGTATTAGAGTATCTTACGGAAATGATGGCCTGAATGGCCATATACAAATTGGACTGATCACTGGTAGAGGAATACATCAATTGTTCTAAGGGGCTGATATATTCCACTAACCTGGCAGTTGTTTCAAGAGAAGTTTAATGAGAAATATTTCTTGAGGTTCGTGAGGGTTGAGAAGAAAAAAGAATTTATAGCCATACAGTAGGGTGGTGATAAAACCTTTGATGAATACTTATTTCAATTCATCCGCTTGTCTCGTTACTCCTCCTATCTAAAGTTTAAGGATGATAAGGAATGGAGCTTTGATATGTTAGTTCAAGGACTGAATCCTGAGATGGAAGAGAAGTTGATATCCAGACAGTTCACGGAATTTAACAAGATAGTAGAAATTTGTTGGCTGACAGAAAGTAATATGTTAAGGATGCGTGCACGTAAGAATGCTAACAACCGAGGTAGATCTGGTCAGGGGGATACCTCTAAAAAACGTAAGGGACAAGCATTCTCACCGAAGGTAGATAATAAGAAACCCTACCGACTTGAGAATCATGGCAACTAGAAACCATTAACACCTCCACCATGCCCTCAGTGTGGTAAGTCACATCTTGGCTAACCATGTCATGTGACCAACAACCAAATAACCTGCTATGCTTATAAAAGCCAAGCCACATGGCTGTAAATTGTCCCCAACAAGTAGCCAAGGATAGACCTAGGAATTAGGGCAGAGTGTTTACCTTGACACATGATGATATTGGATAGGACACACGATTATGTATTTATTGTTAGATGATGATTCATGATGATATTGGATAGGTTTGATAGTTAAAATGTCATTTTGGTTGATTGTTGTTAAGGCTATATTGGTAGGAAGGGAAGGAGTTTGATTTTGGTGTTTTTTAGGCTTCTATTGTGTTCTACATGAAAAACTGTGTGGGAATAGCCTTGGTTATAAATTCTGGATGATTGGAACATAATTTGTAACATTGCAAATTTTTGTTAGTGAGATTTTCCTGTGTGGTAGTCTGGTTGTGTGATGTTTTTAAATAGGCAAATGATGTCTAATGCCTGTGATATTTTGTAAAATAAAAGTAGACATGTTAGGATTTAGTTTGATATATGATTTGTATCATTTGGAGTTGTACGTTAGAAGTTATGATTTTTGGAAGTTCAGCTAAGAAACAGGGGAAATCGGGAAGTCTAGATTCTTTGGTGCGACCAAAGCACCTAAACTGTTTCTTGGCTATGGCTAGAAGATTTCTTGGTCGTGATCTAAAGGTTTCTAACCTCTCTTGGCCATGGCCAATGTAACCCCCTGACTTTAAACACGTAATTATAATTCGACAACACATATTTAAATTGGTTTAGAGACCATTGGATGCTTTAACCTCGTTTTAAACTTTCTGTCTCACAGTAAAATTTTTACAAAACTTTCAAAACTCTTTTTCCCATCCTGGTCTCAATTTCAATATTCGAATTTAATTACCTGTGCAGTTAATATACATTCAATCATATCAGAGTGTATAACCGCATCCCCGGCAACTCCTGGGTTCTATACATAAAAACCTGAAGGTTTATAAGTATACACTAGGGGATTACACAACCAAAATCGAATGTAGTGTTCCTGATTCAAAATATACAGTAATCCTGAGTTCAAAATACATAACCAACGTTTCCAATTCAACTATATACCCCCAAGGATCCTAATTGCTCCGGGTTGACTGCTTCTCCTTTGAGCCACACGCCCTGTCTGAAATGTTAGTCATAGGAAAGAATGAGATTCAAGAGAATCTCAGTAGTAACAAACCACTCACACAATGCATAAACACAAAGCATGTACATAAATCACAAACAGCAACAGCAGCAACAATATCAAAGATACATGGTTTTCACCACAAACGACAGCACTCACGACTGTATACACAATACGACAGCTCTTGTTGTAATCAACATCACGACAGCTTACGCTGTAATCACAATAACGACATCTTACGCTGTAAACGATAGCTTGCGTTGTAACCGACAGCTTGCGCTGTAAACGACAGCTATCACCAGCTGTAACTGCAGCAGCATCAAAGATTCATCACAGAACAATGATAAAACACACATACAGAGCATTACACATAGTATAAGAGAGAGAGTCACTACCTTGTCCTTCGGCGCAATTGGCTCACGAGGGCGGCAAATATCAAAGCCTATAAACCAAAATTAAGGATGACGAATTATTACCTATTCCAATGCTTTAATAACTCATAATACTTAAGTTGATTATTACTATGGTCATTTAATCAAGTCAACTAAGGAGCTAAAGTGGTCAATTAACCTAAAAGGCTAATTTCTAACCTCAAAGTTCCACAATATTACATTATGCCATAAAATCTTCAATTTTCGCATAGGTGACCAATCTGCCAGAATTTTCCAACATCTTTGAAAAATCATAACTAATTCTAGAAAACTCAAAATGAGGTGATCCCAAAGCCTATTGAAAGCTCTTGAAGTCCTCTTCATAAGAAAAATATGAATCATTACCAGAAATCACCACACAATTCCAGAATTACACAACATTCCACACTGCTCCAGAATTAGGTCCAGTTTTGACATCAAACTTTGGGCAACTAGAACTCCCAGCTCAAAAACCGAAATGACACAAATCATATATCCATTTTGAAGCTTGGAATGTTAAATTTAAGACTGGAAAGTTTCAGAATTTTTAGACACCAATTGCCCATTCAAAATGTCCCTACAAACTGACTGCCCTGCACAAAGTTACACTTGACAGTTTTTCCAATTTTCAACCAATGTGTCCAATGGCTTCAAAATCAACAACCAAACCAATTCCCACATAATTTTTCGTGTAGAACACAATGGTAACATCAAAATGAAAAAATTCCCACTCATTCCCCATGTCCTGTTTTGGCAGAATTTTAGGGTATTGCACAACAAACAACCATTTCACTATCTAATCACTAAGCTTAGCTCATTTGCCTCCAAACCAACATATAAGCACATATATAGGATGAAAGCTTCATGATCCCTAATATACCCTAAAAAAAAAAATTAGGGCTGTCACAATAGCCCACCACAACCCAGCCAATTAAAGCATCATATACATCAACATAATGCTCTTACTCACCTCTTGCTTCTTCTTGTGTTCTTTTCTTGATTCCTCAACTTTTGTTCTTGCAAGGTGGCTAAAAACTCCTCTTCTTCAAAAAAAAAAACCATATAAATGAAGCTAAGGAAGAGAGGAACAAGTTTCATGAAGGTCACTTGAGCCATAGATGAGGTTAAGGAGGTGAAAATCCATGTAGAAAATATTACCTCAACTTTGCTCTTCACTTTCTCTTAGCTTGCTGAACTTGGCCGACCTTGAGAAGAGGTGAGAGAGTGATTTATGATAAGTTTTTCTCTTCCTTTATCCTCTTAATATCTGACTGAAAATGTGGCCCAAAGAGAAAGAAAAGTTGTGGTGGAAAATAATTCTTTTTACACAAGCTTATGTCATGTTGACTTTGGTCATTTGATTAAGGTTTCTCTTGCCTCTTCTCTTCTTGCTTTTGGACGTGATATGGGCTGCACAAATGGAGAATTTTTATTGACCAACATGTTCTTCAAAAGGAAGAAGAAAGATTGACCAATTGCATGAACTTGCATAGCCATTGGTTACACAAATTTTCTAGTTGCAATTTTTGACTTTTCTTCTTTTTTTTTTCTTTGCTTTTCATCTTGGTCAATGTCTCAACTTGTTTTAATTTAATTCCTCTTCCCTTTCCTTTGTCTCCACCGAAATGTTGCACTTTGAAACACAAAAAGAATGTTGACCACTTGCTTTAAGGCATATGTGACCCATATGACCAAAGTTCCCTTGTAAAAGAGTTGAAATTTTGACCAAATTCCTCCTTCCTTCTCCTTTACCCTTTTTGGACGTTTTTAACAATATGAGGAAGGGTATTAATTTGTTTTCCCATTGGTCAATCTTGATCCTTCATTTTAAGCTTTATCCCACAATTAAGCTTAACTATAGGGTTTAGGCACTGATTACAACACATTCGGATCAAAATCCACATCATATACTTCAAACGTGTTCATTTACAATAATTACATCACTTTTGGAGTCATTAGCCCTTAATCCCATTTTTGGGTTATTACAGCCAAGGCCATGGTCAAGGAATCCCTTGGCTATAACCAAGACACCCTATTTCAACACTCTATATTTTTTGAGTGAATTTGATCTGCCTAGCCTTTTCCAACCCCATAAGCATTTGTTTGGGCTTCCAATAGCTACCCAAGTGACTCAAATTATAACCAAAAAGGTCAAAAAAAGGATAAACATGGGGATAGATCAAGAATAACTTAGTTTATATTATGCCAAAAGTATTGGACTAAATAATGACACACCAATCATAAATTATGATTATAGGACCTGTTAGCTTTCTAGGATCTATGTTTGAGCTTGGAGAAATAGTTGGACACCCTTTAAGGAAAGCAACCGATAGTAACCCTTTCTTTCATATGTTATGAGATACATTGCATGTTTATGGTATCTTATGAGTTTTGGAAGCATTCATAGTTTGTGAGGTGGTCGCCGGGGCCTGTTGCGTTGGTGGACGCCTGAGCCATGAAAATTATTGTTATGCATGAGTGGAATCCTGGGGCCTGTTACGCGGGTGAACACTCAAGGCCAAGTGATTTATATACCTAGTGCTATGTAATGTGATATGCTGCATGATGTGTTTTAAATGTTGATTGGTATTTCCGTGTTATATGATGACTGTATGGCATGCTCTGTGTGCTTTTATATATGTGATTGAATGCCTGTTAATACTGGGATTTTTTGGAATCTCACTCTTTTCCTATAACCAATCTACAGCATTGGTTAGTGGCTCAAAGTGTAAGAAAGTAAACCTAAACAACTAAAGGATGAAGCGGAGAGATTTTATTTCCTTTTGGTTTTTTATTTTGGTTATGTATATTAT
Organism: Inga leiocalycina; assembly: GCA_963242795.1. Taxonomy (NCBI): domain Eukaryota; kingdom Viridiplantae; phylum Streptophyta; class Magnoliopsida; order Fabales; family Fabaceae; genus Inga; species Inga leiocalycina. The sequence continues at coordinate 49,866,994 of OY725327.1, read as the reverse complement.
ACAATCTATTTTGGTATTGTAGATGATGTATATAACTTGCTAGACATAATGATAGTATAATGGTAGAACTAGTAGTAACTTAGTTAAGCAACACTTCTGAACAATAAAGGAACATTAAGCGAAATTTGGAGCATAACACTTGAGCAGAGAAACGCTCTCATACTCTGATAAAGGAAACTAAGAGCTAATAAGACTTAGCGAAGCAATGAACCTTTCTAAAAAACCCACGCAAACCCAGGTTCATGTCTGGTGTTTGAAGTTGGGTTTGTTAAACATTTTTGAAAGTTTGTCTAGTTCAGGACTAACTCCTGGTTTGATGATTCAATTAACTATGGTTTTGCACTCATCCGAGCTTATAAAGTATAAGGTATTAGTCACACTACTTCACAAGTTCTCACAATTCAAAAACAACAAAACTTTCCAGTTGGAAAAAAACTAAAAGAAATGGAAGAGCTAAAAGAAAGGAGAGAGATGCAGAAATAAGAAGGAAACAAGAAAATATTAGTTAGATTATCTACATTACAAGAGCTGATAAAGTCTACCATCCTTCAACATCTTTCATTTTTCATCTTAGTTGAATTACGGAACCCTTTAATGTCTTTGCTTTCCCATTTTAAAGTCAAATGTGAATTTCAGAACCCTTCAATATCGCATCCTCTGATCCTTCTGCCTCACGATTTCTAACTCAATTTGATTTCCACTCAAACATGTTTTCATCTCTCAGCTCTCAAACTATCAAACTACTCCCTCGGTACTAACTATAAGACAGAGTTGGTTTTTTTTGGAGATATTAAGAAAGCTAATTAAATTACTTTAAAATATTTATATTTATCATTTCTTTCTTCAAACTATTTTACCTTTCATATAAATTGATATATAATCTAATGATAGACAACATATGATATGATTAAGTAACTTATTTAGCTTCCTTAATTTCTTTAAAAAAGTCAATTCTATCTTATATTTAAGATCGAATAGAGTATTTTAACACTGTAAGCTAGTTAACATTATTATACTATTATGATAGGTGTCAAATAGATATCACTACCTATGCCTATCTATATTAGAGTTTGTTTATACTTAAAAGGATTAAATATTATTTTTTATAATTATATATGAATATTTCTATACATTTTAATTAAATTATATTATTTTAATTAATACCAATTTGACTCTGATTCAACCCTGGTTTGACCCACTAACCCTTAAACCATTGCCTCAACTAATTCATTGTCCGATCTGATTTTTAATACCTTGATTATTTCTAGAAGCCCAGATATTTAAGGGAGAATAAGATAAGAAGCACAATCCATTGATTTAATTATGTGTTGAAACATAAAAATATAGGCATTTAATAACAACAAAAAATTTGGCCCATGAAAAAAGTAACATGAAAGATAAAAAAATTAGCTTCTTCAAAATACAAGTCCCAAAAGTTCATATCTATTAAGTGAGTAGAGGAGGATATGGCATGGACCTTGGACCCAGGGCTCACATCTTTGATAAAGCTAGGAAATATGGAAGTCATAAAGCAAGTCATTAGATCAAGGGTAGGAATGGATAGGAGTTAAAAGCCTTGAAGAAGAGAAGTTGAAAATGGAGGCGCCGAATCATAACTAAAGAAGGAAGAAGGAGGAAGCGCCGAATCATGAATGGAAGAAGGAAGAAGGAAGAAGTAAGAAAGAAGAAGGAAGAGGCGCCATTTGTGATTGGAAGAAGGAAGAAGGTAGAGGTGACGTTTGTGACTGCCCACTAAAAGAAAGCTATGAAGGAAAAAGATGAATCAATCATATTAGGGTATGGGACTATAAGTAGTATTAAACGTCATTGTGCTTATTGGCTTTCTCCTGATAGCATTTATATGTTAGAAAAAAAGCTATATCATTGGGTAGGACTGGGGCTAGCAATCCAGAAGGCTTGCCAGAGACCCGATCCTACTTAGTAATTGGGCTAGACTTGGTCTTACCCGAATTTTCTCAAGTTTATTCTTACTATTTTTGGATTGGGCTGGGTAAAGTTGGGCCAGACTAGGTTTACCAAGTTTTCGTGTTCAATGTTTATCCAATCAAAATCTTTCATTCTTCATCTTAGTTGAATGTCAGAACCCTTTAATGTCTTTGTTTCCCCATTCTAAAGTCAGATGTGAAATAATAGAGGTAAGGTATTGCATAGAAAATGTTGCATAGAGAGATGTGAATGTAGAATCTTAACCATCCATTTGAAATGAGTGGTTGGGATTTCATTGTTTTTTTGGTAAAAGATGATCGCGCTGAAATTTTTCGCATCCTTTGATCCTTTTGTTTCATGCTTTGCAACTCAATTTAATTTCCACTCAAACATGTTTTCAACTGTAAGCTCTCAAACTATTAAACTACTCTCTCGGTACTAAATATAAGATAGAGTTGAATTTTTAGAGATATTAAGAAAGCTAATTAAATTACTTTAAAATATTTATATTTATCATTTTTCTCCAAACTATTTTTTCTAACATATAAACTGATATATAATCTAGTGATAGGCAACATATGATATGATTAAAGAACTTATTTTGCTTCTTTAATCTCTCCAAAAAAACAAAGTCAACTCTATTTTATATTTAAGATTGGAGGGAGTATTTTAAAAATGTAAGCTGGTTAACATTACTATACTATTATGATAGGCATCAAGTGGATATCACTACATATGGCTATCTATATGAGAGTTTGTTTATACTAAAAATGATTAAATATTATTTTTATAATTATATATGAATATTTCTATACATTTTAATTAAATTATATTATTTTAATTAATACTAGTTTGACTTTGAGTCAACCCTGGTCTGACCCACTGACCCTTAAATCACTGCCTTGACTGGTTCATTGTCCAGCCCAGTTTTTTAATACCTTGATTCTATCTAGAAGCTCAGATGTATAAGGGAGAATAGGATGAGAAACACAATCCATTGATTTTATTACATGTTGAAAAATAAAAATATGGGCATTCAATAACAACAAGAAATTTGGCCCATGAAAAAAAAGTAACAAGATAAAAAAAATTAACTTCTTCAAAATACTAGTCATGAAGTTTGTTTCTATTAAGTAAGGAGAGGAGGAGGAGGAGCAGACCTTAGACCCAAGGTTCGCATTTTTGATAATGCCAGGAAATATGGAAGTCTTGCAACAAATAATCAAATTGTAGGTAGGAATGGAGATGAGTTAAAAGCCTTGAAGAAGAAAGGTTGAAAATGGAGGTGCCAAATCATGACTAAAGAAGGAAGAAGGAGGAGGTGCCAAATTGTGAATGAAAGAAGGTGGATGCGCCGTTTGTGACCACCAACTAGAAGAAAGATTTGAGGGAAAAAGATGAATCAATAAATCATTTTAGGTATGGGACTATGTGTAATACCCCAAATTTTGAGATCTGAGGCTAGAGAATAAGCCTAAAATAAGTGGACTGCTAAGCCCGGTTGATCCCAAATGTTGATTAAGGGTTTAATGACTCCAAAAGTGGATGTGATTAGTGATAAATGGAACTTTTTGAAGATTATGATATGAACTGTGACTCGTATGCGTTGAGAGCAGTGCCGAAACCCTGTATTTAAGCTCAATTATAGATTAACATCTAAATTGACCTAAAATATAGGGAGGGTGCATATTATGGAAAAAATGGAACGATATGATATGTTTGGTGGTGATTCAGTGAGAATTATCATAATCAGGGGTAAAACGGTAAAGTTGCCAACCAATTGGTCAGTTGTTGAAGAGGAAACTCATTGGTCACTTCAAGATCATTGGTTGAGATTGATTTTTGAAGAGATCAAGGGGTAGAATCATATGTGTGTGTGCCTATATGGGCTTATGTGAGATAGCACAAGATCATGACACTTGGCATAATGTAGACCATTGGATCATGGTCAACTTTTGAAACTCTTCCCTCTTTCCTCTCTTCTCTTTTAGGTCAGTTTTTATGCCCAAAAATTTGCTTCTCCATCATCTTTTCTCTCTCTTCTTACCACCATGGAAGTTGAGCTTAAGGGAGGAAAGAGAAATGAAAAAGGTATGTTTTGTCTTGATAAATGATGTCCTTAGCTCAAATCATCTTCTATAAAGTTATTCATAGTGATGAGAGCTTCATTGCTATGGTTTTAGATTTGGGAAAGAATATGTTTTGAAGCTTGGAAGAAAATTGGAAAGATGAAGAATCAAGAAACTAGCTTGGGAAGGAGGAAGAGGTGAGTATTTATACCCTTTTGATCTAAGTTTTGTGATTTTTGGTTAAGTTATGTGGATTGTGGATTTTTCTGTGGTTTTGTGTGACATGTAATTGGGAGAAATGCATGTTGTTTTATGTTGAAAATGGTGGTTGAATGTGTAAAATGGTCATTGAGATTGATTTAGAACATTGGAAGCAAAGTTAGTAAAATTGGGTAAAGTGTGTAATAAGTGTAACCAAAGGGGAAAATTTTCATTATGATGTGATTTTGGTTGTTTTGATGTGTCTAATGGGTTCCTTGTGTGAAATTGTGTGGGAGTATCTTTGTGTTAGAGTTTTGGGACCATTAGAAACATAGGTTGGAAGTTAGAGAAAATTATTATATATGTTGTGTTCTGGCTTCTGATAGAGCCTAACTCGAGTGAACAGGGGTCTCACTTGAGTGCAACGTCATATTTTCCCTTTCTCCTTCGGTTTTGGTTGCACTTTAATATGGAAAAGCAAGAGTGCAGTTCCTTTCCTGCAGTGAAGTGGGTTATCACTTCTTGTGTCTCACTTGGTGGGACTCGGGTGAGCTTGGGGCTATCACTCGAGTGTTGAGGGCAATGTTCGAGTAGAATAAGCACTTTTGATTTCTGTCTGTGCTTTCGGGTCAGCACTCGCATGAGTGAGCCGTCCTTACTCGGGTACGAATCGTCCATCACTCGAGTGCTGAAGCCAAAAATGGGATTTTTAGGTTTCAAAAGATGGTCTTTGGTCAAGTTTCTCCCCACCCTTTAGGCATGTGTTTTGGCTTTGAGTAGCCACCTAAAGGTCGTAAATGATAACCAACTTAAGTGTTTGAAAGTTAAGGAATTGGAAAAGGGATTAACCCTATGTCCTTGCTTTGGTTATAGTGTTTAATGTTCACCCTGATCAGGAGTTGCTGGTGCTGGAGCATACGTGGAAGGACCAATGTAGGTAACTTACCTCTCCTGCATGTATTTGATATTTGTGTTGGTATTGATGCATGTTATTGCTTTGCTTCATTATGTGAAACATGTATGAATGATTTGAAGCTATGTTTCAATTTATACTATGGCCATATGTATGTTGTTCGAAGTATTGAGCTTCCGGATTTGTCATTGTGTGTGAGCATGAGTTATGCAAGCATGTCATGCATTAAACATTTATCATACATGTATATTGGTATTGTTTTCCTACTAAGATTCTCTTGAATCTCACCCTCCCCTACTAACCTTTCAGACAGGGTAGTAGATCGTGGATGGAGCTGGCACCTAGGGCGGCGAGGTCTTCTTCAGGATGAGATTTTGGTAGTTGGTTATCATAATTGGGATGTGTATATGTCGATGAAGATTTGATTATGTGTATCTGAAATATGTATTTGAGATGGTATTGTGTAATCCCTGATAAGGGAATTTGTATAGCCTTTTATAAAGGTATGAACACAGGATTGTCGGGGCTATTATGTTGTGCACTCTGATATTTATATAAATGTGATTTATCTTCGTGTGGTAATTGTATTCAAGATGTGAATGTGAGATCAGGGTAATTGTATTTCGAAATGTATATTGGTGAAAACCCCGTATGGTATATGGGTTTGAAATTAAGCTTTGATTATTATTAGTCTCTATTTACTTTAATCGCATATTTTGCATATAATTACGGCAGGGGTTTACACACTATAGATAGTTTTAAACGACATCATGCTTATTGTCTTTCTTCTGATAGCATTTATATATTAAAAAAAAAGGCTATATCACTAGGTAGGACAGGGCTTACCAGTCGAGAAGGCTTACCCGGGACTCGGTCCTACCCGGTGATTGGGCTAGACCTGGTCTTACCCAAATTTTATTAGGTTTATTTTTACTTTTTTTGGACTGGATTGGGTAGAGTCGCACTAGACTAGGTTTACTGGGCTTTTGAGTTCAATGTTCAGGCTTACATGGTGGAACTGGGCTCCTATCTTTGGTAATGTTTAGGACCACGTTTACTTGATAGAGTATATTTTAAAAATTGGGATTTGTGAGTCATGATGACAGTAGTCTTCATTATCTTCTCCCTATTTTTAAAATTATAATATTTTAAAGGTTTTGATTTAGTAATTAATAAAATAGTTTTTAAATTTTTATCTTTTCTATTATTTTAAAGCAATTCAAATCAAATTTTACTATTTTAAAGTTTAATTATTTAATATTTTGATAATAAAAGCTAGATCTTAGCCATTTAAATGTTTATTTAAAAGTGAGAATTTTGTTTTTGGACATATAAAGAACCTGGAAAATACTAAAATACAAAAAGGCGTACCCAATATTCATAATATCAAAGAAGTGTGAGGGCCTAATTTGTCCTTTTTAAAATCAAAAGCAAAAGATATAAATGGGCATTTGAAAAAAAGGGGAGGCCAGTTTCCACTATGTGGGTATGGGGAGGATCAGACGTATATAGTCTTACCTTTACAATCGGAGAGGCTATTCCAGGATTTGAACCCGTGACTTCTCAGTCACATAGCAGCAATCTTTACCGTTACTCTAAGGCTCAACCTCTTAGATTTAGAAATACCAAGTTTACATTTAAAATTTATTTCACTACTAAGCAGATAAATCCAACAACACATGACCTATGATCATGTCAAAAGACTACAAACATGGACAATAATACTAATTCTTTTGTTAAATACCAAATACAATTTTGTATTGAGTAGTTATTAGAGTGACAAACCTAACACCCAATTGTCAACTAGAACTTTGGATAAGAGCGGCGGGCTGACTATTTCAAAGCAATAATCAAATGACTTGTAGAGATCCTTATAAAGAAAGGAATAAGAGAGAGATCTTGAGATAACCAAATCACTTTATGCTTCTTATTAGTGGGATCAAATGAATTGATAATACCTCTCAAATACTTGCAATCAATTAACAAGAGAGAGTAAGCTGGTGTGAGGTAGGAAGTAATAGAGGAGTAAGCAGAAATGGGTGAAGTTGGGGACGTGGAAAAGAAGTGAGCGAAAAATAATTTTTCACACCACAGTCTTCTTCTCTTCATCCTACAATCCTAACAATGGTGTTCTTGTCCTTCATTTTGATAGGTGTTGCAACACCCCAAATTTTATTCACCAATATGCATTGTAATTATTTGAAATATTCAAAATAAAATGGTGAATATTCATGAACTTGGAATTGAAAAGTTATTAAATTTCCATTTTCATGAGAATTGGGCTAGAACAAGTTATTAAATTAATTCCTGGGTTTTCCAAAAAGCCCTATATTGAAGCCTAAAAATGGAGGAATAGTCAAGCATATTATTTGGCTCAATATTAAGGTTGATTTTGGCCAAATAAGCACCAATTAAATCCAAAAACGTAATAGCAAACTTGTAATTTTGCTAACAAAGCACAAGATTAATTATTTTCCAATTAATTGAAGTTAATCTCCATTGATTAAGGAAAATAAAAGGGGAAATATATATTTGGAATATTCTTGGTCAAATAAACCAAGATTTGAAAAGTCAAGGTGAATTTGTGCATAAATTAATTAAAGAGATTGTGGAAAATAGTGGAACAACTATTATTTCTCTTATTCTTTGTGAATTTCGCCCAAATAAAGAAAAATAGGAAGGGAAATAATTATTTGGATTATGGAAATACCAAGTGCCATTATTCTAAGGTAAGGGATTAAATTATACTTGTTAAAGTTGGAGTACATGCTTAATTAGATTAAACTACTATTATCTTGTACATGTAGTTGGCTTAATGTAATGAAGCATAATTGGGTCATAAAATGGGGACCCTTTGTAACCCCCATCGTCATCAAGGCCATAATTAGTGTTTAAATACGGTTTATAATTGAATAAGAGATCAAGGATAATTTAAAACTTTTTAAAAAAACATGTACTATGAGTTCTCCATTTATTTTTAAATAAAAACAATTGGCCTGTTCGGTTTGTCACATATACAATATCAGAGTGCTAGCAAAATTTCCGACGTTCACCTAAGATAATATCATTAATCTAAGAGTTTTACAGGGCATCATTGCCCATCTTAGTTTCCCATACCGGGGATTACACAATAACTACAAATCTATTGTCAACCCAATATATACAGTTGTCCAAAATGATAACCAAAACCAAAAGAACTAAAACTACCAACGGCAATTCTAGTCGCCCTTATTCACTTGCTTGCCTCTCGATCCACTTGCCCTGGCTAAAATTGTTAATTGGAAACAGTGAGATTCAAAAGAATCCCAATAGCAATAGTTTACGTATATGATACATAATTAAATAAAGCATGTAAACATATATCACAATGCAGCAATAACAATATTCAAGGCCGGGCTAACCGCCACATCCCCTTAATCACTCAAGGCTGGGCACATGCCACGTCCCCTAATCAAGGCTGGGCTTACCGCCACATTCCCTCATATATTCAATGATAAATACCAAATAAACAATGCATTACACATGATATAGGATAAAATGCCACTACCTTGGCCTTTTCGTTCTTGATCAGGCATAGGCCTTCAGCGCTCCAGGCAAATATTAAATCATAAATTCATAATTAAGGACGACAAGTTATCACTTATCCCAATACTCAAATGACTTCAAAACACTTATATTTGATTATCATTAAAACTCCTTAAGTGGCTACTAGAAGCCCAAACAACCGCCTAAAGGGTTGGGAAGTACTATCTCAAAGACTAACCTTTTTAGTATGCCTCATAAAATGTGCTGCTTCCGGCTTCCAACTCAATCCTAAAATATTAAATATACAAGAAATAAGTCATAACCTATCCAAATATCATTTTAGACTCTTCCATAGTGTTTCTTGTTGTTATATTAGTCTGTGGTGAAATGTACCAAAATGCCTTCGAGACCCCAGCTCGGCCTGATGGCACGTTTTTCCAAAATTTTGACTTGGACTTTCATGACATATTTTTGCCCAAGGAATCCATTTCCAGGCTCAAAATTACCAAATTCAATGTCAAATTACAAAATCGCCCTTGACAACCCCAGTTTAGGCCTTTTAGGGGAGTTTTGGTAATTATGCTTTTTCGGCCTTTTCCGAAAAAGTGACCAACTATAACCCCACCTATTTTTGCCCACTGAATCAAATGAAACCGTTTATTTTATGAAAATCCAGCTCTTACCCCTCAGAATAGTGCTGGCCGAAAGTTTAGGTGAAAATTGGAAAAATTAGACTTTTGTGTTTTAGCTTCCAAAAATCATAACTAATTCTAGAAAAATCAAAATGAGGTGATCCCCAGTCTTATTTAAATATTTTTAAGTCCTCTTTACATGAAAAATATGAATCATTGACTTCTATAACCACAAAAATTCAGAATTCCACAAATGTCCATACTGTTTCAGAATTAAGTCCAGTTTTGACACCAAACTTTGGAAATTCATATCTCCCAGCATACACATAGAAATTACCTCTATAATATATCAAATTAAAGCTTGGCATGTTTAATATCTTACTAAAAATTTTCAAAATTTTTAGCCACCATTTATCTAATCAAAATGTCCATGCAAAACAACTGCCAGCACAAGATTTTCACTAACCAATTCTTACAACTTTTAAACTTAAGTTTCCAATGGTCCAAAATTCACATCCACTACTACTTCCACACAATTTCTCACAAGAAAACCAATAGACACATCACAACAACCAAATTCCAACACCATCTATATGTTCTATTTTTGGCATATATTCAAAACAAAATCCAAAATTGCCAAACTTGACATTTAAGCTTCAATTCAATTCTATCTATCCAAAATACATCTCAAAGCATCATATCCATGACCACAACAACTCAAACACACCAAGACCCTAATTTTTGAAAATAGGGCAATATTCAAGAATTCTAAAAATTAACCAAATGGCCACAAAACCTATATAAAAAGGTTCAACTCACTCACCTCTTTAACTTTCTCAAAGGAGTTCCTTGCTTCCCCAAACTCTAGATTTCCTTGAGTGCTCAAAACACCTCCAATGGAAAATCTAAAACCATAAAAATGAAGCCCTCAACCCGAGGGACAAGATTGAAGAAGAGAGTTTTGGCATAAGAGGTCATCTTCAAGGTCAAAAACTCACCTTTTTCACATGCTTTTCTTCCTTTCTTTGGCTTCCATGGCTGCACGCACAAGAGAGAGAGAGAGAAGAGATAAAGAGTGATGGAGAAGGTGAAATCATCACACTCCCAATCCCATACTTGCTGCAGCCGAAAATGGGGGAGGGAAGAAAGAGGAAATTGCTTAAACAATGCCCATGTGATTTTTCTCCCAACTACTCTTACACTAGTATAGAAAAGGGATTTTAGACCAAAACATTTAGACCGGTTATATTGGATAAGGTTTTACAATATGATTGATTGCATTTTTGTAATAATGATCAAATTTTAAGACCGGTTTTTCTTATAACCGGTCTTAAAACTTTTAAATATATGTAATATATTTTTTAGACAAGTTTTAAATATAACCAGTCTAGAAAATATTATTTGAATTAAATAAAATTAAAAAAATAAAATGTTTATTAGTTTAAAGACCGGTTGTAAATAAAAACTGGTCTGAAATATTAAAAATTTAAGACTAATTATTAGTAATAACCGGTCTTAAAAAGTTTGTATTTTTAAGACCAATTATTTATTAATAACCGTTCTTAAATACTACTTTTAAGACTGGTTTTTAATTAAAACCGGTCTTAAAACTAAACTAAATTTCATAACGCGACTAATTTTAACTCTGAAATTTGATACTCAAGCACATCAGCAAAACCCCTCCGTCGGTTCGTGGCAGCTCCTCCTTTCCCCTTCTCTCCTCCGTCCTTAAATTTCACTGCCGTCAACACAGATCTACAGTTGAATACATTTCTGTAAGGCTATCGTCGTTTGTTCCCTCCGATTGGTTTCGTTCTCAACCTTATTTTTATTGTCAGGTTTGTGTTTCAATCGTTAGGTGTTCAATTAAATTAATGGTTTCATTTGTGGGTATTTCATTGAAATTGTGAGATGACTTTACCTTTATTTTCTTTGTTCGATTCTTGCAGCAAGTCGTCAACCCACTTTTCAGAAGCGTCCATTACCTCCTAAGAGAGACCTTACTTGATTCGTAAAGTGGCCAAAAACTGTTCAAATCCAGAAGAAGAAGAGGATCCTCAAGTAAAGGTTAAAGGTACTGTTAATTATTCTGAAGAGTTTTACTATATGCATGTGTCTGAGGTTAATGTCCTTATACTTATGTGGACCTGGGTTTATTTTGGTTGTGTATGAGACGGGTTCATTGTTGTAAGTTATAGTTCCTTGGACTTTGGTGTTACTTCTGAGTCTTCCTCTTAATGCATTTAGGACTGTCTACGTGTTCGTGGTGCTTCATACTATATAAATTCTTGCAGGAATATTTTAATGAATGAAAACTTGCTTGTGTTCATATTACCTAACTGGATGGCTTGGCTTCAATTCTAATTCTGTATTTTTGCATGTATGTTCAATATAGTAAAACTCTGGATTCATAGTGCTGATATTGCTTGATATTGGTTATCAACTTGTGCATTGTAATTAATTATTTGTTCATGTTTGCATAAATTGAGAATTACTTTTGAACGATGCCTTTGTAGATAGTGCCGTGTTATAGCAATAAGCACCGTGTAGCAAAATTTCCTTAAACCATCACTAGCTATCCCTAAATAGTGTCCTTAAAGTGAGGATAATGAGTCGTCCTAGTGAGGGTACTCCAGATCCAACTAATGTTAATCGAAGTGAGCCTAGCAATGCTCCAAGCCAGGAACACAGTGAGCCACGTAACCGGCCTAGATGAAGGGGTAGGAGAGCCATCCAATTGAGAGACATTCCTCTCAATCGGAATACCAGGGAAAATATTTTGATTGAGTTTGATAGATATTGAAAACCAATTAGGCTTAATTCCCAACAGTATAAGAGTTTTGTCGGCCTCATAGCAAGCAACAAGCGTAGCATCTTGATAGAGCAGTGGAGAAATGTGGATAAAAATGTGAAGCGACATATTTGGAAAACTATCCAGCTCACTTACAACATTCCTGAGAATGAAGCCCTGTATAACAAGACAATGATGTATTGTGATGAATGCTGGAGGAAGTTTAAGACAAGTCTAGCCAACAATTACATGCATATCGAGGTGGAAGAAGTTCAGCCTCATCCTAATCCGTGCGACCAGTATTCTTATATTGACGAACACACTTGGCAAAAATTTAGACGGCTTTGAACTACTCCAGAAGCATTGGTGAGTTGACTTATTTTGCATTTGATTTACTTATGAATTGTGAATTGTCTTTATTGATTGTACCTTAATTTTGATTTCTTATTTACAGGAAAAAAGGCAAAAGGCCTAAGAGAGTGGTAGAAACATACAATATCTCGTGGGGGTTATGCGAAGGGCCGAAAATTACTTGTTAGCAGCCAAACAAAAGAGATTGGAAGAAGCAGCTCAATCCAATCCTTCTGTTCTTCTTTCTCTACCATCTCCTATACGTTGCGAAGAGAAGTGGTTGTTCGCTCACCAAAAAAGGAGTGGGTCTTATACAAGTGAACAATCTAGTATAATTTGTGAGAAAATTTTAAGTATTGTTATCGACTTGTTGTTATTAAGTATTTAGTAAACAAATTTTATTACTAACATTTGTCATCTGTGTCATATAGGAAGAGCTTAAAAAAAACAAGCCGATGGATCGTTTAGGTCGGATGGGAGGAATGACATCCTGACCGTAGCTACAAGAAAATGTAAGCATCCCAGCCTTGTCAGGGGGGTTAGAGGAGGGGTAGGCATAAGGGATTACTTAAGAGCACCCCCACGCCATTCCTAGAGTAGTATGGTGACTAGGGAGGAGATGGAGCATATATTGGCCACTGTGAGGGTAGAAGCTAGGGCTGAGGCAGAAGCATCATTTGATACACGATTTGAAGAAAGGTTTAGCAAGATAAAGAAGGAATGGATGATTATGATGAGCACAAGACAAGCAGATACCAGTGCTCCCCAGGCTCATTCCCTAAACCCTAAACAGAGTACTAAAGGGAGTTGTATTGGTCAGTCATTAAAGGGTCCTGGAAAAGAAATTGGTGATCCTTGTGACTTGTTTATAGAGGAACCTCTGAGATGATTAGTTGTACGGGGAGTATGCACAACTTGAGATCAACTGTCCACTACCAAGAAATAAAGGATGATCAAGTCAGGGTGGTAGTTGAAGAGGTTATTGTTGTAGATGCACCTCTCCTTATCCTTGTTGATGACTTCAAGGTTGTGGGTGATGTCCTCAACTCTTTCATCTTGTAGCCAAAGAACCTTGTTTCTGATTGAGCTAAGGAATCCCCGCCACCTCCATCTCTACCTCCACCTCCATCTCCCTCCACTCAAGATGTTTCACGGCCTCCATTGAATGTCATGCAACAAGTGATTCTGATGGCATATGATACATCCTTTTGAATAAGAGATTGGCTTACTGAGTCAGCTGTTGGCAAGTCAGGGGCGCAATGCTATCTTAAGAGGGATGATTTAATGTCCCTGGTAACTCCTCTACAACAACTTACGATTTTGATTGTCCAACTCTTTTTAATGTAAGTATCTTCTCAAATTGGAAGTTAATATTTTATAAATTACGCTGTTAAACTTTGATTTGTGTGCTTGCATTATTGTAGGTATATGAATCATAGGTTGGTTGACTCTGGCAAAACCAATAAATTTGGACTCCTATGCCCATATCAACTCTACGACAAAGGGACCACTGCTGCTATCAGACACACATACTTATCGCATAGGCTTTATGAAACCCAAATTGAGTATTTCTTGGCTCCATATTTGTATGGGTAAGAAACAAATTTATATTTCATTATATACATAATATTTTATATTTGCTTAAAAGTCTTCCTTTTTTTTCAGTGATAATTGGCAATTGGCTATTTTGTGCAAGAAGAGTTATTATGTCATCCTCTTATGCTCCCTCCACCTCAACAAGCCAACTAGTGAATTGAAGAAGAGCTTGAACTCGTAAGTTTTCTTGCATTATTAATTACCTTTCATGTGCAAAATTTATGGAATTTGTGTAAAATAAGTAACATTTGTGATTTAGATGATATAGGGCTATACGGACAATCCAACACACTTCTTGTGGTAGGCCTATTCGTGAAATAAAAGAGCCTACATAGATCTTGCCAAAGGTTAGTTTCATATTGGTTTGTTTTAAGAATACATTCAATAATAAGCCATGCTTTAATTTTATACTTGTTTTAATGATATCATATTATTTTTCAGACCAGTAGGCAACCACCAGGGTCCAACTTGTGTGGGTTGTATATTCTGAGGCACATTTATAATATTATTACCCTAGGCACGATAGAATTTACTGAAGAGGTAAATGTATATATATTTCAAAATTTTTGGGTTACTTTTATTTTTTTATGTGAAGTTAATGTTTTGTCTGGCTTTGGTGTTTCAGATGTTTGAACTTGCTGACCCCTTTCAGGAAGAAGATATTGATCACATTCACAATTGTTGTGCTGAATTCATTTATGAACTTTTACAACAGTGAGTTCTTATAAAACTGAGGAATTTTTTGTATATATTGATGAATTGACATGCTGGTTGGTTGCAAATATTGTTGGTTGCATGATTTGACATGTTTGTTATTTTTTTTATTATGTGCGACCATGCATTTATACATGTGAATATGTTTGAGCCATGTCATTGGTCTCCATGTGTTTTAAACAATTATGCATATATATATATATGTGTGTGTGTGTATGTGTGTGTGAGTGTGTGTGATGGTTTTAAAAAGCACATTACAATTAATAACTTTATGGCACTTAATAAGTATGGCATTGGAAGTAGCTAGCAATTCTAGGATGTGTTCTAGTAACTAACCTAATCACACACAATTAAAAAAAATTAAAATAACTTTTAAGACCGTTTATAATTATAATCGGTGTTAAAAGTTATTTTAAGACCAGTTTCGAATATAACCGGTCTTGAAATTAAATTTTTAAGACCGGTTTTATGTACAACCGGTCTTAAAATTAAAATTTTTAAGACCGGTTATATATGAAACCGATCTTAAAAATGTTTTGTAATTGCCTTACAAAAGAGGTCTTTTAAGACCAGTTATCAATACAACTGGTCTTAAAAGTGAGACTTTTAAGACCGGTTACCAAACCATTCTTAAAAGTGACATACTTTGAAGATCGGCTGTATTAAGACCGGATCCAAAACCAGTCTAAAAATTCAATTTTAACCGGTCTAAAAAGCCATTTTTCCACTAGTGTTATCCTCTTAGCTTGCCACTTGTCCCATTTCCATTGGCTCTCATAAAGTAAGTAACTAATTAGTTACTATAACTACTCCATTAAGCATTTAATCATACATCTTATTTCTTCTTAGTTAGTAATTAATTTCTTCATTAATCACTGACTAATTAATCAAAAATTTTCATTCTTTCCAATTCTTCCCACCGATTTTGGCACATTAACTTAAATTGCCACAAAACACCAATTTTAATTTCTTTCTGCTCCACCATGCGCCCTTCCCTCTAATTTTAGCCCTTAAATTACTTTGTCACATAATTATGCTAAAATACATGGCTTTGGGCATTTCCAATAACTAATTTATGTCTCAGATTATCTTTAATTCACAAATCATTCTCAATAATTATCATTAGCACTTAATCAAAATTTGGGGTGTTACACCCTTAGGCGTCTTTTGGGCCAACTAAAGGAGGAGGAAGTTGGTTTGATTACAATGGGAGGTTATGACACTAATTACAAGAGGATAAGTTGAAAGTACATGTAGTGTCATAAATTCCAATTTTGTGATAATATTAATTATGGAAAAATATGAAGATATTTTAAAAGCCATGCTTCATCTTTCTTAACCCATTTTCACGCCAAGCAAGAGAAAGATAGATAGAGAGAGAGAGAGAGAGAGAGCTTAAGAACTAGAGAGAAGAGGAGAGCTCAAGAGGAAGAATCTAAAGGTAAGTCTTGTAGTTCTTGTGATTAAGCTTCCTTTCTTGTAAAATAGCTCCTCTAATCTCCTAACCTTCATGGAAATCTGATGTAGCAAGAAAATTCTCAAGGAAGAGAGAGAGAGAGAGAGAAGGTGGTCAGCCTAGACAAAGAAACACCAAGAATCAAGAGATGACTTCAAAAATTTCAAATCCTTGGGGTATTGATGTTGTTGTTGTGATTCTTGGTTTGATTTGTCGATTGTTTGGTTGATTTTATAAATTTGGAAAATGAAAACCCTAAGGTGTTATGCTACCTAATTTTCTTAAATATTGTTTAGTATATGTTTAAATGGTTTATCAAGGAGTTAGGAGTAAAAAGAAGTAAGCTTTGGGTGTTGAAACACAAAGTTACATTTTTCCTTTTTCCCTTTTATGTTTTGGCCAAAGTGTTTAGAGGGGTAGGAGCTAGAATTTCATTAATATGATGATTCCATGGTATTCAAGAGGGAAAATTGTGCAGGGTTGATGTTGATCACTTTGTGAGAAAAGCCCTAAAAAGTGAAATTATGAAAATACCCCTGAAACCCTAAATAGGGGCTGTCAAGGGCAAAACTGTCATTTGGTAGTGATTTTATGAAAGCCGAAGTCAAAGATGGATTCTACATGAAAAATTACATAGGAATAGCTTGGGTCAAAATTTCTAGAAAAGTACGGTCGACAGGGTACAAAAGGGCTGAGACCGGGTCCCTGGGGACATTTTACAGAATTGGACTAATATAACCAACAAAAATACTTTAGAACAATCTAAAGTGGTAAATGAATGGGTATTAACCTAATTCTTATACATTTGGAATTTTAGGAACGGATTGATAGCCTGAGCTATTGACACGAAATTCAAGGAACTGTTTTCTATTACAAAAAGGGATATAAAGTAGTAACTTTATCCTTCATACACTATTCCAATGTTTATATGATTATGTATGCCATCTTTTATGATTTAATTAATAAACATATTTTTTGCCGTGGAGGGCAATTTGTTCATGGAGGCACACTTACTTGGTTATAAACAAGAATCCAACTAAGGTTTACAGAGAGTGGGGGATTGAGCCCCTAACTCATGTATACATGCGGTGAGTGATATTGTTATTAATTGTTGCATAACATGGAGCATGACATTTACCTTTCGCATTTTATATGAACGACTGTATGTTACTGTTGAGATTCTTTGAATCTCACCCTTTTTCAAATAAATAAATATTCTAATAGAGGCTAGTGGCTCCAAAGGCAAAGTAGCGAATATGGGCAGTTAAGGTGTGTAGATCCTAAGATAGGACCTGTTTGGTTATATCAGTTTAATTTTATTAGTTTGGACAATTTGTATATATTATATCAAACCCTGCAGGGAGACTTTTATATGTAAACAAGTAGTTTTTATTAGTGTAATGACCATACCCTCACCCTACTTAAGAGGTCCTTTTGGGCTGCCCTCACCCTACTTAAGAGGTCTATTGGACTCGATAGCTAGCCTACCATCACCCTACTCAAGGTTTATTGGCATAGGCAAAATATCCTCGCTCCCCAAGCGAGTTTCTTTCGCCTCCATACGATTCGAAGACCCTAACTGGGGGTAAGTAGAAGCCTTATGTGAAACCTGCTACCATTAACCTACTACTTACCCCCAGGTAGGGTCTTTGAATCCTGCGGAGGTGAAAGAAACTTGCTTAGGGAGTGAGGATATTATGCTTACGCAAATAGACCTTGAGTGGGTTGAGGGTGGGCCGGCCATTGAGTTCAACAAACCTCTTAAGTGGGTTGAGGATTTGGGAGAAATGATATGCGCTTTAGTGGGCAACATAGGAATAGCATAAATATACCGATAATATGAGCATGATTACAAAAATTCCCCATAAGGGTTCATACATTATAATTACAAACCTTGTAGCCACACAGGGCTCTAGGGTATCTAAACTCATCCCAGTGAAACAGAGACGCCTTCCCATCTTCATTCCACCACTGTATTCCCCTTATACGGTTCTCTACTTTGTTCTCAACATAGCTTCTATCTTCACCTGTCTAAATTATTAGTAGGGGAGGGTGAGATTCAGGAGAATCTCAGTAGAAAACAAATACCATAATGCATGCATGATAGATGCTATGTGTATGACATGTTAGCTTTAACTAGATGCATACCCCATAATGACATTTCTACATGCCCAATGTTTCATGCAACATAACTATGGCCATAGTACAAACAGAAGCATAGCCTTATTATTCAAATATGCTTGACACAATCAAGTAAAGCAATCACATACATTACTACACAAACAGAGATATTAAATACATGCAAATAAGGTAAGTTCCCTACCTTTAGTCTTTGAGTCCTTCTCCTGTACCTTTCTATCAGTTCAATATTCTATGTTTGGCTCGGCTATTGTAAGATCCTAAAATCTAGAATTTACAGTAAATGAGTTACTACTCATTTATGTACTATTTTATACTTATTGCATTGGTTCTATTTTGGGCTATTTAGACGGCCATTGGAAGCTCAAACAAGTGCCCATGGGATAGGAGAAGGTAAACCAATAAAAAGGGTGAAAATACTGAAACAGGGATCTTGGCCCCGGGCAAGACTCTTTTGGTCATGGCCAAGATAGGTTAGAAAGTTTTGAGCTGCGGCCAAGAAACTTTTCTAGCCGCGGCCAAGAAATCTTATTTTCTTGGCTCAAATTCCAAAAATCATAACTTATTCTACAAAAATCAAAATAGAGTGTTCCAAAATTCTATGGAAAGCTATTTAAGTGCAAATTCATGAAAAAATATGAAACACCACCATCTACAACCACAAAATTCCAGAATTTCATAAATTCTCATGCTGCTTTAGAATTAAGTTCAGAAACAGGGCACCACTTTGAAAATTCATAACTTTCAATCCACAAGTTCAAATTGCTTATAATACCGAGCAAATTAAAGCCCAGGATATCTAATTTAATCTTGGAAATTTTCATGATATTTGAACTTGGTTTGGCTAACAAAATGTATGGCACAGTAACACTGCCTCACAGGAAATAACCAAACAACATGCATTTGCACTTCAATAATTTCCATATTCGTGTACAAATTTCCAAAAATCATGAACACCTATATTCCCACACAATTTTCCCTTCTAAATCCAATGGAACCATCATAATTTCTAAATTCCAACTCTATCTTGAGTGAACAGTAGCAGAATGAAATTAGGGTTTAGAAGAGAAAAATGTGTTTCCTTCATTTCTCTTGTTTAATCACTTCCTTTCCACTTCTAATGACATGATTAGCTATTTAAACACTAAATCAACATAATTTGTAGAAATTTGAGCAACTTAAGATTTCTAGAGTTCATCATCCCAAAATCTCAAAACAAGCCAAATCAAACCAAACTTAACAACAACAATCACTCTTGCTTTCACTCTCTAGAAGCTACTATTCACTCTCTCTTCAACCTTGAATATTTGCTTACTACACATGATTTTCATGGAGAATGAGGGGTTAGAGAAGAGATTACACAAGTTGGAAGGAAAAATCACTTGCACACACAAGTTCTCACTTTAGTTTTTACTTCCTTAAGCTCTCCTTCTCAAAGTCTCCAAAGCTCTTCTCTCTCTCTCTCTCTCTCTCTCTCTCTCTCTCTCGTATGTGTTCTTAGGCGTGAAATGGGATGAGAAAGATGAAGCAAAAGAATTTTACAATATCTCTCTCATTTCCTTAATTAAATTTATTAAAAAAATAGGCTTTATGACATAATACTTGTACTTGAGTTTATCTTCATCAAATGGTGTCATAAGCTTTCCATTCAAATTAAACTTATTACTCTCCTTTTAGTTGGCCCAAAAAACGTCCTAAGGTCCCCTTTAAACATCAAATTGGGCTTCACCCATTTTGTCTAACCACATATAGCCATATATATTATTTTATGCTTAATTGAACATATGCTCAACTTAATAAATTCTTATTTAAATCCCTTGGCTTTAGATGATGCCACTTGGCATGATTAATACCCAAGAAAATATCCACCATTATAGGGAAAATATGGGCTTTTACTTTATTCCATAATTTACCCAATTGCCATTACATTTTGCTCCCAATTCGCAATAATTGCCCTTCTTGGCAGATTTTTTGCCCTAACTTTGAAAAATCATAACTAAATTTGTAGACATTGTATCGGAGCAACTTCAAAGGTTATAACACCCTTATTAAGTCTAGTTTCAAGAAAAAATATAAACTTTTGAAAATTGGAAGCATATTATTCCCAGATTTTTATTCTTTGGAAGCTGTTCCAGAAACTTTATAGTTTTTCTGGGCTAAATTCAAAAATCCATATCTTTTTGTATATAGGTTCCAATGATTCATAGAACCTATTAAATTAAAGCTTAGTCTGTCTACTTTCACTTTGCAAAATTTCATAATTTTTGCTCATCATTTATTCTTCCAAAACCTCATGACAAGCTCACTACCTCGCAGGAAATTTAACTGGAAGCATAATCACTTTCTTCAAAATTCACCATTTTATTTTCTTTAATACCCCAAAGATATAATAAATGTTAGGGAATAGATTTAGGACACCTACTAAATCAGGGCTTAGCAATCCACTTAATTCATGCTTATTCCCAAGCCTCCAATCCCAAAATTTGGGATATTTCAATCAATATATTTGTACTATTTCTGTATGCCTGTGGAACTGTACCTTTAACACTGCGCATATCAAAATGTTAAGGAGTTTAATAGGTGTCATTTCTAGGCAGCTAGGTTTTTAGCTTGGAGAAAGGTGACATTGATGGGTGAAGGTGGTAGGAGATTGAAGTTTGAATGTTGATTGTGAAATATGATTTTAGCTTGAAGGGAGTTGAAGGTTGTGAGCTCAAGCTGTAACCTTTATCCATACAGGTATATTGTTGTGCATTTGGTAAAGTGATCGAAATTGGGGACTAGCCAATAGTTGCTAGGAAATTCGAAGAAGGCATTCAGTGATTATGTGATTGTGAAGTATGAGGTTGTACAACACTATCTTAATGCCCACTTTCATTGGATATCATAATACCATTGTACTATGATTGCCTCATTGGTTTTTTAGTAATGCCTAAGTTAAAATTTTTATTTGCTTTTAAACAGCTGTTAATCGTTACATGTTCAGGTTGATTTAACTTTGTAATTTCATATCCCATATTGGTGAATTGGATCAGAAAAGTGGTAATAGAATATGAAGTGTTTAGGAATTAATCATCTTTAGAAAGCATGCCTTTTCCTCATTTTCACTAAATGTTTAATGTGAAATGGTTATCTGTGAATTTCAAACTCAAACTTGGTCAACTCAAATAAGAAGTGGGCAACAACTTATAGGGTTTAGGCAAATAACACTTGTGGGAGTTGTGAATTTCATATTCAAACTTTGGTAAAACCAAATCTGAAATTGCTAATCTCATATCAACTCTATGAATTAATCCATGCCTTTTATCTCATTTTCACAAGTGTTCAATATTAAATGGAAAGTTATGAATTTCATATTTGACTTTTGGTAAAATCAAATTTGAAGTTGGTAATCTCATATCAAGTCTAGAAATTAATCTATACCTATTTTTTTTAGTTTCATAAGTGTTCAATTTTAAACGAAACTTGGAAACTCATGCTTCACCATCTCCTTTAGTTGAACCTCATAGCCACGCATAGCAGTAAGAACAACACCATAAAATGTAAAATCTTTGACCATATATAGTTGCTGGAGATAGAAGAAAATAAAGGGAAATATAGGTAGAATGGAAGAAATGAAGGTTGGGAGTGAAGTGGATGAAGATGGAGAGGCTAGAAATGAAATAAAGTAAAGGAAGATATTCAAAATGAGGGTTCTAGCAGAAACTTAACTAGAAAGTTGGCTCAAGTGAGAAAACTTAGTTAGGATTTAGATTGGTTGCCAAAAAGCACACTTTCATGAAGTACAGATTTCAAGTGTTTGCCATGGGTTCGCCAATCCTTGATTTTGGCATACTCTCTATCTACATTCGTTGTGGCTTTGTTGGGGTGAATGCACAATGAATTCTGGGTAGAACTTTATCTTCTTGTTTCTTTTGCTCCTTTTTCAAGCCCTTGTTATACATATTCTCTTAATTCAAGTTCCTACAATACAAAAATAATGATGATGATGATGATGATGCATGTAATATTTGGATGCTTATATAATATAATGATGATGCATGTGTAACACTTATTAAATGAAGAATGGATTTACAAAAGTTATGGGCTCAAAGGGGTTAGAAAATGATATGTTAGGAAGGTTTGTGATAAACACCGAACAGTAATTTCAAATTGCAGTGAAGAAAATATAATGAAATAACTATATAATAGAGGGATAGCAAGTATCTCACTAATCTCTCTAGAATAGCCCAGGAGAATCTCCAAACTTAAGTAACTTTTTGAAAAATATTAGATGCCTTATTGAGTGGCAAAAGCCAAATTTATAGAAGTACAAAGAGATAAAAAGTCTAATTCAAAATTCAAACTAGGAAATCCAAATAATATCTAAAATACTAAAATAATATCTAAATTCTTACTTGTGGATATTCCACTTATTTAAAATAATATTGCTGAAATCTGAAAAAATAATAAATATTACTAATTAATTCCTAATTAGTCCTGAGACGCTTATTCTTTCTGGAATAAATCAGCCTATAGTGATTTGGGTCGCTATCATTTCTCCCCCTTTGGAAAGCCGACTTGTCCTCAAGTCGAAAGTGAGGGAACTGTTATGCGACCAGATCGTACTCTTCCCAAGTAGCTTCTTCTAATGGGCGATTCTCCCAAGCAATTAAGATGTCCAGTCGTTGATCAGGAGTCCAACAGTGTTGCAAAACCTTGGAAGGGGTGAGTAGAAGTTCCATATCAGCGGAGAGCGGAAGAGGAGGGGAAGGGGTAGTGGCGTGCTGACCATATGCAGGGCGGAGTAAGGAGACATGAAAAACCTGGTGGATTTTTGCAGTTGAAGGGAGGTTTAACTCATATGCTACCTTACCAATGCGCCGGGTCACCTTGAAGGGTCCGAAGAAATGAGGGGAAAGTTTCTCAAACCTAGATTTAGCTAACGATCTTTGGCGATAAGGTTGGATCTTTAACTAGACAGCGTCACCGAGTGCAAATTGAAGGTCCCGACGATGTTGATCAGCGTGTATCTTCATACGGTGTTGAGCTCGAAGGAGGTTCCCTTTCAAAACCCGTAACATGGCATCACGTGTTTCAAGTTTTTCTTCCAATTCAGCGACACGCGTCTCACCTTTCGCATAGGGAATGAGAGGCGGTGGATCGCGACCATAAACCAATTTAAAAGGAGTAGTATTAGCGGCAACATGGTATCCTGTGTTGATGGAGAATTCCGGCCAGTAAAGGAACTTACTCCATTGTTTAGGTTGGTTATGTGCGAAACATCGTAAGTAAGCCTCAAGGCACCTATTGACTACCTCTGTTTGCCCGTCATAGTGGGGGTGGTAGGCCGTGCTCATGTTTAAGCGATTTTGGCTTAGACGAAACAACTCTTGCCAAAATTGACTGAGAAAAAGAGGGTCCCGATCAGACACCAAGGATCTTTGCATGCCGTGCAAGCGAACTATTTCTTGACAAAATATGGTTGCGACAATTTTAGCAAAATATGGGTGTGCAAGAGTGATGAAATGGCTATACTTACTGAGATGATCTACCACCACTAGAATCACATCAAATCCCCGAGATTTAGGGAGTCCAGTGATGAAATCAAAGGAAATATCCTCCTAAATACGTTCTAGAATAGGAAGCAGTTGCAAGAGTCCTGCAGATGCTAACGTCTGATATTTATTCTGTTGACAAGTGATGCAGCGTTGGATATAGTGCTTGACATCAGTTTTCATCCCTCTCCAAAATACTTGGTCTCTTAACCTGAGTAAAGTCTTGAGGTAACCACCATGTCCCCCAGTCGGTGTTGCGTGCGCTTCAGCCAGTAATTTCTCTCGGAGGTGAGCTTGATTAGGTATGACCAATCGTGTTTTGTAGAACAAGCGATCATTTACGAAGTGGAAATGAGAGTGATGATCCGAATGTGTTTGCAGTTCTACTATCTTTGCTCGTGTCTCAGGGTCCTCTAACAAGGCTCGAGGGAGTTGATCTAACTCATAGGCCATGGGAATCACCATTTGAAAAAAAAAATCCACCTACTAGGGCTGTCGAGAAAGTGAGTCAGCTACTACATTTTCTCTCCCTGGTTTGTAGCGAATGGTAAAGTCAAAGGGGAGTAGCTTGACCATAAGACGTTGGGAAGTAGTGACAACCTTTTAATCCAATAAGTGTTTCAAGCTGTGATGGTTGGTTTGGACATAAAAATGGTGTCCCAATAAGTAGTGATGCCATTTTTGTAAAGATAGTACTAATACAAGGAGCTCATGATCATATGCTGACTTATATCGATTAGAAAATTAGAACCCCTTACTAAAGTAAGCTATCAGATGGCTATTTTGCATGAGTACCGCTCCAATACCATCCCCAGATACATCGCATTCTATTGTAAAAGGTTGGTGAAAGTCTGGTAATTGGAGGACAGAGTGGTGGTGAGAGCTATTTTGAGTTCTTCAAAAGCAGATTGAGCCGGTACTGACCATTGAAAAGCATCCTTCTTTGTCAAGTCAGTCAAGGCTCGAGCAATGATGCCGTAATTTTTTACAAAATGTCGATAATACCCAGTGAGCCTTAGGAAACCGCGCAAGTCTTTCACAAACTGAGGTGTAGGCCAATGAGCGACGACCTTAATCTTTTCAGGAACGACCTCGACTCCATCGTGAGTAACAATGTGTCCCAAGTAGTCAATCCTAGTCTACCCCAGAAAGCATTTTTTGCATTGGCAAAAAAAGATTGTTGTTGCAGGATTTGAAAGATGATTCTGATATGCTTGAAATGATCCTGTGCAGAAGTATTGTAAATTAGAATATCATCAAAAAAGACGAGCACAAATTTCCTCAGGTATGGGCGGAAAAGGTTATTCATGATTGCTTGGAAGGTTGTCGGGGCATTAGTGAGGCCAAAGGGCATAACCACAAATTCATAATGTCCCGAGTATGTGCGGAAAGCAGTTTTGCGAATATCCAAAGGCAGTACTCGAATTTGATGGTACTCGGACCGTAAATCAATCTTTGAAAAATATTTAGCACCATGTAGTTCATCTAATAATTCACTAATATTTGGGATGGGATACCTATCTGGAATGGTAATTTGGTTGAGAGGACGATAGCCCACACATAAACGCCATGTCCCATCTTTCTTGCTAACCAACAGAGTAGGGCTTGTGTAATATCCCGATTTGTGATTAGGGCTAATGAATCTGATAATTATTATAATTAGTGTAATTAGAACTTTTGGAATTAATGTAATATGAATTTGGTGTACATATATGTGGTATTTAAGATCAAGGGTTGAGATTCCTTGGCTATGGGTCGGAATCCAGTGTATTAAGCTTATGTGAGCTCTTTGTGAGAGTGTGCAGATTTGGACAAGTGGCATGTGGTGAGCTATTGGATGAGGCACATGAGACAAAATATCACTTTTTCTCTCTTCTCTCTCTCCTATTCGGTGTATGGGAAGGAAGAGGAAGGCTTGTTCATCATCATTGCTTCATCTCATATCTCTCTTCTTTCCATAGTTCTGATGATCAAGGGGAAAAGGAAGAAGAAAAGGTGAGATTTTGATGCTTTATTTGATCTCTAATGCCCTAAATCTCTTCTCTAATGTTGTTCATCTCATTGAGAGCTTCAACTTGATAATTTCAAAATCTTGAAATAGTGTTGATTTGTGAGTTGGTCGAAATTGAAAGTTGGAGAATCAAGATTCTGGATTGGGCAAAGTAAAGAGGTAGGCATTTAGTGCATTTTGCTATATTGCTTGTGATTTTTAGACAAGTTTGGTAAAATCTGGAATTTTGCCCTAATTTATGCCTATTTTTGGATATATGAATTTCATTGTGATTGATGTTGGAAATGGTCTATTGTGAGGCCATTTGAGTAGTAATATCGTTTTGAAGTTTGGAGTTAAGTTGAATGAAATTTGGATATTGTGTATCATGGAGACCTTAGTGTTTGATTGTGGTCAAAATAGTTTTTGGGAGTATTTTTGGAGTTTTCAATGTGTTCCCTAGTTATTGCTAAGAGTGTATGAGCTTTGGGAGGAGTTTGGGAACCATTAGGTATGATTTTGACCATCTGGGATTTTCTGGTTTTGCTGCGTTTTTGGTCTCTGATGCACAACACTCGAGCAGAGGAAGATCATGCTCGAGTGCTGCGTGAGTTTTTCCCTTTATGCTTTGAGTTTGGCTCAGACATGTAGAAGAAGCACTTGAATGCTTCCAGAGCATAAGGTAGGGGTGAAGCCTAACCATGTGACTTTCGTTGAAGTACTAAGTGTTATGTTCATGGTAGAACTATTTAAGAAGGAAGATATTACTTTGACATGATGAAGAATGTTTACCATATAACAACATGATTACAACATTATGGATGCATGGTGGATCTACTGGGTAAAGCATGGCTTCAAAATTAGACCCCAAAAATGGTGGAGGAGATGAATCCAAATACAATAGTGTATGGTTGTTTGATGGGTGCTTGTGAGAAATATGGAAATGTGGATATTGTAGAGTGGGTGGCTAAACATTTGCAAGAATTGGAACCTTAGAATGATTGTGCTTTTTGTGGTGTTGTCTAATATCTATGCTAATAAAGGCCTGTCAAAGGAGGTGGAGTATGTAAGATCAGTCATGAAACAAAGAAGGCTTGAAAAAATCACTGCCTATAGCTTAGCAACAAAGTCAAATTAAACAGTAAGGGTAGTAGAAGCATGTTTTGGATATGTTTCACCTCTTACGCAAAAATGTCATTTTTTCTTGGAGAATACCTGTCCCATAACCCATGTATGGTTGAAATGCAGTGTATGTGATGAGTTATAGGCTTGTAATGATTTGTGATGTATTTTGTTTCTAAATAAGTGGATTAAATGAGTAGAATAACAATATATGTAATCACAAAGAAGGAATTTGCTTTGATGAATTTTTCTCACTGTAGGGACTAAAGTGCAAAGAACAAAGGTTAAATTAGGAAACAAATTGAAAAGCAGGAAAAATTTTCTAGGCAAAGTAAACGTTGGATTATCTGGCGCTAGTTTGAAAATTCGAAGAACCCAATTGAACAACCCGACCTAAACTAAGAAGCAGCTAGTGGATTGAGCTTGTTAAGCTGGAGAGGAGCTGGCAGGAGAGAGGGCAAACAGATCTAGAGCAATTTTTTGAGAGAGAAGAGAGGACGTTGAGAGCTATAGATAAGGGCAAGAGTTCATCTCCTCTGAAATTAAGTTGAAATTATGATTTTAATCAGTGAAGAGGAAGTGACTATGACTGGTTTAATGAGTTGCTAATGGTTTGGTTCCTTAAGGATAGAGAATATGGGGCTAAAGCACTCATGATAGAGGAAATGTTCTTAGATTTAAATCGAGTCTAGGTTCTTCTTCTTGTATTCTGAAATTGGTTGTAATCATTTAATCTTGATCACATAGATTTTTGTGTTTGCTTAGCTTGTTTTATCGATGGATTACAAACTGTGAAAACTTGTTCAGATTTGCTTAATAAGTAATTCATAGATTCTAAGTAGCTAAGGTTATAAATCTATGCAATAAGTGTTTGATTAATGTCCTTAGTGACTAATTCATATAAGTTGTGATAGCAATTTCTTTCTAAGAATCCATGAGGAAAATATGAGTTGTCAACGTTTAATTTTAGAAGAGAAACTAGATCAATTTGATTCAAATTTGTATACAATAAAGTGATGATAGACTACATAGTTCTTCTCTATCTTCAAGAAAGCCCAATCTGGTGACTTAAATCTTTAATAAATTTTCCTTAATCTGTTAGCTGTTGATAGTCTATTTTTTCTAAGTTTTCTGCCACAATTTTAGTAATGAAGGTTACATAGAACTATTTGCTAACTTGAGCTAATTTATTGGAGAATTTGGCTTGCTAAAATCAAATACTCAAGATCCTTAAGATCGATCCTTAGTTACTACCCCTAATTGCATAATTCTTGTAGTAATTTGTTCTTTAAACGACAAGGAGATCAAATTTTGGCGTCGTTGCCAGGGAGCCTAGTCTCCTTACTTTTGGTTAATCTTTATTTACTAGTGGATTCAATTACTGAAGTGTTTGTTCTATTTTGTGTGAAGTTGGTTAGTTATTTTAGTTGACTTAGTGAGTTGTTACCCTTGTATAACCAAAGCTAATTGTCCTGATCCTCATCCTATAGATTTAGAAATTATAAGGACTTTGAGTTTGTTGAAAAAAAATAAGACTTGAATCTAGTCCATTGTGTACACTTGAATATGTATTCCATTTGTTGGTCTGTGTGAGTCTGTGCCTTGTCAATCTACATATGAAACTGTTATAGGTGAATTGTGTGACTTGCATTTGTAATAGAAGCACATGATGTTCATAATCATATAGTTAACAGTCAAGATCCACCTCATGTTGATAGACCTCATCATGAGGAAAGGCATACTAAAAATTTCTAGTATAATATGCCTAATCATGAGGAAGATGACACTAGAAGTATTATAGAAATTAATAACTTAACTACTCATTATGCACCTAGGGGATTTCATGCTTATGATTTAGGATTTGAACTCAAGAGTGGACTAATACATGCTTTGCCTAAGTTTAATGGACTTGTAAGTGATGATGCCAACCAGCATATAGATCTAGTGTATTCTGTCTATGGAGCCATGAAGCCACCTGGAGCTAACTTAGAAGTGTTTTCCATTTCACACTGGAAGGCAATGCATGCAATGGCTCATCACAATGCCAATAACTATTCCACTATGACTTGGTCTCAATTGAAAGAGGCTTTTTTGGAAAAGTATTTCCCTGCCTCCAGAACCTCTAGGCTAAATAAAGAGATTTATGTAGTTACTCAGAGGGATTTGGAATCACTATATGATTACTGACAAGGTTCTTGTCTCTGTCTAGTCAATGTCCAAATCATCAGTGCTCAAAAGCTAATATGGTGCAGTACTTCTATAAGGGATTGTTGGTGCATAAAAAGACTATTGTGGATTTAGCTGCCAATAGTTCTTTGTTGGAATTGACTCCTAATCGAGCTTGGTAGTTGTTGGAAAGAATGGCCAGCAACAATTAGCAATATTATACTATAGAAGCTTGTAGCACTAGTAAGATAGCTAGTTCAAGCCACTAAGATAGGTTATTGTAATAATTGTTGAGTTTAATAGAGAAGCTAGATAAAAGAATTGCCAATCTAGAGTTAGGCAGAAGTAGCAAGCCTCTTAACATGGTGCCCACTTCTCAAGCTATTGTGGCACCCTCATGTACTTCTGTGGCTCCTTTATGCACCTTACTAACACTTGTCCTTCTTACTTTAAAGAGGTTGCATCTATGTACCAAGGAAGATAAGGGCAAGGCTCATACAGCCAATGAAACTCTTACACCAATACTTATAACACTGGATGGCGAGAGCATCCAAATTTTAGCTAGAGGGGCAATGATGAGAGGGGACTACATCATCATCAACAGTTTCAACAATCTAGGGATTATAGGGATCCTTCTAGGTCCATAGTACCTGTTTTGTGCAAACAAAGTCAAATGAAGAGGGTGAGTCAAGTTTTGGAAAGATCCTTAAGGAAGGATTTGAGTGAATTAGGCTCAAGAATTGATTAAATAGCTGTTATAGCCAATTCACACTTGGTGGCATTAGAAAAGAAAGTCGATAACATGTTTGAGCATTGGGAAATAATCAACAAACCTAATTCGATATGTCACACAATTAGCAAATTCTATTAGTAAGGTTCAAGCTCAATTTGGGGGGTTTTACCCTCTAATACTGTTATTAACCTAAAGCAACCCACCAAGCAGCTAAATGCCATTTCCTTAAGAAGTGGTAAGTTAAATTTGTTGAGTCAAAATTAGAGACTGAAGAGTTCCAGAGGTTAAGCAAGGCATCAAGTTAGAAAGTGCTAAAGAAACCAAGCTCTTACATCATAGAAGAAATGAGCAGCTTGTTGAAGAGGAAGAAGACAGAGAGAAGTTAGAGATCACACAAGTACATGCTGAGGTGAGACAAAGTCCAAGTGCAGTAGTAAGGCGTAAAGGGAGATCACACAAGTACACGCTAAGGTGAGACAAAGTCCAAGTGCAGTAGTAAGGCGTAAAGGTAAAGAAGTTCCACTTTCTGATTTACCATTCCCTAATACATTTCTCATGAGTAAGAAATTGATAGATAACCAAGTTGGAAAGGATTCCTATAATCTATTTAGCAAGTTGGATGTCAATGTTCCACTGCTGGATTTCATAAAATGTGTTTCTAAATACATGAGGTTTCTAAAAGAGTTGTGTAGTAATAAAAGAAGTGTAAGTGTAACCCCCTCACCGTAATTACATCCGGACTACGAAATTTAAGTGAAATAGAGACCAATAGGATGAAATCACAATTTATAATCCCACATCCAAGAGATGGGGTATTTCAAAATCTTTTCAAAACATATATATATTCGTGGTCTCACATTCACGTGCGGATATAATTATCAAAGAAATCAGAGTACATAATAAATATCAAAGTGTGGAAACCAAAATCCCGGCAAACCCCGGGTTACTTACATATATAACTTGGGTTCAAAGTTTCCCAACAAGGGGATTACATCACCAAAACATTCATTTACATTAGATGTACAACTTGGAATCCCAAATCCAAAACTATAATAACCAACTACCACTTAGATCTCGGAGTAAGCCTAACTACTCCTGGTTGTCCGCTTCCCTTTCGAACCACTCGCCCTGTCTGAAAAGATTAATCATTTGGGAGGGTGAGATTCTAAAGAATCCCCGTAGTAACAACTATTTCATACCACATGCAATCATATAATATGCAAACACATCATCTCATATCAGCAGCAACACAAACTCACTCCACCCTCATCCCCTTTTACCGCCGGGAAGGCATACGACCTTTACCCGAACCGTTGTTAGCGACTCAGGGACTATTGGCGTGGCAGTGCATACAAATAGCCACACGGCTCACATATAGCCTTTCGGCTTTCACAATGGCCCGTCGGCCTTCACAAATATCACACCCTAACCTCATCCCCTTTTACCGCCGGGAAGGCATACGACCTTCACCCGAACCGTTGTTAGCGACTCAGGGACTATTGGTTTAGCGGTGCTACCACAATATCACATAACTCATATATGACACCCTAACCTCATCCCCTTTTACCGCCGGGAAGGCATACGACCTTCACCCGAACCGTTGTTAGCGACTCAGGGACTATTGGTTTAGCGGTGTTTCCACACAAGGTTTTCACAAACTTGCAGCATACAAAATCCATTTAATCACAATGATATAGCACACATATCATACATCACATAAGGTATAAAGAAAGAGTCACTACCTGTATCTTTCCTGACTGGCTCCGGCACCGTGGCCTCACGAGGGCGGCAAATGTCAAATCCTATATCAATTAGGGACAACCAATCAATCTCTTTTCCATGTGTATATTTCAATAATACTCTAAGTTGGTTATCATTTAGGACTCTTTAGGTGACTAAAATAGGCCTAAACATATGCCTAAAGGGTTGGAAGAAACTACCCAAAAGACCCCTTACTCGAAGGCAAAACACTCATTTTTGGTCATCTTACTCGAGCACAAATGCTCTCACTCGAGCACAAGTACGGACATCACTCGAGCACAATAGCGAGTGAGACTGCGAGTGAGCACCTGAGAGCACAAGGAAACCCTCGAGCACTGGCTCACTCGAGCACGCTGACCCTCACTCGAGCACAAGGCCAAATGCCTCACTCGAGCACCTGCGAGAGAAGTCCAGGAGGTGAGAACCCGAGAGCACCCAAAGCTCTCCAAGCACGGGATCACTCGAGCACAGCCATATGTGCTCGAGCACACACCTCACACCCGCGAGTGAGAAGGCTCACTCGAGTACCTTACTCGCGAGTGAGAACTCGAAAGCACAACTCCCACCTGAAGCACACTCTCACTCGAGCATGACCCCCAATGCTCGGGTGAAACGGCTATGCCCGCGAGTGACAGAGCTCACTCTTGGCATCAGCCCACGAGTGAAGACCCAAAAGCACACCCTTCACTCTGGACTTACACCCTCACTCGAGCAGACCAAGCTCACTCGAGCAGGTTCCTCGCTCACTCGAGCACAAAGCATGTGCTCGATCAGCACTCGCAGAAAACCCAGGTGACTCGAAGCACAAAGGGAAAAACTTGCGCATCACTCGAGCACGTTCTTCCTCTGCTCGAGTGATGTGTATCAGAGACCAGAAACGCAGCCAAAAACCAGAAACACCAGATGGTCAAATTCTCCCCCAAAGGTTCCCAAACTCTTCCCAATGCTCATACACTCTAAGCACTAACAAGGGAAAACAATGGCAACTCCAAAAACACTCCAAAACCCAACTTGACCACAATCAAACACTAAGGTCTCAATGACACATCATATCCAAATTCCCTTAACACCTTTTTAACATTCCAAATTACATCAAATGATCATATATCTCCAACTAAATCATTTCCAATCATCAATCATAACAAACTTGACATTTCCCAAAAATAGGCATATTTAGGGCAAAATTCCAGATTTTACCATACTTAGCAAAATATCACACATTATACTTCAAAATGCTCTAAATGCCTACCTCTTCACTTTGCTCAATCCAGAATCCTGATCCCTCAACTTTCAATTTCGCCCCAAATCACAAATCACCACTTCTCAAGATTCTACAATCATCACAACGTAGCTCTCAATGAGACACACAAGATTAGAGAAGAGGATTGGAGCAAAGGAGAATCATTTCCTTACCAAAGATCAAGCTTTCTTCTTCTCTTTTCTTGCTCAATCCAGCGAAAATGGAGGAATAGGAGAGAGACGAGAGAGAGAAAATAGGAGGAGATGATGATAGCTCTTTTCTCTTCCTTACACACACACACTCAACCGAATAGGAGAGAGGGAGAAGAGAAAAAGTGACTTTTGTCTTCTAGTGCTTCATCCAATGGCTCACACAAGGCCACATGTCATCATCCACTCACTCTCTCAAAGAGCTCACATAAACACAAAGCATAGGATTCCGACCCACGGTCAAGGAATCACAACCATTGATCTTAAATACCACATGTATTTATTCTAAAAATTCATATTACATTAATCCCAAATATATTTAAATCAAGATAATTACAATAATTATCGGAGTCATTAGCCCTAAACACAAATCGGGATATTACAGTAAGCTCAATGAGTTAGTCCAAGTAGGGTTAAATGTCTCGTCCATTTTCAAACTTGATGTGACTATTAAGTATTCAAATCTAGGATCATTTACAGTTCCTTGTGCAATTAGTAATATTCAGGTCACTAATGCATTGTTGGATTTAGGTGCAGCCAATAATGTTATGCCTTTGCCTATATATACATCTTTAGGCATTAGCACAATCAAAGAAACTAGCATGATTATTTAGTTAGCTAATAAGAGTGTAAGGAGACAAAGAGGATTACTAGAGGATGTGTTGGTGAAGGTTAGAGACTTGATTTTCCCATATGACTTTTACATAGAAGGTGCCACCTAGCCTTTGAGTCAAGGGAATCCACCGGTCCCTGGTTCGGTCGGGTAATTGACTTTCTCAAACAATGAACCTAGGAGTCAAAGGAATTCATCAGTTTTCCCTTCCCCTGACATGTGAAAAGTGGCGCCTAAGAGAGAGAAAAAGAAGAAAGTTGCTTGGATGACACTTGGCAAATCTTGAGCTCTCACACTTTAACACATGGCAAGCCGAGAGGAGATCATATGTGTGATTTAATCCTAACCCTCTATTTTTCTTTAAGATTTCAACCAAGGGCAGAAAAAATAGAGAAAAAATATGGAGAAAATAGATAGAAAATAGAAACAAGAGAGAAAGTGAATCTGTAAAGTTCGAGGTAAGAAGCTTTTCTCTAAGATTTCACCTTCCTTCTCTCCTTTCTAGCCAAAAGTGTCTTCACGAACATTGTTCCTCTTGGTCTAAGCTTCATTTCTATGGGTTTATTATTTTTTTTCAAGAGAATGTGTTTTGAGGCATTTATCATGGTCCAGAGTTGTGAAATCAAGAAACAAAGCTTAGAAGAAGCAAGAGGTGAGTAAAAGCTTTCTTTTAAGCCATATATTGTGTGGTTTAGTTGAGTTTTGTGGAATATGTGTTGCTGCCCTAAATTTTGGTTCTTTGAGTATTTTTAGGGTTTATTGTGTTTTGGTTTTGAAAATGGTGTTAAATAAGGTTTAGAAATGAGAAATCACAAATTTGAAACTTAAGAGTAGTGCTGCCATATTTCGTTTTCTAGAAAGTAGCAATGTTGTGGTGTGTTTTTAGTCAGTCAAACTTGGTCCAAATGCTATGAAATGTTATGGGATGAATTTAGACATACTGAGCTTTAATATGATGGGTAGAATGTAATTTTTGGATTAGTGGATTTAAAATTATGATTTTTCAAAATTAAGCCCTATTTCTGGAATGAATTATGGAACAAATAGGGTTTGACGAGTTTTTGGGAATTTTTTGGCTGTAATTTCCAGATAGTGATATTTTTCCCTGAAACTATACTTAAAGAGCTTTATTTTGATATATGAAATGTATCATTTGGACAAGTAGATAGATTTTTAAAATATGATAATAATTCTGGAAAGATAACGGTGGCAGACTAATTGTGACTTGTTTTTAATAATAAAAAATGGAAGAATTGAAAAGTTAAAGAGAATAGTAACCCCGTAAATAAATATAAGAAATCTAGTAAATACGATTTTACCGAATAAACAATATCCCAAGAATAAGGGTGTATTGATTCTCCTGAGCCATAATAATAAAGTTAACGCTTCCGATGCATAATAAAGAGGCCTAAGTAACGGGTATTACACATATAGCTACTATAAAATCCTTTCCGTAAGCCGCAATTATTCATACACTTAATCAAATCCTTGGATAATAAACAATACTATGATGTAAAAGAGAAAACTTAAACTTGAAGGTCTACCATAGTAGAAAAGATTACAACTCATCTTATGAAAGTTAACCATGGTAGAAAAGAAGTTTAACTAACCATATGAAAATACTACCATGGTTATAAACAATTTAAATAGTTACAAATATCTATCCATGATTTAAAAGAATAAACTGGTCTTTCAAAATTGGGTGAAAGTGTAAAAATGCCCATGAAATTTTTGAAAAATGGGCATTTTGCCCTTTATTTAGGTGCATTTTAGCCACTTTTGGTCAATTTAATATGAATTTATGGAAAATTTGAGAAAAAAGTGCAATTTTGACCAAAATTAAGACTTTACGTATATACATAACTGAAACAAGTTGTAAAGCCAATTGAGACTATAGGAGGGGACCCCTAGGTGTCTTCTACATGTGGCATGAGGAAGGAAATATTGGTTAGGTTTAATGAGCAAGATTACATGTACATGAGATATATGTACATAAAGTAATTTTTGGAATTTTTGGAAAATTTCATAAATGATTAAATATTGTATTATCTGATATAAAACACATAGAGATTACCCCTCCAACCCATATCATGCCATAACATACTTAAAATGGAACCATCAAATCATTGAAAATCCAACTCTAAGGCTCTTAACAGCCCTGGCCGAAATTATGGTATCCTCCAGAAAAAATCGGGGTTTTGTGATTTCAGCTCCATAAACGCGTTCCTTTCTACTTATAACCACTTTAGTGACTGTTACATTTGGTTACAACTACCATTAAGATCCAATTTTGGCAGCATGTCTCTAGGCCATGCCATTTCCAAACATTTAAACCAATGACAATCCGACAAAATTTCACCGGTTAAATTGTCCACAACTACCAGAATAGTTAATATATGAAGGTTTGAAAGCTATCTCAAGCTTCCACTAGCTTTTCCTCTTCTTGGCTGAAACCTTAACTACCCTAACACCAAATTTTGAGCTTCACAACTTTAAAGAACAAAGAAGAGTAGCTTAGAGTCGGAGTTATACGCGTTAAGAGCTAAATTATCGGAGGAATCAGCTTACCTTGCGAGATTTCTTCTCCTTTCTCTCTCTAAGATTCCCACACATTCTCTCTCTATTTTAGGTCTGTTATGGCGTGATATGAGCTGGAGGAAGATGATGGATGTGTTTTATATCATATAATACAATATTTAATCATTTATGAAATTTTCCAAAAATTCCAAAAATTACTTTATGTACATAAATCTCATGTACATGTAATCTTGCTCATTAAGCCCAACCAATATTTCCTTCCTCATGCCACATGTAGCAGACACCTAGGGGTCCTCTCCTATTTTCTCAATTGGCTTCACAACTTGTTTCGGTTACGTATATACGTAAAGTCTCAATTTTGATCAAAATTGCACTTTTTGCTCAAATTTTCCATAAATTCATATTAAATTGACCAAAATATTCTAAATATATTTTTCCCTTTTATTTTAATTAATTAATTTAAATTCAATTCAATTAATCAGAAAATAATTTATTTTTTGCTATTTTGGTGATTTTGCCATTACCTTTTTAATCTTTTTTTCTTCCTTATTTTTCTTTGGCCAATTCCTATCTATATTTGGACCCAATATTTTCTGTACTACTTCTCCATTTTTGGACCTTATTATTAGGGTTTTTAAATTACCCAAATTAATTCCATAATTATTTTACCCATTTTCTCATGAATATGAACATTTATAAAATTTATAAATTCCAAATTCAAGAATATTCACCATTTTATTAAATTTCTCAAATAATTACAATATATTTGGTGAATATAAAATTTGGGGTGTTACAGTTGGTCACTTTTTCAGAAAAAGTCAAAAAAAGCATAATTGCGAAAACACCCTTGAAACCCTTAAAGTGGGGCTGCCAAGGGCAATTTCATAATTTAATATTGAATTTGGTAATTTTGAGCTGGAAATGGATTTCTTGGATGAAAATATGTCAGGATAACCCATGTCAAAATTTTGAAGAAAAGTAGAGTCGGGCCGTGTACGGCGGGCCAGGCCGGGTCCCAGGGGCATTTTGGTAAATTCTCAACATACGCTAAGATAACCACAAGAAACACTATGGTGGTGCCTAAAATGATACATGGATGGGGTATAACATATTTCTTGTACATTTGATATTTTAGAATCGAGTTGGAAGCCTAAGCTTGGCGCGTTTTACGAGGTGGATGATTTGAGGCAAGAAAAGGGTTTAAAGTAGAAACTTTATCCTTCATACACTATGTGAATGTTTATATGCTTTGTATATGACATCTTCTGTAATATGTATGATACACAGTGCACACTAATGAATAGTGCCTATGGGCAATGCCAATGGGTACATTGATTTACCTAATCATGGACTGAGGTATGGGATGTGTAGGGGTTGCAACTGTGGTTGGCTCTGAACATATTTCCGAATGAACTGAGTTATGTGTTAGTATAATATTGCATTAACTGGTATTTGACTTATTTATTTATCACATTTTCTATGAATGATAATGTGTTGCTACTAGGATTCCTTGGAATCTTAACCTTTTTCAAAATGACAAAATTCTAGCAAGAGCTAGTGGCTCCAAGGGAAAAGCAGCCGATACGGGCAAATGAGGGTGCGGAACCCAAGAATTTGGCTAGTGGTTATATGTGGCCTCTGTTTTGGACATATTTGGATAAATCGTAAACATTATCAGACCCTGCGGGGATAAATCATGTATGTAAATATGTACTCAATATCAGTATATTTACACTATTTCTGTATATCTGTGAGACTTGGTCTCTATTACTCTGTGTATATCAAAATGGAAATGGGTGTAAATGGGTGTTGACATGCACTCCCTATTAAGCTCGATAACTTTGGTTGATTATTCCTCTCAGGAAGGTGTAGACCATCATAAATATATTCTAAGTTCCATTGGACAAGAAGCTTAGCTAGTGATGCTTTTGTAACACCTTTGTAGTCACTGTACATATTAGATCAAATATCATCATTCATTCAAAAAATGTACAAATATGTAAAAGGGCACAATTTCAAGGTCTGCGTAAATAGGTGGAGGTGCTCTTTAAACCAGTCTGTGAGGGAAATGCTAAAAAATGAGTGCTAGAACCGATTGGCGATGATAAGGCTCCAGCACGAGGTGGCAAAACTGTAGCTTCTCAAAACGTGGTTCTTTATTAGTAGATATAAGCAATTTTTGACAAGGGAATGCAGTACCCTCTAAAATTTTCAAGTTTACAAAAGGAAGAAGAAGGAAAAGAGCTCTAAAGAAAGTGTATAAACTTAGGAACCAACAAATGTAAAGAAAAAGGAAAAAAAGTCATCACCTTGAGCCTTCAGTTTTGTCTTCAATCGACAGAGAATCTGCAACGCTCGAGCATGGATGATCTAAGACTTAGAGGAGGAGTAACTTCGCCCTAGATGGAGAGACAAGAGAGATGAACATAGGCGAGAGTGTGCGGTGTGTGAGAGAAAGAGGAGGTGTATGTGGACCTAAGGCTCTTCATTCTTCTATTGGAGAAGAAGGAGGTGTGCAACAAGGGACCCGTATTTGGGCAATGATTGCAAGTGATTGTGACAGAATTTAGGGCAAAGTGGGAGGTGAAATTTTTGAATTTGGGGGAAAAATTGGAGCCAAAATTTTTAGGTGGAAGGGATTTATTTATTCACTGGTATTTGTTTTCAAACCAAGAATGTTTGATAGTTTTTTATTTTTGGTGAAAAAAATAGCTTTTCCACTTATGTCACCTCATTTTTAATAAATTTAGGATATATTTTAATATATTTTAGGAGTTATTAATGTTAAATTAAAGGGATTTATTGAAATTTTAGTAAGATATCAATTGTATGCATTATTTGGGAATTTCATTGTAAATATTTTATTTTAAATTAAAATACAAATAGTTAAATCTAAGTAAAGTAATAAATAAATAATATTAATTAAAATTTTCTAAAACAATAATAAAAAAAGAAAGAAATGAGTCTCACCAACACAAACTTTGTCTAATATAAGGCCCCACTAGATTCTTATCTGAGTCTTGAGTTCTTGGGCCTATTAATACAAAATGATTGAATAAGCGTTGTCATGCATGTGTGAAAGAAAGGAGACATCACAAAATTTGCTAATTGATGTAAAGGTTCACAACAACAAGGAAAAAAATAACACACAGTTGAGAAAAATAACACAGTTGAAGTTGTTGTGGGAGGAGAGATAGAGAAATAGTCAAAGAGAATGGGAGGGGAAATATCTTGAGAGAAGAAAAGAAAAGGAGAGGTTACAAAGTCATTTTACTCATATTTTGAAATTTTAATTAAGTCTATGACATAATTAAGGATTTGTGGAATTTACCAACCTGATTTTGCATTTCATTAGTTCAAGAGACTTTATATGGGATTTTCCCATTTTGAAATAGATAGGTCAAATTATAAGATTGAACTTTTTTTCGATACAATTTAAAAATCGAACTTATACTGTAAATCAAATGAATATGTAATTGCACATTGATAAATAGATGTAGTAGTAATTATTTACGTGTTTTTAAATATTGTTTGTAATTGTAGAATGCATTATTGTAATTTATCACAAATTTTATATCTTATAAATAAAATCATGTGCTTTGCATAAAACTCAAGAAATAAGTTGTGCTGTTTATACTTTGTAATTGTATCATGAGCTGTTATGAATTTTATCTTTTATATATTATTGTTCTTTGTTTTTATTTTTGTTTAATTTTTATTTACAGATTTCATAACTATATATAGTTTCCAAAACAACTATTGTATTTTTATTTCGTTAAAGAAATCATATTAGTAACACTAATAAATGAGTGTATGAATAAATTGATTACCAATCTAATAAAGTTCAAGAAATTGGTACTATTACTATCTAGTTGTATTTTCAAAGCAATGAATGGTTATATTCAAAAAAAATTATATCTTTTTATATATATACACACTTTGGAACTTTTTTCTTTTTAAAATTCATTAGTCACTGACTTTATTATTTGTTTTGGCCTATTAATTACCACTCTTATCCTATTTATGTGCACTTGAAGACACTAATGACAAAAGAGATTGCTTCATATATTATCTCAAAGCATATTGTTCACTGTACAATTATTATTTCTTCATTTATTATATTAATTTTTAAAAGACATTATTACTTCATATATTATTTTCTTGTTTGTTTAGCTGATACGAAGTCACATGATGAATCTATTGTAATGATATATGAATACATTTCCTAAGAATTTGTCTCCATGATGTCTCAACAAGTTCTAAATGATTATATTTTCATTTATTCTCTAAATGATGAAAATTTGAAAATTTCAAATTAATGACGGAAATAGTATCGGATTAGAGACAGAAATAATTATTGACAGACATTAGAGACATAATAGCAACAGAATTTAGACACGGAATTATTTTCCGTCGCTAATTTTTTGTCAAAAATATGGAATAAATTATCCCCAAAACTAGCGACAGACTTCGTGACGGAATAGCGACGGAATTATTTTTCATCGATAATTTTTTGTCAATAATCTAAAGTAAATTATCCTCAAAATTAGTGACGAAATTTGTGACGGAATAGCAATGGAATTTGTAACGGAATTTTGTGACGGCTTTGAGACGGATTAGCGACGGAATAATTCCGTCTTAATTTTCGTCGCTAATCCGTCTCTAATTCAATCCCTAAAGTTAGCGATGGATTTATTGACGGTTTAAAGACGTAATTCGTCGCTATTTTCTGTCTCTAATTCTTTGTTTTTTTGTATTATAAGTCAGAGAATGTTTGTTTTGTTCTATTTATTGTGTAGAACTTTATTTTTTTAAAATGTGTATATATCAAATAGGGGTAATATTGAAAATTTATTAAATTTTAATATAAAATTAAGATTTTCTTTATTCCAATGAAGCAAAACGAAGTGAATAGAACTAAAAGAGTAAAAGTAATTTCGGACGATAATCTTGAAAGTGATACAAATTTATCAATTTTAACTAACTCATTAATTTTTTTTAATTATAATGAATATATTAAGGATCAGATATACCACTATGATTCTATTTATAAGTCTTTTTTAACTAATTCTCACAAACGAATGAGAATTAGTTAACTCATTAATTATGAGCTAAATTTCCAATTTCGCATTTATATTTAATTGGTTCCAAAAGCTAACTTGAATAAATTTTCTTTATTTATTGCAATTAATAGAGGTAAAAAAATATAAAATGCATTTACTACCCTAAAACTGAACTTATAAATAAGACCAAATTTTTTTGTCAAAAAGAATTTATAAATAGGACAGAATGGCAGTATTTTATAAAAACTGATTTTTACTTATTTCAAAAAATCCAAATCCATAATTTCGATCGTGCTATTTATAGGTTTAGGGATGGGGCTTTTATCCAATTCTTCTGTGTCATTAACCTTCTCTTCAATATTATCCAACAATTACCAATCTTCTGTGGGTTCAGCTGGAGAAGATGTGAGACATTCAACCATTTGGAGTGTGTTCGGTCTCTGGGAAGTGTTACTTAGTTGTGGTTCCTGTTACGGTGCTTGGAGAGGCATCCTAACTCCTAAATACTTAGGTAAACATTTGAGGGTAATTGACGACTTGCTCTGCCCAACATTGGTATGACCTAGGAGGAAGGGAGATTTCGCCCTAACCTTGGATTGTTGGTAAGTCCAACCCCTTTCCTAAAATTTTTGCACAAACACACACACACACACACTATCCAACAATTTTTTTATATAAAAAAAAGAGTAAAATACTCTAACTATCCCTCTGTTTTACTTTAATTACATAAACCTCCTCTCTATTTTGAAAACTCATATAGACCTCCCTTAAAATTATAATATATGTTATTAGAGCCGGGAAATAGGACAGAGTCCGTCTGGCCAACCCATTTAGGCCCGAACTGGTCAAGGATCGCCGGACTTATGATTTAGAGCCTCCAGAAGAAGTCAAACCTATAAGGGCCAACCCTATAAGGTCACAAGTTTCAATAAAATATAATAAGCTATATAGGTTTGAGAGATTGTATAAGTCATTTAAATTTATCGTTTCATAATTTTTTTTACAAACATTTAAAAAAACTTACTAGAATTTTTAAAAGGCTGTAATATTTACAAACAATCAATTAAAATTTGGGATTTAATATTAAGGGTAAATTAGTAAATAAATTTTATTTTTTATATAAATTTTAATTAAAAATAAATTTTTAAAATCTTTTTAGAATATTCTTAATGGAGTTAATGTTTTGGATTTAAATTTATGTTTTCAAAATAAAGGAGAGATCTATATAATTAAACCAAAACAGAAAACTGCTTAGAGTGTTTTACTCTAAAAACATTAACCCTTGAAACACGTTCATGAAAAATTACTATTCTTATTTTTGATTAGGGGTATAATTGCATAATTAGGTAAGGCCATGTGCTAGATGCCATCAGGGCACGTAGCTCATTAGCAATTATACTCCTTTCAATTCTAAATATAAAATTTAGATAATTAATTTATAGATATTAATTGCATATTTTTGTAAGGCCTAGTGCTAGCTAGTTATCATAACGGCATGTAACTCATTGGCAGTTTCGATTATAATTATTCCTTTCAATTCTAAATATAAGAATTAGATAATTAATTTATAGATTAGTTATGTTAATCATTTATAAAAAAATTGGGAAATTTTCCTAAAACATCTCTATTGATAATTTGTATTAGAAGCTACTTAATTGATAGAAACCCACCTAATATGTACAATTAATAGGAAGAGTTTAGGAAAAAAGTTACTCATTCTAGTCCTAAATGTAGGACTTATTTACTTAATTTGAGTAGATTAAGAACATTAGTTAAGTTAGTTAATATGAAATATTTTTTCTAAAACATTATAATCATCTTCTTTAATTCTCTTCTCTTCCTCTCCTACCTGATTATTGTTGAAGGAATACCAATAGGGTTAATTTTGAAAAAAAATGGATTAATATATGAAATAAGTCTTACGTTTAGAACCAACATCAACTCTTCAATTAGGTCTAATATTAAGGACCGGAGGAGTACAAATTTGGGAGACAACGTGGATTTAAAGTTTAATATTTATGATCAAAACAAACCACTTTACTAACTCTTATATTTAGAATTTGAGTATTATTTTTTTGAATGAAAAGGGGAATTGTATTAATCAGTCAAAGTAAAAAATTACATCAGGGGTGCCAACGGTTTACAAAAAGAAGAAAAGAAGGTGTACTCTGTCTAAATATATGAAGGACATGAATGGCTTGCTCTGAATACTAAAATTCTGGGAAAATATCTAAGAACTTGGTTTGATCCTGGAAGAAATAAATATCAAATTTATTCTCAAGTTCTTTATTCGATTGAAAGAAGAACAGTAGCATGGAAAGCTAGACTTTTGTCCCAAGGAGCACGTCTCCAGTTGATCAAATCTGTCCTTTTGGTTGTCAACCTTCATGTCATGACTTGTATTCAATTGCCTCAGTACATTATCAACTTGTTTTGGGGTTCCAATGGAGATTAAAAACAAGGATGCATTTGCTGAAAAAGGGTGTTCTATTTCAGCCACTAAATGCAGGAGGACTAGGATTGTGTA
This sequence comes from Inga leiocalycina, assembly GCA_963242795.1. Lineage (NCBI taxonomy): Eukaryota > Viridiplantae > Streptophyta > Magnoliopsida > Fabales > Fabaceae > Inga > Inga leiocalycina. The sequence goes on along the minus strand of OY725327.1, from coordinate 49,823,161 downwards.
ACTGTTCACAGGTGAATAATGCTCTTGGCATCTTCCCTCATTCTTCGTTGTACAGTACTTCGGGAGTCATATATTTGAACTATTGAGTTCAAACTTTCTAAAGAAACCATATAATTTTTTATGGAAATGAAAAGGTATTGTCCAATGTGCTAACATTATTACTGGCCATTTGAAATGGAAAGTGGATAATGGAACCTCAATTCCTCTTAACCACCCTTTATGCTCATGCAGCAAAGAAGTTCAGACTCTAAGTCACATAAGACAGACGCAGATCTTTTAATGCATTTTTGTTTAGGCTGGAATCCGATAAGATAAGATGGAACTCACACCTTGCACGAAATTTGTACCCTTCTAATGTTGTAGATTCAATTTTTTCCATCCCACTATCTTTCAATAGCCTCACTAATCAGCTATATATATTGGAGTTAGAATGCCTTCGGGGTTTATAAGGAAGGGTTGAAGTTACAAAGATTAGAGACACCTCAACAAATCAAGATTTTTTTTTTGAAATTTTTCTGTTCTCTTTCATTGCCAATGAAAACTCTACTGTTGGTTTGGACAGTTTTAGATGATGCAATTCCTTCTTGTGACATATTAAATAAGCATTACCTTCCTATTCTGAAACTTGTGTTTGTTTATTGTGATGAGCCTGAAACAATGGATCATCCCTTTGTTACCTGCCTACTCACCCGTGCAGTATGGTATGGATGTTTATCTATCAGGTTTTCTTTCAACTCCTTCGTAAGTTTTAAACAATGGCTTAAGGAAACGTTATTGAATTTGAGCAAAGATGACTTCTCTCGGATGTTGAATACTATAATTGTGCTTCTAGATGTTATTTAGAGGAACATATATAATTTATGTTTTGCACCATGGCCACTATTGTCGCCCTGATTTGATTATCAAGGAAGTATAGCATGCAGTATCTTTTACATCTATAGGTCCACAGTATCAATCTCTCAGCAGAATGATACTTCTAATTGGTCAATCTTCAATTTCGTCTCTTTTTAAGTGCTGAAGGATGGATAATCATCATGAAAAAATAAAAGTATAGAAGAAAGCTTTTTGTGTAGAACATGGATTTGCTTTCAAGGACAACCCATCCAGTACATCCTATGAAAAAAGGAAGATCCTAATATCACCCTCTTTGCTCTCATGTGTTTAAGAGAGAATTTGAAGTGGATATGGAACTCAGTTTTCTTCAGCAAATCCAGGAAAGACCCTTTGGACTTTTTTTGTATTGGCAAACAATTTTTACCATCAGAAAATCCACCAACATTATGCATAGTTATGTTATTTCTTTTCTAAATGTTTTTAGTGTTTTTAAAGTTAAATTTATGCCTGTTGTTGAACTTAATACTATTGATAGTTTTAAGTCGTGCTCTTCTTTTTTTGTCTCAGTATAAATACTTTATTGGTCATCGTTTTAACTTTAGTAATGAATTTTGATTTTTTATCATTAGAGACAATGGTCTGCAAACATTACGAACAATTAGCTTCCCTCATCAAACACCTCCTCTTGTACAATAGGTTGTGGTTAATCAAAGATACAAAAGTTACTTTCCAAACTATGTGAGAGCTTTGTTAAGTAATCAGCATATTGATTTTGTTCTCTATACTATGAACAAACAACACATGCCAATCTCGATGTAGAAACAACTTGATATCAACAATAATAAAGGGGTGGGAGTTGTCACAACCGCTAATGTCCAAATGGATGATTTCAATACAATCCGTTAAGATAGGTACTTTTCTAAAACCACAAAGCCAACATAGGTTGAGACCATTTAGTACACCCAGCAACTCGGCAATGGCACGGGGTGCACGGGAGAGTCTGCAACTAAAACTAAAGAGCCATTGATCTTTTTATCCCTCACTACTCCTCCACATCCACTGTTACCATTGTGGAGGACTAAGCCATCCACTTCAAACTTGGTATAGTCATCCAGAAAGCTATTTGTACTCAAACTTGCCGCATGTCCTTCATTGCAGAACTTACCCTTACTAATGAGAGATATTTGTCCAGATAGGCTCGAAAAAGCTATCATGGGCGTTGAAAGGTACACCTAAATAATTAGTATCAAATAGCTTTTCAAATCTGCTTACCAGATGTCCCAACAAATTTACCCAAAAACAATATAATAGAATCAGATGTAAGAATTGCTCTTCTTATTTTAATATCAATTTGTTTCCCATTTTTGTTTTGGCCCAAAAGAGAAATCCTTACATATATTTGATAAAAGTAACACGTTATCTTAACTATGTTTAATGAAAATATAATAACATATAATTTTAATTCTAGTTGGTTGATGATTTATCTGATACAATTCCCTTTTTATTTTGTTTTTCAGAAAAATAAACATCTTAATTTGGAAAAATAACAAAATGATCATCAAATATTTTTCTTCAAAATAAAATCAAATGTGAATTATTTCATATGAATCATCAGCTAGTTAGAATTAAAATAGTATAAATTGTTTTGTTTTTATTGGATAGAAAACAGATAACGTAACACTCCTACGATATGTAACCATCTCTCGAAAAATAATATCCCATAAAAGTGACAAAGCAAGGTAAGGTGGAATCAAGTCTTTTACAATCAATATATGAATGTATTTTTTAGCATTAAGATTCGAGACATATCAGGGCCTTCGAGGTATGTATGATCCTTTTTCCTACTTAAATCAGATACTAATACAATTTAATCATCTAAATTTATACTGTTTACACACACACTTTTACAATAATAAAAAGGTAATTCAACTATATTGCAACAAGTGTCTCATATTCGAACCAAGTGGTATTGTTGAATCTGGTCCCAGACGTCAAAATAATTTATGGAATGGGATGCTTCTTTATTTCTCCGTCCAACTTGGGGAACTGCTGATAAGGCCCATTCCATCTTTTGTCACTTCAAATATTCCTTCCTCTCTCCAGTGGGGTTGAATTTAGCAAAACAGACTAGTCACTCGCAACATTACAAATACGAATTCCTACTAAAAGAGAAAATATGATTACTTTAAAACAAAAAAAAACAATCCGTCCTTCCATTTTTTATTCCTTCCTTATCATTCTGCAACACCACCTGATGAACTCTATCCATCAGAATCAGAAAGTAAAAAATAAAAATTAAGGGGAAAAAAACAGAGAGACACAGAGAACCATGCGTATTATTAAGTTGGCTATAAAAGAAGGCCCAAAATCAAAGACAAGAACTCAAGTAAAACATCCACTTAGAGCAAAAATGGGAATAGGAGGTGGGTACCAACAACAATACTATGGCAGTGGCAGTGGCGATGGTGGCATGTGGATGGAACAACAGTCTCAAGCTCATCAGCGTCATCAACACCAACACTCCTGGGGCTCTCCACCCATGAAGCCTCCTTCTTTTCCTTCTGCCTCAGCCTTCTATGGCGGTGCCGCCAGTGGTGATGGAGGAGGATTTGCTATGCATCATCACCAAAGTTTTGAGGACACCGCTACCTATGGTTCTCCCGGCCACCACCACCACGGCGGCTACAGGGGACCCATCCCCGGAGGATTCAATAAATTCAACTCTTCTGGTGGGTATAATCGCTACGCCACCGAGGAGGTGGCTGAGTATGATAGGAGTGGTTACATGGAGCAGGGTTATGGTGGCCATGGAGGAGGGATGATGATGATGAAGCGTGACGAGGAGCATCATGAGGATGAGATGAGAATGAGAACGGAGAGGCATAACTATGGCTTCAATAATCCCAATCAGCATCATCACAAAAATTTTAATGTTCCCTCAAAGCCTCAGTACCCTAACTTTCAGCACAACTACTATTGGGCTCAGAAGGGAGTCTGATTATTAATTATTACTTCACTCTTAACACTATCTTAAATATGGCGCCTTCGTCTTCATACCAATAAACTATCTATCAGTTCTTCTACTCAACAAAGAATAAAGTTGTACTATAATAAGCTTTTTCACTTGTGAACCTTGTATGTGTTTCTCCATATAATATATATATATATATATATATATGTAACATTAGGTCTTACCTTACAATTATCAGCTATACTACTTTTGTCTTTGTTTGTGTATCTTTGCTTAGCCTGCTTATTATGTCATATATTAGCTTCCTTTTTAGCTGTTGTTATTATTTAAGGACAATTTCCACATTCGACCCCCCGAAACATGTTTTTATTTTAATCCTAACGGATTTTCTGGCTGAAGATTTTCATTGTTTTTCCACCCAAAATGTCACCTTATTACTGGAACCTTCAATGATATTCTTCCATTTTTTTCTATACAAACATTGGTTTAGAAATAATGTGTTATTAAAAAAGAATATATTAATATATTATTAAATTATCTGACAATGACTTGTAAAGAACTGTATTGTCAAATAATTTGTTTTAAGAATACTTTAACAGTTTTTTATTAAGAATCATAATATATTGTTAAATAATTTTTTAAGAATCTCACATTTTTATATTAAATAATATTTAATGGTTTTTTGTGAAGAACCATAATATATTCTCAAATAACTTTAGTATAGTATCTCGCCTCCTTATATTTTTTGAAATCCTATCTTCTTATATATGATGGTTATCATTAATTTTTAACCGTTAAATAATCTTAAAGAATATGTAACAATTTTTAGTGAATAACCATTAAGTATTGTGAAATAAAATTCTTTAGAATCTCGTCTTTTTATATATGACAGTTTTCATTTATAAGTGTTAAGTATTCTTAAAGAATACATAATGATTCTTTCAAAGAACTGTCAAATATTGTCAAATAATTTTTTTTAGAATCCCGCTTATCCCACTTCTTTAAGATATTAATAGACATTATATATATTAGACTAATATAATAACATATTATATTTATTTTAAAAGTATAAATATGAAATTTTATTAGATATAATTATATCTCAACATATTGTATTTATCTTAGAAATATAAATATAAGATATTATTTAATATATAATAATATCTCATACTTATATAATCATATTTTACGGTTAATTATTATAACGGTTATATATTTGTTTTTACTGCTATAATGTTGAAAGGTGAATTGTTTGTAAGTGCTACATAACGGTTGTTTCGTAAAAACAATCATATTTGTCATTAAGTAAATTACGGTTATTAACTACAACCGTTAATTTGTGTTTTGAAAAATTTCATCTTTCAATATATGGCGGTGCACATATTTAACCATTATATTTTAACATTATATATTCTTAAGAGACATCTGCCTCAATATAATTACGTTTATTCACTATAACCATATTTATTAAACGATATATATACCTAATTCTGTAACAGTAAAAGGAGATCATAGCCATGGAATAGAAGCCCAAAACCTGACATATAGAATCAAACCAAAACAAAAACAAAAACAAAAGGAAGAGGTGTCAATACTATGGCCCTGGCTCAACAACAAGAGTACTATATATAAAGTATTCTTTTCGTTTGTACAACACTTTAAATTATTTTTTTGATGCACTCAATACTTTCAGTATTTTTTTTATACGTATTATTTATCATAAATTATCTAAATTATTAAGCATAAAATTGTATAAATGGTTAAGGAGCAAATTTATCAATAAAATTTTAAGAAAGAAGTGTATGACATAATTATGTTTTAAAAAGGATAAAAATATACATAAGGAATTAAAAGTGGAGCATCTAGCATAAAACCGTTAAAACATAATTGTGTCAGGCACTCCTTCCTTAAAACTTTATTGATAAATTTGCTCCTGAACCCTGTATAAAATAATACTTTTGGGTGATAGTTGCATCTGAAAAAATATTTAGGAGTGACATATGCACTACAAAATACTTTAGAGCACTGGATGCATCTAAAAAAATATTTTATGGCGTTGGATGCACATCAACAAAATATATAAAGGAGAAAATAATTCTAATGCACGCATATGATAATAATTTAAAATAATTATTCCATGACGTTAAAAGGGTCTTGTATTCAACAAAGTGTTGTCCAATATGATGTGATCTAAGATAAATCAAAATAGATTTATGGAATGGGATGCTTTTTCTTCCCCAAGGCATCCAACTTGTGGGAGTTACTCACAAGAGCCATTCAAATTTTTTTTGTTAAGGGACAAATTTACCCTTAAACTTTTTTAAAAGTGCACCAACCACCATAAATATTTTTTTTTTTTGTAAAAGTAAATATGAACTTTTAAAAATGGAGCAAAAGTAACCATAAACTTTTTAAAAAAGAGGTAAAAGTGACACTACTGTTAACGGTCGTTTATTCAAAAGTTTTTAAGAGGCAAAAATACATATAAACTTTTCTCAAGAGTGCGCTCACCACCATAAAATTTCTTTTTTTGGAAAAATAGCCATAAACTTTCAAAAATGAGGCAAAGGTGACGGTTATCTTACTAGGTTCAAATGTAATCTTTTGATTGTTCTAAGTCCAGAAAAAAACACATCGACTTGTCCACTATGATTTTTTCAAACCAAAAATTGAAAAACTCATCTTCAATGAAGATGACATCACTATCCTGCTCTCATCAACGTGCAGTAAATAGAATTGTTGAGATCCTTCCCCATCAATAATTTTAGCAACTGCGTTTACGACACCATTGATATCAATAATTCCATTTACGGCATGTCGGTGAGAGCAGGATGACGACATCATCTTCATTGAAGATCAATTTTTCAATTTTTGGTTTGAAAAAATCATGGTGGACAAGTGGAGGTGCTGTTTTCCTGGACTTAGAACAATTAAAGAATGACATTTGAACACAGTAAGAGAACCGTCACTTTTGCCCCATTTTTTAAAGTTTATGGTTACTTTTGCACCTAAAAAAAAGTTTATGGTGGTGAGTGCACTTTTGAGAAAAGTTTATGGGTATTTTTGCCCCTTAAAAACTTTTGAGTAAATGGCCGTTAACGGTAGTGTCACTTTTTCCCCTTTTTTGAAAGTTTATGGTTACTTTTACGACATTTTTTAAAGTTCATGATTACTTTTGCACAAAAAAAAAAGGTTTATGGTGGTGGGTGCACTTTTAAGAAGAGTTTAAGGTTAGTTTTGCCCCATAATCCAACTTTCTTTCATAGTCATTAGAATATTTCTCTTTTTTTTAAAAAAAACAAAGGTGTTAATTTGGGTATAAAGGAGCCCAATATCAGATATAACAGCTCAATTCAAACCAATATTAACAACTAGATCTATATATCCATTTCAGCAAACTGGGAACATGACATGTGGTCCGCCACTTTAATATTGAGTTTGGTTTGGAGTGGAAATAACTCAGAATTTTAGAAGGTAAAGGATGGGGTACATTATTTTCAATCTCAAAGTGAAGACAATATTGGTGTGTTTTTAGAAATTCTTATGGAAAATTCAATTGCCGTTTAAGCAGCTCCTTTTTATTTGGAAACTTCAAAGCAATGCTTTACCTTCTATAATATCTCGTGAAATTATCACATTAATTCTTTTTGAATGTGCCTTTTTTGGTTGGGCTGAGAATGAGACCTTGGAGCATTCATTTATCTCGTCTCTTGTCTCAAACTCATTTTGGTTTGGATGTTTCCTTATCAGAATTTCACACATGCATTTCTCATAATTCGAAAGTTGGTTAAAGCATACATTGCTTCACCTACAGAAAGATGGTCTCTCTGGTCCGATTTGTGGTATAATTTGTCTCCTTAACACCATTTGGAATAAAAGAAATCTAGCTCTTCAACAAGGAAAATTAGACTTTCCTCATGCTATTATTATTCAGTTCACGATCTCCAAAACCTCTCTAATTTAGCTTTCATAAAGCCAATTCATAATTGTCATAATAATATCCCTACTCATGCTCCTCAACCACCTCTGTCTCTTAATTTCATGGGATGAGATATCTTCTTACATAAATTAAAAAATTGGGAGACATTGTTGTTACGGAGTCATTTGTTTTGCAAGGATCACTATTGAAGGAGTTTTTTTCGAAGAGTAACTCTGGAGTTGGTCTCATCTTCCTTAGTAAATGTTTTTGTAACTCTCTGTTTTGGATTCACTGCTCAGACCTCCTCAATGTATAAAGACAAAGCCAACACTTTCAATCACTTGTGTTTAGAAGAGATTCATCCATATTCCTGTTGAACATCCTCCTTCGAATGACATAATTTAGCAGAATATCTTGTTTTTCACATGCTTTCTCTAACTTGTATATTTATGTTGTTTCTTTATCTTCCCTTCTTAGTTTTCTCCGGTATTTTAGCTACCATCTACCCTATTGTAACTTATAAATTAAATCCTTACTTCTTTAATGTTATAGGGCGAATGAGCAAAAATACACATGAACTTCTACAAGAAGTGCGTTCAGCATCATATACATTTTGGAAGTATAAAAATACCTATGAACATTCAAAATGAAAGTAAAATTGTTAGCACTGTTAAGTTTGACCTAGCTTTATTACTGTTTATAGTAGGGTTGTAAAGATTGTATAATTAGATTGTTTAATTCGTTGTATTCAGCTTTGTCTGTGCTGTGTGTATTCAGCTTCTCACTGAGTGTTGGTACAGGTTATTTGTGGTCTTGGGCTGATATGTTGGGCCCAATATATGTTAGGCCCAATAGGATTAGGTAGTTGTATAAATAAGTCAGAGCACCATCAGATTGATTGTAAGAGAGACATTATCTTTCGTGAATGAAATTATTTTCTTTGTGTAGCTTGAGTTAAGGTGTAGAGGTGAGAGGCCTGGAGTTTTTACATGGTACCAGAGCCATCAATTGGGTCATTTTTCAAGATCTTCCAAGAAGAACTCAAGAAAGCCCAAGGTCGTTGGCCCATTTTGTGATCATCCTATGGTTGTTTTTCAAGACTCTTTCAAGACTGAGCCAAGACAGCCCACGAGTTTACTTGGCCCATTCCCTCCACCAACCCTGATCTTTTGTCTATCAGCCTCACGCGATGGCTATCACGACGCCCCCTTCTTTTCCTGTCACAAACACCAATTCCCAGTGCTCTCACGATTGGCCGTCACCCTCTCCCATGGATGCGAGCAAATCTGCCGGGGATTCTCTTTCTTTCCACGATCCCTTTTACCTCCACCTGTCGAACACCCAAAGCACGCCGTTGATTCCACAGATCCTCACTGGCGCCGACAATTATACGATTTCGAGTAGAGCAACGCTGATTGCTCTTCGTGGGAAGAATAAGGTCAGTTTCATTGATGGGAGCTGTTCAAGAGACAAACAAGATGCTCGACTTCTTCCTCAGTGGGATCGGTGCGACATGATTGTCCTCTTATGGCTTCTGAGTTCGCTCTCTAAGGATCTTGCAAACGGACTCATCTTCTTCTCCATTTCACGACTTGTTTGGCTTGACCTTCAACAGAGGTTTGACAAGTGTTTTGGTTCTCGAATCTTCACATTGCACAGAGAGATCAATTCCTTGCCTCAGGGCACTTCCTCTATCACCGCTTATTTCTCTCGGCTTAAAGAACTCTGGGAGGAGCAATCCACTCCTGTTCTGATTCCGTCTTGTTCTAAGTTTACTAATAATGATTTGAGATGTTTCTTTCAGGAAAAAGGCATGATCCATGAAACTTCCTGCCCTTACACTCCAGAAAAAAAATGGAGTAGTAGAATGAAAACATCGCACAATCATGCAAATCACTCGCAGCCTTATTTTACAATCCGGTATACCGGTTCGATATTGGGGCGAATGTGTGAGCATGGCTATGCATTTAGTGAACAGAATTCTCTCTAAGGTACTTTACTACAAAACTCCATATGAAAAGGTTTATGGGATAGAACCTGATTTAGGAAATTTAAAAGTTTTTGGTTCTTTAGCTCATGCTACTGATTTAAGGGCAGGTGACAAATTACAGTCTAGATCTATTCCTGCTATATTTTTAGGTTACCCTGAACATCAAAAGGGTTTTCTACTTCTTGATTTACGTCATAAAACTATTTTTGTCAGTAGACATGTTAGTTTTATGGAAAACAAATTTCTATTTAAGGATCGCCTAGATGATGACATGCCACAAGTAGGAATAGACTTTAAGGAAATGTTTTGGTATGACCCTATTGAACTAGGAATTAAGAATATCACTGCCACTAATCGTACTGATTCATGTAGTTCAAACAGAATAGAGCCTAAGGCTGCTTTACCTTCCGCCCATGAAAACCGAACAGTGGTTCCTACACCTGTTTTGCTTAGGACTAATAGAGAAAGGAAACCACCCATATGGTCCAAAGATTATGTCTGTGCCTTAATGAAACTTGTAACAAAATGTGCTTATCCCATTGCTGATTATGTGACATATTCCAATGTTTCTGCTGATCACATGTGCTTTCTTTGTACAATTGATTCCTTTTTTGAACCTAACAGCTATGCAGAAGCTGTTAGACATCCAGAATGGGTAGAGGCAATGAGGGCTAAGATGAATGCTCTTAATGCCAATAAAACATGGAATTTAGTTTCTCTTCCAAAGGGTAAGAAGGAAATAGGATGTAAATGGGTTTATAAAATCAAATATAATTCTAATAATACTATTGATAACTATAAGGCACGTTTGGTTGCAAAGGGGTTTACTCAACAAGAAGGGATAGATTATCATGAAACTTTTTCCCCTGTTGTGAAAATGTTTACTGTGCGTGTTGTACTTAAATTGGCAACAATAAATTAATGGCCATTATATCAAATGGATGTTCACAATGCTTTCGTGCAGGGAGATTTAAATGAAGAGGTGTATATGAAAATACCTCAAGGTTTTGAGGCTAAGGGGGAGCGTTTAGTATGTCGATTAAACAAATCTTTGTATGGCTTGAAACAAGCCTCCCGGCAATGGAATATAAAGCTCTCTAAGGCTTTGATAGAGGGAGGTTTTCAACAAAGTAAAAGTGATTATTATTTGTTTGTAAATCATTGTGTTGATGAAATTGTTTTAATTCTAGTTTATGTAGATGACTTGTTAATAACAGGTAGTTCTGAAATAGGCATTGGAAAAGCAAAACAATTACTTCATGAGCACTTTAGAATTAAGGACCTAGGCTTAATGAGATACTTTCTAGGTATTGAGGTAATTACATGTAACAAAGGTATTGTGTTATCTCAACGGAAATATACACTGGATCTTCTTACTGAAACAGGTATGAGTGGATGTAAACCATTGAGCATCCCTATGGCACAAAGTTTAAAGTTGGTAAGTTTTGATGAAACAAAGGATGATCCCCAAGAGCTGCTTCCAAATCCAGCAAGATATCGAAAATTGGTAGGAAAATTAATTTATCTAACCATGACTCGCCCTGATATATGCTTTTGCATGTAGGTACTTAGTCAATTTATGCACCTTCCTACCAAACATCATATGGCAGCAACCCGGAATGTCCTAAGATACTTAAAAGGGACACCAGGTCTTGGTTTACTTATCAGCTATGAAGGAAAACCAGTTTTGGAGTGCTATTATGATGCTGATTGGGCTGCATGTGTATGACTAGAAGGTCAGTCACCGGATATCTTCTGAAATTGGGAGGTTCCTTGGTGATGTGGAAAACCAAGAAGCAAGCAACAGTGTCAACATCCTCAGCTGAAGCAGAGTATAGAGCGCTACAAATGGCTGTTTCAGAAATTGTGTGGGCTAGAGGATTGTTACATGACTTGGGAATTTCCCATTCAGATCCTGTTCAGGTTTATTGTGATAGCCAAGTTGTTATCCATATTGCAGCCAACCCAGTGTATCATGAGAGAACCAAGCATATCGAAGTGGACTGTCACTTCATTCGTGAGAAATGGGAGTCAAGAGAAATTGACTTAAAGTATGTTGATTCCAAGCATATCGAAGTGGACTGTCACTTCATATAAGAATTTCTTAACTTTCGTTTTTTAAGTAAAAAATCTACCTACTATCTCAGACCATTCACTAGTTTAGATAAGGAATTCCCGAGTTCATATGAAGAATTAACAAATGGAGATAAGGATTTCATAACTTTTGTTTCAACCAAAAATTCACTTTCGCTCTCAGGTCATTCACAAGTTTAGATACAGAATTACCAAGTTTAGATAAATAAATGATGTAAAATCCTGAATTTTGGGATTTGAGGCTTGGGAATAAGCCTAAATTAAGTGAGCTGCTAAGCCCCAGTTTATCAAGTGTCCCAAATCTATTCTCTAGTATTTCTTATATCTTTGGGGCATTAAAGAAAATAAAATGGTGAATTTTGGAGAAAGTAATTATGTTTTTAGTGAAATTGCCTATGAGGTAGTAAGCTTGTCATGTTCATTTGGATGAACAAATGATGATCAAAAATTATGAGATTTTACAGGGTGAAAGTAGACATTCTAAGCTTTAATTTGATATGTCATATAAATCAATTAGAGCTATATACAAAAAGATATGAATTTTTGAAGTCAGCACAGAAAAACTGTGAAATATCTGGAACAGTATGCAAAGATTGAAATTCTGGGAATTTTGTGATTCCATTCAGCAAAATTCTATATTTTTCCTTAAAACGAGACTCAATAAGGGTCCAATAGGATTTTGAATCACTCCAGTTCGATTTTTCTAGAATTAGTTATGATTTTTCAAAAATTGGGCAGGAATCTACCAGAATTTTGTAAAGATCCGAAATTGGCAAAATGAATTAATTAAATTGATATATATTATAAATCAGATCCTCCTCCTTCTTCAGCCCCATTTCTGACGTGAAAAACCTGAAACTAGTGAGAGAAGAGTTGAGATTTTTAGAGAGAGAAGGAGAGGAAAAAGTTTGTAAAGGTAAGTGATCTCTTCGGTAAATCAGTTCTTAATGCGTATAACTCCATTCCTAAGCTATTCTTCTATGTGATTCAACGGTTGGAAACTCAAAATCTCTTGTTGGAGTAGGTAGGGTTCAGCCAAGTCAAGGAAAATCAAGTGGGAGCTTGAGGTAACTTCCAAACCATCGTATATTGACTATTCTAGCTGCTGTAGACAATTTAATTGGTGAAATTTCGCTGGATTGTCTTTGATTCTAAAAATAGAAAATGGGTTTTTGGGGCTGTTATATTGCTAAAATTGGTACTAAATGGTAGTTTTAACCTAATGGAATAGTCAATAAAGTGGTTAGGAGTAGAAAGGAACACGTTTACGGAGCCGAAACCGAAAAACCCCAATTTTCCTCAGAAAACTCATATAATTCGGTTAGGGCTGTAAATGGGTCTTAGAGTTGGATTTTCAATTATTTGATGATTGCATTGAGTTTAGGAGGAAAAATTAGGTAGGGTTACAGTTGGGCACTTTTTCGGAAAAGGCTGAGAAAGCATAATTACGGAAACGCCTCTAAATCCTAAAAGTAGGGCTACCAAGGGCAATTTCATAATTTGACATTGAATTTGATAATTCTGAGTCCGGAAATAGATTCCTTGGGTGAAAATATGTAAGAATAGCCCATGTTAAAATATCGGGAAAAGTACGGTCGGACCGAGTACGGCGAGGCCGGGCTGGGTCCCCTTGGGTATTTTAGTAATTTTTCAAGATAGACTCATATAACCCCCAGAAACACTATGGAAGTGTCTAAATAGTATGTTTGACATTGTAGGATCGAATATGGAGCCCCGAGCTGATTGCACGTAGATCGAGGCACGTGTTTCGAGGCAGGAAGGGTTAAGGTAGGGGACTTACCTTACTTGCATGTATTTGATATTTTTGTAGCTCTGTTTGTGTTTTCGCTGTGGCCATAGTTTTGTTGTATGAAACATTGAGCATGCAGAAATGTCATTATGGGGCATACATCTAGATAAAGCTAACATGTCATACATATAGCATCAATCATGCATGCATTATGGTATCTGTTTCCTACTGAGATTCTCTCGAATCTCACCCTCCCCTACCAACAATTTAGACAGGAGACAACAGAAGATATGCAAACAACAATGCAGAGTACCGTACGAGGGGATTACAGTAGTGGAACGAAGATGGGAAGAAGTCTCCGTTTCACTAGGATGAGTTTAGACACCCTAGTAGCTTTGTGCAGCTACCTTAATCGTAAGGATCATGTACAAACCCCCATAGGGAATTTATGTAATCATGCACATATTATCAGTATAGTTATGTTATTCATGTGTTGTCTATTGAACCGCATATCGTTTTCCGTAAATACTCTGAAAAAGGTTGAAATTGAGATAAGGGCGTGACAAATGACAATTTACGATAAGGAATTCACAAGCTCATATAAGGTTATGAATTTTTATCTAAGGTTGCTAATTCCTGATCTGAGCTTGTGAATTCCTTATCGCAATTTGTCATTTATTTATCTAAACTTGTGAATGGCTTGAGAGTGCAAGTGAATCTTTTACTTAAATAAAAGTTGTGAATTTGTTATCTAAAGTTGTCAATTTCTTATCTGAAGTTGGGAATTCTTCATCTAAACTTGTAAATGGGCCAAGAGCGACAGTGGATTTTTGGTTAAAACAAAAGTTGTGAAATACATATCTCTATTTGTTAATTCCTCATATGAACTCGGGAATTTCTTATCTAAAGTAGTGAATGGTCTGAGAAAGTAGGTGGATTTTTTATTTAAAAAATGAAAATTGTAAAATCCCTATATGAACTTATTAATTTCTTTTATCAATTTGCCAATTCCTTATCTGAATTTGTTGGTTGGTTTAGTTAAAGATCAAAGATTACTATATATTTTTTTTGTAGTATATATATTAATAGGCTTTATTAATCCAGTGGTCATACACTTTTTGTGCATGAAAGTGATGGGGGTTCCCCACGAAGCCAGGGAATATTCCCTCATTCAAATTTTAATTTGAATAGTTGAAATCCACCCTGATGAGAAATTAGATGCCTCGGGAATGGGATGCATACCCATTTTTTTACCGGTAACCCCAAAAAAATCAATCAATCAATTTACATGTTCATGGAACCTGGTGGTTTTATCCCCAATTAGTCCAGAATCCTTATCATGAAGGTCTTGAGGGATAATCCAGCAGCATTATTCCGTCGCAGAGGGGGGAAAAACAAAAACGAATCGGAATTAAATGCCGAATCCTCCGTTAACGTCTCTCTCTCCCATCAATGGAGGTTCCTTTCGAATCGCTTCCTCCACATCCATATATCCATCACACCTGATAATTCCCCAATCTTGAAATTAATTCAGATGCTTTAAAATCTCCAAATATCATAATTATGGGAGGGATTGAGTTGAGAGGCATCAGATTCAATCTACAGATATCTTCACTATATAAACCCTAGGGCTAAGGATCAAACTTCATAATTAAGAAGCAGCACACATAGAAATAGAAATGGAGTCCCAATATTTCGCCAGAAACTACGACGGACGCCACCACAGGGGGTGGAGCCCTTCCTTCACCGGCTACGACAGTAACAGTGGTGCGAATCGCGGCCGCCACCATCCCAAGCACCACGTGGCATTTAAGGCTGAGGAAGAGGAGATCATCAGCAGAAACAACAGCAGCAGCAACATCGTCCTCCCCCAAGAAAACGTCGTCGTTTACAACAACGATCCTATTAATGCTCCCAACAAAAGTGTTGATGAAGAAGCTGATGCTTTCATCAAGAACGAACACAGCAGAATTCATCTAGCCAGGCTCAGGTCTATCACCCCTTACTAATATATATATATATATATATATATATGTATCAACCCAACACACTCTCTTATTATATATATATATATATAGCTATACAGGACTTCATGTATGGCGCATGGTGGTCAAGAAGAATACATGCATATAATAGTGGATTTGGTTTCATGTTAGAACCAAAAATCATCATTTTTTGTAATAGCAGATATGATTTCACAAAATTATGATTTGATGGTTTTCAACGGTGAAACCAAACCAGCCTATAAATTTGGGAGAATTATTGTGCAATTTCATATAAGCAATTTAATCACTAAAAGGTTCTTCGAATTGTCATACGATGATATGTTCACTTGTTATGATACTTTTTAGTAATTAGATTATTTATATGAAACTATTCCATAATTCTCCCCGTATATAAACTATTAAATGTGGTTGTTTGGGAAGCTATGAACAATAATAGTGGTATGTGAAGTTTAGTCTTGTATTTTATCAAAATAATGCATCTGATTGAAGACTGTACTTCAATTTTGTGTCTCTATTATTCAAATTTATGAGAGGTTGGAGACTGTCTCTCTGAACACCATCATAAGTTATTGTTGGTATTATTATTGTATTTATAAGCCCAAAAATGTTATTGGGTGGTTTATATTATTCTCTCTTTGGTGTAGCCTGAGATTCTTTTTTACATCTCCAAAGGCTTAGATTTTGAAAACAACTAACTCATATATTAATCGGAGCAAAACAATTGAGATTGATGGTAATTAATGAAATGAAATTTTGAAAGGAAAAAAAGATTTAAAATTTTACCATTTCTTTCCGTCGGATTCAAGTCTGATATAGTTTTTTCAAAACATGTACTGTGATGCCCCGATTCTTAATATAATAGTTAAATAATTAATTTATAAATATTAAGAAAATTCTTTTTTTTTATGTGCATCGTACTACCTACCTAGATGAAAATCCTTTAATATATGTAATTAGTCATTAGTCAGATGCTTTAAAAAAACAATTAGTAAATTTAAAAGATAAAATGAATTGAATTGTAATATATATTTAGAATTAAAGGAAACCATTTTGCCTAGTTAGCACTTAAGCTTGCATGGAGAATAAAGAATAAGTAGGGCATTATCTAAATATGTATACATATATAAGAAAGGAATAATAAAGCAGAGCAGCAATAGGAACAACAAAGCTTTTAGAATAAAATACAGCAATCCCGGAAATTACTTGAATGAAGAATTAGTTTGTCAAATTCTTATCCCCACGCCACCGGCACCGCCAAATGAAAAGAAAAAGAACCACCGGTGAGGTGGCCGGAAAACTTTTCATACACTTGAACTGCACTCAAATTAGATTTATTCATCGGAATAAATTAAAAAGTGCATATTTCCATCTCATCCCTCCACAACTTTTTTGACGATTTCAACTTCACATATCAACAAAAATCATCAGAACCTGCTGCTAGCTATTATTTTGGTCAGAAAATGAACACTTCAAAGAGGACAAAATAAAAGGAAGGAAGGAGTTGAGAGAGTTCAGGAGATTAAAGGGTTACAAATTAAACACAACGAAAACCCAAAGAATAAAAAAAAGTATTTTGAGATTGGTTTTTGTAAGAATCTAAAAGCTAATTCATCATCAATCTATGGAACGACACAGAGGACAGGTTAAGTGTTTGTTATCGAACCACTTGTCCAAACAACCTCTGTGGAAGAAATGTTTACAGGGCAATTCACTCACCTCCTGATTCGCTTCGAACCCACACAGACATACGCAACACTCCACCGTACCCAATCCAACACTCGAACCAGAGTCACTTGTCGTCGTCGTCGTTGTTTCTTCTCCTCTACACTCCTTGTACTGTGTTATTGATACCCTCCTTCTTCTCCGACTTTCTCTCTGTGTTTCATCATCTGTATCTTCCTCTGTGTTCTGAGAATATGATGAAGACGACGAAGATGACGACGAGGACGATGTCACGCCAACGGCTTCCAGCACAGACCTCAGCGTGTTCTTGAGCAGAACTACTAATAGAACTGTGTTCACCAAGAGAACAGGAAGTACCCCTTCAGCTAAATTAGGGATATTAGAGAGACCCATAATTCTTCTTCTCCTTCTTCTTGTGCTCTGTTTCAGGGTCTGTGTGCAGTCTCTGTTATTGAACAGGGGAAAACAGAGGAGAAGAAATGGAACAGAGAGGCCGTGGAAGAGGCCAACAGAGAACCAAATTGGGCCGTGGCTTTGATAAATACTGAGGACCAGATCCTAACCACTGAAACTGTAACCAAGGTTAGGTTCATGGGGATAACCAGGGTGGTGGGTAGGGACAGGGCTTCAATGTGACGCACGTGCATAGCAGTGAACGTGCATCTTCCATTTTTGTATTGCGTCGTCCTCATATCTCACAATTCACGTGTTGGTCAATTCTAGTTGTAATCTACATGTACGAAAAACATGAATTTTTTTTTGGGGGGTCAAACTCTGTTATCTTTTCATTAAGAAACCAGTCCTTTTTAGTTTTATTATATTTAGGGAGACTAATATCTTTTGGGGTAAAACATAAAAAATGATGATATTTAAATCTTAAAACATTGATCACCAATAGTAGAAACTCAACTCACATTTGACTATTATATCAAGGATTGAATTCAATAGTAAAACCAATAAGTAGGAAGAAACCAATCCTTTTGATGAAATTTAACTTCAACTCTTTGAACCAAAATATATATATATATATATATATATATAACTTCAACTCTTAAGGATAGATTTCTTAATTAATGGAAAGACTATAGAAACCTTTGACATGAGTTGACCACAATTCTATGAAACTAAAAACCATATCTTCCATAACAAGTATATCTACCAATGCTTATTAAATACTCCCTCTAGTACTAAATGAGTATAAGAACAAGTGAATCAGTCCACCTAGGTTAAAAAAATAAGTTAAATTAATTATTTATTAAAAAATATATATATTGGAGTAGAATTATCAATGTAATTTATACATTATATAAGAATCTAACTATAGAGGTGATTTGGAAAAGAAAATAAATGTGAGAGATTAAAAAAAGATTGAGGTTTTAAGTTTAGAACTAGAATAAATGATTTAACTAGCTTTTAAATTTAAGGTAATAAACTTGTCCTAGTCATGAGGCACCTCCAAAACCCAACTCATACCAATTTCTTTCCCAAAATGATATTGTCAACAAAATCCCACGGGTTTTGGATTTTTCTTCAAGTGAAAAGTTCTTAATTCGTCCATATTTATTTATAAAATAGGGAAAATCTCAATAAAATACCTCATAAATTTCTAAAACCCCAAAATGTCATTTGAACATGCAAAAAGATAGATAAGGAAAATGGAAGGAATTTAAGATTTCAAAGTGTTGATGTTTTTACAAAATTGCCCCTTATTGGCTACACTTATTAAGTTATTATAAGTAGTAGTAAAGAGGTTATAAAAATGGTAAATACTTTTACAAATCTTATCGTTGGTGTTACAAATATAGTTAGTGGTTAAATGTCAATTTTAAAAAGTAAAAATATAATATTTTAATTATTGACTATACTTATAACGCAAAAGACAATATTTATAAAAGTATTTATCATTTTAATAACGTCATTTACTATGTAGTCTGTAAGGAACGATTTTGTAAAAATACCAATATTTCAAAATCACTTATTAGTAATTCCTACTTTATTCCCTATTTGTCTTTTTACTTATTCCCATGATTTCCTGGGAATTTTGAAGTTTGCGCGATATTTTCTTTAGATTTTCCCTATAAGCCTATTTTTTACTGCTAGATAAACAGGAAAAATCCGGAGAGAAGCTTGACCAAAAGTCCACCACTCAAATAAAAATATGAAATCTGCAAGTGGGAGATGCTCACCAGAAATGTGAAGAAAGAAGTGGAAGCCACGTGTTGAGTGGAGACAAGCGGTGGCCACAGCGGTTGTGACTGGTGGCAGCAATGCTCACCTCTCAGTTATGAGGCCTAGCATCCTCCTTCTTTCCGGCTTAACCTCTAAATAATGCTTTTTAATCTCACTTGTCCCTTTCATCACATCCAACTATCTCCTTTTCGGCTCCCAAACAAACAACAGTTAATTCAATAAACCAAATCCATATCACAGTCAAACCAACATCACCCCATTCCACAGATAGCTCCATAACACGGGTAAAAAGACTGCCTAATATACAAAACTCCCATCAAATAATAAATATAGGGAGAATTACATTTAGGTCCCAAGGAAAGAAAAAAAATGAAGAAATGAACGCTGTAGATTTCAAAATGAAAAAATAGTTCCATTAATAACTCCAGGAGCCTGTATTGACAACTCGTTAACAACTCTAGGAGTCTGTATTGACAACTCCTTGGGACCATTTTTTCATTTTATAATTTATAGGGACCATTTCTTCATTTCTCTTTTTCCTTGGGACCTAAGTGTAATTCTCCCAATAATATATGAAGGATAGATGTTAATAACCTTACCTTTACAAATAAAGTTGTTTCAAGATTTGACCCTGCAGCCTTCAGGCCACAAGGTAGCAGCAGCCTTGACCATTATTCAAACACCCGCCTCCTATATAGCTCCATAACATAGTATTTAAATACATTGAAAATTTAGTGAGAAGTCTTTTTTAAAAACTTTAGTGACTAAAAAGGAACTGAATTCAAATATCAATACTTTCTATGTATGAAATCATTCAGAATAATAGTTTCTATATATAAAAACATAGGTCGTTCCTGCTCATAAAATTTCTACATGGAGACTTTTCATCAATTTTCCCTAAATTATAATGAATATCCCATATCTTTGCAAAGATATTGGGCTAAAAGATCAGTGATTAGTATTATCAGTATCTTGTTTCCTTGGTTGTGAACAAAAGGAATAACATCAGCTTGGTGTGTAAGCCTGCCTCCATGTGAACAGACAGCTTCATCTGTCCTCGTTGTTCACAAATATACATCATTAAAATTTTCACTCTGCTCAATCAGTGGGTTTCCAAGAATATGATATGATTATATAATATTAATGATATAATCAAATAAACCAGATACATCAAAAGGGTTCCAGATAGTCCTAAACTAGGACTCTCTCCTTGACATAACCGAGGAGGCTACATGCGTGAGAGCTGAGAACAATGGTGAGAACAAGGTATAAAAAAATTGTATCGAAAACAACTAAGCACAGTGGTGGTGGCATCGGAGCCGACAGCAGGCTGGCAACGGCACCTATATGCGTCAATTTTTTTTTTCTTTCCTCACTATTGAGCCTAGTGAGCTGTGGAATTGGAAGGATCAATACCAAAGGCCTTGTAATATGTGTTTTCTGCATTTGTCAGCCGACTCTGGAACATAGTCCACTCCTTTCTACATCTTTCCCTCACCTGGCACCACAACCATGAAAATATCAGACAATTAGTAAAAAATATTACGTCTAGTCCTTAATATAAGAGCTAGTTGAGGGATTGAATTTAATCCTAAATATAAGAATAATCCACTTTATTCCCCATGTTTATAATTTTTTCCTAAACTATCCCTATTGATTGCACATGTTAGGGAAGTTTGCATCAAGAGGTAATTTCAATAAAAATGATTTAAGAGGGGTATTTTAGGAAAACCAACACACACTTTTGACAAATAACTAATTTAACTAATTTCCTTAATCTACCCATCAAAACTAAGTAGATATCATATTAAAGATTGGAGGTAGTATTCCATCAAATATAAAACCTTCCCTCACTATAAACATTTGAGTTCTTCATTAATTTAATGTCATTACATGTTTGGGTGAGAAAAATGAACAAAACACATGTTATTGTTTGTATTGATCATTAGAAGTATTAAGCATGTAAGCAACCCGCAAAAATGTAACAAAGCTGAAAAATAATAAATGAAACATTCAATACATACCCCCTGCCATGGTGCTTTCCCAGTTTGTGCTTCTCCCTACAAAGCACAGAAAAATTACATTAGAGTCTCTGTTCTGCCATCTTTTCTTTTCGGTTTTTATTGGGCAAAATTGTTAATAATTAATAAATCAAATAAACTTAACCATGGCATACAAATTACCTGATTCCCTAGTGAAGGAACACCTTGGTGGACAATCCACTGAGAATCAACAACCCCAATCTTCTCATGAGCAGGCTGTATCAGGCAGAGAGGAATTAGTCTAAAGTACATTACATGTCACTTTGTAATTTATTTTTCTTCTATTTGGTTTGTGCCTCTACTAAGGCTACCGCCAACACAAGAAAATAAGAATTTTAAACAGTTAAAAAAAATAAATTTTGATAAATAACAGCATGGACTTACCTCAACACATTTTCTAAGAGCAAAATCAAGGCCCCACCCATGGATCAAGTCGTTCTGCAGTACCAAAGCTTACAATTTTCAGTGATTGGGACAAACAAGTGCTTAACTCAAAATTAATCTAATCAATTCAATAATTTTAATATGAAAGACATTTATTAATTTAGGACGAGAGTTCAAACCTGAATCATATGCCACACACAGCGCCAAGCATCTCGTGAAAACACTGGAGCCATAATCTCAACAAACCTGCATTGGGGTGATATGATCAACACAGAAAGAACTTCCAAATAGTACAATAATAGTACTTTATCAACCAGCGGTTACTTACGCTGCACAGGGAGGTAGATGAGGGTCAGAACACCATCCTGGTTTCTCCTCTGTTACTCTGACAAAAATTCAACAAATAAACAGTTAGTTTCCATTCTTAAACAAAACATGCACCACAAGAAAAACCATATAGTACTCCCATCATTCTTACTTGTGAACTTCTTGATCATCTCTTCTCTTTGTCATCTGCCATGTCAACCCTTTATTAGGTTCCAGACCGGGCTGTGAAATCTCTAAGCCATGCTTCCTCACCAGCTTTAAGTATCTGCAATTGAGTAGTTAAAAGGGACATAAAACATCTTCAGTGAGACAGAAATAAAACTTTGGCCAAAGAAGGAACACAAAAATAAAACATGATAAAAAGTATTTCATATCAAATGCTCACTCCTCTGCATTAAAATGCTCAACCCCAAGGTCTTCATCCCACATAAATATATAGTCATATGGTGCCACAATGTCAGGATGCAGAAACCGCTTGGCATACCACCTAGATGTTGAGAAATCAGATGGTAACCATCAATTTAAGCTAAAAAACATTATAGTTAGTATAGAAAAAGAATAATAATAAGTTTCTAACCATTTCGTCTGTTTACGAGCACTTATATGAATAGCCTTCTTGGACCACTCAAACTCATCCCACTCACTTATTCGGCCGTCATAATGAAAGAGAAGGATTGTGAAGTTCTCTGAGAACTGTTCAAGCAACATATCAAGTCACAAGACACATAGATAAATACAAACATGCAGTCAAAAAAGAGAAAATAGATACCTTTTTAACAGCTGCATCAATATTGTCCTTTAGATTGTAGCCAACAGTGAAGGTTACAAGGTACTTTGGCTTAAAGGTTAAATCCTGCAAGAAACAACAAAATCAATGCACACATATTAACCAAACAACAACATAAAATAAAGCTGGAATAAAAAATTGTAGTAAACTACTTTTCAATGTTATATTCTTCCAAAACTCATTTCATTCTCAACAGCACCTCAGTCTGTTGCATCAATTCTGTTCCCTGAAAGAGACTCACTCTATGTACCAATCACACCCCAACAAGGAAAAACATTTAGAAATAATAGAAGAATTAAAAGAAATAAAATAAAATAGAAAGCAATTTCTCTTATAACAATTGGAGGTCAAGTAGCAGCCTGGAGACGGTAAGTGTTTTTAGTGTACACACCTCACTAGGTTTACCCCACAATCTACGCAAGTAAAAGTCTGACTCAGCTTCAACTATTCCAGGAGGTAACATTTCTGCACCTCTTGGATTTGATGGAACCCAAATCTGCAGAGAAGCGAGTAAATATAGAGTGAATATCTGATCGATATAAATTTTGACAACATATTTTTTTTCCAATATGAATATGATTATATGATAATAAAAAAGAATTCTTCAATAATAATACAAGTGGCCTACTATTTAAAAAATTTGTGGTAAAACAAGATTTATAACAATGGAAAAAGTTGGATGGGGAGAGAGTCCTTTTGCTATTCTCAAGTTGCTTTAGCCTATTTTCATCCTCTAAACTATTGTAACATATCTACAGCATGTGCTTGCAACATATATTCAACACCACATTTGAATGGCCGTTTCAATAATAGCATATAAAAATACAAGAAAAAGAGTTTTGTTAGGCATACATAAATACACCCTGTTTTGTTCATTAGACATGCTTCCAAATATGTTGGCAAAAAAAATACTCCCCAGCATATTCAAGGCCCATATGGTATGTTGGCTATGATTTCTAAAGAAATTGGAATCGGAATGTGGAAAGAAAAAGAATTAACCATAATGGGCCAAAAACTATATTTGGCATGTAAAGAAAAAGTATTTGGTATGCAAATTCTTTGTTTGGTGAGGCAAGACAGAAGTGAAATCCACTGCCTTCTGTATCATCCTTCATAAATAATACTATAAGTGCATAATCTGGGATGAATTTGGAAACTTACTTATAACTATAGCCTAAATGTCTATTCTCATCCCCTCAATCAAAGATGGTATGAAAATCCTTACAAACAATGAGAGGAAAAGAAGTGCACCTTTGATGAATCAATCAATGATTGATCTTGTGATGAGCTTCTGTTGGAACTCTTCATGAAAGACCAAGCATAGCTACCTGTATATTTGTCTTCAATGTAAGTGAGATCAATGGATGGAAGCAGGCTGTATGGAATAGTCAACTGCAAAATTATAATCACCGTTAGTGTCCCGCAAAAATGTAATAACAACACATCATCAAAGAGTATTCAGATATTCAATCAAATATAAGGTGCACCGTTAGAAGGATGAAGAAACAAGAGATATGGGAGATTCAACAGTAAGATCATAGTCAAAGCTTCAATTCATAACTACAATTACACCAACACTAAATATTTGAACATTCCACTCATTTATAAGGTACGCCCTGAACAGAATGAAGAACCAGAAAGTATGTCAAACCTTTGTTATTGACAATTTTGGGAATGATACTCCTATGAAGAATCCAAAAATCACTCCAATAAAAGTAGTTACGATAAGCCTCATACTTTCACGTGGTTTTCTATGAGTTGGACTGCGGCCAAAAAGAAGCTGGTGTCACTTGAAAATCATTACTGACAATAATTAGTATGGGGAAAAAAAATCTAAACATGACTCAACCTGCGAGAAATGATCCCCATCATATACAAACTTCTCTAACTGTATGTTCATAAAATTACACGCAAAAGCCAGTCTTCACTATATAGAAAGTGGCACTGATCCTCCAAGTATGAAACAGAAGTGCCAATTATCAGAATACAGCCCCTGCTAAAATGTACACAGAAGACAACTGAATTTGTTAAAAGAATGGAACGAGACAGTAGTTCAAACGAAAAATAGGAGGAAAATACACCATGTACGCATTTTCATGAGGGGAAAAGATAATGCTCTATGGAAATCCCTAAACCCTTAAATATACCAGTATTATTCACACGTCATACTAGTTTTCCAATATAAGTGTGCTAGAAGAAATGGTGAGGGAACTTAAAATTTTAAGCAGCCATTCTTGAATATAGTGAAGTGAACCATAAGCAAGAAAAAAATGTGTTTAGCCCCATAACCTCCGCAAGTAACTGTATAGAGCAAGTAAATCATATGATTTCTTTAATTAAATATGATTCAACAAGGTGATATTTCCAAACTCAGCACCACCGCAGTCGCAAAACCATCCCTGATTGAAGCCTAAATTAACTCCTTAAATATTAAAGCCTCGTGGGTTGAAGAAATTTACGCGCTGGAGTGTACCTACCGAAATCGACTAAGCAGAAAGTCCACGCGAAGCTCGCAACTAAACGGAACGTAGTCAAAACGTTCAAAATTTGGAACACGTGATCTCAAATTGCTCAAGAAAATAGCCTAATACACGGGATACTGCAAAGAAGTAAGCGATTAGAAATAGCTTGAACCTAGCAGCATCTCCACTTCAATGTAATACCATTCAAACCAAAAACGAAGAAAAATTGGGTAATTAATTAGATTAACCCAAAGATACCTGTAACAGTCCTGATCATCGAAGCAGGATCTGGCAAAAAGAAAGGAGCTTTAGTGAAATGCCAAGTCAAAACGAGAAATAACACTCACTGCGAATTGGAATCGGAGCTCTGAGGAGTTGTGTTTCTGCTTCACCGAAAGAAACCAGCGAAGGAGACAAAGAAACAGAGAATTCACCGGCGAAAGCAAAATAAAGAAATAACAAACGGAATCTTTTTCGTATTGGGTTTGGGTTTTCAGCACTAGCGAACAAGATCTTTTAGAGATTTGACTAGCAAATGTGACAGATTTTTTGGTTTTTTTCAAGCTCTCTTCCCCTTTCAAATTTTGAAAATGAAACACGACTCCTCGATATGTGTTTCTTCACCAAAAAAACAATCTTATTTTTTTAAAGAAAAAAGTTGAATGAATGCTGGTTCATTGAGGATATATATATACACGTATGGAAAAAGAATTTAGGCGACTTTTCAGTCAACCTTTTTAAAGTCATTGTGTGTTTTATGAATTCTTGACTCAGACACCAGGAAAATTAGAATTCCTTCTTGGTGGTGTTTAATGTCTCAATCCTTACATTTAGGAAAGGGTTAAGATGCATAAGTATCAACAAGTACTCTTTTTTTATAAGGTGTAACCAATATCCTAAAATATTTAGTGGTGTACAAATATCTTTTCATGTGCGTCATTACTTAAAGAACCTTTTTTTTGTCGTTACAATTTTGCATTTAATAATTTAAATAATTTAGGATGCTAGATACACCTAAAAAAATAATTTGGAGTTGAATACACTAAAAAATACTCAATTTGGTTTAAGAAGTTGATCTTGATCTTAGATATAAAACTTATTTTTCATATTTGTCAATATTATCCCTATTATTGCTCCCTCACTAATAATCAAGAAGGAGAGGAGTAAAAGAATTAAAGAAGATGACTTAGATCAAGTTCTTTATATCCATTTCGTCAAGTTTTCTAATTATATGTGACTATGTGTTATGTTTTTAAATTATTATCATTTAACTATAAACTCATATAAAAAAAAGGACATATGGCCTTATATATTGATGAATTTGATGTAATAGGCATAAAGAACTTAATATAAGTATGGTCCTTTTAAAAAATACCTGTCATATTAATTAATTTAACTAACTTTTTTAATGTGATCAAATTACGTAAATAAATCTTATAGGAAAGAGTAATGTAGAGAGTTGGATGCACCTGACCAAATATTTTAGGAAAACAATAAAATATTTTAGGATACTAAATACATCTTAAAAAATATATTAGGATGTTGGATGTCCCTTAACCCTTAATTAAAAAAGAAAATTCTTGCATTAATTGAAAAAGAAAAAGAAAACAACCAATTTGGCGTCCATTGAACTTAATAAGGGTGTGTTTGGAGGAGCGATGGGAAAAATAGAGTTTTTCAATTTAGCGTTGGGTAATTTTAGTTTTGGTAAAAGCTCGATTGTGTAATGTGATTTATGTTTGGAACAGCGGTGGGAAAAATGACTTTTGTAAAAATAAAATTTGTTTGGATTGACTTAAACACAAGTGACTTTTGTGATAATAGTAAAAGAGAGTGGGTGGAAAAATATTTTAAAGGGTTAAAAACACCAAAAAATATTTTAAAATAATTTTTAGAACTGAAAAAGTACATTAAGGATAAAATTGCAATCAGTCTGATAACACACTGGGTACAGTTGAAAAAATATTTTAAGGGTTACAAGCACCAAAAAATAGTTGAAATTAATTTTGGTAGCCGAAAAAGTACATTAAGGGTAAAATTGTAATAAGTCTGATATCACACTGGACACAACTGAAAAAATATTTTAATCATTCTCACTCTCCTCAAAAGTTAAATCACCAAAAGCTCCAAAGTTGAGCTTATACCAAAAGCTATTATTCCAATCTTAAGCTCAATTGCTCATTTGCTTGCCAAACATGCATTTTTTTTTTTAAAGTTGCCAAACCAGCGTTTGGCCAGCAAACCAGCGTTTGGGGGGCTCAAACGCCCCCCCCAAACACACGCTAAGGAAATTCTCTCCCGAGAAGTAAGCCGTGCAGTTTTATACATTTCTTTTTCACAATGACGTTACCGTAATTTAAGGAATTAGTTAGCAATTAAGATGTATTCCTCGCTTGATTAGGATGACGCACAGTTTTTTTTTTTTTTTATTCAGAGAAAATGATCCTGACAATTACATATGATATCATTGTCCGAACCTTTTTTATGTCACAAAAAATTTTCGATAAAATTTAATGTTCTCGTTATCTATTTTTTATCAAACTTTTAAATCACCATATAGGGTTCGCGACAACCAAACAAATAAATTTTTCTCCTCCCCTGTGAGAATTTTGTGAGGTTCTTGAGTGGCCTTGCCGATATCGTTATTTGAACGACGATCGGCTGTAATATCCCTTCTCCATCCTTTTCTTTTTTTTCTCCTTTCCAAACACTTTCTTTCTTTCTTTCTTAGTATCTCAGAGAGTGAGTGGTGTGTGAGTGTGTGCCATAGGGTGTGTGTTCACCATGGTGATCGGAGGTATGGAGGTGGGCAAAGTAGTCGGAAAAAGAAACTCAAGGAAGTTGTTCTGAATCCGGAAAAGAAGCCCGAGAGTAAAAACTTATGACAACGAAGAGTTTGAATGAGCCAATGATTATGTCTATGATAAAAAAAAGGGCTGGCAAATGGAAGGTCGTCGAGGTGCATGATCTGGATAAATCGCAACTCATCTGTTTATTCAGTACTAGTATAAAAAAGGCATTTTAAACTGACACATTTAAACTGGTTATAACGGATAAAATTAAAAAAGTATAACTAGTGGTAGTTTTGTAATTATAAATAATTTCTGAGACCGATCCGTTAGTATAAGGTCTAAAATATATTATTTAGACCGATTTTTTGAACAACATGTCTAAAAAGATAAAAATAATTTAAAAAAATATATGTAATATATTTTCTAGATCGGTTCTCCCTATAATAGATCTAATATATTTTCTAAATTAAAAGCAATTAAAAAATAATATTTTTATTACTTTTTAAACCGGTTGTCTCTTATAAGTTATAACCGGTCTAAAAGATTAAATGTTTTAGACAGGTTTCTTTTAGGAACCGATCTAAAAAGATGTGCAATAAAAAATAATATATTCTTTACTTTTAAGGCCGGTTGTTTCAAATAACAAGTTTCAAAGATGACTTTTTAAAACTGGATTTTGAACAAATCCGGTCTAAAAGATCGTGCCCTAATATATTTCAGAATCTCTATTCCTCGCACCGAATTTTGCTTTCTTGAATCTGAAACTCTATTCTTCTTCTAAACTCCTCCATCACGCCCCAGCCTCTCCTCCTTCCTATCTCGCTCCTTTGTCCTTAACCAACGTCACCGGTGGACACAGAGGAGACGGTGGATTGCATTACCGTAATACTTGCCGTTTTTTGCCTCCCCTCGGTGTCTTCCTCAAGCTCAGACTCCAAGTAATTATGAGTTACATTGGGCTTTTTTTGTTGATAAATTGCTCAGAGGCATTGTTCTCCCTTTTTCCTCTTCTTCTTCTTTGTTTTGTGATATGAATTTGAGATACATAATCATGAGAAAACGCTCAACCCTAATTGTCAATAAACTTTCTAATGAACTTTGTGTTAGCGAACTGTGTGGTTTTTAGTTGTTTGTAAGACTTGTGAATCATACATGAATAATTCTATTCATTAATGTATATTTTCCTAAGCTTGATTGAACAATATTAATTTTGTAGCAACGGCTCTTCTTCTCGGTCTATATACCAATCCATATTCCTTATTATACCAAAGGTTCCTTCCTGTACCCAACTCTGCACATTTAAGCATTTCATATGGAAGCATACAAATTAAATGATACTTAATCTTGCCAATAACTGCAATTGATGATTAAATGCATTGGTGTATATATCTATACATATAGCTGGTTCTTACTAGGCTTGTAGGCACCTCAAATGGTTATTTCATCCTGGTGGCATCTCATATTATTTATATACACACTCTTGGTGTAAAAACCCATTAGATTAGTGAATTGGTGAACTAGTCTCCTGGCTAGTCCAATTAAGAGTTTTGAACTGGTCGATGGGATTGAATTTTATATTTTTGTTTTCACATTGCTAAGCATGAAATAAAATTGCTTTGAGTTAAACAAATAGCAGCATGTCAGATTTATGTTTTAGTAACTTTGTTTTGTTGAATTATTTGTTCTTTATCCCTTTATGCATTTGACTTCTCTTTGTTCTTCTCATCCACTTCCTCTCCGCTACTCATCTCCATAGTTAGATTAAAATTTAAGCAGACCAATTGTAATGTTTTATAAAATTATTTTTAGCCTTTTATTATAGTTTTAAATAATCATAACTAAAATTTTGCAGTTTGCATTTACTTATTTATTTTAAATAATTTGACATTTTAATGGTAATTTTATAAAACACTAAATCTAGATAGCTCGAATTTCAATCTAACGATGGAGATGTATAATGGAGAAGAAGTAAATAGGAAGGGTAGAAAAGAGAAGTCAAGTCCGTGCATAGTTGGATCTCTTGGAGTTTATGAAAATGAGTGCCCTATATATATATATATACACATTGAGATATATATTTTGATTTTGGTAATGACAGTTATTTTTTGCAAACCAAAACAAGCCTCTTGAGATTGTCACCATACTTGTTACCAACAAGACCAAGCTTTTGTGGTTATTGGCAAGTATAGAGAAAGGTATGTAGAGCTCTCTTTCTTGCGTGAGTGCATGAGTTTTCTGTGCATGGCAAGTGACAATTCATTAAAGTGGGTATTTTATTAAGTAAAGGAGGAGTAATATATATATGCATGTCAAGAAACCAATATTGTTTACCTATCTTACTTGATATCTCACACACAATCCACCAAGTATATAAATACGTTGTGAAATATTTATGTTTTTCTTTTTGGCATTGGTCTGAGAGGCTGGGTTTTACTTTTAGTCTTTGATTTTGGGGTGGCTACTTGTTAATTAATTATAGGCTATATGTACTGATATATGGATGCCTTTCTTATTTTGATAATGAAATAGAAATTTCCCTTTTTACATAATAATTGCATGCTCTCATCATAGTCATGCCTTTTCCAGGAAAAAAAAAATAGAAAAGAGAAAATAAAGGTGTTGAAATATATAGATTGTAGTTGGATAA
Organism: Inga leiocalycina; assembly: GCA_963242795.1. NCBI lineage: Eukaryota > Viridiplantae > Streptophyta > Magnoliopsida > Fabales > Fabaceae > Inga > Inga leiocalycina. Next base: position 49,792,283 of record OY725327.1, on the reverse strand, counting down.
AAGCTAAACAGATAAATGTTGAATATGATAATGGGGTGAGGGAATTTTTAGACTTTCCTAGAAAAAATGCCGATAATAATAGTAGGATATTTTGTTGCCCCCGTGTAGAATGTTTGAATGAGAAGCGACTAGGTGCTTTAGATATATATAAACATTTAATTTGTGAAAGGTTTTATAAGAGTTATATAGTATGGGTATGGCATGATGAGGAATTAGAAATTCCAAGTGCATCTCAATAAGGGGGAGTGGCCTTTGATGATTGTGACACGAATATGGATAATCAAATAGAGGACATTATTCGTGATGTAGGAGAAGAGGCTTATGAGCAATTACATGCATATGGTAATATGTGCAGTGATGTAGAGAAGCCATTATACCCGAGGTGTAAAAAATACCAATTGTTGAAAGCAGTATTGAAATTGGTAAGTTCGAAAGCATGACATGGATGAAGTGACAAGAGTTTTTCAGAAATACTTGAGGCTTTTAAGGACATGCTTCTAGATGATAATATGTTGCCGGGTCAATACTATGATGCTAGGAAAATACTGTGTCCACTAAGGATGAAGTATAAAAAGATTCATGCATGTCCTAATGATTATATATTATATAGAAAAGAGCATGAAGAGAAGCAGCACTATTTGATATGTGAAACCATGAGGTACAAATCAAATAAGGCCCCTATAAAAATGTTGTGATATCTTCCAATCATACCAAGGTTCAAGCGCTTGTTTGCTAATGAAAATGATACAAAAAATTTGAGATGGCATGCAGATGAGAGGATTTCTGATGGAAAGCTTCGATATCCGGTTGATTCTTCTCAATGGAAGAAAATCGATCAATTATATCCTAACTTTAGCGAAGAACTTAGGAACCTTAAGCTTGGACTAAGCACGGATAGCATGATTCCTTATGGTAGCCTAAGCAGTATACATAGTTCATGGCCTATTCTGTTGGTTATTTACAACTTATCTCCTTTGTTATGCATGAAACAAAAATACATTATGTTTTCTATGTTGATTTCGGGACTAAAACAACCCCAAAATGACTAGATGTTTATCTAGAACCCTTGATCAAAAACTTGAAAGAGTTGTGGGACGAAGGTGTCGATATTTTTAACACGAACAAGAAGGAGGTTTTTAAAATGCGATCCATGATCTTTGGTACTATAAATGACTTTCTTGCATATGAAAACTTGTCAAGATATAGTGTTAAAGGCCATAAAGCATGTCCGATTTTTTAAAAAGGCACATGCTACAACTAACTTCAACATGGAAGAAAGACGGTTTATCTTGATCATAGGAGATTTCTTAGATGGGGCCACCCATATCATAGATTAAAAGGTGTATCAATGTTATCTTTAATAAGACTACAAAGAGTAGAAATGAAAAACTATTTATGGAAAAAAGATGTATGTCTTCTTCGATATTCCATATTGGCACACTCTTGATGTAAGACACTATTTTGATTTCATACATATGGAGAAAAACATATGTGATAGTATTGTTGGGACACTACTCAACATACAAGGTAGCTTTAAGGATTGTTTGAAGGCAAGATTAGATTTGCAAGAATGGGAATATGAGAAGACTTACATCTAAGGCCATATGGTAAGAGAACTTTTTGTCCTCCAGCTTCCTATACTTTGTTTAAGGATGAGAAAAGAATTTTTTGTCAATGTTTACATGGCATCAAAGCTCCCCCAGGGTATTTTTCAAATATTAAAAAGCTTGTGTCAATGAAAGATTTGAAATTAGTGGGGCTAAAGTCTCATGATTGTTATGTCTTAATGCAACAATTACTCCTAGTAGCTATTCGAGATATTGTCGAATATGATCTTCAATACATTTTGACTAGACTTTGTTCTTCTTCAACGCTATTTGTAATAAAGTCATTGAGATTGAAAAATTAGATGAATTGAAAAATGAAGGATATTTGATATTGTGCCAGCTTGAGAAACTTTTTCCTCCTTCTTTTTCTGACATTATGGTACATCTAATTGTTTATTTAGTGAGGGAGATAAAGTTGTATGGTCCTATCTATTTAGGATAGATGTACCCAATTGAAAGAACTATGAAAATCCTAAAAGGATATGTGAAGAATGTAAACCGGCTTGAAGTATTTATTGTTTAGAAATATGTTTCTGAAGAAGCTATGGAATTTTGTCAACATTACTTGTCAAATGTAAGACATATTATGCTTCCTAAACTTCATGATGAAGAAGGGGGTAGATGCTGGGCTACAGTAAAGAGTATGGATCATGATGAATTGCAATAAGTCTACTTGTACATCTTGAATAATGTAGATGAAGTTCAAGATAACATTAATGCTTATAAAGAAATTGTACCAAAAGAAAATTGTTGAATGACTGAACAAAGGTTAATTAGGGAGCATAACAAAACTTTTGCACATTGGTTCAAACAAAAGGCTGAGGGAGAAGAATGTGTTTTGATACAATTAAATGGTTAGCACGTGGTCCTAAGGTTGATGTCATAAGTTAGACTTCATTTGTGATCAATGGTTATACCTTTTACACAAAGTCCCTAGTTAATAGGAGCACCATTCAGAACATTGATGTTATGTTAGTGGCTAAATCTATGCACTTCTCTAGTTTGAAAGATAAGAACCCTAAATTGGCATCATACCTTATTATGGGGTTATTGAAGAGATTTGGGTGGTTGACTATGTTAAAATTAAATTTGCCATTTTCAAATGCAAGTGGGTTGATATCAACAATGGTGTAAAGATCAATCAGTTAAGATTTATATTAATAGATCTGAATAGTAGAAGTTTGGGAGATGAACCTTTTATTATGACAAATCAGGTGAAACAAGCGTTCTATATTATCGATTAGGCAAATAAAATGTGGTCTGTAGCTATCCAAGGAAAAAGGATCGCTAATATTGATGAGGAAAGTCATTCAAATTATGATATTCTTAAGACTCCTTCTTTTTCTAGGGGTTTACCAGAATTGAACGAAGAAGATGAAACGAATAGTGAACACGGTATCAGAAATGATAATCATGAAGGGATATGAGAGGATATCTCTTTATAAAACTACTTTGAAAGTCAGCTAGCTAAAGTAATTATCATTATGAATTATATTTGAATTATGTATATAGTTATTTTATATATAGTCTTTTCATGTTATAATTTAATGATTTACCTTTTTTCATTGTCTTAACAGGAAAATGAAGGATTTTAGGTATCTTAATATATATGCTTTGAAGCCAGCTAATGTTTATTAGAGCGAGCCTAGCAATGCTCTAAGCTAGAATTAAAGTGAGACACACGATTGAGACATTGCCTTAAGTCAGAGTACTGGGCGAAAGATACCGATTGAGTTTGATAGACATTGGAAACCAATCGGGCCTAATGTAAGCCAATATAGGAGTTTTATCGGCCTTCTAGCATGCAACAATCCTAGATCTTGATAGGGGAGTGGAGAAATATCAATGAACATGTGAAGCAACATATTTGGACACTATCCAGGTATAAAATGCTATTTTATATGTAATTATTATCAAATTTGTCACTAACCAGTTCAATGCTTGCATTACAGCTCACTTACGATGTTCCTCAAAGTGACATCTTGCATGAGAAGACAATAACATACTGTTGTAAACCCTTGAGGAAGTTTAAGACAAATTTAGCCAACAATTATGTACATATCGAGGTAAAAGTTGGTGAGCCTTGTAACCCCCTCACCGTAATTACATCCGGATTACAAAATTTAAATGAAATAAAGACCAATAAGATGAAATAACAATTTATAATCCCTCATCCCAAGATGGGGTATTTCAAAATCATTTCTAAAACATACTTAATCCTGGTCTCACATTCACCTGCGGATATAATTACTTGAGAAATCAGAGTACATAATAAATATCAAAGTGCGGAAACCAAAATCCCGGCAAACCCCGGGTTACTTACATATATAACTTGGGTTCAAAGTTTCCCAACAAGGGGATTACATCACCAAAACATTCATTTACATTAGATGTACAACTTGGAATCCCAAATCCAAAACTATAATAACCAACTACCACTTAGATCTCGGAGTAAGCCTAACTACTCCTGGTTGTCCGCTTCCCTTTCGAACCACTCGCCCTGTCTGAAAAGATTAATCATTTGGGAGGGTGAGATTCTAAAGAATCCCCGTAGTAACAACTATTTCATACCACATGCAATCATATAACATGCAAACACATCATCTCATATCAGCAGCAACACAAACTCACTCCACCCTCATCCCCTTTTACCGCCGGGAAGGCATACGACCTTTACCCGAACCGTTGTTAGCGACTCAGGGACTGTTGGCGTGGCAGTGCATACAAATAGCCACACGGCTCACATATAGCCTTTCAGCTTTCACAATGGCCCGTCGGCCTTCACAAATATCACACCCTAACCTCATCCCCTTTTACCGCCGGGAAGGCATACGACCTTCACCCGAACCGTTGTTAGCGACTCAGGGACTATTGGTATAGCGGTGCTACCACAATATCACATAAAACATATATGACACCCTAACCTCATCCCCTTTTACCGTCGGGAAGGCATACGACCTTCACCCGAACCGTTGTTAGCGACTCAGGGACTATTGGTATAGCGGTGTTTCCACACAAAGTTTTCACAAAACTTGCAGTATACAAAATCCATTTAATCACAATGATATAGCACACATATCATACATCACATAAGGTATAAAGATAGAGTCACTACCTGTATCTTTCCTGACTGGCTCCGGCACCGTGGCCTCACGAGGGCGACAAATGTCAAATCCTATATCAATTAGGGACAACCAATCAATCTCTTTTCCATGTGTATATTTCATTAATACTCTAAGTTGGTTATCATTTAGAACTCTTTAGGTGACTAAAATAGGCCTAAACATATACCTAAAGGGTTGGAAGAAACTACCCAAAAGACCCCTTACTCGAAGGCAAAACACTCATTTTTGGTCATCTCACTCGAGCACAAATGCTCTCACTCGAGCACAAGTACGGACATCACTCGAGCACAATAGCGAGTGAGACTGCGAGTGAGCACCCGAGAGCACAAGGAAACCCTCGAGCACTGGCTCATTCGAGCACGCTGACCCTCACTCGAGCACAAGGCCAAATGCCTCACTCGAGCACCCGCGAGAGAAATCCAGGAGGTGAGGACCCGAGAGCACCCCAAAGCTCTCCAAGCACGGGATCACTCGAGCACAGCCATATGTGCTCGAGCACACACCTCACACCCGCGAGTGAGAAGGCACACTCGAGCACCTTACTCGCGAGTGACCACCCGCAAGCACAACTCCCACCTGAAGCACAACCTCACTCGAGCATGACCCCCAGTGCTCGAGTGAAACGGCTATGCCCGCGAGTGACAGAGCTCACTCTTGGCATCAGCCCACGAGTGAAGACCTGAAAGCACACCCTTCACTCTGGACTCATACCCTCACTCGAGCAGGTTCCTCGCTCACTCGAGCACAAAGCGATGTGCTCGAGCAGCACTCACAGAAAACCCAGGTGACTCGAAGCACAAAGGGAAAAACTTGCGCATCACTCGAGCACGTTCTTCCTCTGCTCGAGTGATGTGTATCAGAGACCAGAAACGCAGCCAAAAACCAGAAACACCAGATGGTCAAATGCTCCCCCAAAGGTTCCCAAACTCTTTCCAAAAGCTCACACATTCTTGGCACTACTTAGGGAACACAATGGCAACTTCATAAACACTCTAAAAACCCAACTTGACCACAATCAAACACTAAGGTCTCTAAGATACACATTCTCCAAATCTCCCTTAACACATTTCCAACATTCCAGATTATTTCCGATAATCAAATAACTCATCATTAAACCATTTCCACCATCAAACACCTTAAAATCCACATTTCCATCATTTGGCCTAATTAGGTGAAATTTTCCAGATTCTTCCAAACTTAGCCAAACATCATAAACAATATACCAAAATACTCTAAATGCCTACCTCTTCTCTTTGCTCAATTCAGAACCTTGATTCCTCAACTTTCAATTTCGGCCAAAAACCCAATCAACACCATTCAAGGCTCTACAATCATCACAATGTAGCTCTCATTGAGATGAACAATATTAGAGAAAAGGTTTTAAGCAAAAGAGGATCACAACTTACCAAGATTCAAGCTTTTCTTCTTCCTCTTCCCTTGCTTGCTTCAGCGAAATGGAGAGGGAGAGAGAAGAGATGAGAGAGAGATGGAGCAATGATGATGAAGCTACACACACACTCCCTTGCCCATGCCTCCAACCGAATAGGAGAGAGAAAATGAGGGAAAAGTGATATTTGTCTTCTAGTGCTTCATCCTATGACTCACACCATGCCACATGTCCACATCTTAAGCACTCCATCAAAGAGCTCACACAACCGCAAAACATAGGATCCCGACCCATTATTAATGAATCTCAACCATTAATCTTAAATACCACAAGTGTTTATTCTCAAGATTCTCATTACATTAATTTCAAAAGTGCTTAATCGCTCTAATTACAATGATTATCATTAGCCCTAATTACAAATCGGGATATTACAAGCCTCATCCTAATCTATCCAGCAAGTATTCATATATTGATGAAGAGACTTGGCAATAATTTTGTAGGCTTTAGACTACTTTATAAGCTTTGGTAAGTTGACTTATTTTATATTTTATTTATTTATTTATCAATTTTCTTTATTGATTATAACTTCTTTTTTATTTCTTATTTACAGGAAAAAAAAGGCAACAAGCACAAGAGAATGGTAGAAAGAATGATTGCCCTCATACAATGTCTCATAGGGTATGCAAAGGTTGAAAAGACTTGTTGGCGGCCAAACGAAAGAGATTGGAAAGAGTGGCTTAATCCAATCATTCTATTCTTCTTTCTCCACCATCTCCAATACGTCGTAAAGAAAAATGGTTGTTTGCTAACCAAAAGAGGAGTGAGTTTTATACTAGTAAACAATCTCATATTTGCTAAAAAAAATTGTAAGTATCGTTGTTGTTATTAATTATTTAGTAAACAAGTTTCATTATTGATGTTTGTTATCTGTGTCTTATAAGAGGAACATCAAAATAAACAAGACAAGGGATCTTTTAGGTTAGAGGGGAGGAATGATATCTTGATGGTTGCTACAAGAAAACATGAACATCTAGGCCATATTAGGGGAAGTTGTAGAAGAGGTAGGCATAAGGGATTACTTTGGAGCACTCCACGCCATTCCTCAAGTGTGGTGACTAGGGAGGAGATGGAGCATATGTTGGCCACTGTGAGAGCGAAAGCAAGGATAAAGGCAGAATCATCATTTGATTCATGATTAGAAGCCTGATTGAGCAAGATGAAGGAGGAAATGATGATGATTGTGAGCATAAGACAAGATACCAACGCTCCCTAGGCACATTTGCTTGCACCTATACAGAGTACTAAAGGGAGTTGTTGCAATATTGGGCCATCATCAGAGGGCCCTAGAAAAGAAATTGCTTAGCCTTGTGACCTTTTATGGAGGATCCTCTGAGATGATTAGTTGCACAGGGGAGTATACACAACTTGGGATCAACTGTTCACCACCAACAAATAAAAGATGATCAAGTCAGAGTGTTAGTTGAAGATATGATTATTACATATGCATATGTACCTATCCCTACTAATGATTTGAAGATTGTGAGCGATATCCTCAATACTTTCATCTTGTGGCTAAAGAACCTTATTTCTATTCAAGCTGAGGGAACCCCGATCATAGCCCCAGTTGCAGCTCCATCCACTCAACGAGTTTTACTGCCTCAATTAAATGCCATGCAACAAGTGATTCTGATGGCATATGATACATCCTTTGAAACAAGATCGTGGCTTACAGATTCAGCTATTGGCAAGTCAGGGGTAGCGGTTTTATCTTGAGAGGGAAGATTTAATGTCCCTAATAGCTCCTAAACAATGGCTTATGGTTGTAATTGTCCAACTATTTTTAATGTAAGTATCTTCTTCAATTGGAAATAATTTTATCAATTAAGCTGTTATAATTTATGTGCTTGCATTATTGTAGGTACATGAATCGTAAGTTAATTTCCTCTGGCAAAAGTGATAAATTTGGATTCATATGCCTAGTTTAAATCCACAATAAAGGGACCACTACTGCTATCAGACATACATGCTTATTAGAGAGGCTTAGTGAAACCACAACTTTGTGTTTCTTGGCACCATATGTGCGTGGATAAGAAATAGATTTATGTTTCATAATATATATATATATATATATATATATAATGTTTTATATTTGCTTAATAGTCATCCCTATTTTTTAGTGATAATTGGCAATTGGTTCTTTTATGCAAGAAGAGTTATACTGTCATCCTCTTACACTCTTCACTACAAACCAGGGAATGAATTGAAGAAGACCATAAACTCATAAGTTTTCTTGTAGTTGGGAGTTCATGGGATTTGTGCAAAATAAGGAACCTTTGTCATTTTGATGATTGGGCTATGATGACATTTCGACACATTGCTTGTGGTAAGCATGTTCATGAGGTAAAAGACCTTAAGTGGATAATCTCAAATGTTAGTACATATTTGTTTGCTTTAAGAACATGTTCAATAAGCTATGCTTTATACATGTTTTAATGTTGTCATGTTCTTTTTTAGAGCGGTAAGCAACTACCGGGGTCCAACTTATGTGGGTTGTATGTTTTAAGACCCATTTTTAATATTATCACCCTAGGCATGACTGAATTTACTCAAGAGATAAATGTATATTTCAAAAATTTTGTATTACTTTTATTGTTTTTTAAGTTAGCAAGTTAATATTTTGTCTAGCTTTGGTAGATGTCTGATCTTACTAATCCCTTTCGTGAAGAAGATATTGACTTCATCAACAAATGCTATGTTAAATTCATTTGAGTTTTTACAACAATAGTGATTTTTTGAATCCAATTTTGTGCTAATATGTTTTGCTTCTACTGTAATTTTTGAACTCTTTGCTATCACAAGTTGCATTTCAATGTATGAACTATAAAGTGTTGTATTGAATTGAATTAATTCCATGAAAGTTGAACTTGTTTGCTGAATGAACTCAAAGTTGTTTTGGACAAGCTAAATTTTGTGACATCTGTCTAGTTTTGCTGCTACCTGATCTAAGTGACTAATTTTGAATCAAATCATCATTTTGTGATGTTTATTGTATCCAAGAAAAGTTTGGATAGATATTTGCAATAGAACTTGAACCATTGAACCTATTTTTGGCCATTTGAATTACCAACTCTAAATTCCTAGTTGTGATGTGTTTAAATGCACAACTTCTAAAGTTTAACCAATTTGCTAAACTCTGAAACTTTGCTGATACATTTGCCATATTGGATTCAATTAAGAGCTAAAATTTTTGCATTCAATTAAAAAAATCATGTTCTTGCTTGTTCAAATTTTGAATGTGTTTTAACCAGATTTGGATGAATTGGTTTTGGTGGGTAATTTTGCATCATTAAGGACCAAGAGACATTATATACTCACTAACTTCTGAGCTTAAATATCAAATTTCTTAATTTGATTTTTAGGAAAACAAGAGATATTTGTGTTGAGATGCATTTTGCCATTGTGTTGTGCATTGCTGGGCAATATTCAGTCATTGAATTTCTAAGTGTTCTTGTACAAGTCTTTCACCTCTATGTAATGTGATTAGTTCATGGGCTTAACAATGTATATATTGAGAAATTTTTCCTCCCTTTGATTTTCTGTAACACTTGTGAGATTCTGTCATTATTGTTGTAATGTTTCAATTAAAAATAAAAAGAATACATGAGTTCTTTTATATATGTTCAATGTTGGCTTGGATGGTGTTTTAGAAGAAGGAATATTGGGTGGGAAATGTATAAACATGATAGGTGCTAAAAAAAAGAGAACCTTTTAGACTAGTTGTTGTGAAAATCGATCTTAAAAGTGATACTTTTAAGACCAATTTTCAAAACAAAAGGTCTAAAAGAAGTATTTAGATCGGTTGTGTTGAAAACTGGTCTAAAAAGAATGACTTTTTAGATTGGTTGTTCATTTATAAACAACTGGTCTTTTAATAATAATATCATTATTGCCTATGAAGGTTATCGTTATTTGAGAAGGAAGAAGACTGGTAGGAAATATGAATTTACGTTGAAAATGGATATCAGTAAAGCCTTCGATCTTGTGGAATGGGATTTTCTTGAACATGTCCTGTTGAAATTTGGCTTCTTCTCCGATTGGGTTAACTTTATAATGAAATGTGTGACTTCCTTAAGACTGGATCTCTATATATCAGGTGAAAAGATTGCTTCTTTTGTACCAGGCAGGGGACTCCAATAGGTGACCCTCTTTCACGCTACTGATTCATTCTAGTTGCAGAAGTTCTATCTATAATGATTAATAAGAGCCAATAAAGATAGGGACTCTTCGACGTATCAAGCTTAGCAATTCATGTTCTGAACTTTGTTATGGCTTTTTTGTTGATGATGCTTTATTTTTGTAAGTACTAATGATCAAAATTATACAAATTTGGCTCGAATTATTGATTTGTATTATAGTGCATCAGGTCAATCTACCAATTTAGATAAATCCAGTATTTTTTTCTGAAAATACACAAGATATTGTGACGAATAGAGTAGGCTTGATTCTTGGCATTAAATTAACGGAGGATCTTGATAGGTATATTGGCATTTCAAGAATCTGGGTAAAAACTAAACACCAGGCTCTTTCATTCATTTGAGAACGGATTCGCTCTAAAATTCAAGGATGGAGTAAAACAACACTTTTATATACGAGGCATGTTGTGATTATTCAATCTGTGATTAATGCGCTGCCAGTTTATCCCATGAATTGCTTCAAATTCCTTGTGTAGACCTGTAAAGAGGTAAATTGTCTTATTGCAAATTTTTGGTGGGCAGGTTGTAGTGATGGTAATAAAACTCATTGGAAGTCATGGGAGTATCTCTTAACTACAAAATCTAATGGCTACATGGGTTTTTGGGATTTTGTTATTATAAACGATGTCTTTTTGGCAAAAATAGCTTGGCAGCTCAACTACTGATGCATTGTGGGTTTGTTTTCTTTAAAGTGTGCATTTCCCAAGAAGGAATTTATGGATGCTACAAAAGGACCCAAAGCCTCTTGGTGTTGGTCGAGCATAATAGATGATAGTGATTTTCTGAAAAAAGATCTCCTACAGTATATTGGTAATGGTATATCCATAAGGATATGGGGTGATAACTCGATGCCTAATGTTGAATTCCCTGAGAAACAAGATGATAGTATGGATTTGACTGTAAAGTATAGTAGATTCAGTGATCTTATTGTTTATGATAAGTTGAATCTGGATCCTCTCCGTAGCTACATCACTACTGACATCTTATCTGTTATTGCAGAAATTCCATTGCCAAATAATGGGATGGGTGATAAGTTGATATGGGCTCCTACAACTGATAGGGACTGCTCAGTTAAAGTCATACAGAAAATTGGGAAATTATTGGCTAAATATTCGACACTAAAGGCAACCATATCATGTTTTCTATTACCAGAACAGTGGAAGAAATTTGGAAACTAGAGGTTATCCAACAAGTCTAACACTTTATCTGGCGTGCTTTATCTGGCATGCTGTGAATAATGCTTTTGCTACTAATTCAACTTTATTTAAGTGTAAGAGGTCCCTTACTTCTCTATTTTCAATTTGCAATATGGATGACAAATCTATGGAACATCTTTTTTTCTGTTGTGCTTGGACTAAATGCAAATGGTTTGGGTGCAACCTCAGTTTACAAATAGAAGCGGATCAGATATGAAGTTTTAATGGTTGGTAGTTAAATTTCTCACATGCTAGTTATAATCTTAAGTGACGTGAGCTGTCATTAGTCTGCTAGCTGCTTTGGTTTATTTAGAAGCAGAGAAATGCAAAGGTTTTTGAGAATGAGGCTCCCAATCCAAGGGGTGTCATTGATGCTTCTATGAGAGCTAATACTGAATATCAGTCAAAGGTTGAGAAACTTATAGAAGTTGTTAAATGTCCCAAGTCAGTAGCTACCTATGTTCATTGGGTATGTCCTCCTAAAGGTATCCTTAAGATTAATAGCGATGGAGCATTTAAATCGTCCTATGTGAAGGTTGGTATAGGAATTATTTGTCATGATGTGCATGGAGCTTTTTGATGGGGTTTTGTGGATAAAATAAAATTAGTCTTGGCATTCATGACAGAAGCTTTGGTATTGAAAAGAGCTTTAATGTTAGCTGTGGACTTGGGTCATAATAAGGTTGTCTTTGAAATTGACTCTCCAATGCTGTATAACTGTGTTCAAGGGCATCAACCAGATCGATATGAATGGAAAAGTAGAAGCATTGTTCATGATGTGATCAATCTACTTGAGTCTCAAGTTGGGTTTTCCTTGCCTTTTACCCTTAAGAAGGGTAATGCTGCAGCAAATCATCTAGCATATGTTGCTTGTAAGGAAGTATGCCCTCTAGGGTAGGTTTCCAGGCCATCACTCTCTTTGTCCACTATTCTGACTTTAGACATTCAAGAGGTTCTCAATTCTTTTAAGGTTGCTTCTAATCTCATTAACCTTAGGGGTATTGGTTAATGCTTCAGGCTGCAATATTTCTCAACATTTTGTTTTTCAGACTTTTGGTTGTTTAATTTCCTTTCATTTTCATGTATGCTAAATTTGAGTTATTAATAGAAGCATCCTTTGATCCAAAAAAAATCACCATATATAATATAGAAATTACAAAAAAAATAATATTTTTAATAAGAAACAACAAAAATTAACTAACAAGCTTTTAGTTGAGATGGTAAACAATCAAATCTAGTAAGGAAAAGGCCTAATTGAGATTATGCTCAAGTTCAAAGTGACTTGGCAAACTCTGGGCTCATAAAAAACAAAAATTATTTTTTTATTATGATTAAGTTATGAATAGAAGAAGCCATAATTAGTCAAAGGTATTTGTCAACCATGAAAATAATTGAATATTTTTTATCTGATTGTTTTTAAAAATTTTAAATAACCATTCCAAAATTTCTCAAAAATAATTTTTAAAAAAATCATATATTTTTTAAAAAATTAAACACAACTTTTTTAATGATAATTGGGGAAAACAAGTATTCTTTGTTTTTCTTATAAGCATATGTATAATCCTAGTGAAGGTAATTCTATTTGAGATACTATCTGGTATTAAATGCAGGCACCTCTTGAACCTTAAATCATCATGTTGTGAGGGAGAAAGACTAATATTCATTGGAAAGGATATTTTCCCTTTCATGTATTTAATGAATTCGGTTGGATAATTCATCACTAGTGAAAACAATTAAGGGTTAAAGCACAAAAATATCCTGGAAGTTTCTACCAAGAAGCATTGGGTGTCTGGAAGTTTTCAAAGGGGCAATGTTGCCCCAGAAGTTTAAGAAATTTGGCAATTTTCCCCGCTGTTAAATATGTTAATTTTGATAGTAATGTGACTGATATGTACGCATGGCACCCATTATACGCCACCTCTTCATGCCATATCAATGCCAACTCACTTGTCTCTCCCGTAACCCTTCATTTTCCCAATCTCTTTATTCCTTTTTTGAGACAAGTGACTTAGGTCTGGTAGGGAACCTTCAAGATAGTTGAGGAAGCAGCTCACACGCAACCAGTTAGCCTCCAAAAGCTCCTTTATGTTAGATCTCTCATGTTTTGATGATAACAAAGGATGGTATGAAAAGGATTTGATAAACAAATAAGTTTGAACAAAGTAATAACAGGGCAAATCATTACTTGAAGTAAGCATTGGAGTAATGAAGAAAGGCCAAGAGAAAAAGCTGAGAAACTTCATCACTGGCAAGTTTTCTAAAGGGTTACTCGAGTAAGTACTTAAGTAATGGGACAGAAATTTGAAGTAACAAGAGCAACCTTCAAGTAACCTGCCAACATTACTCAAGTAAGTACTCGAGTAAGAAGGTAAATGACTCTAAGTTACTCTCGGCTTGCCAATATTACTCGAGTACCTACTCGAGTAACCAGGTAAATCACTGGCAGTTGCTCTCGGCCTGCCAACGTTACTCGAGTAACCATGTTCAAGACTTCCAATTACTCTTAGCATTTTCAACCCTGCCAATAATACTCGAGTCTATACTTGAGTTACTCTGTTTCAAGAAATGTGTTGCTCTTGGCATTTTCAACCCTGCCAATGTTACTCGAGGAGCTACTCGAGTAACTCACTGTGGTAAGTCAAAACCTGAAGGTAATACTCGAATAACATGAAATGCTTTTCTCATACTTCACTTCAAGTCACTACTCGAGTATGCAGAGTTAGTTGGAAGAGAACTTCAAGTCACTACCTGAGTAAGCTATGCAGAAAATTTATGTTTACTCGAGTAAGTACTCGAGTAACATGGTAATCAAACTTGAAGTGCTCTCGGCCTTGAAATCCTGCCAACATTACTGGAGTAAAGCATCGAGTAATTTAAAGTTTATTTGAGAGTTTACTCGAGTTATTACTCGAGTAACCTATGAAGAAAAGTGTGCCATACTCGAGTAAGTATCCGAGTAAACAGGTATTTCCAAAGGTTTGTAATTTTGTTTACTCCATTCACTACCCGAGTAAAGCAATGTTCATTTATTAACTTGCAGTTCATCAATACTCTCACGATGATACTCGAGTAAGTACTCGAGTAAACTTTAATGAATACTCGAGTAGCTAATCGAGTATACAAGTTTAGAATTTGAGAAATTATTCCAACGTTCTTTGAATTATTTCCTATGTGATTAACCTTTCATTGTATTAGTATTCTTAGCATATCCACAGATAAACAATGAAGAGATCTTACCAAATAAGGAAAGTCAAATGCAACGTTCAAATGCTACCTACCGCCACCTACTGCAAACGGATATTTTTCAAATACTGGAAAAGTCAATAGTGGCTACGCACTCTCTAACAGATGAGAAGAAAATGTTCCAACGGTCACTACCAACACATCTATATATATGAGAACATCCAAACAGATAATACATAACAAGAACACACACGAACGCATTATCAAGATCATTACTCTGTTTTACATTATACTTGTAATTCTATGCTTCAGTGATTCTTACTCACTCTGTGAGAGAGATATTTCATTCAAACACAATATTTGTTATTGAGGTAACTTAAGGTTATGGAACCTTGAGTTGGGATTGGATTACAACTTGTAAGGGGGAGCGAGTGTCCAGACGAAGGAACTTGCTTGTACTGAGGTGCCAAGAACCCACTGAATCTTGGAAGTTATAGTGAAACTCTCAGAGAAGCTCTGAGGACTGGACGTAGGTCAAAGTGGTTATGGCCGAACCAGTATAACTCTCGGTGTACACTTCGGTGATATTTCTCCTTACTCTTTATTGCTTTATATTTACCGTCAAGGTTTTATATTTGCAACGAAATTTTAGTATCACCCAATTCACCCCCCTCTTGGGTGAAACGCTTGCTCTAACACTTTAATGGCGACAATGGCATTAGAGGCTAAGCAGGGGAGTACTAAGGATCCAAATGGTGGAATGGAAGATATAGGGTTTAAGGATGTAGATGAATTGTGGGATAGGATGGGAAACTAAAGTAACCAGCCAAAGTAGTCAATATGTATACTTGAGTTGTTAATAGTGAAACAAAAGTAGTTATTAAAAAATATTGGGAAAATCACTTCCAGGTCCCAAGGACCGAAGATATTAACAGAAAGTCCCAGGGAAAAGTCAAATATTAGAAAAGCCCCTAAGGACTTTTCTATGATTATTTCCCAAAGTACAATAATAAAGATGCCCTTATTCTAATTGCAAAATGGAAGGCACAGAAAGAGGAGGGAAGGTGCGATTTTTGTCATTAATAAGACAGAGAAACAGGGCGAAAGCTATGGGTTAGAGCTGTAACATTGAAGGG
Organism: Inga leiocalycina; assembly: GCA_963242795.1. Taxonomy (NCBI): domain Eukaryota; kingdom Viridiplantae; phylum Streptophyta; class Magnoliopsida; order Fabales; family Fabaceae; genus Inga; species Inga leiocalycina. Next base: position 49,776,396 of record OY725327.1, on the reverse strand, counting down.
ATCAAGTGTAGTATTAATGTCCTTGGCAAAGGATAGAATTTGCAGCCTCCACCTACTGGTACAAAGGTAGATAGCAAATTGATTTTCTTTTATTTGTTCTGTGTGAACGTTAGATGAAGTGAGATTGAGGGGTTGGTCAAAGGTTGGTGCTTGGGCTTAATAGTGGACAAAGTGGTAGGAGGTAGATAAGTAATGGCATGATTTTGCTAAAGATATGATCTTGATCATTGTAGTTGGGGTTTCACTACGATTGGGTTGTGTTAATGTTAGAGTGCTTGTTTTTGGGGAAGGTTACAGAGGCAGTGGTATGTTTGAAGTGGGCATGGTTGATTGTCATGGTGGTGGGGTATTATGAAAACGCTGATATGGAATAAAACAAATTGTTGTTAATTCGTGTAGTTGTAGTTGTTAATATAACTATTGTCGTTGTTAATACAGAACTCATGCTATGTTTTTAGACAATGCAATAAAGGGAATGCTCTATTTTTGGGCAAGCTAACAGAGGGATGGCTTTGTTTAAAGTGGGAGTGATTGAATGTGATTGTGCTTTGTTTGATTACAAAATACTGATATGATAGTAAAATTCGAGTGGTTAATATGTGCATATTCAATTGTTAATATTGTTGTTAATATGAAGTTCATGTTGCAGATTGTCATGAAAGATGGGAACTAGTTTAGGGAAGAATCTATTTTGTTTCTTTCATGTAGGGGGAACCTTTTAAATGGCGGAGCAGATGAAATGCAATATATTGGTGGTTTGGTAAAAACAAGATGCATAAAGGAAGGCATAATATATGAGGAGTTGTGACAAATCATATCATCTATAATGGGAAAAGAAAGTAATGAAATTTAATTGAAATTCAAAGTTTCCCTTGATACATCAACTTTTATGGATCTTGTAGACGATGAAGGGGTTGATCAATTAATGAAATATAATAAACAATATGGTCATGTGTACATTGAAGAGAATGGTGATAATAAGAATACAGCCCCAACAATGAATAGTCAAATGGAAGAGTAAGAAGTGTAAGTTCAGTTGTCTTAAGAAAAGTAATTTGTTGCAACTTAAGTATATAGAAGAGCACTCTAACTTGTCATTTATTGTAGGAGTGATCAATTGTTTGTAGGTGCTGGAGGATTGTGTATGTCGCCACCTCCTTTGTTAAACGAAAGTCAAGAGGTCCCATCATTGGCATGTTGTACTTTATTAAATGAAACTTATGTGAACAAAGGTAGTTTCATTCAGCGACGACCAAAACATATGTAAAAAAGACTCAATGTGTTGTGAATACACGGTTCACGAGTTGGAAACAAAGCACTTCGCATACTTAATTTGAGAAAACATTGTTTCAGGCATACATGAGGTAGAAGTTGTTAACATGACTCAATGTGTTATGAATACATGCTTCACGAGTTGTAAACAAAGCACTTTATGGTGGATAACTTCATGAATAAAGGTAGTTTCATTGTGACCTGGAAAGTATCTTGCACAACAAAATGAACATGTTGTAACATAAACATAACTAGTTGTAAAATAAGGCATAGGCAATTGTAAAATCATAACCAGTTATACAACATGTTGTCAAAATGACATATGAAGTTGTAAAAATGCCTACAGAACTTGTAAATATGAACTTGTCACCTATACACAGCACTGAACAAAAAGCATTGCTTGATTTCCTTTCCTACAACAAGCCTTTCCCATATAAGGACATTAGGTCCCCAAAGGAGCCACAAAATACCAACATATCTATCTACATAATATAAAGCGTTTTGTACAAAATAACATCACAATTGCTATATGTCTTTCTTCCTCTTCATTTGTTAGTTGCCAGCTACAATGGACAACACCTTTTATGCATGGTTGTTCTTGTCATGTGTCACAAGCCATAATAAGGAATCGACCTTTATCTGCCAAATTGGTCACAAGACAACTTAGGCATGGTATACCCCTCTTTGTCCTATGTAAAGCCATCCCAGTCGTGTAACCATGAAAGAACATGATACCACAAGAATTACTGCAAATAGAATGCCACATATACAGTTCTAAAGTTAAACAAACGAAATCAAATATACAACATAAATTTCAATCTTATGAGAAATAAAAAACAAGTAATACTGACGTATCACATTGGACATGCACTTTTGATCAATTGACATCATTAGGTATTTCTTTTCCTTTGCCAAATACTTTGGGTTTAACTCTTCGAAGTATGTTAACGATGCAATCTCTCTGCATGAAGAAATATTTTTTGTCATGTCATAACACATCAAGGACAACAACATAGCGACCATTTTCAAATTCATATTTGCAATTTACAATAGAATGCATATACTTAAGTTGTAGTGCTTACACACTGGCTTGCCAATAGGTCCTTAGCACAAAAGTCTTGTTGCTTTCGGCTCAATCTCTTCTTTTTAGTTGTCTGGTTACCCCCTAAAAGTGCATCTTCTTCCTTCTTTTGTGACTTGTATATGTCAGTTGGTCCACCAATGAGTCAAGGGCATAGAAACGCATTGTCTTGGAATCCAAAACATAACAAAACTAGTGATCGAGCCGTAGTATAGGAGCAAAGATGAAGTTGTAATCCCTAATATTGTATCCAATATGTTCAGGAAGGATCTCCACTTTATACGCTTCCCATGACCAGTTCTTTGGATCTACCAACATTTTTTCCATCAACTCTGAAGAAAAAATGTGTCTACTCAAGTGGCTAGACCTGTGCAATTGATCCCCCACCATAGTCTTTCCAACCATTAACATAAACTGGGCACAAATATGAATATGTAAGTAATTAGCACACTAAAGTAATTAACTATGAGAAAATATTGTTTCAGGCAGATATGAGATAGAAGTTGTTACATGATTCAACGTGTCATGAATACACGCTTCACAAGTTGTAAACAAAACACTTTACGGTGGCTAACTTAGTCAGTTTTCAGTCAGTTCAACTAGATATACATAAAAGACGTTTAATGACTTACTCTTAGGCCTCCTCTTTATTGCATCTTATTGTGCACAGTTGGTATAAAGCTTTCTTGTCCTTGTCATCTTTTGGTCTTTTCTTACCCATGGTTGTCACCTAGGGAAAGGCAATAGCAGGATTTTTTACTCTTGTGAATTTCCTCAATTGCAAATCTTGCTCCTGTTTCGATAAATCTTCACCCCACTCATATTTGCCCTTTTTGCCTGCCTTAACAGCTTCACCTTCATTTTCTTCCTCATACCCTTCATCTTTATTTGTAAAATGAACTTCGTCATCTTCTCCTTTACCTATGTCAGCCTCGTCATCTTCACTTGCTGATGAAGGTTGTTCATCTTAATTTTCTAATAATGATTGTTCGTCTTCCAAGTTTTCTTCCCCTCCATCGATTTTCCCCCTCCCAACAACCTTGCTCGAAGGAAAACCAGTTCGTCTTGCACCATTGACACCATCCTTGACATATGTCTTTCATATGTTCTCTTGATTTCCAGCAAATTATGAGGAAAACATTAATCATACAATGTGGATGGAATGTGAAACTGATGTCAAATTTCAACACTTACTGGGTGTGTTAACATATTTTGTTTATGCAATTCCGAAGAGGGACCCCCAACTACATTACCCACTATATGTAGCAACGCTTGGTTCCTTTCCTTCTCTATCTGCACTCTCTTCTTGACATTATTATCATTCCAATATCCAATTGCATCATCATTTGTAGAGCCTTGTAGTTGGCCGAGGAGAAAATGTTGCAAGCAAAAAACCTGCATAAAATTGAAATAACAACTTACTAGTAGTAAATGTCAACATTTAATACAACAATTTACAATTCATTATACAATGCCAACTTAGATTACATGGATAAAACTTGCACTTACCATAAAAAAATATATACATCCTCCTACATTGATTCTTCCTGAAGCTTTCCCTTTCTTGACTTTTTTCTTCTACTATGTAAGTGAATTGGATAGTTCATGTAACATGAAGGTAGCCCAAGCATTATCCCTAAAAGCTCCCTTTGTTGCACTATCACCTTTGACACTCGGTCACTCAATTTAACACCCGCTCCGGGACACAAGAGCGTTCGCAATGCATACATAACAAAGAGGAATTCAACATTTGGATCCTCTTCTCTCTCAATTAGCCATTTTCCAATCGTCTTGTATGCTACTATTCCACTCAATGTTTTCAATTGCTAAAAACCTTTATCTTCATTCATCACATTTCTTTCAATGTCCCCCCTCATATGCTAACCCCATAAATTCTTTTACTTCTTCCTGGAGGATTTGCAGTGACCTCCCTTGAATCGAAATATTGTTAGTTAGAGGCTTAAATATACCCATAAAATGACCACATAAATCTAAGGGGATTTGTGAGCAGCATATGTTAACCAACTTATCAAATCCGACTTTCTTTAGCCGCTCCATCCTATCTTCTCTATTCTCCACACTTTTGCACACTTGTATAAACTGATTAGGGGCACAACGAGTTAAGAATGGAACTACATATTTTGTCCCTTTTGCCCAGCTTCTTAATTTCTTCGCCCTCACTCTATATGTATCCTTCTCGTCATCTTTCAATACGTCCAAGTGTAACCCCCTTCAAGATCAAGGCCGAGATTAAGTTTATAAAAACGTAATTAAGTGAAATTAGATACCTTAGATGATTTGGGACTTAACCAAAATCAAACTTCCCAAAATTAGGGTCTATAAAATTTTTTCCAAAACTTGTTTACAAAGGTCTCATATTCACATTACAATACACAAATGGCTTGTACAGGTTGATTACATTTACAAATATCAGAGTACAGCATAATTTCCCTACACACTCAAGTTCCATTAATTAAATAAGGGTCTCCAAGGCATAATTGCCTATAAAGTTTCCCATAACAAGGGGATTACACAATTACTATCCAACATATACATGTAATTCCCAAAAAAAATATCCAAATGATTTACATGATAACCAAATAATCAAAACACTCTCAATCTGGAGCTCTACCCACTCTTCATCACCCACTTTCCTTTTGATCTTTTGGCCCTGTCTAAAAGTTGTTTCGGGAGAGTGAGATTCTGAAGAATCCCTATTGTAACAAATCACTCATAGTATGCAAACAATAAGGTATGAAAGCAAATTAACACACACACACATAGCAACTACAACGACAGTTCAACGGCCGAGCTAGAGATGACAAGCGTCAATCCCTAAACGACTCATGCTGTAATGGACCATAGCACATACAGTTCACAAAGCTTAATGACAAGTCATGCATACCAAAACATCATACACAACATGAGAGAAGAGTCATTACCTTGATCCTTCCATGCGTGTCTTGGCGCCGGTCTCTCCTGAGTAGGGCAAATATCATATCCTATGATTTACAAATAGAGATGAAGAGTCAATTCTCTATTCCAATTCTCAATGACTTCTTAACACTTAATTTGGTTATCATTATTGCTCTTTTAGTAATCATGAATAACTCTATCAATAGCTCTAAAGGGTTGGAAAACTATCCCCTAAGATCTCATTTTGAAAGCTCAAACCTGATATTTTTCACTGACACAATCGAAAGAATATGGCCTTACTCAAGTGATATTGTACGGATACTCAAGTGAAGGAGACCTCACTTGAGTGATGGTATAGTTTACACTCGGGCACTAGAGAGTGAACAACAGGGAGTGAATACTTGAGAGCACAAGAAACTTTTCAAAGATAAGAACACTTGAGCATAGAAAGCAACACTTGAGTGATAGCCAAATGCTCACTCGAGCACTAGGATGTGAAGCACAAAAAGTGAAGACCCAAGAGCACAAAAGTTCTCAAGGATCAGGAGCATTCGAGTGGAGCATAAAGCACTTGAGTGATGGCTTAACACTCGCAAGTGTTAAGGTATACTCTTGCCTTTTCACAGAAGTGAAATGCAGAAATTGAAGGGAAAACAAAGAATTTCATTTACTCACTCGAGTGGAAACCAACCTCACCCGATTGATATTCATCCCTTACTCAAGTGAACCCCAAATCATTCGAGTGACCTTATCAGAACTCAGAAAATGCAGCAAAACTGACCACATTTCCTAACACTTGCTCAATTGATCTAAATGGACCCAAAACTTCTACCAAAGCTATTCCCACACAAAAATATCCAAGGAATTTAATGGAATCATCAAAATGATCCAAATCTTACTCCATTATCATGTTTTGGTTTTGGGCTACACAAATCACCAATTTTCCAACATCACTAAACTCAATCATTCAATTCCCAATCAATCCCATCTATCTATATACATTCCCAACATATCATTACTATGCCAAAAACATGCCAAAAGCCCAGTGGTCATCATTTTCGGATTAAAGGCCAAAATTTCTAGAAATTTCAAACTAAACCATTTGGCATAAAACTTAGGTAAATACTCACTTACCTCTTTCACTTTGCCAAAGAGATTTCTTGATTCAGCAACCTCCAAAATTTCGTGTGGGCACAAATCAACACCAATAGGCACACTATAAACATCAAAATGAAGCTCTCACTCTAAGGATCAACATTAATGAAGTGAGTTTGAACAATAGAGGCCATTTGCTTACCTTAATTACAAGCTCTTTCTTCCTCTCACTTGGCAACCATGGCAGACGAAATGGGGGGGGAGAGAGAAGTGAGGGAGAAGAAGCAATCATCATTTTCCCTTAACCATGCTGCCACAGCCGAAAAGGAGGGAGGAGAGGAGAGAGAAATGAATAAAATACACTTATTTGACTTTCACACACACACACACACATTCTCTCTCTTCTTCTCCTCTTGACACATGTCCACCTCTTATTGGGTCTCGTAAAGGTGAACATCCAATTAGCCACTTTAATCCCTCTATTAGCCATTTTACTCACATCTCTCATTTTTCGCTTAGCTAGTAATTAATTTTCCCTTAATCACTAACTTATGGCCAATAATTCCATTCTTTCAATTTTCCACCACTTATGGCATATTAATTAAAATTGCCACAAAAAACTTAATAATTCCTATTTAAATTCACGAATATCTATAATAATTGTCATTAGCCCTTAATAAAAAATTTGGGGCATTACACCAAGCTTCTTTCACCAACTGACTCTCCTCTTTAAAAGGCATAAACTCCTCATTCTTTTTCTTCTTGTTCTGATAATATGCTTGTGTGAACAATATATATATATATATATATATATGCAAACACTTTTGGCTGCCTCTCTTTGTCTTTATCTTTCCTTTTTCTTTTGTTTGGAATTTTATTCTTAAACTGAAACATAATTACTACTTCAATCACCCACCACCACAAACATAAGACATGCATTACTCCCAACAACAAGGGATTACTTTGCAGATTCCAACCAATTTTGATTGACCAAATTTTGTTGATATAAGCAAATATCAATATCAATATACACTAATCATTTCTATTCATTACTTGGTACGAACATCTACGATTAAGACTTATGTGAACAAAGGTATTTTCTATAACCCCCTACCTTGGTAGCCGTTAATATGGTTCGAAAATGTATCATTAAGTTAAATTGGAGACCAACGAATAATTCAAAACTTATTAAAGGTCCCAACTTCAAGATAAGGTTCGGCCCTGTGATAAAGTAGGTTTTCAAAAACTTTTTCAAAGACTGTTTAATACGGTCTCATATTCACTTTTCAAATCTATTTGACCTATGCAGCACGATTCCATTCACAAATATCAAAGTGTATAACAAAATTCCCGATGACTCTTGGGTCTCCTTCATTCACTAAAAGGCTTTACAGGGCATATTCGCCCATTTCAATTTCCCGTACTGGGGATTACATAACACTATCCAAACTTATAACATTTACAATATGTACAATAATCCCAAAACTTGATAACCAACATAGAAGCTCAAATTCCTAAGGGAGCACTAGCCTGCCGTTGTCACTTGTTTCTCCTTAGATCTGCTAGCCCTAGCTATAAGTTAGTCATTGGAAAGAGTAAGATTCAAATGAATCCTAATAGTAAAAATTCACTCATAAAATATATAATAACAAAGCATGTAAGCAAATCATAAAGCAGCACCACAATAGCATCGACAACAACATTCACATTCATGAGTTTTACACATAAACGACAGCTCTCATAGCTGTATATACAATACGACTTCTTTCACTGTAATCACAATAACAACAACTCTCATTGTATTTACAACAATGATCGCTATCATAGTTGTATTCGCAGCAGCAATCACATTCATCACAATTCAATGATAACACAAATAGACAATGCATTATACATGATTAGAGGTGGTAATATGGGTTGGGACTGTGGGCTAAGCCCGCACAACCCAACAAAATGGGCAATTTAGGTTCTACAAAATTGGGACCATATTGATGTAGTCCTTTTCGGCCCGAACCCATATGGTCTCAACCCGTGACGAGTCGGACCACTGGGTTGGCAGGTTGGCCCATATTTTTTTTAAAATCAAGAGGGAAGAGCCATTAGCCAAGGCCCAACCCCCAATAGTCTAAGACCGTCACTCAGAGTCTAGCCCAGTACTCCCACTCCTCAGTCCTTATCCTAAACCTAGCCAACTCTCTTTTGTTTTTGCTTGAAACAGTTTCCCACTCCCTGTCTCTCTCACGGCTCACACTCTCAATCTCAGAAATCAAAAATCAGTCTCAACTCTCTTTAATTTGTAATGTATTTTTAATTTTGTTATTTTTAGGTGTGTAGAAAAAACAATCTTATTGTATATAAAAACAACAATCTTAGTATATTATTTAAAAAAATTGAAAACCAAATATAGGTTGGCTTGCCCAACCCACCAACCTAGGGGTTATGGGTTGGTTGGCTAAATGTGAACCCATATTGATGCTGTCCTTTTGGACTCGAACCCATATGGTCCCAACTCATGGTGGGTTAGCCTGAACCCACCAAGCCAAACAATATTACAACCTATATTCTTTCTATTTGTGTTCGGGCACTGATTTCTCATACTCAGGGCGAATATCAAGTCCTATAAATCATCATCAAGGATGATGAGTTATTTCTTATTCCAATTCTTAATTCCAAAATATTTAGAGTTGGCTATCATTTGTGACCTTTAGGTGGCTACTAGAAGCCCAGACAGATGCCTAAAGGGTTGGAAAAAATTAGTCAAAAGACCATCTTTCAAAAGTTTAAAATGCATTATTTTTAGGTGTTGGCCGCGACCAAGAGATGGTCAGAAAGATTTAGGCTGTGGCCAAGAACGGCCAAAATTAGGTCAGAAACCTTTGGCCGTGGCCAAGAACAGGTCAGAGAGTTTTGGGCCACGGCTAAGAACTGGTCAGACACTTATTGGCTGTGGCCAATAAGTGACCTGTTTCTTGGCTGACTTCCAATGACCATAACTTTAAAAATATACATCAAAATGACATAAACTTTATATCATTGGAAAGCTAACAATGTCTAGTACAAAATTGAAAAACTTCATAACATTTTGACACCATTTGCCATTTCAAAACAGTATGCAAAGTTGCTCCCCTACATAGAATTTTCATTGCTCAAAACTTACAATTTTCCAGGAAATATTTCCAAAGGTTCAACATTCATATCCAACACTATTCCCACACAATTTTTCACATAGAATCCAATGGAAACATTAAAACAACCAAATTCTCACTCCTTTTATATGTTCTTTTTTGGGCACATTTGATCACAAAACCTCAAAATTGCCAAACGCCATATTCAAGATTCCAAATCAATTTTATTGTCCAAAGCTCAACACAAGACACCATTTCCAAAATCAAAACATCATAAACCCTCTAAAACCCTATATACACAAAAATTAGGGCAAAATAATAGAAATTAGAGTTCTTAACCAATGACCATACTATGCATATCAAAGAGTAGCCTTTGCTCACCTCTATCACTTCTACAAACTTGTTCTTTGATTCTCTAACCACTAGTTTTCCTTAAGAACTCAAAACACTACCTCTTGAAAATCTAAAACCATAGGAATGAAGCTCTCATCAAGATGGTCAAGATTAAAGAAGAGGTTTTTAGCATTTAAGGTCATCTACATGGTCAAATAGAGCACACATACCTTGATTTCTTCTTTCTCTTTCCTCCTCGTTCTTGGTTGACTATGGCAGCTGAAGAAAGAGAGATGATGATGATGATTAGATTTCTAGCTTCTTAATAGCCTTTTGGCTGACTTTGAAGAGGGAGGGAGGGAAGAGTTAAAATATTGACTTGATCCAATGGCACCTAGTGATGCCAAGTGTAATTATCCTAAGACTTCTTCTAAATGCATGCAACCATATGATTATTCCCACTAATTCCATTAGCTATTTAGTCACACCATTTACTCTTTTAGTTGATGGTGAGTTTCCCCTTTGGTAGCTAACTAATTAGCCAATAAATTTCCTTTTTCCTATTTTTCCCCTGACTTTGGCAACTCCTATTTGATTACCACTTAACACATTTTTTAGCCCCATGTCCTCCTTCCATGTGCCATTCCCTATATTTTAATTCAATTTAAGCCTTGACAACACAATGGAGCTTAAACACAGGGTTTGGGCACTGTCTACTGCTAATTCGAGGTCATAATTCATATTAAATTCTTTGCAAGTGTTTGTTTGTCATTAATTACATTCACTTTTGGAGTCATTAGCCCTCATACACATGTTGGGGTATTACATTTTCACTAGCCATGACCAAAATATTTGTAAAAAAGACCCAACATGTTGTGAATACACATATCACGAGTTGTAAACAAAGTACTTCGCACACTTAATGTCAGAAAACATTGTTTCAGGCAGACATGAGGTAAAAGTTGTGAACATGCCTCAACAAGTTGTGAATACACACTTCATGAGTTGTAAACAAAGCATTTCGCACACTTAATGTGAGAAAACATTGTTTCATACAGACATAAGGTTGAAGTTGTTAACATGACTCAACGTGTTAAGAATACACACTTCATGAGTTGTAAACAAAGCATTGTGCACACTTATGTCAGAAAACATTGTTTCAAGTAGACATAAGGTATAAATTGTTAACATGACTAAAAGTGTTGTGAATACACGCTTCACGAGTTACAAATAAAGCATTTCACATACTTAATATGAGAAAACAATGTTTTAGGTAGACATGAGGAAGAATTTGTTAACATGACTCAACGTGTTGTGAATAGATGCTTCATAAGTTGTAAACATAGCATTTTACGCACACTGTCAGAAAAATTTGTTTCAGGCAGACATAAGGTAGAAGTTGTTAACATAACTTAAAGAGTTGTGAATACACGCTTTACGAGTTGTAAACAAAGCATTTCGCACACTTAGTGTGAGAAAACATTGTTTCATGCATTCATGAGGTTGAAGTTGTTAACATGACTCAACGTGATGTAAATACACACTTCACGAGTTGTAAACAAAGCATTTTGCACACTTAATGTAAAAAAACATTGCTTCAGGAAGACATAAGGTAGAAGTTGTTAACATGGCTCAACGTGTTGTGAATAAATGTTTCACATGTTGTAAACAAAGCATTTCGCGGTAGCTAACTTTGTGAACAAAGGTAGTTTCATTGCAACCTGGACAGTATCTTGTACAACAAAATGAACATGTTGTAACATAAACATAACCAGTTCTAAAATAAGGCATATGCAGTTGTAAAATCATAACCAGTTGTACAACACCAAGAATAAGATAAAGACATGAGATCAACCTAGTCACCAATATCGTAATGCAGACTACTGTCAACTCATATTTCAAAAGTCACCCAGTCACCACTATCGTAATGTAGACAACTGTTAACTCCCATTTCAAAAGCACACAAGCAAGTATATAGAACTACTATACATGCACCAATCTTCATGATTATATGCAAGTTTACATAGAAAATATTCAATTTCATTTCAGGATCAATCAGCCCCCCAAACAAAACGATTTCATATAGGGAAAATCACCCACACCTCCCAAGCATTGTTCAGTTTATGTGCAACTCCCTTTCATTTATCCAATTGTAATCTCAAACTAGTTAAAAAAATTCAATATTGCTATAATTCTTTTCACTCACCTTCTCTATTATGTTTTGCCCAATCTGCGGATGACCGACGACTAAGCTTGGGTGTTGGGGGTAGCGACAGACCGTTGGCTTTGGAGGAGTGACAGACCCTACGGCTTTGGAGGACCGATAGGGGCTACCTGTTGGGGGAACCGACGCACACTAAGGCTTTAGAGGACCGACGGAGCCTTCTACACCTGTGGAGTGACGGACGAAAACTGGGCGACTGGGACCAGAGCAGCGACAGACAGTGACTGGAAGAGGAGCAGCCAAAGAGCCAGAGTGACGGATGGAGGAGTAACTCTACGAATGCGGAGGATGATAGAGCTTTCGGCACCGGCGAAGCGACGGATGGCGATTGGGCAACTAGGAACAAAGCAGCGACGAACGGCAACTAGGAGCGGACCAGTTGAAAAGCCAAAAGCAAGGCAAGTTTTTCAAATGCTTCTGATTGAACAAGCCCCATGGTTTTGAACGAAGGAGTGTTTAAATGCTTGGGGGCATCTTTGTCATTTTACTTTGGGAAATAATCACAGAAAAGTCCCTAGGGACTTTTCTGATATTTGACTTTTCCCTAGGACTTTTCTGTTAATATCTTCGGTCCTTGGGACTTAGAAGTGATTTTCCCAAAAATATTCAACAAGTTCCCTATTTACTACTTTAGTATACATATTAACAACTCAAGTATACATATTGACAGATTTTATTTGAGAAATTCAAAAAAATATTAGACTGCCAAAGCTTCAGCGGTTGGTTGCTAGCAAGGCCATCGGAGCTCCGATGACGGACATCACCGATAGTCACTAGCACCGAAGCTCCAGCGACCAGCAAGGGGGTTTGAGGATTTTTTTAAAAACTAAGCGTAGTTAGGTAATTTCCCACAATTGGCAATATTTTAAAATTTCAAATTAGTCCTTTTGGAATTATTGAAATTCAATATACTTATTTGTCTTTTATCAATTTTGACAGTATTTTTCTATCTTTTTCCCATATTAATATAGCATATAATACTATATCAATAATTAACAATATTTAATAAGCAAGGTTGAGATTCCAAATACGTCAAAATTGAATACTGAGAAATGCATATTGAACCGGAATAAAAAAGCGGATTTGTTAATTCACAGAGAATCAAATACGTGGCTAAGATTCCCAAAGATTATTCAATAAATTAAAGGAGAAATTAAAAGGCAAATTCAACATGAACAAAGACTGTAAACCCTAATTGTATACCATGGAGAATTTCTTGTCCACATAGAAGAAAAAAATATTAGATAGAGGGGGAGAGACAAAGGACAGCAATGCCAACAAAGACCGGAGGTTGGAGAGGACAGAGAAGATGAACGGAGACAGGGAAAGCAACCGGAGATGACAGAGATGGGAGAGAAGACAAGCACGGAGAAGTGAGAGAGATTGAGCAGCAAGGTGAGAAATAGGATGAGGGTACTGCAGTCTAAAAATTATTATAAATAAGGACAACTTTGTCCCAAAATTTTCCAATCCCAGCGTTGCTTCACCAATACCAAGGGAAGGTGGGTTTATCATAATCCCACTTTCGTGGCACTCCCAACTTTAAGTTATCCCTAGTCCCTTATACTAAATAATATGATTTGGCCCAATCCCTAACTCAATTTCAATCTCTACCTTCCAATGCTTCATACTAAAACGGGTCTTTAGAGTAAAAGAACTTTTGATCCCAACCCTTTTAAGCCTCAAAACTTGTAACGAGTTAAATATTTTATTTCGGGATGAACACAATAAACAATGAATATTTTAGTTTTGGATTTGAAATTTGAACATTAAGATAATTTATATTTTTTCCTTTGTATTTATATCATTCAATTTGTAGTTTAATTAGATCCTTTAGACATTTATTTTGGTTTTTTGAAGTTTATACACACACAAAACCTGATTTATTTATTTTTTTGAAAAAACGTAATTCAAGACTTAAAAGCCTGTCCTGAATTCAGTCAATTACATTAGGGCTATGCTCGAGAGAAAGGGCAAATTTGAGATACAAGTACTTACGCCCGGGGGGGGGGGGGGGGGGAGCATGATTTGCCAACCCTACAAAACATTCCCCAAACTTCCCTTTTTTTTTTTTGGGTAATAAACAAATAACCTCGCAACTTTTAAAACTTAATAACAAAAAAATTTTAAGTTTCCAAATTTAAATATATAACCTCCAACCATCAATTATACACTTCTTAATTTTTCTTTTCCAAAAAACCCTTAAGCTATTCATTATATGCAAAGAAGCTCCCTGAGTAATAAATAAAATTTTTAGTACGAGAGTATCTGCATAAATATATGAAAGTTCATATTATTCATTGTAAATTTTTTAAATTTGGGAAGATTTTCTACCCATGACATTAGAAGAGTTATATATATTAAGGTGAATCAAGAACCTTGGAGTTTTTTTACAGGTACATCCGGTGAGATGCCTTCAAGTATTTTGTGGTGTATGTAGTGCTTTAAAACATATTTCAGGTGCGTCCATCACCCTAAAGTATTTTTTTATGTAATTTTGTACTACCTCAAGTTCAAAATATAAGAGCAAAATAATTAAATTGCGCAATTCAAGATGTTAGTTAAAATTGGTTAAAGATAATAAATATGTAAAAAATATAACTTACTTTCCTAAAAAGTCCATATTTATAGAGAGGGTGAGTGGGAGAGAGAATGAGTGGAAATAGATATGAGAGAGAAGGGGTGAGAAAAATAGATGAGAGAGACATATAATAAATTAAGGGTCTAATTGAAAAAAAAAAACATTAAATGATAAGACAAAAGCAAAGTGACTCTTATATAAAAAATCGCAACCGTCACAAATTTGGCTCTTATATTTTGAACAAAAGGGAGTACTTAACAATTTAGGTACTTCAAGGTGTTGGATACACCTGAAAAATTATTTCAAAGTGTTGAATGCATCAAAAAATAATTTATGCTACTATGTGCACCTAAAAAAATACTTCAGGTTAATGAGAGCACCTGGAAAATAATTTAGGGTATTGGGTATACTACAAAATACTTTAGAACACTAGATACATTTAGAAAAATATTTTAGAGCATTGAATTCACGATTAAGAGCCTGTTTGGGATGGCTAATGCAGCTTTTGCTTTAAAAAAGCACGGTCTTGTGGCTTTTTTGAAAACTATGGTGTTTAGGTTGGCATTTTGGCAACTAGGCTTTTGAAAAAAAGTTATTTCTATCACTGTTAATCTAAACACAAATCATATTTATAATATGACTTTTATCATATCTTAAGCTTGTACAAATTATATTGAAAAAAAGGCACTTCTGCCATCGCTAAGCCAAACGGAATTTAAGTCCTTAACCCTATTCAATAAGGAACGAAAAAGTGGATAATATTTTTTTTATCAAATAAAAAAAGTGGATAATTTGGAAAATCTAAATACCAGTCTTTTGCATCCAATCAAAATAGTGTTTTATCCATCAAGTGGGATGAAGTTGGTTAGCAGTAGCAGTATTTTTTTCAAGGCCAATATGATATGACGGGAATTGACTTAGTTGCAGTTGTGGGCATTGATGGGGCATTAATTGTCGGAATATAGTTAGGCAATGCATTAGGCCATCTAAATGGACTTTGACTTCCCCTCGCCATTCACATCTTCACATTTTACTTATGTTCCACGTGGCCATTGATTATTGGATATCCTCATTCCAACATCCCAGTTACCCATTTGTCAAATTCAGTGGTTTAAGCCTCAACTTTAAGTCTTGTGTGATTAAATGAGCTGCTTGGTATGAGAGATTTCAAGGGAATTTAGGGGAGGGACACTTTTTGAGTAAAATATAAAAAAATTGGGGAAGTGGCTTTATAAAATTTTAATAAAATGAGGATATAAGATAAAAGAATAAGAAAAATTAATTAAAAATTTTTAACTCCATTTTTCTATATATTTTTTTTAAATATAACCAAAAATTTTCCTCACCCTCTTTTCCACATCCCCTCCCCTCATACCAAGCCGGCCTAAAAGGAAAATTAATTTTAACAAAGCTCTATACACATAGGGAATAATCTAGCTCGATCCAAGTTAGTTCAAGGGAGAATTTTTCTGTTGACCATTCAGTTTAAGGGAGAATTACTACTCTAAAAAGTATAGGATTTGACTATCACTCTAGTCTTTTTAAGTTCTTATAAGTCCAGTTTATCTATTTTTCACATATCAAGAAAAGTTACTTAACTTATTAAATATATCCTAAATTGATAAATTTTCTCAATTTTACCCTTATTTATGAATGAGTATAAAAATATTTTATACATTGTGCTTCACCTGTTTCTTCTTTCTGTATATTTAATAGGGGCAAAATTGTAACACTGTCATTAATTACTCTTTGGGTGGACTTATGAAAAAAACCAGAATTCTTTTGCAAACTAAATTTATAAAAACGTTCAGAGTGGTACTTTCTAAGAAGTTAGAAACCTTTTTTCGACAGCACAGCTCAGAGTTCGCAGAGGGTTAGCAGTTCAAGCGGGGTGCCCTTTTACTTGTAATCAAGAGGAGGAGACTATGCATCTTCTAAGGGACTGTATCAACGCTCGGGAGAGGTGGATTTCCATAATCAATCCTGTGTACTGGAACACGTTTATTTCTTTGCAGGGGAAGGATTGGATTCAATGGAACCTCAGGATGGAAATCGGAAGAGACTTTACTAAGAAGATCAGCTGGGCAACTTTGTTTGGCTATGTTTGTTGGGACATTTGGGTGAATCGTTGTAATGTTTTATTTGGGGAAGAATCAATATCGTCTAGCCAAAATGCTCATTCTAGTCTATTCAGAGCGGCATGGGATTTGGATATATCTTCTCGCTGTTCTTTCTATAGGAAGTTACGGTTTCAACAAGAGGAGGGTGAGGCAAGAAGGCAGGGTGTCATCACTTTGGAGACAGATGGATCGGTGTTGGAGTCAGGGCAAAGTGCGTGTGCTGGAGTTATCAAGGGAGAAGAGGGTCAATGGCTATGTGGTTACATGTGTAAGCTCTCTCAAGTGCCTCCTGTGGTGGCAGAGCTTATTGCTATCATCCAGGGTCTTCAGATTTGCTGGAACAGGAACTATAACAGGGTATCTATTCTTACGGATTGTAGCCAGGCAATTTCTTTTCTCATAAAAGGATGTGATAACAATCACCCCTTTAGAGATGTGATTGAGGATACGAGGTTGTGGATGATTAAAGACTGGCAGGTGCTCATTGACCATGTTTACAGGGCACAGAATACGTTAGCTGACCAGTTAGCGAAATTCGCTCACAGCATTCCAGGCAATTTTGTTCTCCTTGATCACCCACCACCTTTCATTGGTGAGGCGGTCGGTGATGAGGGATGATTTTCTATTGGTCTATTCCAATGGTTTTGTAATGGCCTATTAAGGGTCTTATGTCTCTCAGTATTGTAATCAAAAAAAAAAGAAACCTTTTTTCGAAAGTTTATGATTAACTGTTTGTTTCATTTTAAAAAACCTTAGAACTCCAACTATTTTTTTAATAAATGTAATTGTTCATGTTAAAGATAAAAATATCATTTTAATTGAATTCTATTTTATAATTTTTAATATTAAGTTTAAAAATATTAAAAAAAAACCTTTTTTAGATTCTACTCAATAAATTACTATTTTAGTTTCAAGAAAAATATTTATTTAGATTAAATGATTTTGTGCTATAAGCTATAAATATTTAGAGGAGTTTTGTTTCATACTACTACTACAACAACAAAGCCTTATCATATTAGATGGAAAAAAATTCTTAAACTAAACCAAACATCCACCAAAACCCAAAGCCCCAAAAAGTTTTAGGGTAACAAAGCCTTATCACACTAGATGGGAAAAAAAATCTTAAACTAAACAAAACATCCTCCAAAACCCAAAGCCTCAAAAAGTTTTAGGGTAAATATCATTAAAGTCCCAATAAAAAAAATAATATAAAAAAAGTATCATTAATAAGTGAAAGAGCTATTATTAATAAGTTATGAGATTTATTCTGATTTTTGTTGTTGTTGGGACTTTAATGATATTTTCCTAAAGTTTTATTTGATAATCTCATGAATCCAATAACTAAATCCGCCATCCATGGAACTTCTTTACACATCACATCTGAAAAAATTTATATTTCCTTTTATTGGATGTAAAGCTACAATATCACCAACTTTTTCTTTATATATAGGTTCAAATATATACTATTTTTTTAATAAAAAGACAAACTTTATTAAACACATAGTAAAATGATTACAACACACTTGAGCTGCATTACATCATAAACAAAAACAAACCAAGCAGCCCAAGACAACAAAAGCAGAAAAATAAACAAACTGTAACAAAAAACAACACAAGGGAAAACAAATAAAAAACATAGTAATAAACAGCCTCGATACATAAGAAGGTTCAATACTATCAAAAGAGAGCCATCAAAGACTTACAATAATGCAGATGGAGCCTGGAAGAGTCGAGCAAGAGTGAACATACATATTCTTATATTTGCATGAAACAGTGGATTTTAATTTGACGATCCCCATCTAAGATGGGGGCTCTCTCCATCTTGTGAGATGGGCCGGGGTCCAATCCCCGGCAAAATCAACTGGATCAAGCTTTAAGAGACTGGCGTTCCATGCTTTTGGGTCAAGTTAGGGGATCGATTTTGCTGGCAGAATTTCTGCAAATCAATGTATAATATTGGGAGAATGATAAAAAAATACTACTTGAACTTTAAAATTCCTAATTAGTCCTTTGACAAAGATTTGTATTGTCAATCTCATTACTATTCTTGTTAATCCCATTACCATTCTTGTCAGCGGGATTTTGAAGTTCAAATGGTACTTTTTTGTTATTCTCCTTATAATATTTGTCTTTGGCAAAAAAAAAAAAAAAAGAATATTTATGCTCGTTAGTCTCTTTCTACTTGGATATGGTTTCTACTTGTGTGTTATTACAGGTTTATTGCTTGGGGTCTCAACTTTTTCATTTGCGGCACATGGAGATTGGGATTGTCCGCTTCTCATTGCTTCTGGCATCTGGACTCATCTGTTTGCCTCATCTCTCTTCCTACAGGAAGCTTCAAACCACGATGTTTCACTTGGGTAGCCCAAGTCCTCTGAGACGTGATGCAACACCCTTCATGTTATCTACAAAGCTAATGATAAGAAAATATCATTTGCAAGTGAACGCTTAATAAGGGGAAAAATCAACTAGATCAGGAAAAATTCAAAAGATGGGTAAGAAATTCGAATTGGGCCCCACCGCCAACCCAAAACTAAAAGTAGGGGGTGAGCAAATTAGAACCGAAACCAAAGATTGAATTGAACCAGATTCAATTTGATTTTTTTGGTTCATTTAATTTGGTTTTCAGTTAAAATTCGGTTTTAATTTTTTTTGAGAACTTTGGTTTTGATTTTCGGTTCGGTTATTTAAAAAATAATTTGGTTAAAACCGAAAAAAAAAAAATATATTTATATTTAATTGATATTATTTGATAATTTTTTTAATAATTAAATAAGTATAGATTTTGAATTTTATCAGATAAAGTCTTTAGATATTTTAAAACTATTTAATTTATTTTACATATTTTCCCCCTAAATCTAATATCGAGGATAAAAAATAATCTTTCTACAAAATTTATTCATATATTTTTTATTTTATAAATAATAAATTAAAATTTTGGTTGATTCAGTTATTAAATGAACCGAACTAAAATATTTTGGTTTTAGTTTAGTGTTCAATATTAGCTCTATTTGATTTTTTTGATTTAACCAAAAAACCGAATACTCACCTCTAAGTAGGGCTGTATATGGACTAGACTGGATTGAGTTAGTCATCAACCTAGTGCGTAGTCTAGAGATGGCATCGGGTTATATACAATAACTTGTGATATGATATGATTTAGTTCCAATCCAAGGTTGGACTGGACTAGACTTGGTCCACCAAATTGCTTGGACTGGTCAAGTTGTCTAGGACCTCAATTTGCCTTTCGCCCCTTTGTGGGAGACATGAGCACAACCTAATAAACACAATTAAGACAACAAAATATACCTATAATCATATAAAACTTATCTTAAAACATTAAAACTTAATTATAAACCCACAATAGTATCCAACAACATTCAATAATAATAAAAAAAACAACATCCAAGTTACAAAATAAGATCAAACCAAGTGGTCTAATCACTTGGTCTAGAACTAGGTCTAGCTTGACCAACCAGTCTGGTCTCTAGTCTGGTTCGATTTTATTTGGGTTGAACTAAATGACCTCGGGATGGATTGGCCCGCCTTGTTTCCGCACTCCTGTACGCAGAAGAGAGAAATTCTTTTCCTTTCCTGTGAAGTCGCATGTTCAAACCATGCATTTTGAGACTCTAGTGTATCATTATTTATAGTCTCTCGTTGAAATGTCTTCATGCTCTTTCTTTTCTATGAAAAATTAATATGATAACGGTGTTAATCGATACCCACCCTTGTTCAACTTTCAATTTCAATCAAAGTTGGCAAAAAAGAAGATTGCTCTTTACTACAATTATGCCTTCATGACCCTTGGCACTCTAGTTATTGGCTTTTAGCCTTATATAATTCTTTTAACTTATAATTGATAGGTCCCAAGACTTGTGATATGACAGTAGAATAGCTCCAAAAATCAGATGGAATCCGACTACTTTTGTGTTGGAATCTCATCCAATTACACTGCCACGAAGAGACCACTCCAGCTCTAATACGATCAAATTAAATTTCAACCATTCCTCTGTAAATTAATCTCTCCGGTTTTAATTATAAAATAAAGTTAACTTTTTTAGAAAAATTAAGAAAACTAATTAAATTACTTTAGAATATTTATATTTATATTTTTTCCTTCAAACTAATTAGTTTAACCAATAAATTAATATATAATTGAAGGATATATAAAATATAATATGATTAAATAACTCATTTGTTCACATAAAAAAAAAAAGATTGAGTAACTTATTTATCTTCCTTAATCCCTCTAAAAAAAGTCAAATTTAATTTTATATTTAGGACTAGAGGTAATAGTAATATGTACAAAAAATAAACTAATATAGACTTGGACTATGAATAATTCATATAAACGGTCTTGCATGGCGCCAATACATAAAAATGCAGACATATCATATTTTAACATTCGTATCCTTGGTTTTTTCTTCCGAAATATTCCAATAGTACTTAATCTTTTGATTAATTAGTATGAAGATCCCGACATGATTTTTTAAATAATTGATTAAAAATAAATTTTTGGTGTTATTCATTTTTACATGTCAATTTGTTTAAGATAGATAACAATACATGCATATCCTAATATTTTAAAATTTATCCTGCTTGAAATATCACATCACATCAAGCATAAGTAATCATATCTTGGCATCTTTTCAACAGTCCAAACCTGGACTGACTAAATTAAAGGAGGAAAACCAGACTGATATGAAAGGCTAAACCAACAAATGGGATCATGGGCAATTCATTAAAATGTTATCGTATTTCCTTGTCCACAAATTTCCCCTAGATCACAACCCAACCAGCTCCCTGAACATAAAGCGGCAAACTAATAACCCAGCAACATAATAACCAGCTCAAGCTTAAAGCTCTATGGTTTCTATCATTTATACATTGCATTAAGTACAAAATTGTACAATGAACCATATAACATGAGCTATCATGCATACTATATACAAGACCCAGACGTAACACGAGCTCTATGGTCTCTTACAATGATCAAGGCAAGAATTCTCAATACATACCAGACCACCTTAGACAATTACTTCATTCACTTTCTAAAATGTGATAGGATCAGTTTGAAATGTTTCTACTAACGTATTATGGACAACACAAAAGCATTGTTATAACTCTTGCACGTGGCTGCTCAGATCACAGTTTGCAATAGATGATGGAAGCCACAGTTCCACACGAGTTCCACCAGCCCCTAGAGGTGCATCCCGGATTCGAGGGGATACAACTCGCACAACACAACCATAGCTCTCGAGTATCTCACGGGCAACACTCAGACCCGCAACAAAATTCCATGTCATGTTGTCTTCAACCATATCTTCAGACAGGAGTTCAGGGCCATACGGTATTAGAGAATGCATCAGGGTCTGCAGATGAGTTCATAACCAACAAAGTTCTCTCAAAAAGAAACATCCTCAGTCCTAACTAAGGACTTCATCATGAGTTGTATTGGAAGCAACCATCAACACCATTAGAAGCAAGCAAGCTTAACATTAATGATCTATCACCTCTGTATAATGCTCTTGACCCTATCTTTTTTATTTTTCCTAATAATATTATACAATTATGACAACAAAGTATCTTAGTTAAACAGGCACACGTATTATCCAGTAACTTCCCACTTTGTCTGTGTTTCAGATTACTTGCAGAAAAAAATGCAAAAAGTCAGAATATCTGTAAACAGAAGACACAATGTCCCCGTATGCTTTCATAAAGAAGATGAAAATGGGGGAAAAGCTGCAGGTTAATTTATAATCATCCATCACTCCATCAGTTGATTTTGTTGTTGTTGGTTTTGTTGTTGTCGTTGTTTTGATACATCAGAAGAGTTTGATCTCTTAACCTCTCCCTTTCTGATAAGAGGCCTTTGCTCACGTTCTCTAGACTCAGGATACCTAGGCATGGGACACCTGGTCAGACACCAGATCAGATGCCTAGTCATCAAGGGAACTAGTTAAGTTACCAAGTGAGGGAAAAATCATGATTAGGGGAGAGCATGGTGAGGCAATGGTTACTTGAGTCATGTTCACTCAGTAGATAAGGAGGTTGTGTTATGGCCTGTTTGAATTAGCGTTAGGAAAGCACGTTTACGCAGGCCAAGACAAAACTCTTCACACATACTTACCCCGTATACCGAAAATCAAGTTAGAAAAGCAGCTTCTACCATCAATCCAAGCAAGCACTTACTTAATGGAAGAGCAGCAATGCCAATTATGAAGTCCTATCAGTTATATATTATAAGTAGGAATCACTGATCTATTTTGCACTAGTCATTTGGTTTTTGTCAATTAATTTTGTCCTGAAGATTCCCCACCAGCTAAGAAAGATTGAGTGAGATCCCTGCTTAATTTATTCTGATTGATTATCTTCACCTTAAACTTTATACTCCTATCCCCTACCTCAACCACTATCTAGTTAAGTTGTTCTTTAATAAGAGATCATTTTCCACCCTACCTCTACCATGTCTTCACTATACTGTTTCTCAAAGCACGGCCATTTCACAGTTCCCCATGAAAATGCTACTAGCACACATGCATAACAAAAGTTACCAGTTTGATTATATATTTAAATTTTTTCAAAGAAGAAAAAGCAAGTTAGCATGGCAGGGAGTCGACTGGATTTACCATATATTGCATGTCAGGACCATCGTCATCAATGATTACAAGGGTACCACCTGCTGGTGCATCAGTGCACAAAATTTCAACCTTACCACCAACATGTGTACGTAGTAAAGCGCCCTCAATGAGATTGCTAAAAGCCTGACGCAACGCAGGTCCTTCTACAGCAGCTAGCAAAGGAGATGAGAGTTTATTTAGTTCTATTACGCGTTTTTGATTCTGAGCAAGAGGTCTTGCAGCATCCACCAAGTCAGTTAATACTTCAGAAACATTGCACGGTCTTCCTGACATTAAAATAAAGTATAAGCAAAAGAATTATAGAAATAACCTCATTCGTTTGAGACAGAGAGAGAGAGAGATTGATATAATATTGTAATAAGATAATTTTGAAAGTTAGTTAGGTTAGTTAATTAGACGAGCGGGATTAACCATTAATGGTACTAGCTGTTTAAGAGCGGCATTAGCCAAACATGACCCTACCCATGTCTAATTACTAACAAGTCCCTAATTAATGAACCGCTAACTGTTGCGGTAATATTCTGTTCCCCTCTTGTTCCTACTGCCTATATATATGGCAGTTTACCCATTTGTATTAGACTGATGTTTTTGCTAATAAGAATTCCCATACCATTCAGAACCATCCCTCTCTTCTTATTCTTCTTCTATCTCTCTACTCCACTCGATTTCTTCTTCTCAACCCTCTGATTCTCTTCTCTTCTACCCTAATTCCCAATTCTACAAGGCTAATATCCCTCATTCCTTAAAGATTGTAGCACCAAAGAGGGTGGAAGCAAGTTGCCTCAAGGAGGAGCAAGTATATCTTATGCAGCTGGTAGAAATGCAAGGAGAGAGGATGAGTTCCTTTGCTATTATGGGGGCAGATCCTCAGCTGCCAGCAGAGATCCAAGGGGTTCTAGAGGCTTTTAAAGAGGTATTTGATGAGCCTAAGCACCTACCACCATTTAGAGAGGGTCATAATCATCCTATTGTCTTAGAAGAGGGCATAAATCTGATTTCCCTGAAGCCATATAAATATCCAGCGGCACAAAAGGATGTCACTGAGAAATTGGTTGCTGAGTTATTGGAAGCTGGTGTTGTCCAAGAGAGTTGATCCCCATTTTC
Organism: Inga leiocalycina; assembly: GCA_963242795.1. Taxonomy (NCBI): domain Eukaryota; kingdom Viridiplantae; phylum Streptophyta; class Magnoliopsida; order Fabales; family Fabaceae; genus Inga; species Inga leiocalycina. The sequence goes on along the minus strand of OY725327.1, from coordinate 49,751,901 downwards.
AGCTCCAATAGTCCTTGTAAAGAAGGATGGGTCTTGGCGTATGTGTGTGGATTATCAGGAGTTAAACAAGAAAACAATACAGAACCAATACCCTATTCCTCTAATTGAAGATTAGTTTGATGAGTTGAGCAAGGCAAGATGGTTTACAAAACTTGATTTGAGGGCTGGTTACCATCAAATCAGGATGGTGCCAGAATATGCTCACAAAAGTGCCTTCAAGACCCATTCCGAACACGCCATTTGGTCTTACAAACGCATTGACAAATTTTCAGGGAGCTATGAATGATATCTTTCACCCCTTTCTTAGAAAATTTATCCTAGTCTTCTTCGATGATATATTGATTTATAGTGCTTCACTTGCAGATCATCAGGCGCCCTTGAGGATTGTCTTGCACACATTGCAGCAACATCACTATTTTGTGAAAGAGAACCAGTGTACCTTTGCTGCCACAAGTGTGGAGTACCTAGGGCACATCCTAGGGAATGGAGTAGTAGCAATTGATCCTAAGAAGATTCAAGCAGTTACAAATTGACCTCAACCCACCACAGTCAAGCAATTGAGAGCATTTTTGGGGCTACTACCGGCATTTTATCAAGAGCTATGGTATTATTGCAAGACCCTTGACTCTTTTGTTGAGAAGGAATGCCTTTGTGTGGTCTAAACCTGCTAGTGAAGCCTCCCATCGCCTCAAAGATGCATTGGTTTCAGCCCCGGCCCTTGTTCTTCCTGATTTCACTAAACAATTTGTGGTAGAATCTGATGCATGTGGAGTGGGAGTTGGTGCTGTTTTAATGCAACAAGGGCAGCCTCTTAAATTCTTTAGCAAGGGTCTCTCTCCACGACACCAAAATCTCTCGGTTTATGAGAAAGAGTTGATGGCAATGATGCTAGTGGTGCTATATTGGCACCAATACCTTGAAAGAGGCAAGTTTATCATTCGCACGGATCAGCAAAGCCTCAAATTTCTGCTGGGTCAGCAACTCAAGATACCATTTCAGATGTTTTGGGTGGCAAAACTTGCTGGTTTTAACTATGATATAGTGTACAAGAAGGGGGTGAACAACTCGGTAGCTGATGCACTCTCTCGCCTTCCTAAGCAAAAACTAATGCAAATGACTTGTAACACGACATCACCAGAATTGCTGCAACAGGTAAAGGATAGTTGGCATGTAGATGACTTCACTCGCTCTCTACTTGAAAAGGTGCAACAACATGAGGGGGTGTGGAGTCACTTTACTTGGGATGGTACTCTTTTGCGAAGGAAGGGTAAATTGGTTGTAGGCAAGGTAGAGGCTCTTCGGCTGTATATTCTTGAGTGGCTCCATTCAAGCCCACAAGGAGGCCATTCGGGGATCCAAGCTACTTATCAACATATTAAGGGTCTCTTTTAGTGGAAAAAGTTAATAAATGATGTTGTGGAGTATGTCAAAAGAGGTGTGACGCTTGTTCTCGATGTGTATGAGACTATAGCTTCTCCAAGGTTGTTGTAGCCTTTACCTATACCTAGTAGAGTATGGGAGTCGATTGCTATGGATTTTATTGAAGGTCTTCCCAAGTCACAAGGGAAGGATACTATATGGGTAGTTATAGACCGAAAGAGCAAGTATGCCCATTTTATTCCCCTTGCTCACCCCTTTTCTGCATCTACCTTGGCACAACATTTTATGGATCATATTTACAAGCTTCATGGTGCACCGGCTGAAATTGTGAGTGATCGTGACTCCCTCTTTGTTAGTAGCTTTTGGAAGGAATTTCTTCGTGTGTTGGGTGTGGACCAAAAGCTTTCTACAGCTTATCATCCTCAAACGAAAGGGCAATTAGAGGCACTTAATCGGTGTTTGGAGACGTATTTGCAGTGTATGTGTTGGGAGAGGCCAAAGGATTGGCCTAAGTGGATTTCACATGCAGAATGGTGGTACAATACAACATACCACACAGCCACTAAAGCTACACTGTATGAGTTGCTTTATGGGCAACAGCCTCGAATACACCTCTTATTTACCCCACAATTCAGTGCTATAGTTGGTGGATCGTAGCTTCCCGGCTAGGGTTGAAGTTCTAGCACTTTTGAAGCATCATTTGCATGGTGCAGCAAACTTGATGAAGCAAAGGGCTGATTTGCATAGGACAGATTGTAATTTTCACATGGGGCAATGGGTGTTCCTGAAGCTCAAGCCCTATAGGCAAATCTCTACAGCAACAAGAGTTTCTCAGAAGTTAGCTCCTAGGTTCTATGGACCTTATCAGGAAATAGAGAAGATTGGGGCTGTTGCACACCAGAGTCCAGAATTCATTCCACTTTTCATGTTTCCTTATTGAGGCTATGTCCATATCCTACTGTTAAGCCTAGGCATCCTCTTGTTGAATTTCCAGAGTTGCCTCCGGCCATGGAACCAGAGAACATTCTGAACCAAAGGACTGAGAAGCGTCGAAAGAGAATGATTACAAAAGTGTTGGTTCAATGGAAGGGCTTACCTGATGAAGAAACCTCTTGGATGGCCCTTCACTCTTTCCAACAACAATATCCTACTTTTGTGGTCCCTAATCCTTGAGGCCAAGGATGTTTCGGGGGGGTATTGATATGATAATGTAATAAGATAATTTTGAAAGTTAGTTAGGTTAGTTAATTAGAAGAGCGGAATTAACCACTAGTGCCACCAGCCGTTTAAGAGCGGCATTAGCCAAACATTGCCTTACCCATGTCTAATTACCAATAAGTCCCTGCTAAATGAACCCCTAACCCTTGCGGTAATATTCTGTTTCCCCTACTGGTCATACTGCCTATATATATGGCAGTTTACCCATTTGTATTAGACTGATATGTTTTTGCTAATAAGAGTTCCTGTACTGTTCAGAACTATCCCTCTCTTCTTATTCTTCTTCTATCTCTCTACTCCTCTCGATTTCTTCTTCTCAACCCTCTGATTCTCTTCTCTTCTACCCCAATTCCCAATTCTACAACATTCAGAATACAATACCTTATCAGAGATGTACCTAACAGCTAATGAAAAAGCAAATGAAATATAAGATAAAATTATTAATATATGCAACAAAAGACAATCTACATTAAAGTTTAGATTTCATGCAGACCAGTACGGAGATGATTCATGATGGGGAAAATATATGGAAGAGATATATAAGGAAATCAGATATTTTATTAAAGAGAAAATTGTTGAACCTCCTGTGAACTTTGCTAAAAATTGCATAGACCTGATATTTACTTTTAAAATATACACAGACATCGTTTGAAACAAAAGAATATGCTGCTCTTTGTTACAAGTTTAAATTTTTCAACCAAAATATCCTCTATTGACCTGAATACATTATTGTTGTAACTAAAATACCTTCTTTTCTTAACCAGACAAAATACCCTCTTAAGTATTTTATACAGGGGGTACTTTAGTAAGAAAATTAAAATTGAACTAAATTAAATATTTTGAAAATAAAGGGGAGCTTTGAATTATTTTACAAAACCCAAAAGAGATCTTTATATTTTACTCTTTCTTAAAAGGAGCATATTCATTAATATTCAAACCCACCTAATTCCACGTTGCAAGGGAGCAAGAGTAAAAGGAGGTAGGGGCATCTCTATATCCTTGGCAGCAGCACTGAGAGAGTGTGGCTCATTAGATTTACGCATTTTGCTTCCAGAATCATCCCTTGGAAATTTATCCAGCAACTGAGATTTTAGTGACTCAGCAAGCATATTAGTTGAACCATTCATTTTCTTGATTGCTTCTTCATTGTAGCGCAAAATGTTAGCCTAGATAGAAGACCCAAAAGAACAAAGAAATAAACATCAATAGTGCTAATTTTTTAAATGTATGACAATATCAATATGCATCTAATGATGAGATGGCCCAACCTCTTCAGAGGTCAACCTACCCAAAGAGTTACCCACAAAGAGAGAGAGAGAAGAGGGACTTCTAGTAAAGGGAGAACACATCAATTAGTATCATAAGAGATCATATTTACTAAAGAAAGCATTAAAGTGGATCTGTCTTTCTCCTGGTTGATGTCGAACTCCTTAACTAATTTGAATGGGTTCAAGCCATTGGATAAGACAAGATTGATGGCTCAAAGTTGGTGTTAGACTACTCCTTTTACAATTGGCACAAGATCCATGGCTCAATACACCGATGGGCATGTACTTCAGCCTTCTTACGGCTTATAACTGAGATTTTAAGATTCAGAGGCTGAAATTTTTTTGAACAAAATTTTGCAAAACGGAAGTTTTCTCATACAGGAATATAGTTAGTTAGACGAAACAATTTATTCATGATCAGGCTGCTGCACATCATAGAAAATCCTACAATGCTACCTCGGATAGGATTATAAGGCCAGCTGCCACATTTTTCTACTATGCCATATCAGAAGAACACCAATTACCACTACCTTTACCATGTCAACATTAGCCACTGTGTGCACATAGCTGTGTTGTGAGTTGTGACAATTTCTTACTGACAACAAATTACTGGTAACAACAGAATAAAATAAATAAATAAATAAATAAATAAAGGAGCTTTCTTCTATATGTCTATGGAGGAAGAGATGCAATGAGATAAAAAATCTGACAAAAAAGAAAGAAAAGGAATCAATTTTTGTGTATGTAGTTTAAGTGTGAGCGTCCAAAGGGGAAGGGGGGAGGAGTACCTTAGTCAAATGAACAGCATTCTGGAGTTGTCCAAGGACATCTCTAAGACGTTCACCTTGCAAAAGTATGTCTTCAACAATGTCATGTGCAACCTGCCAGGCTACCTTTTTAAAATGTGCTCAATATGCCACACAATATAGATAACTGTTGTTGAGTTTACCATTCACAACAAATGTACACAGCCAAACTTGGAGATACACACACTTCATGTTTACACCACCTTTCGCTACTCATGTTTTCTTCTTGTATGCAATCATATGATCCCTATGTCCTAGAACTAAAAGATAATGGGCATGTTTGTTTCAACGATTAGATTGCTTATAAGTTGTTTTTCACGTAGATCGAGACACAACTCCTCTCACATACTTACTTCGTATACCGTAAATTACGATTGAAAAGCTGCTTTTAAGCATTCCATTCGCTCATCCAAACGAGCACAATAACTTTAAAACCCAGGGCATTTATAACGACCAAAATAAGCTCCATGCGTTCACACCAAATAAGGTCCCACAAACATGCACTTTAAATAATCACAGATAAGATAGAGTTAAATCTCCAGTTTGCTTAAATTTGGTTTACAAATTGAGAATACAAATATGCTGAATAATGGAAAAGTTGTTGGTGTCAGTTGATCCTGCCCCAGACCAACATTAACTTATAAGGGGTGTAAAAACAAAACTGCTCCCACTGACACATGTAAACTTGTTAACTCCGTATATGTATGTAATTTCGTGTTAGATCAAGTATGATTTAAGTGATATACAAACCTCACTTCTCTTTGTTTGAGTGGACAGGATGTTGCTTAAGGATTGAATGCTGGAAAGAGGACCCCGGATCTGCTTTAAATTTTTTGTTCAGAAAAGACATTAGGATAGGATAAACAAATAAAGCGAAATTCAAAAAGGCAATAACAAAAGAGAGGCAAGGCATACTTGCTCAACTAGATTACTCATCCGAACATTATTCTGCCATGTTGACTGCTGAAGTAACATTGCTTTCTGTAAAAGAACTACACCAGTGAGCCAGAAATTTAGGAACCAATATGCCCAGCATCAAGAGCAGTTCTTAAAAACATAATCATATAACAATTAGTGGATGAGAAATCAATTAAATAAGTTTGAATTGCATGCTAAACAGCCAATATATGAATAATATATATATATATCAACGTCAATTTTTCTTGTCATTGAATAGGACCTTTTGATTAACAATATATCTAAAGATTTGGTTATTGACAAAATACAATAGCGCTATGTGATCCATTTAGCCAACTCCACCTAGTGGGATAAGGCTTGTTGTTGTTGTTGCTCTCAATTTTTCTTGTCAACAATGTTTGCATTTAGTTTGAGGGAGCGGGACATTTACCCAATAATTTCAAGCTGCAGAGTCCAGGAGCACAAGTAAAGAAATCGAGGTTTGAAATGAACTGCTAATACTAAAAAAATGTCATAACTTTCCAGTATTCCATGTTCAGAGCAAGGAGCAAACTGCGATGATAAAAACGCCCCATGTAAGATACCTGATCCATAACATATGCCACAGCTAGAGAACGTGAAATGTTGACAGCATTTGATATTTGCTCGTCAGTGAAACTTCCCATTATGATTGGGTTATCCTTGACCTGAACAGATTGAATTTGCTTACGCTTTCTATCCAATACAGAAGGCAACGAGTGAGTTTTCTCAACAGAGAGGCAACTATCACGCTCATCTCTATGAGCGTGCTCAAATGCTCCAACATCCATCAGCGGAAGCTCAGCAACCAAGAAACCAACAACAAATGGGTGTTTGACCATTGGGAAAATCACAGTCTTACTTTCTGGGATAACTTCAGCCTACAATTTATATCCACATCCATAAAAAATTACTAACTAATTATCTGAGAGTGACTAAAAGAAGAACAAGAATTATCATACTTGCAACTCCGAAAGCGCAGCCTCGGCAACCCGTAAACCTGTTGGAATGTTAAAATGACCAACTAAAATAACAAAGCCATCTGCATCTCGAGGGTTGAGAGAAACCCTCCGCAACTCCAGGCGATCCATGACATAGCTACCAGCTGGTCTTACGTAGACCTGGGGAAAAATTCCTCAACATTACTCAAAGAGAAGCACTAAACTTCTGGCAAGCAAAATAAAGCACAGTAAAAATTAAAAAAAAAAAAAAAAGAGGCTAACCGAGAGCAGAGCTTCAGGAAATATCCTACGAAAGAGGTCAAACTGTTCGACACAGAGTCTCTGAAAATCAGGACTAGGGAGTACAAGACCGCTTTTTGGGTCCTTCTCAATCCGCTGGATGAACTCAACAGGGGAAGTAGACGATTTACGAATAGCGGAGGCGAGAGCGGAGGCGGAAGCCAACATAGTCTGTTCGGAATCATCATCATCATTAGGCCGTGTCGTTTGAGCAACATGGCGAAGCGTATCAGAATTAGGATTAGGGTTAGAGTCAAGAGTCTGGAGGAAGAAGGTATCGCAGGTAGGAGGAGGGGAAGAGGAAGCGAAGGTATTGAAGAGGAAGAGAGATCGTGGGCGAGGGAAAACGTGGGGCCGAGAAGTGGTGGTGGAGAGGAGGAGGTTGGTGGTGTGGGAATTGGAGCAGAGATGGTGGTTGCAGAAGAAGTGTGAGGGGAGGGAAGTGGTGATTGCAGAGAGAAGCATTTTTGGCTATTGTACAATGAGAGTGAGCTAAAAGAGGGGACGAAAACTAAACTATCTCTTTTTGGCTGCCGTATTCAACTCCTCTCAGCCAGTGGACACGACGGTTGCAAAATAGTAATACAACTGCCACTTCTTTCCAACACTAGTAAATAAATGAACTATTTTTGGCCAAATAGTAAGTTAATTTAGATAGGTTAAGGAAGTATGTTATATAAATTAAGTAGTGGAATAATTTGGATAGATTAAGAAAATTAGTTATGTTGATTATTTGTAATATATATAAGTTGGTCACCTTTTCCTAAAATATCATCCTTCGTCATGATTATTTTTAGATAGAAGCTCCTATATATATAATTAAGAGGTATATTTTTAAAAAAATTATAATTTTTGGAGATAGAGTGGATTGGATCTTATATTTAGATTAAATTCAATCTTTAACTAACTGCCGAAGTAGAATAAATTAGTAGATTCAGCCCTAGAGTTAGTTGGTAATTGAATTTGATTCTAAATATAATATTACAATCCACTTTACCCCATGTTTATCATTTTTCCTTAAATTATCCCTATTTATTTCAAATGTTAAGGGAGTATCAAGGGTAATTTTAATACAAATAATGTAAGATGTTATCTCAATTTGGACAAATAATTAGTTTAGCTAATTTTCTCAATATATCCAAATTAATTAAAGAGATATGATATTTAGGATTGAGTAGCAAAAAATGATAATTTAATAGAATTTTTAATGAAATTGCTGCCCCCTTTATTTTGGAGAAACTTGATGACTACCTTTAAGAGTGTTCAAAGTATCTTGGTCCCAGTCGTCTCAGCCCGAACTCGGACATTTTGATCTCGACAATTTTTTGGTTGGGATTGACAGAAACAAGGATAACCCTTGACATGCTAGTCCCAATCCCCTTTTTGTAATTATAAATTAAGTTATCATTTTATTTTTTGTATTTTTTACCCATTAAGTTATCATTTGATAAGATGTGTATCACATCTTTAGTTGAAGTTAAACCGTATCTATCATGATATTATCCTAACTATATAATTTGTAAAGATAATCATGAAGACAAAGAAGAAGAAGAAGATGATGATGATGATGATGATAAAAATGTTATTCTTCAATTCTAGATCAGTTTGTGTAATTATTATGGCCTTATTAATTGTTAAATGATCACTATAAACAATAGAATATAGAGAATTTAACTAATATAATGATATTTTTAATTTTTTTTAAAAAACCAAGATTTACTAGTCTAGGACTAAGATGCAATTTACATCTCGGCCAAAAACTAGGACTGGGAACAATTGCATCCCGGCCAAAAAATTGGGATTGGGAACCAAGATTAGGGTATCTTGTTCCCATTCCTGAGTTTTGAACACCCCTAACTACCTCTAAAGATTAACGAAGGTTTCTCTCATGACTACCTCTTGATAAGATGAAATTAATAGCATAGGGTTTGATATGTAAATTGATGAAGAATAACATATGCCACAATGTGGCATGATGGTTGTGAACACTTGAGAAAATGAGAAATAGTCATGTATTTTGGACATGTATTCTCCACAGGCATGTTTTAATTCCTAGATTTGATATGAGATTACCAACTTCATATTTGATTTTATTTAAGGTATTTTAAGGAGTGCCATAGGTATATTGGCTTCAATTAGGGGTGGAAACAGGCTAGGTCAAGCCAGGATTTTGCTTTTAACAGGCCTGGCCTGTGAAGGCACAAACTGGCATGAGCCTGGCCTGTGGCTTGTTCACAGGCTTGGCATGGCCTGAAGCCTATTAAGGAGGCTTGAATTTTTTAAATTTTTTAAGCAAATCGACAGGCCTATAAGCCACACTGCAAAACAGGCCAACAAGCCATAGGTCAAAAACAGGCCTCCATAACAAGCCTCCTTAAACAGGCCGAAAACAGACTAAAACTTATAAGCTGAGAAGAAATTATCCTTTAACCCTTATCTGATTTTTTTAAAAATATTTTAACAGGCTCAGGCCGCCCTAATAGGCCTGTCAATAGACTTTGGCCTGGCCTATTAAGCAAAACAGGCTTTTGTTTTAGCCTTGACTTGGCCTTTTAGCTTGACAGGCCAGGCCTGAATAAGACAATCACAAGCTAGGCTACAGGCCCCTGACAAGCCGCTTGGCCTGTTTCCACCCCTAGCCTTAATCAAAGTATTTAGAAAAAATCCCTAAAAGAAAACTTTAAAAATGCTAAAAGACAAAAGGGTATTCTAAATATTCATAATACTAGAGCGGTGTAAGGACCTGATTTGTCCTTTTGAAAACTAAATAGAAATGACAAAAATGTCCCTATGAGTTTAAAAAACGTGCTTCCATTTTTTACAAGGGTTTAATAAGTTCAAATAAGGTTTTAACAAGTTTCAATTTTAAAAATCAACACTTGCTACAATGTTATCTCATTCTCTCCTTTCTTTCATTGACTTCAGTAGTATGAGCTCTTCCATTCCAAATCTGAATGGATTGATTTCTTCCTCCAACAACTCACCACTGCCAGTAAGCTTCTCCACATATTTCGCCTACTTCATAGCTCCAACAGCAAGTACGTGGAGAGCCTATATCTAAATGTTGTGGAAAACGATGACTTTGGCTTTAAGCTCATTACTAGCAAAGAGCCACCTCTTGTTTGATGACCTGAAGGTGGCAGCGACCTCTTCAGATCCTCATCAATGAAATGCTCCCAAGCTTATTAACGAGGTGCTATGAAGGTCTTAGAGAACAATGACTTCACCTTATTCTTCACCAATTTATGGAAGGGAATTTAAATTGATGGTTGCTTGATAAGATATGTAAATTGTTTTCAGTCATTATGGTGGTTTTGATAATGTTTGCTATTGATTGTAGTGGTCTTTGATGGTCAAATCTCTATCTTAAATGGCTAGATCTCTGTACGTTTATTGAATGGATTTTTTGAATTTGATTTGATATTGAGTTTGACTAATTTTCTGGTGAAGGATTGTAATTTTACAGTGGTTGATGGTGGTGAACACTTGGGAAAATGAGAAACTGTCATGTATTCTGGAAATGCTTAATACCAAAACTTGAAAAGTTATTAACAACTTCATATTTGATTTTGCCAAGTTCGGATATCAATTTTCCAGCTCTCTATTTAAAATTAAACACTCATGAAAATAAGAAAACAAGTATGAATTAATTCCTAAACTTGATATGAGATTACCAACTTCAGACTTGATTTTGCCAAGTTCGAACATAAATTTCACTACTCTCTATTTAAAATTGAACACTTGTAAAAATGAGAGAACAAACATAAATTCATTCCTAAACTTGATATGAGATTACCAACTTCATACTTGATTTTGCCAACTTCAGATATGAAATTCAAAACTGTACATTTCAAATTGAACACTTGTGAAAATGAGAAAATAGACATATATTAATTCCTAGACTTGACAAGAGATTACCAGCTTTATATTTGATTTTACCAAGTCCAGGATACATAACTGTTTCTGATTTCCCCAAGTGTTCACAACTATCAACCACTGTAAAATTACAATCCTTCACTGAAAAATTAGTCAAACTCAATATCAAATCAAATTCAAAAAATTCATTCAATAAACATATAGAGATATAGCCATCTAAGATAGAGATTTGTCCATCGAAGACCAACACAAACAATAGCAAACATTATCAAAACCACCGAAATGATTGAAATCAATTTACGTATCATATTGAACATGTTGGAAAGTATGCCCTAGGGCCAATCATTGTACTTTGAACGTTATTATTTAATGAATTTCTCTATTTTGTTATCATATTATGCGATTTGTTTTGTTGCAATTACTATTCTGGATTTGATTAGATATGAAACTGGATTTCGTGTTTATCTCTAGTTAATCATTGTAATCATGTTTCCCTAGTTTTTGTATTTTGTAATCATGTTTCTGGTTATCACTGTAATCATGATCAAACCCTAAGATTGCATGAAATCGTTACCTAAGATCATAGCTCTCGGCAATCCAGTCGGGTCACTTGTGGCTTAGGACTTGGCTAGGGTACCTAAACCGGTTGGGCTGAGATTGTTTAGGACTGTTAAACTGGGCCGAGATCATATTTTTATTTATTATAAGGTCTATCAGTAACACCATTATGCTTGAATGTGTCATAGATTTCTAGGAAGTTGGCTATATGTGCATTAGAATATCTTCTATGGTAAACCACCGAACTATTTGCTTGCATCATCTGGATAATTACAAGCTTGATTTCAAAGTTGTTAGCTGCTATTGGGGTCTTTTGATTCCAGAATTTGTCCCCATGACTGTTGATGTTGCATAGCCACGGAGTGTTTTGGTATCTGTTGTGACTCCCTCCGGCCGGATTTGCCATCGGATTGCTTAGGATTGAAGTAGACTGCTTTCAAATTCTTCGATTTTTTCAACAAGTTCTTTCGATCTTATAATCAAGAGGTTGTAGTTCAGTCTCCTTCGATCTGGTCATACACTAAGCAAAAGCATTAAAAGAAACACAAAACACCAAAAAGAAAAATAAATATATAAAGACCAAATTAGTATTAAAATTACTTGGTATTGATATTAATGATAACAATCCCCGGCAACAATGCCAAAAACTTGTTACGAGCGTAAATGGTCTATTAGAAAGTGCAAGTATACACTGTCGTAAACAAATAATATAAAAGTGAGTAGAGTATCGTTCCCTCAAGGATTGATCACTAAGTACTAAAATGTGTAATTTTAACTCCATTTAGTCGATCGATTAGTTGGTGATTGAGAGTACGAAATAAAAGATGAGTAAATATGAATACAAATGATATGAAACAACTATGAGAAAAAGTTCTAGGGGTTATATTTCACTTAGCAAATTTTGGATTTAATCACTTATCTATTCTAGCCCAATTTATTCCACATGATTGATAGTCGAGTTTCCCTAATTTAATTACTAGCTTCTTCCAAGGTCAAGCAATTCTATAATTAATTGCTAATCCAATATATTTCTATATGAATTTAAGGAATTAATTATGCATTAAGATTTATGGAACTTAGTAAGACTACACAACTCATATGAATATATTCCTATGTCAAATACAAGTCATGGTTTTAATTATAGGATCTATACACATGTATCTCTTTCTGGTCTCAACATACATATTGAAATCATTCAAAAGGTGGCCAATCAATTGAAAGCATTAAGAACAATAATTAAAACTCAATCATGAAGGAGAAATTCAAACTAGATTTAATAAGTTAAGATTCAATTCGTCATTAATAAGCTACATCATCACCCTAGAAAAATGGAAATTTAGCTCATGATGAAATTAAAAAAAATAAAATAAATTGAAAACTTCATAAACATTACAATAAATTGAATTATTCAATAGAAATACAACCACAAGATGCATGAAAATAAAAAAATCTAGCCTTCCATGTAGGAGGTAAAACCTTCTATGTAAGAGGCATACAAGAAACAAATACAATGCATGAAATTAATTCTTAGATGATGGTATGTAAGTGGAGAAGAGAGGAGAGTAATAGATATGAAATGGTGTGTAAGAGGAGAAGAGAGGAAAGTAATGGATATGAAAAATGGTTTTTTTTTAAAATATGAAGGAGAGGATGGCTATATATAGGGAAGAATGGAGTAGGGTAGATGAAGTGGTAGATGAAAAAGAAGATGAAGTGGTAAATAGAATGTGGTAGATGAAGTAGTAGGTGAACAGGAAGATGAAGTAGTAGCTGAAATGTAGTAGATGGAATGATTGGTGTCTTGGTGGAATGATAGATGATTCATGCTCTCAACTTCTAAGCAAAATTCGAAACCCTTAGAGATGAAACTGGTTTTTTGTCTCAACATAAAAGTTGTAGATTTCTTTCTTAGCTTTTTATCCATATATAGAACGTCCCAATCCGATATCTAGAGCTCCAGATAGTGCTTGAAAACTGAAAGATGTTCTAATTTAGTGTTTTTCAAGAAATTCTATTTCATGCCAAAATCATTATTTATTTATTAATTACACCCAAATTTATTAAATTGAGCTCAAATATCATCCACAAAATTATCATATAAGGAAAAGTTAATATGCAAATATTTTACTTATCAAATTTTCCCACATTTAGCTCTTGGACATCCTCGGACAAGGAGTGGCCATTAAGTGCTTCCAACAAAATTAGAAGTGTCAAGTCAGAAGCAAGAATACAATTGAAAAATAAAGAGATCATAGTAGTCATGAATCAACGAAAATATAAACTGGTAACTTTATTTGAAAATGAATAAACCGAGTTCGTAATTATGACTCATTCTCCCAATCTCTCAAGTGTTTAAGGATAAGTGTTTCGCTCGAATTCAACCAAAAAAATTGCACTACCATAGACTTACTAAAAATCTAAATCTCCACTACCTAATTCACATGCATAATTCAAATCAAAAGGACTTATTAAGGGTTGTAATGAGGTTAAGGTAAAAGGAATGTAAAATGGGATATGAAGAGCTAAATTTAAAAAAATTAATAGAACAATTGAAAAATGAGCAAACTTCTGAATAAATCTATTTTATCACAACAACCCACAATTCGAATACTCAAATTTTTTTTCTTTTTTATACTTTTTTTTGCAACTCTAAAGTTAATGATATATACACCCCCACACTTGTTAAAAGCCCATTTTATAAAAATTTCAAATGCTTTGCTATTCTTCTGAATTAGGTAAAAGCATTTGATATATCATTAAAACACATGTTAATGGGTTGAGAACAAAGAAAAAATCAATTAGGATTAAAGGGGCTTATCAACGGTATAATTGCAAGGTTCGCTATTTTGTTTTGGCTAAACAAAATGAATGCCTTTATCATTTTTGAATGTGCATGTGAGATGTAATTTCAACCAGATTTAAAGCAAGCTCTAGAGTGACAACTTAATAGGTGAATATCACACACAAGAGAAATAATCATTATAGGCTCAAAAGCTCACAGTTAAGGGCTTTCAAACCCAGCTCATTCAATCTCAAAATTCATCACTAATTGCAACAATCAGTTGTTCATTCATGCCATAAAATCTCTAAATTCATTTGATCTATACTCAAAACTTATATACTTCTTAAGATTATTACAAAGCACTTAAACAGGATGATTTTTTTTACTTTTACTTTTTTTTAAAAAAAATAAAAATATACAATTAATAAAATATGTCTCAGGAGTTAAGAATAACTCCTTACTCTGCCATTTTTTTCCACACCCCATACATCTAATGGTTTTACTAACTAACTAAATAAATTTTTTTTCTCCCCCAACCTAAATCAGACATTGTCCCCAATGTCTTCTAGAGCTTAGAGAAAGTTTTTTTTAAACATAAACACATCATAAAGTGAAACCAAAATGCTAAGAGTAAAACCAAGAGATTAAGTTACAACCAAAGAGTGGTATCTGGATCCTGCTTCTGACTGCTATATGAAGATTGCCCACCTATATGCTTGACTAGTATATCTGGTTTAGGTTCATAAGTTTGCAATTGTTCGAGCAGCTGATCAGCAGTTGGGGCAGAAATTATGGAATGACGAGTCACTTGGGGTATGAATTCTGTTTCCACAGTATGATCAAAAGAAGACAATAGATCATCATAAAAACCATTAACATTTAACAATCTTAATGGATTTTTGTGAAAGTTTAACTTAGCCTAATATGTGATGTTGGAAATCCCATCCAACGTTCCCAAACCACCAGGTAGACCAATAAAAGCTTTAGCTCTATAGAACATATGTCCTATACGTTCTAGCAAGTTGGAAACCTATAACTCTTATCCTAAGGAAACGATGTGACCATCTAACTCTTTTACCTTTACGCTCAAGCCCTTGCTTCCATTAATTGTTGCAGCAATGGCCACACGCCCCCTTTGGCCCTAGTTGGCTCGCCCGTATACAAAATTGATATTTTAAGCAGCTAATACATTTCCTAGTTCTTGTGCTGCAATTAGAAACTCTCCATTCTTTCCCTAATCAGTTTCACCAAAAATGCAGATAGATTTAAACCTACATTTTAGTATGATACCCTTTTTCTCTTCTTTTCTCTTGGACCATTTGTGCTTACAAGTGAAATACTGCATATTTATAAGTGGAAGTATGCATATTTATAAGTGGAAGAGTGCATATATATAATACTAAAATAGCGACAACAAGATCATGCAAATCAGGCATGTTTCAAAAAATTTTGAAAAATTTCCGACTCAAATGACCAACATAGTTTGCGTGAAGAAATTAACAAAAAGAGGAAAGAAAGTCAAAAGTAATTGAAAAGATAAACCAGATTAGACAAAAGCTACTAAAAATATAAGACAGATTAGATAAAAGCATGATTATGTAGAATAATTGTGATTTTGGCTCATATCTTCCTCTGGTTTTACGTTCAGTAATGGCTTAAATGATTTCTATGAATCGAGGATTTGCTTTCTATCCAGTTTTCTTTTAAACTAGAAAATAAGGTTTTTTAACGTCAAATTCCTAGACAAAATCACCATTTTTCTTGGTTGAATGCGTCTTAAGAGTTTGAATGATATAATCCAGGGACCCCTTACTTAGTCCATCCTTTATAAATTTAATTTTATATTCTTGATTTATAGAATTATACCTTTGCTTCTACAATGTTGATTACATGTCGACCTTGCACATTCATAGTAGACATTCATTCTTTTAGCTCTTCTCTTTTTGGAGTAAGAAATTTTTCCTATTCCTGGTAAAGGTTTAACAACTAATTTATTAAATTCACCTGCTAAACGTACCTTAGCTTCAATGATCCAGCGTATGTACTCAGGAAGGCTTAAACGCTTGAATATCTTCATCCTTTCAAGTCGACAGCTATAAAGCTTCCTGAGCACATCTTTGGGAAGAGTGGGGAACCTATTCTTAAGCTTTGCAAGAGATTCCTCCTTGGAAACTTAAAATGAAACTGATAAAAACTAAAATTCTCAATGCAATGCAGTGTGTTTTGGTGAGTAAGAAAGCAAAATGAGAGAGTAGGAAAGAAAAATAAGAGAGTAAGAAAGAAGTTTTGGGTTGCCTCCCAAATAGCCACCTTTCTTTAACGTCTTTAGCCAGACAAAAACCAAACCACTTAACTCTCTTCTCTTTTTTTTTTTCATTTTTCATTTTTCATTTATTTTACTAGAAGGAGGACTTACCTGTCGGTTCCTCAAACATGATGATAGTTTTCAAAGTGTTGAGTGCATCGTCATTGTACTCTTTTAGCCTTTGCCATTCATTTTGAATTTTCGATCACCATCTTGAATCTCCACAGTTCCATATGGTCATACTTGAATTACAGTAAAAGGACTTGACCACCTTGATCTTAGCTTTCCTGGGAAGAGCTTTAACTTTGAGTTGTATAAAAGTGCTTTTTGTCCTGATGTGAACCCTCTCCCCAAAATTCTTCTGTCATGCCACATTTATGTCTTCTCCTTATATAACTTGGCATTTTCGTTAGCTTGTTGACTAAATTCTTCAAGCTCATTAAGTTGGAGAAGCCTATTCTCACTAGCTACCTTTAAGTCAAAATTTAAGGCTTTTATTGCCTAATATGCTTTATGCTCCATTTCTACTGGAAGATGGCATGCTTTTCCATAAACCAATTAATATAGAGATGTACTAATTGGTGTCTTAAAGGTAGTTTTATAAGCCCAAAGTGCATCATCTAATTTCTATGCCCAATCCTTCCGATTAGAATTCACCGTCTTCTTTAAGATCCATTTAAGTTTCTTGTTTGAGATTTTCACTTGCCCACTAGTTTGTGGATGATATGGTGTGTCAACCATATAAGTTACTCCATATTTAGCTAATACCGACTAAAGCTGATAATTGCAAAAATAGTATAAGACCACAAAGGCCTTATATTCATGCAAGATGGCTGAAGGTGTATCAGTTTGTGCTCATGTGTTAAAGATGAAAAGTTACATTGATCACCTTGAGAGGCTTGAATTTCCCATGAGCAGGGGTTAGCTACAAATTTGATTTTGAACTCACTCCCGAAACGTTATGACCAGTTTTTCATGAACTACAACATGAATAACATGGAAAAATCAATTTCTGAATTACATGGGATGCTCAAAACTACTAAGCAGAATATTAAGAAAAAGCCCAACACTATTTTGATGGTTCAGAAAGGAAAAGGTATAAAAAGGAAAGGCAAGGGCAAGGGGATGGGTAAAGGCTCAGGTGGTAAGACCAAAGAGTCAAACAAGCCTGAAACCAAGCCTTTAGGTATTTATGTTATAGACATTCATTTTTCTACTTCCTCTATATGAGTATTAGATACTGCATGTGGTTCTCACATTTATGCAAATATGTAGGGTATTAAGGATAGTTAAAAGTTGAAGAAGGGTGAAGTGGACCTACAAGTTGGAAATAGAGCAAGAGTTGCTACTTTAGCTATTGGCACTTATAAACTAGTTCTGCCCAGTGGGCTTTTGTTAGTTTTGAACAATTGATATTATGTTCCTGTTTTGAGTAGTAACATTATTTCTCTTTCTTATTTGGATAAGGAAGATTATACTTCCATTATTAGGAATGGTAAATGTTTTATTTATCGTAATGACATTTTTTATGCTAATGGTGATTTGCATGTTAATCATTATATATTAAATTTGGAACATTCTAATAGTGGAAATATCTATAACGTAATTATTAAAAGGATCAAATCAAACGATTTGAATTCAACATACCTATAGCATTGTCATGTAAGCCATATAAATGAGAAACATATTTCTAAACTCCATCAAGATGGATTTCTTTTGAATCATACAATACATGTGAATCTTGTTTATTATGAAAGATGAAAAAGACACCTTTTATTGGGCATAGTAAAAGGGCCACTGATTTATTGGGCCTTATAGATACAGATGTATGTGGTTCACTGAATACAGCTGCCAGAGGAGGTTATATGTACTTCATTACATTTATAGATGGCTTAGATATGTCTATATCTAAATAATGAAACACAAATTTGAATCTTTGGAAATGTTAAAAATATTCCAAAATGAAGTACCAAAGCTACTTGGAAAAATAATTAAAGTACTTTGATCTGATCGAGGTGGTGAATATTTGAGCTAAAAGTTTATTGACGACCTTAAGAGCTATGGAATAATCTCATAATTGACTCTCCAGGAACATCACAATGAAATGACATTTTTGAGTGGAGGAATTGAGCACTATTAGATATGGTTTAATCCATGATGAGTCAAACAGATCTTTCACCATCCTTTTAGGGTCACGCCCTAAAGACAACTATGTTCACATTAAATCATGTTCCGTCTAAGGTAGTTGAAAAGACACCATATGAGATATGGACTAGAAAGAAACATAGTTTATCTTTTCTCAAAATTTGGGGCTGTGAGGTATATTGTAATCCCCTTCTCCATCAAGACCGAGATTAGTGTTTAATAAATATAATCATGTTGAATTAGAGACCATAATATGATTTGGAACTTATTAAAAGTAAACTTCCCAAAACAGGGTTTCAAAAACTTTTCAAAAGCCTGGTCAATAATGGTCTCATATTCATATTTGAATACATAAATGGCTTGTACATAAAAATTTCATTCATAATTATCAGAGTACAATGTAAATTCCCGACACACTCAGGTTCTATTAATCAAATATGGGTTTTATAAGGAACAATGCTCATAATTCATTTCCCTTAACTAGGGGATTACACAAAACTATACTACAAATCCAATAGGTGTACAAATCCCAAAAAAATATTCAAAATCCAACTATGATAACCGATATCCAAAATAAGTAACTCCATGACTGGAGCTTTATCCACTCTTCGTCACCTATTTTCCTTTAGATCCTTCAGCCCTTTCTAAAAATGTGTTTTTGGGAGAGTGAGATTCTAAGGAATCCCCGTAGTAACAAGTCACTCATAGTATGCACAACAATAAGGCATGAAGGCAAATCATCACACTCACAGCAACTACAACGACAGTTATAGCGGCAAGGGCAGGTATGACTCATGTCACCCTTACGTTTGCTCATGCTAAAGTGCTCACGTTGTATTGCACAACCACATGTTTATATCACATATATCACCACAGCTAGGATCCATATAAAATATTTCACATACACACAGCCACACTGGCTGGATAATCAAATAGGAATTCATAATTCCACAACGCAGCCTCGGCAATTACAACGGCATATACAATAGTAGGGGTAGGTGTGATAACCATCACCCCCTACGACTGCTCACGTTGAACTGTTCATGCTATTATGCCCTACGGCTGATAACACATACAATACAATGATAAGTCATGCATACCAAGTATAACCCCCTCACTACCTTAGGCCGAGATTTACGTTCATAAACACGTAATTATGTGGAATGAGAGACTGAACTATGATTTGGGACTTATTCAAAATTAAACTTCCCAAAATCAAGGTTTACAAAAACTTTTACAAAACCTGTTCATTTCAATATATAAATAGCCTGTACAGGTTGACTTTATTCTTACATATCAGAGTATAGCATAAATTCTCGACACACTCGGGTTTTATTGATTAATAAAAGGTCTATAAGGTACAATTACCTATAGAGTTTCCCATAATAAGGGGATTACACAAATACTATACAATTGATTTAGAAAATGATAACCAACTTTCTAAAATAAACTCCTAGCCAGGAGTTCTATCCACTCTTCGTCGTTTGCTTTCCTTTGGATCCTTCAGCCTTGTCTAAACATTGTTTTTGGGAGAGTGAGATTCTAAAGAATCCTCGTAGTTTACAAATCACTCATAATATGCATAAAATCAAAGCATGAAAGTAAATCATCTATACAACACACAACAATTACGACAACAGTTGTAACGGCCGGGGTGGGTATCATGGGCAGCGCCCCCCTACGATGGCTCACGCTGAACTGTTTGCTGTATTGCACATCCACATGAACATATCACATATATCACCACAGCTAGGATCTATATAAAACATTTCACCACAAGCAGCCCCACGGGCTAGATAGTCAAACAGGAATCCATGATTCCATAACGCAGCCTCAACACTTACAATGGCAGATACAACGGCCGGGGTAGGTATCATGAGCATTGTCCCCCTACGATAACACATTCACAATGATAAACATGCATACCAAGTATCATACACAACATGAGAGAAGAGTCACTACCTTGATCCTTCCGGGCGTGTCCTAGCGCCGGTTTCTCCCGAGTAGGGCAAATGTCAAATCCTATATTCATAATTAGGGACAAAGAGTCAATTCTCTATTCCAATTCTCAATAACTTCTTAATACTTAGTTTGGTTATCATTATTGCTCTTTTAATACCCAATAATAACCCTAACAATAGCTCTATAGGGTTGGAAGACTATCCCCAAAGATCCCCTTTTTAAAAGCTCAAATTTGATATTTTTCACTGACACACTCGAGTGAAGATGACCTCACTCAAGTGTTATTGTACGGATACTCGAGTGAAGGAGCCCTCACTCAAGTGATGGTATGGTCTACACTCAGGTACTAGATAGTGAAGGATAGCGAGTGAACACCCGAGAGTACAAGGACTTTTCAGAGACTACAACACTCAAGCACACTGGACCTTACTCGAGTGATAGCCAAATGCCTCACTCAAGCACTACAGAGTGAAGTCCAGAAAGTGATAACCTAAGAGCAATGGAAACTTTCAAGGAAGAGGATCACTCGAGTGAAGAAGATCTCACTAAGTGACAGCTTTACACTCACAAGTGAGGCAACACTTGCCTTTGACCACGGAAGTGCAACAAGAACACAGAGTGTAGAAAGGAAGTTTACACTACCGCACTCAGGTGAAACTCATCACCACTCAAGTGATATTCATCCTGTACTCGAGTGAACCCCAAATCACTCGAGTGATTTTATCAGAAACTAGAAAATGCAGCAAAACAGACCACATGTCCTAACACTTGTCCAATTGATCCCAATGGACCCAAAACTTTTACCAAAGCTGCTCCCACACAAAAACATCAAAGGAATTCAATGGAATCATCAGAATTATCTAAATCCTACTCCATTATCATGCTTTGGTTTTGGGCAACATAATCATCCAAACAAACCATTCCCATCCCAAATCAATCTATCTATCTAAAACTCATACCAAAACACCCATTTCTATACCAATAACATGCCAAACTACCAATGACCCTATTCCAATGAAAATGGCCAAAAATTCTAGAAATTCTAATCTTAATGATTTGGCATAAAACATATATAGAAGGATTGGTTTCACTTACCTTATCAACTTTCTCAAAGACACTTCTTGATTCTCCAACTACCAGATTTTCGTGATTCCTCAAATCACCACTAATAGAGAAACTACAACCATCAAATTGAAGCTCTCACTCCAAGGAACAACATTAAAGAAAAGAATTTGAGCAATAGAGGTCATTTACCTATCCAAATCACAAGCTTTTCTTCTTGCTTCTTCGGTCTCCAATGGCGCAAGAGAGAGAGAAGGAGAGATGGAGTGTGTTGGAGGATGAAGAAATCATCATCTCCCTATGCCTATGCTTCAGCCGAAAAGGAGGGAAGAGAGGAGAGAGAAAACATTAAACAAATGGAATTTAACTTTTCCAATGCCTCTCTCTTCTTCTACACTTGACACATGTCTAAACCTTATTGGTTCTCATACAATAAGCCACCAATTAACTACTCTAATCCCTCTATTAGCCATTTTAATCACACTTCTCATTTTCTCTTAGCTAGTAATTAATTTCTCCCTTAATCACTAACTTATGGCTAATAATTCCATTCTTTCAATTTCTCAATAATTATGGCACATTAATTAAAATTGCCACAAAACATATAATTATTCCAATTAAATTCATAATTATCCACAATAATCATGACTAGCCCTTAATCAAAATTTGGGGCATTACACCAAGCATCATACACAACATGAGAGAAAAGTCACTACCTTGGTCCTTCCGTGCATGCTCTAGCACTGGTCTCTCCCGATTTGGGCAAATATCGAATCCTATAATTCATAATTAGGGATGAAGCGTTATTCTCTATTCCAATACTCAATTGACTTCTCAACACTTAGATTTGGTTATCATTAATGACCCTTAAGAAGCTACAAATGCCTCTAATAAAAGCCCTAAAGGGTTGGGAAACAATGGGTTAAAAATCACCTTTTGAAAACAATAAGTACTGACAAACAAGGGTTGGCTGCGGCCAGCCCACCCTTAGGCCGCGGCCAAGATATGATCAGAAAATCATGGGTCGTGGCCTGCCACCTTGGGCCATGGCCAAGAATTGGACAAATACATTTAGGCCGTGGCCAAGAAAAATCCTATTTCTTAGCTAAATTTCAAAAAATCATAACTAATTCTAGAAAAATCAAAATGAGGTGATTCCAAAGCCAAATGAAATCTATTTAAGTCCTATTTACTGGAAAAATATGGACTATTACTAGAATCACCACACAATTCCAAAATTACACAAAACTCAATACTGCTCCAAAACAGAGTCCAGTTTTAGTCCCAAACTTTGGCAAAGCATAAATCTTAGCTCACAAAATGAAATGACATGAATTATATGTCCATTTTGAAGCTTGTGATGTGAAATTCAAGATTGGACAGTTTCAGAATTTTTCATCACCATTTACCCATTCAAAAAGTCCATGAAAAATAACTGCCAAAACAGAGTTTTTCACTAACCAAAACTTGCAACTTTTAATACTAAATTCCCAATGGTTCAAAATTCCCATCCAACACTACTCCCACATAATTTTTCACAAGGAATCCAATAGAATCATCAAAACAACAAAATTCTCATTCCATTATCATGCTCTGTTTTAGGCAATATCACAATGCAATTTCTCAAAAACTCAAACTTCACAATTCAATTCCAAATCCATTCTATCAATTCAATATACATCCCAAAACACCATTTCTATGACCACAACATGCCATACACACAATGACTCTAATTTTCAAAAATCAAGCCAAAATTCCAAAAAATCCAAACTCAACCAATTGACACAAGACCTACATAGAAAGATTTGTCTTACTCACCTTTACAACTTTTCCAAAGGAGTTCCTTGGTTCTTCAAACTCCAATATTTCTTAAGAGCTCAAACACTACTAAATGGGAAAACTAAAACCATCAAAATGAAGCCCTCAACTCAAAGAACAAGATTATAGAAGAGAGTTTTTCCATTAGAGGTCATTAAGAGGGTCAAATACTCACCTTTAGCAAGAGCTTTTCTTCCTCTTCTAGGCTGCCATGGAAGCTCGAACAAGAGAGAGAGAGAAATGAGAGAGATGAGTGTTGGAGAGGATGAAATGATGATGATTTACCCCTCCCTATGCTGCCAGTCGAATTGGAGGGAAGGAAGGAGAGAGAAAAGCCATAAAATATGCAAATTTTGACTTTCCTCTTCCTCTCTCTTCTTACTCACTTGACACATGTCAGAATTTGATTTGCTCTCATAAAGTAAGTACCAAATTAATCACTTTAATCCCTCCATTAGCCAAATTAACTACATTTCTCATTTCCTTTTAGTTAATAATTAATTTTTCCATTAATCACCAACTTAAAGCCATTCATCCAATTTCTCACTAATTTTGGCATATTAATTAAAATTGCCATACAACATATAATAATTCTACTTTAAATCATAATTTATTGACAATAATTCTCATTAGCCCTTAATCAAAATTTGGGGTATTACATATATGTTAAGCAACAAGCCTCAGATAAATTAGAGCCCAGATTCTCAAAGTGCCTTTTCATGGGGTATCCTAAGGAAACGAAGGGATACTATGTCTACAATCCCACTGGTAACAAAGTGTTTGTTATTCAAAACGGTATGTTTCTAGAAAAAGAGTTTATCTCTAAAAGAACAAGTGGGAGTAAGATATATCTCGAAGAAGGTCAAGAGTCACAAGATAGCATAAAACCACAGATGGAAAACAGAGAAGACTCACAACAAGTTGTTGAGCCTCTACAAGTAACACAAGGTCCACACAGATCTGATAGGACATGACATCAACCTTAGAGATATGGATTTCTGATTACTGAAAATTGTGATGTGTTGCTCATTGAGCAAAATGAACACCTATCGAGAAATCATAGTGGGACCAAACTCTAAGAAATGGCTAAATGCCATGAAGTGTAAAATGCAATCCATATAGGACAATCAGGTATGGACCTTAGTTGATCTACCTGAAGGTGTCAAAACCATCAGGTACAAATGGGCTTTCAAGGAGAAAACCGATATGGATGGCAATGTAAATGTCTTTAAAGCATGATTGGTTTCAAAAGGATTCACTCAAACTTATGGTGTATACTATGATGAAACCTTTTCCCTAGTTGCAATGGCCAAATTAATTAGAATCCTTCTTGTCATTGCAGCATATTATGATTATGAAATATGGAAGATGGACCTCAAAATAACCTTCCTTAATGGAAAGCTGCTTGAGGATGTGTACATGACATAACCTGAAGGCTTTGTTCTTTTAGACGACTTTGGTAAAGTGTGCAAGCTTCAAAGATTCATTTATGGATTGAAGCAAGCATCCCGGAGCTAGAATCATTGTTTTGATGAAGTAGTCAAAGAATTTGGATTCATTCAAAATATTAATGAACCTTATGTTTACAAGAAATTTAGTAGGAGCACAATTGTATTTCTAGTTACCCTAGGGGCCAATCATTGTACTTTGAATATTATTTAATGAATTTCTCTATTTTGTTATCATATTATTCGCATGTTCACTGTGATAACTATATCCTTGGAAAAATAATAAAGATTTTCCTAAATGTCCCTGGTCAGTCATCTATGCAGGAGCAAAGATAAAGTGAGACCAGTATGACTTTAATAAGGTATGGAGATATGAAACAAAGTCTTAGGCACTTGTAAGAGTACAAGGTGATGGACTGACTTGCTATGAGAAAGTAGCATGGATCAAGTCATAAGCTTATCTCATGTATAACTACGTCACCATGTCCTTCGACCTGAGATCCTTATGGATTCTTACATGAGAGTCATTATGCTTTAACCTAGTCAAAAGTCACCTTTGACTAGGTGATGGTAAAGGTTATAATCAAGCTTGGTGGTTTTCATGTAGAGAAATGTGAATGGTCAAGATAAAATTTGTCCTTCACATTAGTAGAGAGATATTACTGGGCCTCTCGATGAGTGAGTCTGAGAAATGTATGGCCATACTACGATGGAAAGGAGTTTCCATTTATATTGCCAAACTACTCAGGAATCGGGAAAGTAATAGTTAGGAACAGGAGGATGACATTATCTGTAATACTTTGCATTTTAAGATTTATGGCTAGAGAATAAGCCTGAGATAAGTGGACTGCTAAGCCCCGATTTAGCAGGAGCTTAAATTTATTCTCTAATGATTCTTATATCTTTGGGGTATTAAAGAAAGTAAAATCGTGAACTTTGGAGAATATAATGTGAATTTGGATTCCTATGTGTTATGAGCAACGCCGAAACTCTGTATTTAAGTTCAATTGTGGATTAACATCTAAATTGATTTAATATAGAGGGAGGGAGCATATTGTGGTTAAATGGCATGATATGATGTGTTTGGCGGTGATTCAAGAGGAATTGTCATAATCAAGGACAAAACGGTAAAGTTGCCGACCAATTGGTCAGTTACTGAAGAGAAAACTCATTGGTAACTTAAAGATCAATGGCTATGATAGATTGTTATGTCATTATAAGCGGTGGGATAATGTACAATTGTGTTCATGTGAGCTCATGGAGGTGTGACAAGATCTTGACAAGTGTCACAATATGGACCCTTGGATCATGGTCAAAGGTTCAACACTCTTTCCTCTCTCTTCTTGCTATTAGGTCGGCCAAATGAGTATTGAAGGGCCAAAAATCTGATTTAAGTTCATCATCTCATCTCTCTCTTCATCCTCCATCAACGCCAAGCACAAGGAAGAAAGAGAAATTGAAAGGTGAGATTTTGGTTGGTTTGTGATCCTCTAATGCTCAAACACTCTTCTCTAATATTGTTCATAGTGATGAGAGTTTCATCTCTATGGTTTTAGATTTGTGAAAGGAGGTGTTTGATAGCTTGAGGAAAAGTAGAAAGATGAAAAATCAAGGAATTGGTTTGGGAAAGAGGAAGAGGTGAGTATATCTGCCTTTTGACCTAAGTTTTGTGTTATTGGTTGAGTTTTGCTACTTGTGGAATTTTGCCCTGATTTTCATGTGATTTTGGATTGGATGAATTGAACAATGTATTGTGGTGCAATTGATGTCATGTTGTGTAATTTGGCCATTGGAATTGGTTTTGAATGCGAAATAGAAGAATGGCAATGTTGAGGTTGAATTGTGAATTGTGTTGACATGTGATTATTGTGAAAACTTGTCAATATGATGTGAATTTTGTTGATTTGATGTTTCTATTGGATTTCTTATGAAAATTTTGTGGGAATGATATTTGATGTGAAAATGGACCATTGGAAGCCAAAGTGCAAAATCTGAAATTCTGTCCAGTGTGAGTTCTGTTCTAGGCAATTTGTTTGTACTGACGTGTTAAATGACTAAATGGTGTCTAAAAATTATGAACTATCCATTCTTAAATTTCACATTCCAAGCTTCAAAATGGACATATAATTTGTGTCATTTCGTTTTGTGAGCTAGGAGTTATGACTGTCCAAAGTTTGATATTGAAACTGGACTTGATTATGGAGTAGTGTGGATATTTGTGTAATTATGTATTTCTGTGGTTATGGACAACCTTGATTCATATTTTTCCTATGAAGAGGACTTAAATAGCTTTCAATAGGCTTTGGGATCACCTCATTTCAATTTTTCTAGAATTAATTATGATTTTTCGAAGTTTCCTTGGTTGCAGCGCAAAACTTTTTGTGCACATTTTGGCCGCAGCCAAAAAATCTTGGCTGCAGCCAAAAACCTTCTGTGCTGCTTTTGGCCGCAGCTAGAGGATTCCTGGATGTAGCCAAGCCCTGTCTTCAGTACTTGGTGATTTTGAAAAGTGAATTCCAACCTAGTACTTCCTAATCCTTTAAGCTTTTATTGAGCTTATTATTAGGCGCTTAAGGGACTCAAATGACAACCAACTTTAAGTGATATGAAAATAAGGATTTGGAATAGAGAATAACCCTATGTCCTTGCTTTGGTTATAGGGTTGATGTTCGCCCTGGTCGTGGTTCGATATTCGTCTGATCGTGAGTAAGCTGTGTTGGAGCACACGTGAAAGACAAAGTGTAGGGAACTTACTTCTCCTGTATGTATTTGATATTTGTGTTGGTGTATTGATACATGTTATTGCTTTGCTTGATTATGTGAAACATATATGATTGATTAAAGCTCTGTTTCTTTTTATGCTATGGCCATGAGTATGTTGTTGAAATATTGAGCACGCAGATATATCATTGTGTGAACATGAGTTATGTATTGTAAGCATGTCATACATTAAACACTTGCATGCATACTAGTATTTGTTTCCTACTGAGATTCTCTAGAATCTCACCCTCCCTACCAACAGTTAGACAGAGCAAGCAGATAGAGGAGGGAGCAAGCAGCTGAGGTCGGCAAAGACTCCTTCGGGACGTGATTTTGGTTGTTGGTTATCATAGTTGGGAAGTATTCTATATTTGGTATTTGTATTTGGATTTGAATTTGGGAATGTATATTCGGATATGTATTTGAAAGGATATTGTGTAATCCCCGTATGAGAATTTGTAAAAGGGCGTTTGCACCCTGTGAGGCTATGATTCATGTATGGAACCCATGATTGCCGGGATTATTGTTGTGCACTCTAATGTATAGATATAAATGTGATTTATCCACGTAAAGTAATTATATTCGAAATGTGAATATGAGACCAGGTGAATTGGATTTCGAAAAGTATTTGTAAAAACCCTATCTTATAGATGGGTTTGAAAATGTTATTTGATAATTATTGGTCTCTATTTCACTTTAATCGCGTATTTCGAATATAATTACGTAGGGGGTTACATTATCCGTGCCTCATCCTTAGCCAAAATATTGTGTGACAAAAGGGGTATGACATGGATATATAACAGGTTGCGTCGTGTTAACGATCCACATATGAATTTGGTAGTCGTAATATCTTGCTAGAGGTTGCTTGTGACTTGTGGGTTAGTACAGTTATTGACCTGCTACCAACTTCGTATAGGCCTACAGGGTCGCACACAAGAATAGCCTAACACGAGCTATAATGTCCAGGTTCATTGAATCTAAAATGTGTCTAAGATTCAATAAATACAATGTTTAATCTAAGGTAGAAGAATTTTATACATGCATATATATATATATATGATATAAAATTCGTGAAAAGAATAATAATAATATTATTATTATGTAGTGTTAGTTTCATATTTACTTTTTTTAATAAATTAAATGATTAACATTGATAGAGGTATAATATCTCATATTTAATTTATAAAAGATAAATTAAATCTATTTCTATTGGCTCTTTATTCAGATTAAATAAATAGGTTAAATTAAAAATGTTGGACAGATTTAATTAAAACGAATTTATTTAATTAGCTTATCAAAACAATTAAGTGTTAATTGATTTCAAAATGAATTAAGATTAATTTTGAAGATCCAATATAGCCCTTATTAGTTATAAAAATGAAGGAGTAGGATAATCCTAGTACAAATGAGAATAAGGAGCCGCAATGAAACCTTAGTGAGACATTGGAGGCGCTAGCATCTAGTTCATGTTTGAGTCGTATTTGTGTAGATACCAGAGAGGAAACTAATCTGAGGTGCTGGCTCCTAGAGGTCGAAAAGCATAAAATGCATAAAAGGTGAGATTCTTGCTACTCGATTTAAATATTGTTGATAGATCCACAATTGAGATTGATAAACTTTTACAATTTTAAATTCTTCTGCTGTGCCTGCCAATCCCAACAAAACAACCATCAATTTAGATTCCCTTCTAAAAATTGGTGAAGAATAAAACGAAATCATTGCTCTCCAGGACATTCGAAGCACTCAGTTAATGAGCTTGGGGGCACTTCGTCAATGAGGATCTGAAGAGGGCATCACCAAGAGGTGGGTCTTCACTAGCGATGAGCTTGAAGCCGAAGTCATGGTTATCCTCAACCTTTAGATGTGGGCTCTCCACGTACTCACCGTTGGAGCTATGAAGTAGGCAAAATATGGGGAGAAGCTTATTGGCAGTGGTGAGTTGTTGGAGGAAGAAATCAATCCAGTCAGATTTGGAATGGAAGAGCTCATACAGCTGAAGTTGATGAAGGAAAGGAGAGAAGGAGATAACATTGTAGCAAATGGAGATTTTTAAAATTGAAACTGATTAAAACCTTATCAGAAATTGTTAAACCTTTATAAAAAGTGGAAGCACGTTTTTAAACTAAAAGGGACACTTTTGTCATTTTCATTTAACTTTTAAAAAGGACAAATCAGGCCCTCACACCTTTTTGGTAGGAACACCATTTTTTCTTTTAGCATTTTTGAAATTCTTTTTTAGGGATTTTACCAATTATTTACAGGTCTCACTGTCCTTTAACCCAATTGTCCAAGGTAATCAAATATAAACGCATTAAAAAACAAGTAAAGAACTTGAAAGGAAATGTGAGAGGACATATATGAAAAAGTACTCGGTTTGATTTCAGTCCTAGATCACAATGTTGCATATGGCACTTACAATGTCTGGGTTCTCAGATCGTTTGGGTTTCTTCAGGGAACGTTTGAAGATAGCTTTCAATGTCTGAATGTGACTTCTCTAACTACTAACCTCTTCCTAAATAGAGTAACGGCTCCTCATTCAAATTTAACATTTCTTGTCAATAGATATGGGCAATTACTCCAACTTGGAGAAATGCTCTCTATGTTGGTTGTATCAGTCCGCCATTTCTACTGGAACCGGTTTCTCTTCATTGTCTGTCCAATCACTGCCCATCTTCTACCTTTGAGCGACGCTGTTTATTGAGGAGAATGAGCAGAGAAAAGAACAAAATGAGAAGGCGTAAAGTCGTTAATAACTTACTACCTCCTATTCTTAATATAACACTCATTATCATAATTTTTCTGGGGCATCTAGCCACAATGCCTTTGATGAATTTGATTAATTTAGTGAAAGAATTAAAGTTACTTGTTACTCATAAGTTATCTTATAATAAACCTTACCTTAAAAAATAGACAAGATAATGACATGATTCATGAAAAACCAAAAATGTCATACATCTTCCTTTTGCTTTTTTTAATACACCAAAATGATGTAGGGAAAATTCAATTTGAATTTGAAGAACCCCAAAAAATCTGTCAACACATGGAAATGACATGTAGGTCCTTAGGGATGAATATGAGATTTTGAAATATTGTGCTTTTATCAAAATGTCCCTCCCTTTTTTGTTTAAAAGGTAAGTTCCTCGTCGGCCAGCCCCACCCCTATCGGCAGGCAGAACTTTGGTGACAATTTGAGTAATGTGATTAACTACTTAAATATAGTAGAGATTGACAGCTTTAACTTTCTATGACCTATTAGGCATTGTCGACAAGTTGAATAATGAAAATGACAACTTGTGTATAAAAAATGCCAACTTAGGATTCAAGTTGTCACTTTCTATATCATAGTTGCGAATTGTTATACATAAATTGTCATTGCCTTTATTCAATTTGTTAGCGACGCCTGATAGGACTTAAGAAGTTAAAGTTATCAATCTCTATACTCAAGTAATTAATTACATTACTCGAGTTGTCACTGAAGCTCCTGTAGCCAGTGTGTCGAAGTGGTGCCAACGACTGGCGAAGCTCCAACTGGCAAGAGAACCTTGCCTTTTTTATTAAAAAAAACATAGACATTTTGGTAAAAGCACAAAATTTAAAAATCCCATATTCCTTCTTAAAAATTTGTGTCATTTCTATGTGTTCAGAGACTTTTTAGGATTTTGTGAGTTCAAATGAGATTTATCTAGAATTTTTCAAATGATTTAAGTCCTTAATATCTCTACATTCATGCCTCACTCCATCCCAACCATCATGAGCTACGTCATGATGACCACATACATGTGTACGTCATGAGCCGCGTCAAGACTATGACCACATACAGTAGCTCTACGTCATGTTCTTCATTCTTCTAGCGGCCACCAGATAATAAGAAACATGTGTACTAATTTTACAAGAGTTCAATCATTTATATCAAAATATGCATATATTTTCAAGATTCAAACTAGGAAAAATTAGTCCCCGTCCTCATAGTTCTACCAAATTTCGAATAGGTCCTTATATTATTTTTCCTCTTTTTATTGAATCCTCATAGTGCATACTACATACCGTTAAAGGCATCAGTCCTTCCTTTAATTAATCTGTCAGATGCTGTTGAAATATAAACTAACGACATCTAACAGATTCAGTTACAGAACGGATGATGCCTTTAACAGTGTAATCCACCAAAAAGAAAAAATCAGTACAAGGACCTCCAAAAGTATAAGGACTTGTAGATTTATTTTCCCTTAAAAATCGATAACTCGATCTTATTCAGGTCGACCCTCCCAAAAACCAGTCAGCATATCAAAGTATACACGCACTCAAATAAATATGTAGTGCAGGAAAAAAAACTATATTGTCTATTGTCCTCTACTTTAATATAAAAAAGGGGGAAAAGCAAAACCAAAAAAACAAATAAAACTGTAGCTCTCCACACAAGCAGCAGAAAAAGGTCTGATTTCAATTGATGTACAAATTAACTGAACATATCCTTACCCAATTTATGGGGGGAAAACAAACAAAAACAAAAGAAAATAGATAAGCCAATGACTATTGGGGATTACATTTTATTCCATCAACCCCTTCACTGTAGATTGCAACACATGCAAGTTCCTTTGATAATGGTAAGAACACCATCAGCATCAGGTACTTCACACTTCAGAGGCAGAAAACAAAAATGCAGAATTGCAACCTATGCCAAAGTGTCAGTCAAACTGGAAGGTATAGTAGGCATCATACATGATCACAGTATAGACTTTGGGCAATATCAATCAAGTTCATTGCCAAGTTTCATGATCTCGAATAAAAATTTAACCAATTACTCCTAATTAAATTACATGCTCCCTGCATTCCACCAGACACCCGAAAAAAAATTGCATGGAAACAAATTTAAGCTGTTTCAGGATGTACCATTAACAAAGGCAAAAGTTCTTAATGCCCGTAATCAATGATTGTCGCTCCAATTCCAGGAGCAAAATGGAACAAAACTATCTGGAAAGACAGAGGAGGACAAAATAGTATTAGGCTCTGGTCATCAAAAGTTGAAGATAACTCTTACTCCACACACCAGCTGGGTCACCATCTCTCTCTCGATCTTGACCTGTAGGGCAGTACAACTATTAGCCTTGTAACAATAATTCTGAAGGCCAACAAGCATATTTACAGAAGTTCCAAATCATATATATGCAAAGAAATGTCAGCTATATGCGCAGGCTTTAGGCCTCAACGTATAAACCAACCTATAGAAGGGTCTACGGACAACTAAAACGTATGCATCAATTTTCTTGGCCATAAACTTGGGACTGTTCCCAAGAGACACTATATGCACACACTTTAGGTCTCAGCATATAAACCAATCTATCGAAGGATCTATGGACTTCAACAATGCATGCAGCTATTTTCTTGGTTATAAACTTGGGACCTGATGCCAAGACACCGATGAAACAAACTTCTTGCCAGGAGTGGCAACAGAAAAAAGACAGGAATACAAAAGCATAAGCTCACCCTTCCAAGACTCTGCTATTTGGAAACCCTCTGTCCCTGGCACCGTAGAATGGTCTTCTGTCATCAGGCCGTGTCCACACATCTCCGGTGCCTCGGGATGGAGGTCTGTCTGTGAATTCTACATTCCTAGAATCCTCAAATGAGCCAGACTGAGAATGTGGCCTATCAGGAAAACCAGCAACCCTGCCTGCCCCAGAACCTGGCCTTCCTGCTCCAGAACCTGGCCTTCCCGCTCCAGAACCCGGCCTTTCAATAGCTTTTTGCCCAAAACGAACTTTGTCATCCAGATCACGAATAAGAGATTCCAGCTCCCTTTCCTTCTGAAGTAAAATTTCTTGTAGGTTGGTTTGGTCTCCACCAGCCTCTTCCACAGATTCCTTCCTTGAATTTAATGTAGACTCTTTCTCAAGTTCCTTCTTCAAATTATCAATTTCTTCTTTCAATAGCTTTTCCTCCCTAGTTTCTGGCCTGAAATGTCAATTTCATCAGGAATCCAGATGTCAACATGTACGTATACACAAATGATCAGCAAAATAAGAAATAAAGTATGATATTAATTAAACACAAATTGTTGGGCAATGTTAGACATAAGCATTAAGCTTGTTGGAATGCGTCTAAAGTGATAGACATGTGTGAATGTATTTCAAAGTTTTGATTAATTGAAAACTATATTAACTGGATGGTACATATCTAGCAAAATGTCTGCAGCTTAAAGGAAGTGCATTCCTCCTTTTATTATCCCACTATGTCTAGCCATTAAGTATAATGGGATGGATGACACAGAGCAT
The DNA here is from genome assembly GCA_963242795.1 of Inga leiocalycina. Taxonomy (NCBI): domain Eukaryota; kingdom Viridiplantae; phylum Streptophyta; class Magnoliopsida; order Fabales; family Fabaceae; genus Inga; species Inga leiocalycina. The sequence goes on along the minus strand of OY725327.1, from coordinate 49,718,067 downwards.
TTATTTATTCTAAGTGATACTCTATTTTTCTTTCATTGCGTTTATGCTTATAGAAAATTCATGTGTTTCATTACCAATCAATGTCATCTAAACTCTTACTTTAAATTTTTCAGACATGTCAGCTGAACTCAGACATGATGCATTTGCTCCTGGCTTACTTTTCATGAGATATAAAACTCTCGGGCTCTAAGGCTACTGTTATGGTTGTAAGTTACCAAATCTTAATTTTTGGTTTCATCAAATGGTCTACCATGTCACTTGTTTCTGTTTTCCTGTTGTATAGTTGATGCAACGAAAAAACTATGAGATATTCAGTTTCCCCTTGTTCATTTTAACAAGGTTCAGTAAAGGGGGGAAAGAAGGGGGATGGGAGGGAACTCTAGCAGTGCACAGTTTATGCTATTCTATGGCTTTTATAGCTGACGAGATGCAGGCATCTTCAGGGGCATATCTGCCCCTCTAACTGCTTTATGGTTAGAGCAAAGAGAGTGGTCAATTTGTAACACTACAAGTTTTAAAAAGAATTTTACCATGTTCTGTCATGAGATTTTGACGTATTTTCTGTCTTGATAATAGGAGTAAATTGTTTTCTTGTTGAATCAATTTCATTCAGTCAAAAATAAAAGATATCACTTGAGCAAAATTAAATCAATTTCACACCTATGTTCCAAGTATGTACTTCAGAAGTAGCCTCCTTTAAACTGAGACCACTTATCATGTAGATTTTGCTTGACATGTTGCATAGATTCGAAACAACACGAAGTATTTATGCAACATATGAATCATAAACAATTTGATGATAGAATCATAATCACTGATGTTCAATTAACGTGGCATTTGACGATCATGATATAAAACAAAATTTGTAATTCCTCCGGTTCGTTTTACAAGAGCCCAAAATCTGAATTACTTTGGTCCTTTTTATATGAGCCCGATAAGAGTTGTCTGAACATTTAATGAGTTTTTTCCATCTTTGCACCTTATTAATTATATATGTTGTTTTAACTAAAAGGTTGGTGATACATATATTAACCTTATTTCTCCCTCTTACTTGCCCTTTGATGAATAAGGACATACTTGCAAAAAGAAATTTATTTCAGACACACTTACTGTTTTTAATTAATTTTCACCACTTTCTTAAACCACGTAATTCGGTTATTGGGCTCTTGTAAAAAAGTCCAGAGGGAGTAGTGAACTGGTAATATAACTCTGTAAGTCTGCATAATTATTTTATAATCAAATTTTATCAACTTCAGTGCTACCAGGTACAGTCTATAGACCCTAGCTACATATAAACACAAAATACTGCCAAATTATCATTACTTCATTAGCATGATGGGGCAAACTGGAACAGTCTATTTAATTCAGCTACTTACATAAATTAAAAGGCAGAAGTTATAGGCAAAACACTAGGCCAAACTCAATATGAGACTCTAGGATCTCATTCTCATTTCATTCATATATCCAACTGATAAGAGAATTACAATATATATAAGCAAACAAAAAAACAGATCAGAGAGACAAAATGGTAGGTGGTATGAGTGATTGACGGAAGCATATGTGTGAGTGTCAACAAATTCATGCTAACCACAAATGTTTGGTACTGACATTACTGACTTTTAACACTTCCCCTCAAGCTGGAGAGTATATGTCAATCATACCCAGCTTGCACATAAATTTTTTAAATGTAGTTTTGCTTAGTGGTTTAGTCAGTACATCTGCAATTTGGTCTTCAGATCTGATGTAGGACAGATTTATGATGCCTGCTTCAATTTTCTCTTTAATAAAGTGTCTGTCTGTCTCAACATGTTTTGTTCTATCATGATAGACTGGGTTCTTGACCCTTTCAATGCTGGCTTTGTTGTCGCACCAAATTTGCATTGGTCCCTCATAGAATTCCCAACTCCTTCAATAATCTGATGACCCAAAGTCCTTCACGTACTCCATGATTAACATCTCTTAGTTCGGCTTCCGCACTACTTGGTGACACCACAGTTTGTTTCTTGCTTCTCCATGTAACAAGATTTCCCCACACATATGTGCAATATCCTGAGACTGATCTTCTGGTCTCTATCCCTTGCATGGTCTGCATTAGTGTATATTTCGATATCCCTGATAGTGCATTTCTTAAAGAAGATTACTCTTCCAGGGTTAAGCTTTAAATAGCTTAGGATTCTATATACAGCCGTCATGTGTTCTACTTGTGGCTGGTGCATGAATTGACTTGCTATTCCGACTGCATAACTAATGTCTGGACGTGTATGGGTCAAATATATGAGTTTTCCGACAAGTCTTCTGTACTGTTCTGTGTTGACTGGAACACCATTTGGTTTGATTTCTAAGTGACAACCTTCTTCCATTGGTGTTCCTTCAGGTTGTGCCCCTAGCATTCCAGTTTCATGCAACAGATCTAGGGTATATTTCCGCTGAGATACATTAATACCCTTTTTAGTTCTTGCCACTTCCATGCCTAGGAAATACCTTATCTGTCCAAGGTCTTTCACCAGGAACTCAGTTGACAAGTCCTGTTTTAAACGAGCAATTGATTCTTCATTGTTTCCTGTAATGACCATGTCATCAACATAGACGATCAAGATGGTGGTTTTGCCGTTAACACGTTTGATGAACAATGTGTCATCTGCTTGTCCCTAAGTATACCCAAGTCTTTTCATTGTCTTGGTGAATCTACCGAACCATGCTCGAGGAGATTGCTTAAATCCATACAATGACTTGTTGAGTTTACACACAGAGTTGTTTGGGGCTGCAATTCCATCTGGAATCTCCATGTAAACTTCTTCCAAGTTTCCATTTAGAAAGGCATTCTTCACATCTAATTGATGAAACGACCAATCCAAGTTTACTACGATTGATAGTAACACTTGAATAGTATTAGGCTTGGCTACTGGAGCAAATGTCTCCTGATAATCAATTCCATATGTCTGGGTGTATCCTTTTGCAACAAGTTTTGCCTTGTATTTGTTGACACTACCATCAGGATTGAATTTTGGATTAAAGATCCACCTCATCCTACTGGTTTCTTTTCTTCGGGAAGAGTTGTGATCTCCCACGTTTTATTTTCTTTCAATGCCCTCAACTCTTCTTCTGCAGCTCTTTTCCAATTCAGATAAGCTATAGCTTGTTGAAACATGCTTGGGATTTTAATCTGTGCGCTGTTTACAACAAAGCTTTGCATTTTTGTAGATAGATTACCATATAAGACAAAATGTTGAATTGGATGCTGAGTACAAGATCTTACCCGTTTTTCTCAATGCAATAGGCCAACCTAGTTCTTCAGGATTTAATCCCGAATTGGAGTCATGATCATTCCTTTGAATGGGAGAGATAGTTCTACTAGTGTTTGATTCATCGTTGGCTTGTCATCTGGACTCTTCATCTCCTTCAGTATCCATCCCTGAATTGATCTCAACATTTGTTTCCAATTCATTAGTTGCGGGTTCAGGTTGAGATGAAAGATGTGGTTTAGGTTGAGATGAAAGAGGTTCAGCTTCATGATCATTAAGGTGGATAGGACTAGGTTGGTTTGTGGAAGGTAAGGAGTCAATGATGGGTATAGGATTAGGTTGTGGTGGTGATAGTGTAGGTTTATACAGGATTAGCCATTCATTGTCAGTGTACTCCCCCTGAATGGGTAATTTGGGGTAATATGCTTCTTCTTCCAAGAAGACTACATCACGGGAGACAATAAGTTTCTTGGAAGTAGGACAGTAGCATTTGTACCCTTTTTGAGTCGGAGAGTAACCAAGAAATAGGCATTTTGTAGCTCGGGTAGCAAATTTATTGCTATCATTGTTGTGAACAAAGACAACACAACCAAATACCTTAGGAGGCAAGAAAGTGATTATGGAGCAATTTGGAAAGTGTTCGAGGAGTGTTTGGATAGCGATGTGGAATTTGAGGACTTTGGATGGCATGCGGTTAATGAGATAAGCTGCAGTGAGGAGAGCATCACCCCAAAATATGGTAGGAACATTTCGTTCCATTAGTAAGGTTCGGGTTACTTCCAACAGGTGACGGTTCTTTCGCTCAGCTACTCCATTTTGTTGAGGTGTGTATGGGCAGGAAGTTTAGTAATGAATGCCTTGTTGATCAAGAAAGTTGGTAAAGGTGTTGCTCATGTATTCCTTGACATTATCACTTCGAAGTACCTTAATGGAGACATTAAATTGGGTTCGCACAAAGGTATAGAAGTTTTGAAATACCTTAGCTACTTCGGATTTGTCTTTCATTAAATAAACCCATGTGGCTCTAGTATGATCATCTATGAAAGTAACAAACCATCTAGCATTGGTAAGGGTTTTTAGTCGTGCAGGACCCCAAATATCACTATGGATTAGTACGAATGGTGAGGAAGGTTTGTAGGGTTGTTTGGGATAAGAAAACTTAGTTTGTTTTGCAATTTGGCAAGTTTCACAATGAAAAGGAATAGAATTTTTATTGAAGAAATTTGGAAACAAGTGCTTAATATAATCAAAACTAGGGTGGCCTAAGCGACAGTGCCACAAGGTTACATCATTTTTAGAGTTGGAGCTAACCAGTGCTCTTTTTGCCTTCCTTGCATCTTCTGATTTCAAGTTTGATTCTTCAAAGTAGAACAATCTGTCCCATTCTCTAGAAGTTCCAATTGTCCTCCTCGAATTTAAATCCTGGAAAACACAGACATCATTATCAAAGATGATTTGGCACATTCGATCTTTAGTTAATTTACTCACATATATAAGATTGACAGTGAGTGCAGGCACAAATAGAACATTGTGAATTTTCAAGGAATTAGAGAGTATGACTGTGCCAATTCCTTCAACTGTAGTATATAGGCCGTTCGCAACTTTGACTCGAAGATTCTCATGAATCAATTTAAGAGTTGCAAACAACGTACGATTACCGGTCATGTGATCAGTTGTTCCTGAGTCAATAATCCAAGCATTTTCACTAGCTCGTACTGTATTTAGAGCTATGATAGAGTTACCTAATTGCACAAGGTTGATACCAGGCTTAAAGTTAGACTTATTTTGTCTATCTAGCATCCTGCGAAACATCTGCAGTTCCTCTTTGCTCAGGGAATTTTTATCTTTAGTTTCTGGCTCAGTTGCAGTAGTATGGCTTTGTTTGTTGATTGCTGGCTTTCCATGAAGTTTCCAGCATTCTTCTTTGATGTGACCCTTCTTTTTGCAATAATTACACCATTTATTTCGTCTTTCGTCTTGTGGTCGTTTTGCTGCCAGGGCTGATCTTTCGATTGAGCTTGAATCTGATTTTTCAGTTGAGCTTGAGCTGCCTTGATTCAAGAGTTTTCTACTTTCTTCAAATTGCACATGGTTGACTACTTCAAACAAACGTGGCATGGGTTTTAGTCCCATGATTCTACCTCTTATCTCTTCAAATGAATCGTTGAGACCCAGGAGGAAGTCATACACTCGTTCTTCTTCCACGATCTTCTTATGAAACTGAGCATCTTTGACAGTATCCCATGGATGGGAATCGAAGAGATCTTGCTGTTGCCACAGTTTATGTAAGGTATTATAATAATTAGTAACTGTCAAGTTACCTTGTCTCAGATCTCGAAGTTGTCGTTTCAGGTAGATTAAAGCAGCAATGTTATCAAGGGAAGAGTAAGTTTGCTTTGCTTCATCCCAGATTTCTTTTACAGTGGTTACTAGGAGATAACCTTCACTGATTTCATCAGTCATGGAGTTGCACAACCAAGACATAACTTGATTGTTTTCAGCAAACCATGTATCGAAATTAGAGTAATTAGGAGGAGGTTGAGGAGCTACTCCATTGATACATTTCTCCATTCGCTTACCATGAACATATCTTAGCACTATTTGAGACCACTGGAGATAGTTTCTTCCATTGAACCTATGGTTGATGGCCATAATTTGACTATCAGAAAGTCTTGGCGTAGTTATTGTGTTACTAGTAGTGGAGGAATGAGAGGAGGAAGATGAGTCTTGAATTTCAGGATTTGTACCAGACATAAGTGCCATTGGTGTGGCCCCGGTTATGGTTTGATTTCTAGGAAAAGAGTCAAAAAGAGGAGGAAATTTTGAAGAATCCATGTGTTTTTTTTGGAAGAAATGGTGGTTGGAAACACTGTGGCTTATTTTCTGGACAAAAATGGATGTCGAAGGCACTGTTCATGGCGGCGCGTGAGGTCACGCGCGCTGTACGGACGGTGGCGCGTGAGGTTCACGCGCCACTGCACTGGTTGGCGCGTGGATGCCACGCGCTGCTCAGATTGACAGCAGGCTTCTGGGATCCGCCGATCGGCGGCTTGCGATCGTCCCTGGCCCAGCGGTGTATGCTCAGTCGCCGGCGTGAGTGAGATCTCAGATCTCCGACGCTGGCTCTGCCTTCTCTGTCTCTCTCTCGCCTCACCATTTCTAGTTGCCAAGAATTTTAGGACCAGGCTTTGATGCCATATGAGACTCTAGGATCTCATTCTCAATTCATTCATATATCCAACTGATAAGAGAATTACAATATATATAGGCAAACAGAAAAACAAAGCAGAGAGACAAAATGGTAGGTGGTATGAGTGATTGACGGAAGCATATGTGTGAGTGTCAACAAATTCATGCTAACCACAAATGTTTGGTATTGACATTACTAACTTTTAACACTCAACAATGGTTCGGTTACATGAGTGAAGTGGTTCTATTTTTTTAGACCAAAAAATGAAATTTTAATAGAGAAGTACAATGGAGGTGGATGAAATACAGACGTAAATGTAATATAGAGTACCAGAATTAAAACAAGAACAGAAGACAGAAACTAATCATGCAGCTTGCCCAGTATATCTGCATATCTAATAAAGTGAGTCTATTAAATAAAACCCTAAAGCCAAACTCCAGAGAGATGACACAATAGTTAATTCAACCCCATAAGGAATTAAAGACAACGAATCACACCTTGATGATATGAACATTTGCCCTCCAACCAACTGTTCCAAATAAGAGCAAAAACAGTTCATTGCCACAATGTTATTCCTTCATTTTTCTGTCGAAATCCTCTGAACCACAGAAGGCAAAACTTATTCTAACTAACTCAACTTACAAACCCATACTTCACTACTTTAATATTAAAGTAATAAGTCACTCAAAAGAAAATTCCATCATGCCCATTTACCCTGCGCTTCTGTCAAAAAAAAAAAAAAACTATTGCATTAAGTGAAAAATGCACTTGGTTAAAACAAAACAAAATAGATGAAACTAAAGAGAGACGAAACACCTATTTGATGGGTGTTAGTAGATTGGTTTTGTTGGTTTCCAACATGAAACTTCTGAAGATTGAAGAATCAAATTGAAGCACAAGAAAAAATACCAATATTATTGATCCTTAACATAAAAGAGAGTACAAGGAGGCCTTCATATAGGTAAAAATAGACTAACACTAATTCTGCAATCTATCATAATCTAATCAAATCAAATCATAATATCTTAAAAATATATTCCTAAAATATAATATTCATATCTAATCCTAATAAATACTAAATGATATCCCTAATAATAATTAATTAATACTTCTAAAGTTGATATTCTCAATACTACCCCCAAGCTAGAAACAGCTTGCATGTGCAGCAACTGACCTTCAAGAAAATAATGATCCATAGCCTAGAATATGAACAACAAAGGTTGAGGTAATAATCCACTAGCTTCACCAAGAGCTCGAACAACAAAAAGTACCAAACCAGAGTAGAAGCCGCAACAAACGGTCTCATAAGGGTTTTAAAAGGGACCAAAGGAACCACAAACGTCTAACCGGGACAAATACCAAACGGTCTCACCAGGGACGAACACCAAAGGTCACACCCGGGACCAAACAACACTCCAAACGTTTCACGAGGGATGAACAACAAAAGTCTCACTAAGGACTAAACAAAAGAATACAACCAAAAGAAGGCGAAACTCACAAGAAACTCTAAGGGTCTGAAGGAACCCTAAGGCTCTGATACCATGTTGAGATTGAAGGATCACATTAAAGCATAAGAAAAAATACCAATATTATTGATCCTCAAGATAAAAGAGAGTATAAAGAAGCTTTTATATAGGCAAGAATAGACTGACTCTAACCATACAATCTATCATAATCTAATCAAGTCATAATATCTTAAAGATATATTCCTAAAATATAATATTCACATCTAATCCTAATAAATACTAAATGATATCCCAAATAATAATAATTAATTAATATTTCTAAACTTGATATTCTCAATAAAGCCAAACAAGCACATAAGAGTCACACTATCATATAAATATAATAAATTGAACTCCATATTTTTACAAACATGCAATATAAATATCTTCAGTTAGCTGCTACAATGGCCTTGAACTGGAAAGTCATTAATCACTTTCTTTGCTCATAAAAATGCCACTAAAAAAATACATTTTCCAATATACAAATCTCCAATAAATAGCAACACCAACGCAGACTACATTCAGCTCTATCTCCAATTATAAATTAAATGCCCCTTTAAAAGACTGTACTATGTTCAGCTAGGCAGGAAAGTATCAAGTACATGTGAAGGGCCAAAAAACCTTAAAGGGCTATCACGTAAATTGATTCAATATAATTTAACCGTTCCATTGATCTATTAAACATCAAAAATCTACAAGCTACGGACATGTACAGAAAAAGCATTTCCAGTTCCCATAAAGCTACCACCAGTCATTTATCAAGTATTATGATGAGAAACAATCTTATGATATAAACTGAAAAGCTAATCCGCTGGTTTAGTAGGCTGCAAAAGTGTAGAATCATCTATAAATCTTAATATGACTACATCTCCTGCCATTTAAATTTTGCAGTACCTTTGATTGTAACTTTTAGGTACAATTGTAACTTTCGTCAACATTGAAATATGTCAAAAAGAAAAAGGACCTACATTCTCCATCACACAAACTCTTTAAGCATAGAATTTTTCCACTTATTTTCCTTTTGGCGTGTGACACAAAATATGCTTCCACAGAATAACCAGAGCAATTCATCCACCACAAAAGATACGTTAAAATGATGTGAACTCATGTTGTTCTCTAAAACTTTAAAATGCAAATGGATCTTGGAAGCTTTTCAGGGACTACATAAGGAATTACTAAAGTAGCACTAACAAGGGATAACCAGATAAACCAAACAAAGTCTGGAGACCAAGTGAAAAGCAACTGGATACCATACACAACATTAAAGAGAAAATTTCTAGTAAACGACAAACTGGGAAATACCCTACTAAAATTTATAATGATTAAACCATTCACCAAGCCTCAATATCCAGTAGAAGCATATTTACTATAAAACCAGTGCAAAAATAAGATAGCATCTCTAAATAAGAAAAGGAAAACCATTAATTGTTACAGCATATCATCCGAATGCCACAACTGAATCACCATCGTTAAGTCATATAAAAATATAATGCAATACAGACCTGTCAACGCCGCGATGCTCCAATTCAAGATCAATCTTCCGCCAATCCTTGCCTCGCTCCTCCAGCAATACTTCTCGAGGTTTTGCATCCCCAAATGGATTCACCTTTGGTCTGGGTTTTACCACAATTTCTGCCTCCTGCAACCCTATATCCTCAGAACGACTGGATTGAGCACTGGATGGCCTCATAGAGTGCGAACTTGAAGGCCTACTTGTCTTCTTAGCTTCAATTTCAGAGTCCACCTTCTTCCAATCTACGCCCTTCTCAGCCAAAACTTCTTCCCTGGGCCTAGCTGCACCAAATGGATTCGCCCTATTTGTCTTGACGGGTTCATTAACTGGAGCATTACCTTTTGGCGGATCTAATATCAATCTGGGACGCTCCCGCTCGTTATCACGCGGTGGTCCCCTTGTCCAGCGGTCAGGCTCCACACCCGAATCACGAAACCCAGAACCAAATCCGGGAGATCTAGCAGGAAGAGGCTTTTTACCAACTGACCAGTTATCCTTCTCATCGGCCCTGGAACCACCACCAAGCGAGCCATAGCGATTTTGCCGACCTGAATCGAACGATGGAAGAGATTTTTTAACCGATGCCCAATTATCAACCTCGTCTGCCCTGGATGGCTGATCGTAGTCCGAAACCCTAGAAGGAGGACCCCTACGTTCTTCATCAAATCCTCCATACGATCTTCTTCCTCCACCCCATGAACCATCATTGTCATCCCGGTCTCGCATGCGTCCTTGCGGTGGACCAGAACGCCCCCCATAAGAGGAAAACCCGCGACCATACGACATTTCATCCGCAGAACGTTCTTTTGGGCCCGTAGGGAGCCGAAGCATCTCATCAGGCGTCAGGCGCGTAAACTCGGTGGTGATACCACCTCCGCTGGCAGTGGAAATACTATTAAACTCCGACAGAGTCATTTTCTTCTTCTTGGGCTTCGTATTCACAGCCTCCTTCAGGCTGGGGAAGTTCTGGGATTCCGAAGCGGCAGCTGCTGCCGCTGCCTCGCGCTCTTCGGCCTCGGCGCGCTCGGCCTCGGCGGCCCAAGCTCCGACACCACCCCATGGTTTAGACATTTTTGCTGAATTCGAGATCTGAAAGCAACAAAGTGGAGGGAAAAAAACACAATAATGTAAATTATTACGGGTTCTATATTGGGTTCTATATTGAGCTGGGGCTCCGATGATGGAGCCGGAGCAACGAGAACATGCGAAGAAGAGTTGGCAGAGAGAGACTGCTTAGCGAAGCAAGAAGAAGCGAAATGAGCCAGAAAGTAAGGAGAGATGGAACATATGCGTCAAATAGAGAATCGAGACAAACAATCTCATGGGGGAAGGAAGTGGCATCCCCAGATCGTCACGCGCTCTTGGGAGAGCGTACGACTAGAATGGACCTCATGGGTGGGTCCACGTTTCTCAACACCACATCGGACGGTTGCTATAATTTTAAGAAATGTTCATTTTTTTTAGGAAAAATCCCTGTAAAATACGTTGGAAATAGAGAAATTCCTATTTAGTATATTCAAATTCAAAAATCTGAATTAGTCCACTGTCAGTACAGGTGAACAGTGCCGGGGCCCTCAAAAGATGATTTTACCCTTCAGTCCTCATTTTCGCCACTTCAGAAATAACAACACCCGGTTCTTAATTAACAACTCCGAATTCTTGATTAACAACTTTATATTCTTGATTAACAACTCCAATTTCATTTTTTTTCTTTCACAATAACAACACCGGTCTTGTCAATAATAACTCTAAATTATTGATTAACAACTCCGCTTTATTTTTCCACATATTCGCATCTAAAAAATATAGTATTGTTAACGTAAAATACAGTGTTATTAATAAAGAAAGAGGTGTTGTTATTGGCCCTGAAACTTAAATTACGAAGTTGTGAAATAAGAAATAAGAGTTGTTAATGTAGAATATGGTGTTGTTAATAACAAAACCGGTGTTGTTATTGTGAAAATAAAAAAATGAAACTGAAGTTGTTAATCAAGAATATGAAGTTGTTAATCAAGAATGTGGAGTTGTTAATTAAGAGAGCGTGTTGTTAATAAAAAAGAGGTGTTATTATTGGCCTTGAAACTTAAATTTGGAAGTTGTGAAACAAGAAAGGAGAGTTGTTAATCAAGAATCCGGAGTTGTTAATTAAGAACCGGGCGTTGTTATTTCTTAAATGGCGAGAATGAGGGCTGAAGGGTAAAATCGTCTTTTGGGGGCACTGGCACTGTTCATCCGTACTGACACTGGATTTATCCGAATTTTTGAATTTGAATGTACTAAATAGGGATTTCCCTATTTACAATACATTTTATAGGGATTTTCCCCTTTTTTTTACCTGAAGAAATATTCATTTCATCGTTGGCACCAAAAGAAGAAAGAAATATTCATTTCATTATATTAAAATTTTTTATTTCTTAAGAAAATTGACATTATTTATTATTTTAAAATATTTTAATACATTTAATAAAAATAAAAGTAAATAGAGAAAATTAAAGTTCCAGCATAATATGTGATATGAGTTATAATTCATGCCTTGTGTTCAACTAAAAAATTAAAATAACTTATTATTTATATTTAGGAAAAAAATATTAAGTTCTTCGTATCTAGGATTAAGGTGTTAAAATAACCTTCAACTTTTATAAAAGTATAAAAGTACATAAACTATTTTTTGCAACAAAAGTAACCATGAATTTTTAAAATTTGGATCAAACAATTAAACTCAACTAACTTCCATTTATTATAATGAGAAAAATTAATCTTTTGACCCTTAAAATTTTAACTCACCTATAACTCAGTCCCTAAACTTTTGACTCGCTTACAACTCAACCACTAATGCTTATGAGTCATCCTATGTAGCAAAAAATGTTAAAATACTATTAAAAATTGTTTAAGTAGATTTTACATAAATTAAAAAATAAAAAAACAACTTCTCCATTGTAATGCCTTAGTTACATTATCATTCTGATGAGTCTTTCGTAATGAATTTGAACCACTAAGTGATATTTCTTAATAAACAATTTCAAATCCCAACTCTAATTCAGGATTCAAACCTGCACTTTAAGTGGATTTTCTGAATAACTTAAAACTTTTTGAAAATTATTCACTGTGGTTCCCTACTCATTGTGACTCATTTTTCCTTCATTCTCTTTATTGTCTTAATCAGAGTGATTTTTTGCTCATTTTTATGTGCGGAAGGTTTCTTAACTAATGGGCTCGTATCATGCAATTACACATTCCTAATTCAATTATCACACTTGGATAATTAATTCATTTATTATGCGGGTTATACAGTTATACAGTTAACCATTGCAAATATATTAATTTACATAACTGATTAGTGAGTGAATAATTCTTCTCTTCTTCATTGCAACTTCTTTCCTAGTATAGTGTCCTCCACTCCTCTTATGTGCTCAGCTACTTATATTGTTGATGCAGGAGGGTGAGATTCGAGGGAATATCAGTAGCAAACGTTACAGATAATACATGTAAGATGAATGCTAGTGTATGATATGCTTGCCTTATATAGGCTCATGTTGACATAATGATATTTTACATGCTCAATATTTCATTCAACATACTTATGGCTACAGTAAAAATAAAAACAGAGCTTCATTCATTCTTACATGCTTCACATAATCAAGTAAGCAATATAGCAAATCAATAAACAGCATAAACATCACATACATGTAAGTAAGTAAGTTCACTACCTTTTGTCTTCAATTTCCCTCCTGTACCTTTTCTTCCAATCATTGAAGCTTCTTAGAAATTCTTTTACTTTTCTTCTTTCTTGACTTCTCATGACCCTAGATATATAATCATATCTTTAGGGTTAATATACTAAGTCAAAAGCAGAGTCAAAGTGGTCTAACTATCTCAAGTTGGTCTCTTAAAGTTCTACTTAATTACCTAGTGCCAGTACATTTTTTTCTATTTTCACACTTGTACTTAAATCTGCTAGAATTTTTCTTAATCTTTGAAAATTCATAACTAATTATATAGATGTCTAATTGTGATGATTCTAAAGGCTATATGACCCTTAATTAGTCTAGTTTCAGGGAAAAATATAGCCATTAGACTTCTGGATGCACATCAATACAATATCTTACTTAATTGATTACTGCTCCTAGAATTTGCCAGTTTTCCAGACCAAATTTTAGAAATTCATAATTAATTCTATAAAAATCCAATTGTAGTGGTTCAAAGTCCTATGTAACCCTTATTAAGTCTACTTTAATGGAAAAATATGAACCACTGCCAATTACAGGGCTAAATTTCCTAGAATCATCAAACAACACAACTGGTCCAAAAAACGTTTTAGATTCAATAACTAAATTCAAAAATTCATATCTCACAATCTACAAACCAAAATGACACATATTATATATCAAATTAAATCTTAGGATGTCTACTTCAATTATGAAAAGTTTCATGACCATTGGACAAGACTTGTTCATTCAAAAACTCATCACAAACTGACTGCCTCCAGAAAATGAAAATCTGGCAGCACTTGAACATAACTTCCAAATTATCATAAATGATCATTTAACCATAAACACATGATTAAACCTTAAAAATACCCCTTGGCTGAAATATGAACAGTACCCTACCCCATGAAAAATTATCCAAACAACAAACTAATCGATTCAAAATGAAGCCTACGCTTACCTCTACCCGTTTCCGCAATCGATCGGGAAATCTAGTAGTACTCTGGCTGGCGAGATGGCACCAAAAATCTCTAATCAAGAATATGAAACAGTAGAATTGTTGCTCTCACGGAGAGAAACAACATTGCAAAAGACTCTAGGAGCTGGAAATGCCGAATCGGAGGTGAAATCAGCTCGGAGCTCAAGAATTTTCACTATTCATCCACCTTCTCTCCTCTTTCATTTTCTCTTCAATTTCTCTATCTTTCCCTTATTTTTGAGGCGCTACACGAAATTAATAGAGTGGAGAGAGAGTATGGAAGTCATTTAAAGACATGTGTCATATGGTAAAATATCCCAGGGTGCCTGGTGCTCTTTCTCAAAAATCTGACCGGCTAACCTACTGGGAAATTCACTCAACCTGCTTGAGGAATGTCAGGGAATAGGACATATGTCCAAATATAATCATTCTCTTTCCTCTCTCCTCTTAGGCATCTAGGCTGATCATGGAAAGAGAAGTCTGGTGATTTCATTTGGCTTCCGTGTTCGGTGTCCAGGTAAGTCAGGTACACGACCAGACCGGAGACCGGTGGATTCCCCGAACTTAGGGGTTGGGTGGTGCTCTCCAGAGATGCCAACACAAAAGGCATAAAGTAAATGTCATCATGAAGGACACATGTCACTTTCCTATCAAGCCAATAAAAAAGCGGCTTTGTCCTTTATCATAATTAAAGGACACATGTCATGCTTTTAACTAGCTACCACAAAAGTTATGCCATAATGAGTAATTATTATTTATTTTATTAAAGCTACTTTAATAAAGTTGCTTTATCAGTGTATACTCGGGATTCTACTCGGGACTATAGCACACATATCGAGGCCTGCCAAATGATGTCAGGTCAGAGTATATGTGTGTTGGCTCCTCATGGTGCCACATATCAGAGTCTACTTAAAAAACGCAGGGTACGCATGTCTACCCTGGAAATACTTTGTGCATTCACATACCGGCATACTTCACTTAATTAACTTGTCCTATACCTTATGACATAGCTAGGTGGCATCTTTTAACCAACCCAATGACATTGTATATGTGTCCTATGCACATTTGTACAGATACTTTGATCCTCTAGTCTATGCATACTGGGCCCTCTGCCCTGTAGGGCCAGATCACATAGTCCCCGAGAGTCTAAAAATCTTTCAACATTCTTGGGAACATTCCTAAATTGGCTTAGTAGTTTGTCTAATATAGGCATATCCTCAAGTCTCTAGGCCCAAAATTCAGGATATTACATCCATCCCTACCAGTTAGGTATCCAAAATTGTAAATTGTAGGAAACCCACAAGTTTTAAAGCCATAATTACTACCCTACCCTCCACTTGCCAAACTCATAACTAAACACCCAATAATATTAATATGTGTGCTACAATTCATGATTGGTTCCTCCCTCTTACGAAGTGGTGGTGGATCACCAAATGGGTTTATATAAGTAAAACTCAAAAGTGCTCAATGCTCAATACTGGTGAAATTCTTAGCAAGGTTCGATCCTATTCCCCAATAAAGGAGAATAAAAATGGGACTACACATTTTTGTGTTGACTCAAAAACACTTTTGTCATGGCTATTGTTCGTTTGATTAGACAAACATATAAGACAAATTTTCAAAATTGGATGATACTCCGCTACTGCGAGCAATTCTTGATCTGAATAACTTTATGGTGTTTTCCAAAGAAAGACAATTTAAGCTTAATAATTATAACCAAATTCGCCAATAAAGTTTGAAAATATAAAACAAAATAGGGATTTGTCACCCAGTGAGGTTTCTGGAAAACAGAGGTGGAGGGGATGCGAGTTGGTGGGAATGAGGGCGCTGTTTTTTATTTTTTAATTTATGAAAAATCTACCTAAGCAATTTTTAACAGTATTTTAAAAAATTTTTGCCTTATATGATGACTCAGAAACATCAGAGACTAAATTGCAAGCAAGCCAAAAGTTTAGGGACTGAGTTATAGGTGAGTCAAAACTTTAAGGGCTAAAAGATTAACTTTCCCTTTGTAATAGATGGAAGTCAATTAGGTTTAACAGTTTTACCCCAATTTTGAAAGTTTATAGTTACTTTTACACTTTTTATAAAAGTTAAATGTAGGGTTTCGGGGGTACCTGAAGTGTCGTTTCATAATCTTGAAGTACCCGCATGAACCGGATCACTCGGACTCCAACTATAATACACAGGAAATTCACCGGGAGAGAAAGGAGTTTTCTGTATGAAGTTTTTCTGAAGTTGTCTCATATGTGTAGTTTTTCTATTTACATATACGGAACAATAAAAACTGTTCCCCCCAAAACATACGGGAAAACTGTTCCTACTTTTTTTCAATTTTGAACCCTTGGGGAATATTACCAACTAGTACCCCACATATGTTTAGGTATTTTATTTGGCCCTAAAGCTAATGGGTTTAGGCTTAATCCACTAGGGTGGACCAAGTCCAATTCCCAATATTTGCCACTCACACTTGGTGGATTGGATGCCGTTAGGTTCATTTCTCTCTCTTCCTTCTTTCATACTAGGTACTTTGTCATGGCACATGGGCATGACGTCTCCTAGGTGCTTTTACTAGCAATCCCTTTAATAGGACTAGCACAAAGCAACCTCTCTTTGTGTAGTTTGAATTTAATATAATGCCTCATATGTCCTAGATTTTACCAATATACACTTTCATGTCGCAAATCTAATCCCTCTCAAGCCACGATAAAACTTAGATTGCCTTTTCATATACCTAGTATCCACACTTATGAAATTACTAATATTAATATCATAAGGGACATGTCTTAGACACCAGCATAGGTGTGTATATTCCAGGTAATCTTCTTTTTGCTCATATATCATTTTGATATGCGTCAACCACTTTCCTAACATAAAACCTTGGATCGTATCAGTCGTGATCATAGGATGAATGTTAAAGTAGCAGACGCTGAAGTATACCTCCATGATAATGTCAAAGTCGAAGGACATTATAGAAGTGTTTAACCTTAGGGCAAATGCACATCTGCTTCTTACTACTCCAACATATGGTGCCATTGTTCACAAGGTATATCTTGAAGTCGATCTAAACTCAACTTCATCTCTACCCAAATCAGCGTCAGAGTATCCAACTAAGCGCAGATCGCTTCATGATAGCATAGTGCATAATCTGACGTGCCCTTCAAGTATCTGAAAATTCTTTACACTACTTTCCAATGTTGCTCACCGGGATTTGACTGGAATATGCTAACCAGTCCAACTCTTAGCAAATAGCTGGCCTTGTACACATCATTACGTACATCAAACTTCCAACAGCACTAGCATAGGGAACCCTTTCCATTTTCTTCTTTGCTGACTCAGTTTTGGGACACATATCATGACTCAAGGTTACTCAAGAAGCTACTGGGGTATCTAAGGGAAGAATTTTCTTATTGTAATTCTCTTGTGAAAGAGAGAGAATTCTTTAGAGCGATCCCTTTGGATTTTAACTCCAAGTATGTACTCTACTTCACCTAAGTCTTTTGTCTCAAAATTCGATGATACACATTCTTTAATAGCTAAGACCAACTTTAGACTATTTCCAGCTAATAGTATGTTATCTACATATAAGGATAATATCATAAAATTACCCTCAAACTGTTTCATGTAGATATAGGGGTCCTTTTCAATCATTAAAAAGTCATAAGAGGTTATCACTCTATGAAACCTCAAATACCACTATCTAGATTATTGCTTCAGTCCATAAATGGACCTCTTGAGCTTACAAACTTTGCTCTCCATTCCTTTCTTAATGAAATCTAATGGTTGTTCCAATTCTTCTTCATTGAATCAATTTCTTCTTCCATTGCATTATTCCATTCATCCTTAGCAGGACCTGATAAGGCTTCTTGCACAGAAGCAGGCTCATCGTCTTTGTCTGAAGTAACATTAAGTGCCTCTCCTTTTATAGAGAAGAGTCTCCTAGGTATATTTCCCCTTTCAATCCTTCTTATGGGAACTTCTTGTCTGTTTTGCTTCTCTTGTCTAGGCTTTTGTAAAGACCTTTCTGAGCTCACACTTAAGTCAATGCATTGAGACGATTGAGGATCATTAGTCTGACTTTGTTATGTATTTCCTTGTTCTTGTGTTTCATAAAGAGATACTGTACGATCAATATTTCCCTTACAAGGAAATTCATTTTCTAGAAATACAGTATCTCTTGATTCAATTTCAGTTATAGTTCCATCTTCATTTTCACCTATAAAAACATATCCTTTTGATTGCTCAGAGTATCTTATAAAGATACATTTTTTTCCTCTCGGATCCAATTTTCCATACCTATCGGAATCATTATGAATATACGCAGTTGACCCCCAGGGTCTTAGAATGTTTAACTCTAGCTTGCGCTTTGTCCATAACTCAGGGTGTAGAAGTGACTGATTTTGAGGGCACACGATTAAGAATGAAGGCAGTCGTCAGTAAAGCATCACCCCAATATGAAATTGGTAGATTTGCTTGAGCCATCATTGACCTAACCATGTCTAGAAGAGTTCTATTTCTTTTTTCTACAACTCTGTTTTGTTGTGGAGTACCATTGATAGTTAGTTGCCAATTACCCTTTTTTCTTCACCTCACTCCTTAAACTGACCAGATAAGAATTATTGACCCCGATCAATATTCAAAGCTTTAATTTTACAATCTGTTTGATTCTCTACTTCATTCGTGTATCGTCTAAAGCACTCAAGAGCTTCAGACTTGTGTGAGATTAAATAAATGTGACCATATCGCGAATAGTCATCAATAAAGGTAATGAAATACCAAGCTCCGCGTCTCGCCTTCACACTCATTAGACCACATATAACTGAATGGATTAATTGTAACATAATCTTAGCTTTAGTTCCCTTACCGAAAGGTTTCCTAATTGCCTTACCAGCTAGACAATTCTCACATAAGGACATTTCCATATTCAAAATTTCACCTGGCAAACCTTCTCTAGCTAGTTTAATCATTCTATTTTGGTTAATATGTCCTAGTCTAGCATGCCAGATATTCATAACAACAGTTATATTGGAGGAAATAACGAAACAATCATGCATATAAAAATCACCAACAATATCCATTACAAAGAACTTTCTAGAAGGAAAGCTAAACCATAAAGGGTCTTGTTGCTAAAAATGTCTGCAACCTTGCCATGAAAATTTACATCAAACCCATAATCTAAAAGATAAAGTACTGAAACTAAATTTCGTCTGATGTCAAGTGCATGAAGAACATCATGTAGGATCAAAGTCTTCCCACCACGTAAAGCTAACTTGTAGGTGCCAATTCCTTTGACTTCGATCTTTGCTTTGTTGCCCACATAAAGCCATTTGCTTAGATGTAGCAACCGATAGTATTCCACGAAGGATCCCCGATCCCTCGTCATATGGTCTGTTGAGCTTGAGCCTAAAATCTGAGAAGAACAAACAAGTTCTGCTAGAAAAGAAGTACTTAAAACAAAAGAAATGTGTGAATTCACATAATCCACTAGCACCTTTTCATAGTCATTTCGTTTGGTACAGTCCCGTGTGAAGTGACCCATTTTCTGGCAGGCATAACACTTGACCTTGTTCAGATTAACTTTCTTCTTGCTACCCTTCTTTTTTCTTGAATTGCTTTCTGCCCTTTTTGAACTTAAAGCCATCCTTCTTGCTTCTTTTCTGAGATTTCTTGCCCTTTTTGGAATCATGCTTTACATTAGAAGGACCAGTATTTTCAGTATAGTAGGCTTGTCCAGAAGCTTTATATGCCTCTAGGCATTCATCCTTAAGCTCATGATGTTTCACTACATCATCAAAAGTGACAATGTTATCATTATGAGTCAAGTTCACTTTATGTACTCCCAGCTTGAAGGCAACGATATGATCATAGCCTATACTTGCTATTCATCAGTCAATGTGTGTCCAGCTTCTTGAAGTTCTCTGATCATGTTGGACATCTCTCTCAAATGATGCTTCATAGGAGTATTCGCTCTAA
Organism: Inga leiocalycina; assembly: GCA_963242795.1. Classification (NCBI taxonomy): domain Eukaryota; kingdom Viridiplantae; phylum Streptophyta; class Magnoliopsida; order Fabales; family Fabaceae; genus Inga; species Inga leiocalycina. The sequence goes on along the minus strand of OY725327.1, from coordinate 49,697,961 downwards.
GCTTGTAGGTATCAAACTTGATTGTCAACCTTTTAAGCTTAATGGCTGTTGTGCCACCAAACTTATCCTTGAGTGCAGCCCACATAGCCTGAGCAGTTTGGTATTTCTCATATTGGCACATTAGGTCATTCTCCATAGTGCTCAGTAAGGTGACTCTTGCAATATTGTTTTTCTTTTTCCATGCTTGGTAAACTTCCTAGTTTCTCCTATGTTGAGCAGTCGTCCCAGCTTTAGGTTCCACCAAAATAGTGGTCAGTGGCTCGACAGCCTCCTGTTGCTCTAAAATGTACTGCACCTTATAGTGCCAAAAGTCCTAGTTGTCGCCATTCAATTTCTCCCCTTTATTCAATTCAGCAATGATGCCTTTCGTGGCCATTTGTCATTTCTGGGGCAACGTTTTTCACATTTAGAAACATTGTTCTCTTTAGGAGAACCTAACCCAATGATTATATAGCATAGCCCGGTATATAATGTCTGTACTTATATCATTCTTGACTAGAAAATAAGTTTATTACTAGATCCATGATCAGGAGAATATGTTTGTACCTCCCATCACACAAATACCAGCAACTTTATTATTTTCTATCAAAAGCTTCATATAAGTACTTTAAATAAATCATCAACTTTTAAAAGTTTCACCTTCTAAAAGCTCCCACTCATCAGGGATACCTGGTATTATAATGCACAATTAAAAGTTAGCATTCGCTAACAAACATAATTCATTACATGAAAAATACCATGTCAATACATAAAACATTTTAACAACAACATATAGAGTCATATTCTCAATATAACCAACATAAAAGGAAACAGGAACATTATACACCATTAAATGTCAGAACAATAGTAGTCAATAATGGCTTTCCTTAGTTTTCTAAAGAATCTTTTCTTTTTCTTCATGAATTTTGTTGTTTTTGTCATAGCATCAACCCAAGCAACAGTCATAGAGAATGTGCCCCTTACTCTTACAGCTGTGTGGTATTTCATCATTATGTTCACGTAGAACTCTGTACTCATTTTTTCTTTTATGTTTTTCATATAATTCACAATGATTGAGTATATGATTTTTTTATAGAAATCTCTCTTGAAGAGTGTGTGGCTACCCTGGAGTTGTGTGATAGCCATACACGCCAGCTTGCTGGACTACACGTGCTGTCTAATGTCAGTTTATGTTTACCACGTGTCAAACAGGTATGCCATGTAGCCACACGCGCCACATGGCATTTCTATCCCTTTTAACTATTTTTTTTTATTTTGTATGGGTTGCGGATCGGGTTGGATCTGACCCGATCCTCCCTTTTGGGTTGGGCCAACTTCGGCCCAAACCCTTTTGTTCTTGGATGGGGGCTGAATCAAGTGACTGACCCGGTTTCTTTTTGTTTTTTTATACATGGGTGGGCCAACTTTGACCCACTTCTTTTTTTTAAAAAAAAAAGTTTCTGGATATGGTTGGTGTTATAACCCATATGTTTTGATGATAATAAAGATTGGACTAATGATAAAAGAGGATACCATAACAAATGAATTTGAACAAAGTAAATAAAAGGTAAAGCATCACTTGAAGTAAGCACTGGAGTAATGAATAAGATCTGAGAGAAAGAGCAAAGGAAAAACCTCAGTGGCAGTTTTTATCTATGTTTACTCGAGTGATTACTTGAGTAAGGAACATTGTTACTCGAGTAGGAACTCGAGTAATGTCAAAAGAAAGTGTTTTCTAATGAACTGCCAAAATTTGGAAGATGTTACTCGAGTAGCCACTCGAGTAATCTGCAAAGTTATATAGACCCTTACTCGAGTAACCACTCGAGTAACACAAGAGAAAAAGGCATTACTCGAGTAACCAGGTAAAAAATCTTCTAGTAGCTTTCGGCCAAGAAATGCAATATATTACTTGAGTAGCCACTTAAGCAATTAGGTGAGAAAAAGACATTACTCGAGGGAGCACTCCAGTAATCTTCAGAGTTATTTGAAGCATTACTCAAGGGGTCACTCGAGTAATAAAGTAAACAAAGAAAAGGACTCTCGACCAAGAATTTGATGCAATTACTCGAGTGAGTAATCGAGTAATCTGTAGAGTTATTTGGAATTTACTTGAGGGGTCACTCGAGTAAGGTTTGAGGAAACAACATGGCCACTCGGGTAGCCACTAAATTTATAGGCTTACTAGAGGAAACAACATGGCCACTCAGGTAGCCACTCAATTTATAAGCTTACTGGAGGAAATACCCGAGTAACTCACGAGGAAAAGACATGGCTACTCGAGTAGCCACTTGAGTAATCAGGTATTTCTAAGGTTTGTGATATATCTCACTCCATGTCTTACCCAAGTAATATCTTATGTAAAATGTTGAATTACTCACTGCCATATTTTTGATAGGTTTACTCGAGGGACTACTCGAGTAATAAACATGATCACTTGAGTAGCCACTCGAGTAATGAAGTCTAGAAATTATTTTTTAATTGAATAATTATTGATTTGTTATCTATATGATTAACTCTTCATTGCACTAGTATTCTAAGCACATTTGTAAAGAAACAATGAAGAGATTATGCCAGAAGTGAAAAGTCAAATAAAAGTACGAACGTTCACCTACCGCTACCTACCGTAAACAGATAGTTTTCAAAATTGAAGAATGGTCAATCGTTGCTGCGCGACTCTATCGAACATGTTTGAATTGCTTCCAACGGACACTACAAATCATCTATATATATGGAGCATTCAAAGAGCAGAAAACAAGAACTGAGAACAAATGAACATACACTGATCAACACACTATTAGTGCTTTGTTTTCTTATACTCATTCATTGTACTTCAGTGATTATATATTTGCTCTGTGAGAGAGTTTTTCATTACAAACTCAATATTTGTTATTGAGACAACTTAAGGTTGTGGAACCTTGAGTTGGGGAATTGATTACAACGTGTAAATGGGAGCGAGTGTCCAGGTGAAGGAACTTACTGTGTACTGAGGTGCCAATAACCTACTAAATATTGGAGAATATAGTGAAACTCTCAGAGACGCTCTGAGGAATGGACGTAGGTTAAAGTGGTTGTGGCTGAACCAGTATAACTCTCAGTGTACACTTCGGTGATATTTCTCTTTGCTCTCAACTGCTTTAAATATTCTGTCAATTTTCTTATATGCAACGAAATTTCTGGTATCACCCAATTTACCCCCACTCTTGGGTGAAACGCTTGTACTAACATTTGGTATTAGAGCGTAGGTCTTCTTGTTAAGGTTTAACAGCCTAAGAAGGATCCAATGGCAAGCATGGGTAAAGGCATTCTTCCTGACGGAACTTCTATCACAAGACCTCTGAGTTTCAATGGTGAACACTTCTCATTCTGGAAAGCAAAGTTTAGAGTCTTCGTAATGGCTACTGAATATAGGCCATGGGATGTGATTGAGAGTGGAAACTACAAACCTGAAAAGATTGTAGATTCACAAAGAGTTCCCAAGACACCAGCAGAATATGATGAGAATGACAAGAAATTCATTACACTCAACAGCAAAGCAATTCTAATGATTCAAAGTGCCTTGAGTCAAAATGAGTACTTCAAAATCTACACACTCCCAACATCTAAAAAATGTGGGAAGCCTTGGAAATAGCTCACGAAGGAACTTCGGGAATAAAAGAAAATCGGATCAATACTCTAGTTACTGAGTTTAATTTACTTTGAATAAAATCATGTGAGTCGATAGTTGAATTTGAACTTATATATACTCACTTTGTTAATCAACTTGCAGCACTTGGAAAAGTCTATGGTCAACATACCCAAGTAGGAAAGATTTTAAATATTCTTTCTAAAGACTAGGAGGAAAAGGTCACTACAATTGAGGAAGCAAAAGCTGAATTAATGCGATCGGTTGCTTCTCTATTTGGATGCCTTTCTGAATATGAAAGCAAATTAAAGTTCAAACGAGAGCTAGATGATATTCGTGACAAGAAGAAAAGAGGTCTAGCACTGAAAGCAAAAGAAGAAGAACAAGATGAAGATTAAGAGCTTGATGATGATGAAATGGGCCCAATTATAAAACGATTCAGAAAGTTTTACAAGAAAGGCCAATGATTCAAAAACTTTCAGAAAGGAGGAAGAAGCAATAAAGAACACATCATCTGCTATGAATGTTGAAAGCCAGGACATTTCAAATCAGAATGTCAAGAATTGATTTAGAAGAATAAAGAAAAGAGAAAAGGCAAATTCTACAACCAGAAGAAAGCCTTTGTATCTGCCATATGGGGAGATAGTTCTTTTGACGAAGAAAGCGATGAAGAGGAAGTAGCCAATATATGTCTAGTTGCTCAAGAGGAAACAGAAGAAGAGGTAACTGATTCTGATCCTATCTATGATGAACTACTTTTTGAATATAATGCTTTACATTCTGAATTCATCAAAGTAGTCAAAGAACTAGTTGTTTTCAAAAAGAAAAACAAAGCTCTTGAAGTAGAACTTAAAGAGAATTTTGAAAAGGATTGTGAAAACTATACTTATTTGAAAAAGAAAAACACCGATCTTACTAAATCTCTTGAAAATTCACTAAAGGGAATGAAATGCTAAATGTAATTTTAAAAGCTCAACGATTTGTGAATGATCGATCTGGAATTGGATATGATCCAAAATCAGGCAGAAGGAAAGGAAGAAAGAAAGCTGGAGGTAAATCATACTTGAATTATTTTCAGCATTCTGTGCATACATCAAATCCTTTTGCACATTGTAATTATTGTAATAGAAAAGGTCATTATACTTTATCATGCATTCATAGGAAGAAAGGAAATATAGGAACCTACAAATGGGTACCTAAAGGTTCATATGTTCTGAAAATTTTTTGTACTAACCCAAAAGGACCCAAAAAGATGTGGGTACCTAAGATTTAATCGTATTTGATTGCAGATATGTTCTAAAGCATCCAGAAACAACAAGTGGTACATAGACAGTGGATGATCTAGACATATGACCGGTGATTTCGAAAGTTTTACCACATTGCAACTTAAGGAAGGTGGAAAGGGAAAATTTGGAGGAAATCAATCCAAAAAAATAGTAGGAATTGGCGAAATCAAAAATAAAAAAGGAATACAAGTCAAATATGTATATTACGTTGAAGGCTTGTTTCATCATTTGCTGAGTGCAAGTCAAAGTGCAGATAAAGACAACTGGATAATATTTCATTTAGAGGAATGTCTAATTGTCAACAAGAAAGACTTACAACTCGATAAGAATAATATCAAGGAAAAGCTCAAAGCAAAAAGGGAAGGTAACTGCTATATATTTGATATCAATAGAAATAACTCTGAAAATTGTTTTCTAAGTAATGCCAATGAAAGTTGGTTATGGCATAAGAGACTAGCTCATGTCAATATGCACCAACTAGGCAAACTACTCAAAAAGGATTTAGTTCTTGGATTACCCAAAGTAATTTTTAAAAACGATTTGATTTGTGACGTATGTTAAAAGGGTAAACAAACTAAATCATCTTTCAAATCGAAAAATGAAATTACAATAAATCAACCACTTCAATTGATACATATGGATTTAGTTAGTCCAGCAAGAGTTAAAAGCCTTGGTGGCAACTTATATTCATTGGTCATTGTTGATGATTTCTCTAGATTTACATGGACTATTTTTCTATCATCAAAGGATGAAACCTTTACAGAATTCATTGTTTTTGCCAAGAAGGTGCAAAATGAGAAAGGTATGTCCATTGCAAGTATCAGGACAGATCACGGTGGAGGGTTTGAAAATCAAGCCTTTGAAGAATATTGTGATACTAATGGCATAGATCACAACTTTTCTGCTCCAAGGACACCTTAACAAAATGGAGTCGTGGAACGTAAGAATAGAGTGCTTACTGAAATGGCTAGAGCAATGCTGAATGAAAAGTGTTAGATCCCATATGTTTGGATGATAACAAAGATTAGATCTATGATATGAAAGGATTTGATAATAAAAAATGAATTTGAACAAAGTGGAAAAGCATTACTTGAAGTAAGCACTGGAGTGATGAACCATTTCTTTGAAGGCTTACTCAAGTAGCAACTCGAGTAAGGGAAGCAATTACTCGAGTAACTAAAGAAAATTTCATCCAGTGAAGCACTACCAAATTTTGAACAAAGTTACTCGAGGGAGTACTCGAGTAATTTGTAAAGTTATATAGACCATTACTCGAGTAACATGATTTTCAAAGGCATTACTCGAGTAGCCACTCAAGTAAACAGGTAAAAAATCTTCCAATGCCTCTCGGCCAAGAAATTCTACATGTCACTCGAGTAGCCACTCAAGTAATCAGTGAGAAAAAGCCATTACTCGAGGGATCACCTAAGTAATTTGCAAAATTATTTGAAGCATTACTCGAGTAGCCACTTGAGTCACCAGACAGCAAAGTCTTGGCCAAGAAATTGATGCAATTACTCGAGTGAGTAATCGAGTAATATGCAATCCACTCTAGGCACCACTCAAGTAAGATGTGAAGAAAATTGAAGGCCACTTGAGTAGCCACTCGAGTAACCATATTACCACAGTCAGCACCCGAGTAACTTGTTAAGGTAAAGACAAGGCTACTCGAGTAACCACTCAAGTAACAATCTTGATCACAAGAGTAGCCACTCGAGTAAAGGAGTCCATAAATTATGTTTTTGATCGAATGTTTATTAAATTGTTATCTATATGATTAACTCTTCATTGCATTAGTATCCTAAGTACATTTGCAGAGAAACTATGAAAAGATCATGCAAGAAGAGCAAAGTCAAATAAAGTGTCTGAACGTTCACCTAACTCTACCTACCGTAAACGGATAGTTTTCAAATTCAAAGAATAGTCAACCGTTGCTGCGCGACTCTAACGGACATGTTTGAATTGCTTCTAATAGACATTACCAATCGTCTATATATATGGAGCATTCAAAGAAAAGAAGATAAGACATAAGAACTGAGAACACACATCAATCAATACACTTAGTGCTTTGTTTTCTTATACTCATTCATTGTACTTCAGTGATTATATATTTGCTCTGTGAGAGAGCTTTTCATTACAAACTCAATACTTGTTATTGAGACAACTTAAGGTAGTGTAACCTTGATTTGGGGATTTGAGTACAACGTGTAAGGGGGAGCGAGTGTCCAAGTGAAGGAACTTGCTGTGTACTTAGGTGCCAAGAACCCACTGAATCTTGGAGAATATAGTGAAACTCTCAAAGATACTCTGAAGGCTGGACGTAGGTCAAAGTGGTTGTGGTCGAACCAGTATAACTCTCAGTGTATACTTCGGTGATATTTCTCTTTACTCTCAACTGGTTTAAATATTCTGTCGATTATCTTATACGTAACAAAATTTTTGGTATCACCCAATTCACCCCCTCTTGGGTGAAATGCTTGCACTAACATTTGGTATCAGAGCGTAGGTCTTCTTATTAAGGTTTAATAGCTTAAGAAGGATCCAATGGCAAGCATGGGTGAAGGCATTCTTCCCAACGGAGCTTCTATCACAAGACTACCAGGTTTCAATGGTGAACACTTCTCATTCTGGAAAGCGAAGTTTAGAGTCTTTGTAATGGCTACTGAATATGGGCCATGGGATGTGATTGAGAGTAGAAACTACAAACCTGAAAAGATTGTAGATTCACAAAGAGTTCCTAAGACACCAGCAGAATATGATGAGAATGACAAGAAACTCATTACACTCAATAGCAAAGCAATTCTAATGATTCAAAGTGCCTTGAGTCAAAATGAGTACTTTAGAATATGTACACTTCCAACAGCTAAAGAAATGTGGGAAGCCTTGGAAATAGCTTATGATGGAACTTCAGGAATAAAAGAAAACCGAATCAATACTCTGGTTACTGAGTTTACTTTACTTCGAATGAAATCAGGTGAGTCGATAGCTGAATTTGAACTTAGATATACTCACTTTGTTAATCAACTTGCAGCACTTGGAAAAATCTATGATCAACATACCCAAGTACGAAAGATTTTAAATATTCTTTCTAAAGACTAGGAGGAAAAGGTCACTACAATTGAGGAAGCAAAAGGTGAATTAATGCGATCGGTTGCTTCTCTATTTGGATGTCTTTCGGAATATGAAAGCAAATTAAAGTTCAAACGAGAACTAGATGAAATTGGTGACAAGAAGAAAAAAGGTCTAGCACTGAAAGCAAAAGAAGAAGAACAAGATGAAGATGAAGAGCTTGACGATGATGAAATGGGCCTAATCATGAAACGATTCAGAAAGTTCTACAAGAAAGGCCAAGGATTCAAAAACTTTCAGAAAGGAGGAACAAGCAATAAAGAACATATCATTTGCTATGAATGTGGAAAGCCAGGATGTAACCCCCTTTGATAATCAGGCCGAGATTAGCGTTTGAATGCGTTTAATAATTGAATAAGAGATCTAGAGTAAATAAAAACTTTTTAAAACACTTGTACAAATAGATCTTCATTCATTCATTTATAAAATTACTAGGCCTATTTGGTTTGTCACATATATAATATCAGAGTATCAGCACAATTCCTGACGTTTACCGGGATAATAACATTAATCAAACAGATTATACAAGGCATCATTGCCCATCTTAATATTCATACCGGGGATTACACAAAACTATAATACTATAAATCTATTCAATATATACATTTGTCCAAAATGATAACCAGTTCAGTATAAAACCAAAATATCTAACTAAGACTACCGTCGGCAGTCCTAATCGTTTATTGCCACTTGCTTGCTCTTCGATCTACTTGCCCTATCTAAAAATGTTATTTGGAAAGAATGAGATTCTAGAGAATCCCAGTAGCAACAGTTTACGTATATGATGCATATATACAAAGCAAGTAAACATATATCATAATGCAGTAATCAATATTCAAGACCGAGCTTTCGCCACGTTCCCTTCACTATATATGAGGTCGGGCTTACGCCACGCCCCTTCACTTTATCTGTATTCTAGTCCGAGCTTTCGCCACGTCCCCGCACTGTATCTGTAATCAAGGCCGGGCTTTCACCATGTCCTTTCACTGTAACTGTATTCAATGACTAATGCAAACAAGCAATGCAATATACATGATATAGGATAAAGTGTCACTACCTTATTTTTTCTGTTCTTGTTTAGGCGTATGCCTTCTATGTTTCGGGCAAATATCACATCCTATAATCATTAAGGACGATAGGTTATTACTTATTCCAATACTCAAATGACTTCAAAACACTTAGTTTTGGTTATCATTAAAGTCCCTTAAGTAGCTATGAAAGTCTCTAACAATCGCCTGAGAGGATTGGGAAGTACTAAGTTGAAAATCACTTTTCAAAATCACAAGGTGCTGAAAACAGGGGTTGGCTGCAGCCAGAAATAGCACAGAAAGTTTTTGGCTGCAGCCAAGAATTTTCTGGCTGTGGCCAGGAAAATTCTGTTTCTTGGCTAAACTTCGAAAAATCATAACTAATTTTAGAAAAATCGAAATGAGGTGATCCTAAAGCCCATTGAAAGATATTTAAGTGCTATTTACTAGAAAAATATGGACCATTACCAGAAATCACCCCACAAATACAGAATTTAAGAAATGTCCACACTGTTCCAGAATTGTTCCCAGATTTAACATCAAACTTTGGATAGTCATAACTCCTAGCCCAAAAATCGAAATGACATGAAATATATGTCTATTTTGAAGCTTGGCAAGTGAAATTTAAGACTAAAAAGTTTCATAATTTTCCAACACCATTTGCTATCTTAAAACGTCCATGCAAGATCACTGCCAGAACAGAGTTTCTTACTAACCAAAACTTGTCACTTTCAAAACCAAGTTCCCAATGGTTAAAAATTCACATTTGACACTTCTCCCACACAATTTTCCACAAGGAACATAATGGCAACCTCAAAATGACCAAAATCCTACTTCATTATCATGCTTTGGTTTTGGGCAACACAAACATCAAAATTCCAAACTCATCCAAACATACCATTTCAATCACCAATCAATTCTATCTATCCCAAACTTCCCATAAGACACCATTTCCATACCAATAACATACCCAACACCACAAGACCCTAATTTTCGAAAATAGGGTTAAATTCCCAAAAATTCTAACTTAACCAAATGACCTCAAAACTTATATCAAAATGCTCAACTTACTTACCTCTTTAACTTTCCCAAAGGAGTTCCTTGGTTCAACAAACTCTATATTTCCTTGAGAGCTCAAATCACCACCAATGCAAATCTAAAACCATAGAATTGAAGCTCTCAACAGAAGGAACAAGATTGAAGAAGAAAGTTTTTCCATTAAGGGTCATTAAGAGGGTCAAATGGCTCACCTATTTCACCAAGTTCTTCCTCCTTCTTGGGCAGCCATGGAAGCACGCATGAGAGAGGGAGAGGAGAGATGAAGAGTGATGGTGAAGATGAAGTTGAGGGCAGAAATTCTGCCTTCCCTTGTTTCATACGCATAAGAGAGAGGGAGTGAGAGACAATGAGAGATTGAGTGTATAGAGGGAGATGGAATAATAATTCTTTGACTCCCATACTCCATTCAGCTGAATGCAAGAGAAGAGGGAGAGAGAAAAATCATTGCACAATGCCCTTGACTTCTCCAAACACTCCACCATCAAGTAAGCTTGCCACTTGTCACTCCCTCATACAATCTCCTCCTAATTAATCCTCCACTTAGTTATATTAACCAATTCCATTAACCCATTGGCTACATATCTCATTTCTCCTTAGTTAGTAATTAATTTCCCTATTAATCACCAACTTAAAGCCAATAATTCCATTCTTTAAATTTTCCATCAATTATGACATATAAATTAATATTGTCACCAATATACATTAATTCCACTTTAATCCGATAATTATCCTCAACAATTATCATTAGCCCTTATTCAAAAATTGGGGCGTTACACAGGACATTTCAAATCAGAATGTCAAGAACTGATTCAGAAGAATAAAGAAAAGAGAAAAGGCAAGTTCTACAATAAGAAGAAAGCCTTTGTATCTGCCATATGGGGAGATAGTTCTTCTGACGAAGAAAGCGATAAAGAGGAAGTAGCCAATATATGTCTAGTTGCTCAAGAGAAAACAGAAGAAGAGGTAATTGATTCTAATCCTACCTATGATCAACTACTTTCTGAATATAATGCTTTACATTCTGAATTCATCAAAGTAGTCAAAGAACTAGTTGTTTTCAAAAAGAAAAACAGAGCTCTTGAAGTAGAACTCAGAGAATTTTAAAAAGGAATGTGAAAATTGTACTTCTTTGAAAAAGAAAAACACTGATCTTACTAAATCTCTTGAAAAGTTCACTAAAGAAAGTGAAATGCTAAATGTAATTTTAAAAGCTCAACCATTTATGAATGATCAATCTGGAATTGGATATGATCCAAAATTAGACAGAAGGAAAGGAAGAAAGAAAGCTGGAGGAAAATCATACTTGAATTATTTTCAACATTCTATGCAAACATCAAATCCTTTTGCATACTGTAGTTATTGTAATAGAAAAGGTCATTATACTTCATCATGCATTCATAAGAAGAAAGGAGCGATAGGAACTTACAAATGGGTACCTAAAGGTTCATATGTTTCGAAAATTTCTGGTACTAACCCAAAAAGACCCAAAAAGAAGTGGGTACGTAAGACTTAATTGTATTTGATTGCAGATATGTCTTAAAGCATCCAAAAACAACAAGTGGTACATAGACAGTGGATGCTCTAGACATATGACCAGAGATTTTGAAAGTTTTACCACATTACAACCTAAGGAAGGTGGAAAGGTAAAATTTGGAGGAAATCAATCCAGAAAGATTGTAGGAATTGGTGAAATAAAAAATGACAAAGGAATATAAGTCAAAGAAGTATATTACGTTGAAGGCTTGTGTCATAATTTGCCGAGCGTAAGTCAAAGTGCAGATAAAAACAACTGGATAATATTTGATTCAGAAGAATGTATGATTGTCAACAAGAAAGACTTATAACTTGATAAGAAAAATATCAAGACAAAGCTCAGAGCAAAAAGGGAAGGTAACTACTATACACTTGATATCAATAGAAATAACTCTGAAAATTGTTTTCTGAGTAATACCGATGAAAGTTAGCTATGGCATAAGAGACTAGCTCATGTCAACATACACCAACTAGGTAAACTACTCAAAAAGGATTTAGTTCTTGGATTACCTAAGTATGGGCACAGCATGCTATATTTCAAACAGAGCCTACATTAGAACAAAACTTGGAAAGACACCATATGAGCTATACAAAGAAAGGAAGCCGAACCTTGCTCATTTACACATCTTCAGTTGTAAGTGTTTCGTTCATAATAATGGTAAAGATAACTTAGGAAAATTTGATTCTAGAACAGATGAAGGAATTTTCCTAGGATATTCTAACTAAAGTAAAGCATATAGAATTTTTAATAAACGAACATGTATTGTTGAAGAATCAATTCATGTTGTATTTGATGAACTTGAATCCTCTGACAAAACCATTAATGATGAGCAGGAAATTGTTTTAAATCATGAAAGTAGTCAATCTATTTCTGAATCTCTTATTCCAGAAGTTGATCAAACAAAGGGAGAAGATCAGTCTATAGAACAACCTAAAGCCTTAAGATACAATAGGAGTCATCCCTTAGATCAAGTCATAGGAGATGTAAATGAAGGAGTCAAAACTAGAAATAGAATTTTCAATGAAGTTAGTTTTTCTTCCTTCATTTCTGAGATTGAACCTTCTAATATTGACGAAGCCCTATCAGACAATGATTGGGTTATAGCAATGCAAGAAGAACTAAATCAATTTGAAAGAAATCAAGTTTGGGATTTGGTACCCCGACCTAAGGATCATCCTATCATAAGCACTAAATGGGTATTCAAGAATAAACTTGATGAATCTGCAATTATTGTCAGAACCAAGGAAAGATTAGTGGCCAAAGGCTATAATCAAGAAGAAGGAATTGATTATGAGGAAACTTATGCTCCAGTAGCTAGATTGGAAGCTATACGAGTACTCTTAGCCTTTACATGCATCAAAGGATTTAAAATTTATCAAATGGATGTAAAGAGTGCATTTTTGAATGGCTACATCATGAAAGAAGTATATGTAGATCAACCTCTAGGTTTCGAAGATGTAACCAAACCTGACCATGTTTTCAACTCAAAAAGGCTTTGTACGGTTTAAACAAGCTCCTAGGGCATGGTACGAAAGGCTCAGTAAATTTCTTATTGATCAAGGTTTTGTATGAGGAAAAGTTGATACAACACATTTTACAAAACGAAAATGTGATGATATATTAATTGTGCAAATATATGTTGATGATATAGTTTTTGGTGCTACTAACGAAACTATGTGTAAAGAATTTTTTTAGATAATGCAGGGGGAGTTTGAGATGTCAATGATGGGAGAATTAAATTTCTTTCTTGGTTTGCAAATCAAACAAAGAAAGAATGGGATTTTCATATCTCAAACGAAATATTTGAAAGAGCTATTGAAAAATTATGGATTGGATGAACCAAATGGAACGGACACACCCATAAGCTCAACCATATTGCTTGATGTGGATGTCAAGGGAAAAGATTACAACATCACCAAATATAGAGGAATGATTGGATCATTACTCTATCTTACTGCAAGTAGGCCTGACATTCAATTCAGTGTGGGTATGTGTGCAAGATTATCAATTAGCACCAAAAGAGTCACATGCTGAAACCGTCAAACGAATCTTCCGATATCTTGCTGACTCACCAGAATTGGGTCTCTGGTATCCCAAAGGAAGAAGTGAATACCTAGTTGCATACTCAGACTCTGATCATGGAAGATACAAAACGGACAGAAAGAGTACGAGTGGACAAGGCCAATTTCTTGGAGGCTTACTTGTAACATGGTTTAGCAAGAAGCAAACTATAGTGTCTCTTTCATCAACGGAAGCTGAGTATGTTGCAGTATCAAGTTGTTGTGCACAAGTAATATGGCTGAAACAACAACTCCAGGATCTTGGTATTTATTTGAAAGAAATACCAATATATTGTGACAACACTAGCATGATAAGCTTGGCAAAGAATCCTGTTCAACATTCCAAAACCAAGTATATTGATGTTAGACATCACTTCATCAGAGATCATGTCCAAAAGAAAGATGTCAAAGTGATATTCATTCCAACTCATCTTCAACTAGCTGATATCTTCACAAAACCTCTTGCAAAAGATCAATTTTTATATATTAGATGAGAATTGGGAATGGTAAATCTTAATGAATTGTAAGTTATTTAGTGTTTACAAAATGTTAGATGATGTTATTAATTAATGTTTTGATGATTACTAACTTAAGCATCAGAGTTTCTAGCAATTTGTTTTGCAGGATCATAATGATCTGTTTTGCAGGATCATAATGATCTGTTTTGAAGTATAAATAGCAGAGGTTAACAGAGGACAACATTACTGGAGTGACAACCTCAAGTAATGAACATTACTAGAGTGAGATCTTCAAGTAATGAGCATTACTGGAGTGAGAACTTTAAGTAATGGATGCATTACTCAAGTAGCCGCTCAAGTAATGAACTTGGAAATGTGCCAGTGAAGCATTAATTTCAAATGAAAAGGCACAACGGTTGGAAATGAACAGTAAGAAGTGTTAGATATGATTAGTTTTGATGATGTCAAATATAGATGTAAAATGATAAGAGCAAAAAGTTTATATAATGTATTTCTTTGACTAACTACTATATTTAATGTTACATATTTTATAGATTAGTCAAGCAAAGAATGAAGAAGATTGAATTAATGAAAATGAATAAGAGGAAGAAGAAGAAAGAAATTGAAGATAGTCAAGAAGATACGTACTTGGGTTATGGAGAATTATTATCAAGAAGAAAATCAAGAAGAAAGATATGGAAGAAAGAAGAACTTGTAAGATCTTATGAGAATATCAAGGTTCAAGTTGTTAGAAGTGATACTGGAGGTTTCTATAATGATACCGGAGGCTTCTATGATCAAATGATGGTTGGAATAGGTTAATACGAAGCTAAGATGACTTATATGTGAGTTATGACACTTCTAGGGGAGTTTTACTCGAGTGAGAGCTCAATATTCGAGTGCCAGAAGTGTTGCACTCGAGCATGGGATGAACACTCTGTTCTACTCTGTTTTATGTTCAGCCTGATAGAGGTCCGGTATTTTGGCCATATCTCTCAAACCACATGTCGGATTGACCCGAAACTGGTTGCATATGAAAGAAGACTCACAACACGTAAAACGTGCACCAAGATCACATTGAAAGAAGCTCAAATGAAGGAGATATGATCCGTGGAAAATGACAGTGAAATCACCATCACTTTTCAACACAGGTTTGGGATTTTGAACATAACTCACAAACCACACATCGGATTGAGACGAGACCTGTAACCCCCTCACCGTAATTACATCCGGATTACAAAATTTAAGTGAAATAGAGACCAATAAGATGAAATAACAATTCATAATCCCTCATCCCAAGATGGGGTATTTCAAAATCATTTCTAAAGCATACTTAATACTGGTCTCACATTCACGTGCGGATATAATTACCAGAGCGATCAAATCACATAAACAATATCAGAGTGCGGAAACCAAAATCCT
The DNA here is from genome assembly GCA_963242795.1 of Inga leiocalycina. Lineage (NCBI taxonomy): Eukaryota > Viridiplantae > Streptophyta > Magnoliopsida > Fabales > Fabaceae > Inga > Inga leiocalycina. The sequence continues at coordinate 49,682,381 of OY725327.1, read as the reverse complement.
GGCAAACCCCGGGTTACTTACATATATAACTTGGGTTTACGAGTTCCCAATAGTGGGGATTACATGATCAAAATATACATTTACAACTCATTTACATATGTCAATCCCACATCCAAAACTATGATAACCAACTACCACTTAGATTTCGGAGTAAGCCTAACTACTCCTGGTTTTCCGCTTTCCTTTCAAGCCACTCGCCCTGTCTGAAAAGGTTAGTCATATGGAAGCGGTGAGATTCTAAAGAATCCCAGTAGTAACAACAATTTCATACCACATGCAATCACAGAATATGCACACCAATCATCTCATACAGCAACACAAGTCACTCCACCCTCATCCCCTTTTACCGTCGGGAAGGCATACGACCTTTACCCGAACCGTTGTTAGCGACTCAGGGACTATTGGCGTGGCGGTGCTTCCACAGTTTTCACAAAACTTGCAGCATACGATATCCATTTCAAAACAATGACATAATATACATACAATGTATCACACAAGGTATAAAGAAAGAGTCACTACCTGTATCCTTCCTGACTGGCTCTGGCACCTTAGCCTCACGAGGACGACAGATGTCAAATCCTATATCAATTTGGGACAACCAATCAATTTCTTATCCATATGTATATTTCAATAATACTCTATGTTGGTTATCATTTAGAACTCTTTAGGTGACTATTAAAGGCCTAAACATATGCCTAAAGGGTTGGAAGACCCTACCCAAAAGACCCCTTACTCGAAGGCAAAACACAGATTTTTGGTCATCTCACTCGAGCACAGATGCTCTCACTGGAGCACAAGTACGGACATCACTCGAGCACAAGAGAGAGTGAGACTGCGAGTGAGCACCCGAGAGCACAAGGAAACCTCCGAGCACTGGCTTACTCGAGCACGCTGATCTTCACTCGAGCACAAGGCCAAATGCCTCACTCGAGCACCCGCGAGAGAAGTCCAGGAAGTGAGGACCCGAGAGCACACAACGCTCTCCAAGGCCATGATCACTCGAGCACAACCTCACACCCGCGAGCACACACCTCACACCCGCGAGTGAGAAGGCACACTCGAGCACCTTACTCGCGAGTGAGAACCCGAAAGCACCACTCCCACCTGAAGCACAACTTCACTCGAGCATGACCCCCAGTGCTCGAGTGAGAAGGCTATGCTCGCGAGTGTCAGAGCACACTCGTGGCATCCACCAGCAAGTGAAGACCCGAAAGAAACCCTTCACTCTGAACTCCCACTATCACTCGAGCAGACCATGCTCACTCGAGCATGTTCTTTGCTCACTCGAGCACAAAGCGATGTGCTCGAGCATTACTCATAAATCCCAGGCGCACTCGAAGCAGAACAGGGAAAACTCTTCCATCACTCGAGCATGATCATCCTGTGCTCGAGTGATGTTCATCAGAGACCCAGAAACGCAGCCAAAAACCAGAAACACCAGATGGTCAAATTCACTCCCAAAGGTTCCCAAACTCTACCAAAAGCTCACACATACTTGGCACTACTTAGGGAACACAATGGCAACTTCATAAACACTCCAAAAACCCATTTGACCACAATCATTCATTAAGGTCTCAATGACACACACATTCTCCAAATTTCCCTTAACCCATTTCCATCATTCCAGGTTATTTCCAATAATCAAATAACTTAACATTAACTCATTTTTAACATCAAACACAATGAAACTCCTAAAATCCACATTTGGTGCAAATTAGGGCAAATTTCCAGATTTTTCCCAACTTATCCACAATTCACAAACAATATACCAAAATGCTCTAAATGCCTACCTCTTCTCTTTGCTCAATTCAGAACCTTGATTTCTTCAACTCTCAATTTCGGCCAAAACCCCAATCAACACCATTCAAGGCTCTACAATCATCACAATGTAGCTCTCATTGAGATGAACAATATTAGAGAAGAGGTTATTAGCAAAGGAGGAGCATTTCTTACCAAGATTAAATCTTTTCTTCTTCCTCTTCTTGCCTCAATGTCGCCGGAAATGGAGGAGAAAGAGAGAGAAGATGAGAGATAGTAGGATGATGATGGTGTACACACTTCCTCCTCTAGTCACACACACAACCGAAAATGAGAGAGAAGAGAGAGGAAAAAGTGGTATTTTGTCTTCTAGTGCCACATCCTATGGCCACCATCTTGCCACATGTTACAATCTCAAACATTCCTTCAAGGAGCTCACGTAGACATAAAGCGTAGGATTCCGACCCACGGTCAAGGAATCACAACCCTTGATCTTAATTCCCACATGTATCTATTCCAAAATTCATATTACATAGATCATAATAGTGCTTAATCAAGATAATTACAATAATTATCAGAGTCATTAGCCCTAATCACAGATCGGGATATTACAAGACCAGTGCCAAATGAAACTAGACTCAAAGAGATTTCCATGGATAGGTAATTTGCCTAATTTGAATGTATATTCTAGGAGCTATACCTTCTGGAAGTTGACGCATGTGCAGTCTAGTGCAAAAGACACTCTTTCGATTATAACTTGCAGAATACAAGGAGTTTGGAGCTGATTCTTTTTGCATTGGAATGCATATGGAAAGAGTTTTCTTATGATACATCATTAGAATCAAATAAATAGATTTTTTCTAAAGTGGCCCTACATCACCCGCGAGTGCAAAAATGAACTCTTTGAAAAAGTTGTGTGAGTAATGTCCAGAAGCAGCTGAATCGTAAAAAAATTTACAACACTCGAGCATTAGACTATTTCTCACTTGAGCACATGCAAGTTTTGACATGAGAGTTTTAACCCAAGAAGAAGCTTGTACGTGAAAACAAGAAGCGCACTCGAGCATGACTGGTTGTGCTCAAGTGATGTCTAGAATTCACTCGAGCAGAAGCGAGTGAAGAGCAGCGAGTGTTTGCCCGAGAGGAAGCTAGAACGTGAAAATATCAAATACACTCGAGTGAGCCATACTGCACTCGAGTGAGAACTTGGTAGATTCCAGAAATGAAACAGAGCCTCACAACAATCAATTCGAATGTGGTTAAATGTTATACATTCATTATGTTTTCACTTGTTATTGTTCCTAAACATTAACTAACATATATTTCAAGTGTAAAACAGGAGATTGGATTGCATCTTCAAGAATGGAGGTCACGTATGGGAAAAGTCTTTACTCACGTGATGAGTCCCAGAAGCCAGAAATTCAGCTTTTGACCAATAATCCAACATACCCATGACTAACTGTTCATCATATTAATGATTAAGTATTTTGCAGTGTGAAATAGGATATTAAACGTTCGGATTGCAGATTCAAATAAAAGTCAATTACGGTGAACTTCATCATTACACACTGAATGGTGGCTACCTACCATGACAAGCAACTGACACACCACGAAAGACTGTCGAATATTCAAACATCTTTATACCGCTCCACAACGTGATGTACAGCTCACAATGAAACATCCCACTACAGCTCACAATGAAAGATCCCACTCTTTAACGGGATGCTTTGCTCTGCAACGGACAGTAGCTTGTTTTTCAAAAATGCTCAACGGTTAAAATGACTCTAATGGACGAATGCTCACAACGGTCATCATCTTCATCAACTATAAATGAGAGAGCATTCAACGTCGATGGGTAACAGAGAAAACAGAGACAGCGAGCAACTACGTGAAAAATGATAGAAATATGAATCCTCTGCTTCTACCTAAACACTCTATGTTTTCCAGTTTTTATATTACTTATTGTTGAGAGAGTGATTATTTGTATTGTACTTCAGTGAGTATTATACCCACTCTGTGAGAGAGTTTGTAAACACTTTCATATATTTATGAGTTGATCTCAAGGTAGAGGGACCTTGAGAGGGTTGATTTCCTTACCGGGAAAGCTGTAGAGAGAATTGCCAGTAAGACATTCTGCTCGTAAGACTTACAAGGTGCAAGCAGTAGAGAACGTTGCTGCTCATAAGACTTACAGGGGTGTAAGCAGGAGAGAACGTTGCTGCTTGTAAGACTTGTATGAGTAAGCAGAAGAGGAAGATCTTTAGGATTGCTCTGCTCGTAAGACTTGCCTTAAGGGGGAGTATTTTAGTGAGAGATTTAGGTTTCACAAGTCCCGGGGAGGCCTCGAGTGAAGTTCATCATTACTCGAGTAAGACTTCGAGTGAACCTAGGTACAGATTTCAAATCTGTTGATTTTAAGCTCAAATTTGTTCTAAAGAGTCATCAAATAATCGAGGGAATATACATGGATAATTACAATATTATTCATGCCAGGTACACTTTCAAATTTGCTGTATTTGAAAATTTTTTAGTATGATCACTCGGGTAGCTACCTGAGTGGAGCTGATGATCACTTAAGCAGGCCCTCAAGTGATGTTGGATTCTAGGTTATTTCTACTCGATACTTGGTCATTTCTCACAAAATCTCCTCGAGTGATTCTTCTGTGCTCTCACAAAAAATTCTCAAGGAATCTTTCTCTTCCTATTACCGTCAAAACCCATTGATTCACAGCTTCAACAGCTCTCAGATAGCTTCGAATCACTTCACGAAACTCACGACTTTCGTCCCTGTTTTTCCTGAAACTACTCATTTTCTAAAATCACAATGGTAAGGATAAAATCTCCCAATCCTAGCACTCCTTCTGAGTCTTTTGAACCATATCAACCTTCTGATTCACATTCCTCTCCTCCTACCAAGAAGAGGAAAATTTCTACTAAATCAAACCCCAAGACCAAGCCACAAGCCAAACCTAAAGTGAAAGGGATTATGATTAAGGAACCCATTACCATAAGAGCTCAATCCAAGAAGAGTTCACCTCCTGGAAAAGGGAAAAATACAAAAGAGCCATCTCCTCGTTCCTCTGATTCATCCGACACACCTACCTTTACTCCTAAGCCTATGAAAAAGCCTAAGGTTAGTGAGAAGCTTACCAAAGTCATGATAGGCATGCTTGATGAAACTTTTCAATCTAAGGAAGCAAAGAAAGGGCAAACTTCAAAGCAAACTGAAGAGAAGGATGAAGAAATCATATTTCCTCCAAAGGGATTCAATGTGAGAAAGCTTGAGGAATCACAGAAATACCTGAGTCATTTTGCAAGAAGGAATATGTGCAAGATACACTATATTGACTACAAGGTGCTTCAAGAGGTATTGAAATTTGATGTTAGTCCCTACCTTTATTTCTATATGCCCTGGTTATCTGTCAAGCTTCCTTTTTGCACCAAAATAGTGAGACATTTCTATTGTAACCTTGAACCGATTAATGATCTCGTTAGGAAGTCTGTGGAAGAAGAGATGACTTCTGAGGTTAGAGGTCAAAGAATTCTAATCTCACCCTCCAGAATTAATACCTGGTTAGGAATAGAAAATCCTCCTGATGATGATTACCCTAACCTTTCTTTAAACCAAATATTTTCTATCCTTAGACCTGGTGAGATTGTGGGACCTCTCAACTTGAATCCAAGTGATATGAGTGACTTCCATAGAGTCCTTTGGTATATATACTCTAGAGCCATGGTAAATAAATCCAACAACTTTACTCATTTCATTGAGAGGGACTTCAGAAAATTCTCATAAGCGATCCTCAAAGAGCAAAAAGACTTGGGAGAGTATATCTTCAATGAGATCAAGAGGTATAGATATGAGGGAAAACCAACTACTCCAATGCCCTATCCTCAACTAATTTCCTTGTTTCTCAAGAAGAACAAGATTTGGTATTTAGAGAGTAAGGAACCGATTGAGAGGTTAGCATCAGTGGGAAGGAATCAAATCAGAAAGCTAAATATTGAAATTCCTTTGAAGACACCTGTAAAAGCAAGTCCTAAGAAAAAGAAGACTGACACAGTAACAAGTTGGATGGATGACACAGTCTTCTGCTCCAGCCAACACATCTTCTCCATCCTTCTTTGGTGCCACAATGCAAACGTTCATGGAAAACATCCTGAGGAGTTTCCATATTGATATTGCGAATACCAATGCGGAATTGGTAACTCATATAAATGAGAAGATGGGACAACTTGTGGAAAAGATGGGTAAAAGACATGAAGAGTTGCTTGCAGAACAACATGCCTAGGGTGAGCTTTTGAGATTCATTATTGCTAGACTTGATGCTATGGCACTGGATTCTCTACTCCTGGTCCTTCTGGTATTCCTGAGCCCATACTTATCCCTGAACCAGGACCCTCTATACCCACTGAGCATATACCCTTTGAGAGTGGACCTAGCAATGTGTTGTTCTCTATGCCTGACCCTGACATATCCGAGCCTATTCACATCACCACTGATGATCCACCTCAGCCTTTTCAGCCAGAGCCCATATCTACTCCCATTGCTTCACCTGCATTCACTGAGGAGGTGCTTGAGTCTTCATCGATTGCTACAGAGGAAGTAGAGATTACTTCTCTGGTTCCTTATCCTTCTTCCTTGGTGAATCCTCCAGAGGATCTTCAGTCACCACTAGTGAACCTTCCTGATCCTAAACCATCATCTTCAGATCCTTCCAGTTCAGATGGTTCATATGAATTATTGGCATTTCCTGTCACTCTTATCTCAGCAGCCAAGCCACCTACTCCTCCTCATGATTGATTCTACCTTTATGATGAAAACAAAAAGGAGGAGAAGAGCCTGAGTAATTTTGTGTGATAAATGATTGAGTTGATTGGGATTTGGATGTATGGGGTTTTTGGGTGTTTTTCAATCTTTTTAGCTTTGAATTCTAAGTTATGTATTGAACTCTTATTTATGCAATTTGCTATGCCATTAAAGTTAAACTTCATTGTGAAATTTTATTGCATTATGGAACTAATGTGTTTTCAATTGTGTATGCAAGGTCAACAAATAAAGAACAAAAATTTTGAAAAGATCTCTAATAAGTTATTTCAAAAGAGTTTTGAAGTTTTAATTCAACAAACAATTTCATATGAACAAAATTTAAGAAGCATATGTTTCAAAACTCAATTTCAAAAACCTTGTTCAAAATCACCAAGTTTTGTCATCATTAAAAAGGGGGAGAATGTTAGATCCCATATGTTTTGATGATAACAAATATTGGATAAATGATATGAAAGGATTTGATAATAAACAAATGAATTTGAACAAAGTGGCAAAGCATTACTTGAAGTAAGCACTGGAGTGATAAACCAATTCCTTGAAGGCTTACGCGAGTAGCAACTCGAGTAAGGGAAGCAATTACTCGAGTAGCCACTCGAATAACCAAAGAAAATTTCATCCAGTAAAGCACTACCAAATTTTGAACAAAGTTACTTGAGGGAGTACTCTAGTAATTTGCAAAGTTATATAGACCATTACTCGAGTAGCCACTCGAGTAACATGATTTTCAAAGGTATCACTCGAGTAACCAGGTAAAAAATCATCCAGTGCCTCTCGGCCAAGAAATACTACATTGCACTTGAGTAGCCACTCGAGTAATCAGTGAGAAAAAGCCATTACTCGAGGGATCACTCGAGTAATCTGTAAAATTATTTGAAGCATTACTCAAGTAGCCACTCGAGTTACCAGACAGTAAAGTCTCGGCCAAGAAATTGATGCAATTACTCGAGTGAGTAATCGAGAAATATGCAATCCACTCTAGGCACCACTCAAGTAAGATGTGAAGCAAATTGAAGGCCACTCGAGTAACTATATTACCACAGTCAGCACCCGAGTAACTTATTAAGGTAAAGACAAGGCCACTCGAGTAACAATCTTGGTCACTCGAGTAGCCACTTGAGTAAAGGAGTCCCGAAATTATGTTTTTGATCGAATGTTTATTAAATTGTTATCTATATGATTAACTCTTCATTGCATTAGTATCCTAAGTACATTTACAGAGAAACTATGAAGAGATCATGCAAGAAGTGAAAAGTCAAATAAAGTGTCTGAACGTTCACCTAACACTACCTACCACAAACGGATAGTTTTCAAATTCAAAGAACAGTGAACCGTTGCTGCGCGACTCTAACGGACATGTTTGAATTTCTTCTAATAGACATTACCAATCGTCTATATATATGGAGCATTCAAAGAAAAGAAGATAAGACATAAGAACTGAGAACACACATCAATCAATACACTTAGTGCTTTGTTTTCTTATACTCATTCATTGTACTTTAGTGATTATATATTTGCTCTGTGAGAGAGTTTTTCATTACAAACTCAATATTTGTTATTGAGACAACTTAAGGTTGTGGAACCTTGAGTTGGGGATTTGATTACAACGTGTAAGGGGGAGCGAGTGTCCAGGTGAAGGAACTTGCTGTGTACTGAGGTGCCAAGAACCCACTGAATCTTGGAGAATATAGTGAAACTCTCAGAGACGCTCTGAAGACTGGACGTAGGTTAAAGTGGTTGTGGCCGAACCAGTATAACTCCTGGTGTACACTTCGGTGATATTTCTCTTTACTCTCAACTGGTTTAAATATTCTGTCGATTATCTTATACGGAACGAAATTTTTGGTATCACCCAATTCACGCCCTTCTTGGGTGAAACGCTTGCACTAACAAAAAGAACGTGTCTCAAGTTTTTTAGGCCGATGCAATGAGCACAACATGCTATATTTCAAATAGAGCCTACATTTGAACAAAACTTGGAAAGACACCATACGAGTTATACAAAGGAAGGAAGCCGAACCTTGCTCATTTAGACATCTTCGGTTGTAAGTGTTTCGTTCATAATAATGGTAAAGATAACTTAGGAAAATTTGATTCTAGAACAGATGAAGGAATTTTCCTAAGCTATTCTAACCAAAGTAAAGCATACAGAATTTTCAATAAAAGAACATGTGTTGTTGAAGAATCAATTCACGTTTTATTTGATGAATTTGAATCCTCTGACAAAACCATTGATGATGAGCAGGAAGCTATTTTAAATCAAGAAAATGGTCAATCTATTTCTAAATCTCTTATTTCAGAAGTTGATCAAACCAAGGAAGAAGATCGGTCACTAGGACAACCTAAAGCCTGGAAATACAATAGGAGTCATCCCCTAGATCAAGTCATAGGAAATGTGAATGAAGGAGTCAAAACTAGAAATAGAATTTTCAATGAAGTTAGTTTTTTTTGTATTCATTTCTGAGATTGAACCTTTTAACATTAACGAAGCCCTATCAGACAATGATTGGGTTATAGCAATGCAAGAAGAACTAAACCAATTTGAAAGAAACCAAGTTTTGGAATTAGTACCCCGACCTAAGGATCATCCGATCATTGGCACTAAATGGGTATTCAAGAACAAAATTGATGAATCCGCAATTATTGTCAGAAACAAGGCAAGATTGGTGGCCAAAGGCTATAATTAAGAAGAAGGAATTGATTATAAGGAAACGTATGCTCCAGTGGCTAGATTGGAAGCTATACAAGTACTCTTAGCCTTTGCATGCATCAAAAGATTTAAACTTTATCAAATGGATATAAAGAGTGCATTTTTAAATGGCTATATCATGGAAGAAGTATATGTAGATCAACCTCTAGGTTTCAAAGATGTAACCAAACTTGACAATGTTTTCAAACTCAAAAAGGCTTTGTACGGTTTAGAACAAGCTCCTAGAGCATGGTACGAAAGGCTCAGTAAATTTCTTATTAATCAAGGTTTTGTACGAGGAAAAGTTGATACAACACTTTTTACAAAACAAAAACGTGATGATATATTAATTGTGCAAATATATGTTGATGTTATAGTTTTCGGTGCTACTAACGAAACTAGGTGCAAAGAATTTTCTGAGATAATGCAGGGGGAGTTTGAGATGTCAATGATGGGAGAATTGAATTTCTTTCTCGATTTGCAAATTAAACAAAGAAAGAATGGCATTTTTATATGTCAAAAAAAATATTTGAAAGAGCTATTGAAGAAGAATGGATTGGATGAACAAATGGAACGGACACACCCATAAGCTCAACCACATTGCTTGATACGGATGTCAAAGGAAAAGATTACAACATCACAACATATGGAGGAATGATTGGATCATTACTCTATCTTACTGCAAGTAGGCCTGATATTCAATTCAGTGTGGGCATGTGTGCAAGATATCAATCAGCACCAAAAGAGTCACATGTTAAAACCGTCAAACGTATCTTCCGATATCTTGTTGACACGACAGAATTGGGTCTTTGGTATCCCAAAGGAAGAAGTGAATATCTAGTTGCATACTCAGACTCTGATCATAGAGGATACAAGATGGACAGAAAGTGTACGAGTGGACAAGGCCAATTTCTTAGAGGCTCACTTGTGTCATGTTTTAGCAAGAAACAAACTACAGCGTCTCTTTCGTCAATGGAAGCTGAGTATGTTGCAGTATCAAGTTGTTGTGCATAAGTAATATGGCTAAAGCAACAACTCCAAGATCTTGGTATTTATTTGAAAGAGACACCAATATACTGTGACAACACTAGTACGATAAGCTTGGTAAATAATCTTGTTCAACATTCCAGAACCAAGCATATTGATGGGAGATCATGTCAAAAAGAAAGATGTCAAAGTGATATTCATTCTAATTCATCTTCAACTAGCTGATATCTTCACAAAACCTCTTGCAAAAGATCAATTTTTGTATATTAGACGAGAATTGGGAATGGTAAATCCCAATGAATTGCAAGTTATTTAGTGTTTACAAAATGTTAGATGATGTTATTCATTGATGTTTTGATGATTACTAGCTTAAGTATCCGAGTTTCTAGCAATTTGTTTTGTAGGATCATGATATTCTATTTTGGAGTATGAGAAATAGAGATTAACAGAGGATAACATTACTGGAGGGATAACTTCAAGTAAAGAGCATTACTAGAGTGATACCTTGAAGTAATGGATGAATTACTCGAGTAGACACTAGAGTAATGAACTTGGAAATGTGCCAAAAAGCATTAATTTCAAATGGAACGGCACAATGGTTGGAAATGAACAGTCAGAAGGTGAAGAGACAGATTACTCGAGGGAGGCCTCGAGTGAACTTCAACGTTACTTGAGTAAGGCCTCGAGTGAACCAGGGTGTAGATCTCAAATTTACTGAGTTTCAACTCAAATATGTCCTAAAGAGCCATCAAATGATCGAGGGAATATTCATGGGTAATTACAATATTATTCATGCCTGGTACGCACTTGAATTTACTGCATTTTAAAATTTTTGGTATGATCACTCGAGTAGCTACTGGAGTGAAGCTGATGATCACTCGAGTAAGCCCTCGAGTAATGTTGGGCTTTAGGGTTATTTTAGTCGACACTTAGTCTTTATTCACAAAATCGCCTCGAGTGATACTCCTAGTGCTTTCACAAAAAATTTTCACAATCATTTTCCCTTCTCATTTCTGTCAAAACCCCTTGGTTTTTATCTTCTAAAAACTCCCAGATTGCTCAGTAATCTCTGCCCTACTTTCACGACTCAAGATCCCTGTTTTTCAGAAATACTCATTTCTCTCAAATCAAAATGGTGAGGACTAAATCTTCTAATCTTAGCACTCCTTTTGAGTCCTTTGAACCATATCAACCCTTTGATTCACTTTCCTCTCCTCCTACTAAGAAAAGAAAAATCTCTCCTAAACCTAAAGCCAAAGCTAAACCGCAACCTAAGCCTAAGGTAAAAGGGGTTGTGATTAAGGAGTCCATTGTCACAAGAGCTTAAACCAAGAAGAGTTCACCTCCAGGAAGAGGCAAAGCAAAAAAAGAGTCATCTCCTCCTCCTTCTGATTCATCTGACACACCCACCTTTTCTCCTAAACCTCTGAAAAAGCCCAAGATTGATGAGAAGCTTACCAAAGTCATGGTAGGCATGCTTGAAGAAGCTTTTCAATCTAAGGAAGCAAATAAAGGGCAATATTCAAGGCAACCAAAAGAGAGGGATGAAGAAATCACATTTCCTCCAAAAGGATTCAATGTGAGCAAGTTGACGAATCTCAGAAGTATCTGAGTCACTTTGTAAGAAGAAATGTCTGCAAGATGCACTACATTGACTACAAGATTCTTCAAGAGGTATTGAAATTTGACCTGAGTCCCTATCTTGATTCCTATATGCCTTGTCCATCTGTTAAACTTCTATTCTGCACCAAAGTAGTGAGGCATTTCTACTGTAACCTTGAACCTATAAATGATCCCATTAGGAAGTCTGTGGAAGAAGAAATGACTTCTAAGGTCAGAGGACAGAGAATTCTACTGTAATCTTGATTCCTATATGCCTTGGCCATCTGTTAAACTTCTATTCTGCACCAAAGTAGTGAGGCATTTCTACTGTAACCTTGAACCTATAAATGATCCCATTAGGAAGTCTGTGGAAGAAGAAATGACTTCTAAGGTCAGAGGATAGAGAATTCTAATCTCACCTTCCAGAATCAATACCTGGTTAGGAATAGAAAACCCTCCTGATGATGATTATCCTAATTATGAATCAAACTAGTTGTTTTCTATCCTAAGGGGTGAGATAGTGGGACCCCTTAATTTCAATCCGAGTGATATAAGTGATTTTCATCGAGTCCTATGGTATATCTATTCTAGAGCCATGGTGAACAAATCCAATAACTTCACTCATTTCATTGAGAGGGACTTTAGAAAATTAGCCTAATTGATCCTCAAAGAACAAAAGGATTTGGGAGAATATATTTTGGCTGAGATCAAGAGATATAGGTATGAAGTAAAACCTACTACTCCAATGCCTTATCCTCAACTTATTTTCTTGCTCCTCAAGAAGAATAAGATTTGGTACTTGGAGAGTATAGAGCCGATTGAGAGGATAGCACCTGTTGGGAAGAATCAAATTGGAAAATTGAACATTGAGATTCCTCTGAAGACGCCTCTAAAAGCAAGTCCCAAGAAGAAAAAGAAGACTGACACAGCAATTAGTTGAATAGATGACACACAGTTTTCTGCTCCAGCCAATACACTTCTCCATCCTTCTTTGGTGCCGCAATGCAAACATTCATAGAGAACATTCTAAAGAGTTTTCATATCGACATTGCGAATACCAAAGCAGAGTTGGTAACCCATATGAATGAAAAGATAGGACTTGTGGAGAGGATGGATAAGAGGCATAAAGAGTTGATAGCTGAAGAACGTGCCCAGGGTGAGCTTCTGTGATCCATTGTTGCCAGACTTGATGTTATGTTGTTTGGCACTCCTATTCCTGGTCCTTTTGTTATTCCTGAGCTCATACCTGTCTCTGAACCTGGACCTTCTATACCAACTAAGCATAGACCTTCTAAGATTGGACCCAGTAATGTCTTGTTCTCTATGCCTGACCCTAACACATCCGAGCCAATCCACATCACCACTGATGATCTACCTCAGCCTGTTCAGCCAGAGCCCATATCTACTCCCATTGCCTCACCTATAATACCCCGAATTTTGAGACTTGAGGCTAGAGAATAAGCCTAAGATAAGTGGACTGCTAAGCCCCATTTTAGCAAGATCCCAAATTGTGATTAAGAGATAATGACTCCAAAAGTGGATGTGGTTAGTGATGAATAAACCCTTTTGGAGATTATGGTGTGATTTGGCACCTGATGTGATTCGTATGTGTTGTGAGCAGCGTCGAAACCCTGTATTTAAGTTCAATTATGGATTAACATCTAAATTGACTTAAAATAGCGGGGAGTCACATTGTGGAAGAAAAGGAATGATATGGTGTGTTTGGTGGTGATTCAAGAGGAATTGCCGTAATCAGGGGCAATACGGTAAAGTTACCGACCAATTGGTCAGTTACCGCAGAGGAAACTCATTGGTAACTTCAAGATCAATGGTTAGGATTGATTTATGTAGAGATTAAGTGGGTGGAATCCCATGTGTGTGGGTTCATGTGAACTCATAGAGATGGAATAAAGGTGTGACAAGTGTCATAATTTGGACCCTTGGATCTTGGTCAATTTGTCAACTCTTCTCTCTCTCCTCTCCTCCCTTATTTGGACGTCCAAATGGTCAAATGAGGGCCAAAAATCTGACCCTCTTCATCTTCTTCATCTCTCTTCTTAGCTTCCATGAACGCCCAAAGTGGAGGAGGAAAGAGAAAGAATCAAGGTGAGATTTAGCTTGTTTGTTGGCTTCTAATGTTCTAATCACCTTCTATAAAGTTGTTCATAGTGATGAGAGCTTCATCTCTATGGTTTTAGATTCTTGATTGGAGGTGTTTGATGGCTTGAGGAAATTTGGAAAGATGAAGAATCAAAGAATTGGTTTGGGAAAGAGGAAGAGGTGAGTATTTTAAGCCTTTTGATCTAAGTTTTGTGATTTGTGGAAGAGTTTTGTGAATTGTGAATTTTGCCCTGATTTTGGTAGAATTGTGAAATGCATGAATTGTCATGTGTTTTGTGTTGAAAATGGTGAATTGTGGTTAAATTGATGCCATAGTGTGTTTTGGTGTCATTGGAATTGGTTTGAGAACTTGGAATGAATAGAATGGCAATGTGGTGTTTGTGTTGTGATTTGTGATGACTTGTTGTGATTATTGGTAAAACATGTCAATATAATGTGAATTTGGTTGTTTTAGTGTTTCCAATGGATTCCTTGTGAAAATTTGTGTGGGAATGATGTTTGGTATGAAAATGGAACCATTGGAAGCCAAATTGCAAAAACTGAAATTCTGTCTTTTGAAACTCTGTTATGGACAGTCTGCTTGTGTTGCCGTTTTGAATGGGCAAATGATATCAGAAAATTCTGAAACTTTCTAGTCTTGAAGTTCACATCCCAAGCTTCAAAATGGACATAGTCATTTCGTTTTCTAAACTGGGATTTATGTATGCCCAAAGTTTGAGGTCGAAACTGGGTTTGATTCTGGAGCAGTAGTGGATTTTGGGGAATTCTGTATTTTTGTGGTGAATTCCAGTAATGGCTCATATTTTTCCTATGAAGAGGACTTAAATATCTTTCATTTGGCTTTGGTATCACCTCATTTTTATTTTTCTAAAATTAATTATGAATTTTTGAAGTTGCCTTGGCTGTAGCAGAAAATCTTGACTGCAGCGCAAAAGTTTCTGTGCACGTTTTGGCTGCAGCCAAAAAACCTTCTGTGCGTGTTTTGGCTGCAGCCAGAGGGTTCTTGGCTGCAGCCAACCCCTATTTTCAATAGTTTGTTATTTTGAAAGGTGATTTCCAATCTAGTACGTCCCAATCCTTTAGGCTTTCGTTGATCTTATTATAGCCACCTAAAGGGCGTGAATGATAACCAACCTTAAGTAATATGGAAGTAAGGATTTGGAATTTAGATTGACCCTATGTCCTTGATTTGGTTATAGGGTTGGATATTCGCCCTGATCGTGAGTAAGCGGTGCTGGAGCTTACGTGGAAAGAACAAGTGTAGGGAACTTACCTCTCTTGCATGCTTTGATATTTGTGTTTGTGTATTGATGCATGTATTGCTTTCCTGGATTATGCGAAACATGTATGAATGATTGTAGCTCTATTTCTAGTTATGCTATGGCCATGTGTATGTGAAATATTGAGCACGCAGATATGTCATTGTGTAAACATGAGTTATGTATTGCAAGCATGTCATGCATTAAGCACATATCATACATGCATATAGGTATCTATTTCCTACTGAGATTCTCTTGAATCTCACCCTCCCCTACCAACATTTTACACAGGATAGGTGGATCGAGGATGGAGCAAGCAGTCAAGGGCGACGGGACTCATTCGGGTTGTAATATTTAGATAGTGAGTTATCATAATTGGGATGATTTGTATTCGTATTTGGATATGAGTTGTATATATTGTGGAATGTATATTTGGTTATATGTTGAATGAGAATATTTGATTATGTATTTGGAATGAGCATTTGGGTACTTGTATTTGTATTTGAGGAGAACTGTGTAATCCCCATTCGAAGAACTGTAAAGGGTGGATGTGCCCTATGAATTCTATGTAAAGGTATGAACCCAGGAGTTGTCGGGATGATATTGTTGTACACTCTGATATTTGTATAAATTTGATATTCCGCGTGATGTAATTGTATCCAAAATTAAATATGAGACCAGATAAATTAGATTTCGAAAGTCATTTGTGAAAACCCTATCGTGAAGATGGGATTTTAAATAAGTTTTGTTTCTTATTGGTCTCTATTTCAGTTTATTCGTGTATTTCGGATATAATTATGGAAGGGGGTTACATCACCTACACGCATTGAGGAGGTGCTTGAGTCTTCACTGGTTGCTACAGAGGAAGTAGAAATTACTTCTCTGGTTCCTTACCCATCATCTCCAGTAAATCCTCTAGAGGATCTTTAGACACCCCCAATGAACCTTCCTGACCCTAAACTATCATCTTCAGATCCTTCAAGTTCAAATGGTTCATATGAATCATTGGCATTTCTTGTCACTCCTATTTCAGTAGCCAAACCACCTACTCCTCCTCATGATTGATGAAGACAAAAAGGGGGAGAAGATCCTGAGTGTTTTTGTGATGAATGGCTGAGTTGATGTATTGGGATTTGGGTGCACGGGGCTTTAAGGCACCTTTATTTTTGAATTTTAAAGTTTTGGTTATGTAATGAATTCTTCTTTATGCAATTTGTTTCTTTATGCCATTAAAGTTAAATTTCATTGAAGTTATATTGCATTGTAAGACTAATGAGTTTTTGATTGTGTATGCAAGGTGAACAAGTAAATAAGAACAAAAACTTTGAAAAGATCTTGAATAAGCTATTTCAAAAGAGTTTTCAAGGTTAAATTGAACAAAAATTTCATATGAAAAGTATTTAAGAAGCATACGTTTGAAAACTCAAATTCAAAAACTTTGTTCAAAATCACCAAGTTTTGTCATCATCAAAAAGGGGGAGAATGTTAGATCCCATATGTTTTGATGATAACAAAGATTAGACTAATGATAAAAGAGGATATGATAACAAATGAATTTGAACAAAGTAAATAAATGGTAAAGCATTACTTGAAGTAAACACTGGAGTAATGAAGAAGATCTAAGAGAAAGTGCAAAGGAAAAACCTCATTAGCAGTCTTTGTCTATGTTTACTGGAGTAACTACTCGAGTAAGGAACATTGTTACTCGAGTAGGCACTCGAGTAATGTCAAAAGAAAATGTTTTTAAAGAACTGCCAAAATTTGGAAGATGTTACTGAGTAGCCACTCGAGTAATCTGTAAAGTTATATAGACCATTGCTCGAGTAACCACTCAAGTAACACATGAGAAAAAGGCATTATTCGAGTAACCACTCGAGTAACCAGGTCAAAAATCTTCCAGTAGCTCTCAGCCAAGAAATGCAAGATATTACTCGAGTAGCCACTCAAGTAACCAGGTGAGAAAAAGACATTACTCGAGGGAACACTCCAGTAATCTTCAGAGTTATTTAAAGCATTACTCAAGGGGTCACTCAAGTAATAAGGTAAACAAAGAAAAGGACTCTCAGCCAAGAATTTGATGCAATTACTCAAGAGAGTAATAGAGTAATCTATAGAGTTATTTGGAATTTACTCGAGGGGTCACTCGAGTAAGGTTTGGGGAAACAACATGGCCACTCGAGTAGCCACTCAATTAATAGGCTTACTGAAGGAAGCACCCGAGTAACTCGCAAGGAAAAGACATGGCCACTCAAGTAATCAGGTATTTTCAAGGTTTGTGATATATCTCACTCCATGTCTTACCTGAGTAATATCTTATGTAAAATGTTAAATTATTCACTGCCATATTTTTTATAGGTTTACTTGAGGGACTACTCGAGTAACAAACATGATCACTAGAGTAGCCACTCGAGTAATGAAGTCCAGAAATCATTTTTTAATTGAATAATTATTGATTTTTTATTTATATGATTAGCTCTTCATTGCTCTAGTATTCTAGGCACATTTGCTTAGAAATAATGAAGAGCTCATGCCAGAAGTGAAAAGTCAAATAAAAGTCCGAACGTTCACCTACCGCAAACAGATAGTTTTCAAAATTGAAGAATGGTCAATCGTTGCTGCGCGACTCTAATGAACATGTTTGAATTGCTTCCAATGGACACTACAAATCATCTATATATATAAAGCATTCAAAGAGCAGAAAACAAGAACTGAGAACAAATGAACATACACTGATCAACACACTCTTAGTGCTTTGTTTTCTTATTCTCATTCATTGTACTTCAGCGATTATATATTTGCTCTGTGAGAGAGTTTTTCATTACAAACTCAATATTTGTTATTGAGACAACTTAAGGTTGTGGAACCTTGAGTTGGGGATTTGATTACAACGTGTAAGGGGGAGCGAGTGTCCAGGTGAAGGAACTTGCTGTGTACTGAGGTGCCAAGAACCCACTGAATCTTGGAGAATATAGTGAAACTCTCAGAGACGCTCTGAGGACTGGACGTAGGTTAAAGTGGTTGTGGCCGAACCAGTATAACTCTCGGTGTACACTTCGGTGATATTTCTCTTTGCTCTCAACTGCTTTAAATATTCTGTCAATTTTCTTATACGCAATGAAATTTCTGGTATCACCCAATTCATCCCCCTCTGGGTGAAACGCTTGTACTAACAGTTGGCTATAGACTCGATCTATTTTCCTTTTTTTTAAGGAGCTAAACAATGCCGTTTTGGGGTGCTGGAGGTTGTCTTCAACCTCCAACTGGGTTGACTTGGAGCCGATTTCAGGCGCGGGTTGGGTCCATCGACCTGGTACCTTCTCTCCTCCGTAACTTGGCCATCCGGTGTCCGTTTTACGCTTTTTGTGTGTCTATTTTCATCATTTTTCTAATCTTTACACAATGGTACTAATTTCAAGACTTAAAAAACTGATTTTAAGATGACCCAATTCAATTTTGTGTTTCGTTTCCCATTCGTTCCTTTGATTTCTTTCACCCTATGAGTTATTTCGTTTCATACAATTATGATGTGTATTATGAGGCTTCTAAATACACTTTTACTCATAAAACCAAGGCATAAATAGGAATCAACAGTAAATTGAATACACCGTAAAGCACCGAGAAACGAGAAAAAAAATACATAGGGAAGAAAAATAATGAACTGACGAATAGAAACTAATCTCATACATCCAGAAAAAAAATATGTATTTGAGTTAGAATCATATAGGTTTTATATATCATCAACATCAACATAATCTGACAAAGTTTCTATTCACATGCTTTCCAAAAAAAAAATCACTATTCATGAACATAGTGAACTCTACGATGCACAATAGGAGCAACTTTTAATCCGGGACAGATAATTAACTAGGCTCTGATACCAATGTAGGATTTCGGACGTAGTTGAAGTGTCATTTTGTACTTTTAAGGTACCCATATGAACCGGATCACTTGGACTCTGGCTATAAGGCACAACAAATTCATCGGGAGAGAAGGGTGAGTTTTCTGTATGAAGTTTTTCTGAAGTTGTCTCATCTGTGCAGTTTTTCTGGTTACATATATGGAACAATAACAAACTAGTCCCCCTTAAAACATACAGGAAAATTGTTCCCACTTGTTTTCAGTTTTGAACCCTTGAGGAATATTACCAACTAATACTCCACATATATTTAGGTATTTTATTTGGCCCCAAAGCTAATGGGTTTGGGCCTAATCCACCAAGGGTGGACCAATCCCAATTCCCAACATCACCGGGAGAGAAGGGAGAGTTTTTTGTATGAAGTTTTTCTGAAGTTGTCTCATCTGTGCCGTTTTTCTGTTTACATATACGGAACAACAAAAATTGTTCTCCCCCAAAACATACAGGAAAACTGTTCCCTCTTGTTTTCAATTTTGAACCCTTGGGGAATATTACCAACTAATACCCCATATATATTTAGGTATTTTATTTGGCTCTAAAGCTAATGGGTTTGGGCTTAATCCACCAAGGGTGGACCAAGCCCAATTTGCAACATTAAATGATATTTTAGTACCTTAACCCTCTTATCAATTATGTTAAGTTCTCCAATCATACATAGTCATTTGTCGTATGTATTTAATATGAACTTATAGTTAAATGATAATATCTCAAAAATAAGACAAATAATATCATGATTATTGAAAAATTTGACACAATAAATATAACAAACTTAACCCAAGTATTTTCTCTTTATTTATTATAGATGTGCATCCATATAAAACACGCTATGTGTCTACTACATACTAAAGTATAATTGTGGAGGCAAAAACCAAGTATGATTTTGTATTGTTATAATTACTGCATACAATGAATTTGATTTAACTGGTTTAAAAAACTGGGTGTGATTCATAAGATAGCTATTCCATAGAATTTTGGAAATGCAAGATTCACATCTTATCATATGATTTTTTTTTCTTTTTTGTTTTTCAGATAATTCACTCAATTATTATATTTATAAAAGTTCAATTATTCACACTTTCACATTTAAAAAATATAGTTATAAAGAAAGGGCTTAGCGTCACTTGCTATAATACTTCCAACAATTTTCCCGTTTTCTTTACAAGCATTCAAAGAATAAATGAATACATAATATATGATCTAAATTAATGTGTCCCATGATAAGTTAGACTATTTTTTTTAAATAGAAAAGATGAGTCACACTAAGTGGCTTGTAAGTTGTATTGACGTTGGCAGCATGTCGTATCAAACATACACAATGATGTATTTATGCATCATAGGATATAAGTGTGAGGAAAAAAAACTTAATGCAAAATATGTTGGCAGCATTTGTAGAAAATTGTATAGTTCGAGTCGTATCATAGAGTACTATGACAGAAAAAAAAAACAAAAATCGTATCATAGAGTACTATTTTGAACAGTTATTATGCGACAAAGTGTTAATATTTTTTTTTTTTGCCATCGACAAAGCGTTAATATATATATATATATATATAAATATATAATATTATATATACATAAAAAATGAGACATTTTTTTTGACACACCTACAAACGAATTACAACATAATATCATAGGCGTTAAGGAAAATAAATAAAAGGTCTGCCATGGCTCCAAATATGGGGCATCACTAATTGAGTAATTAATTAAACTTGGAATTAATTAATTAACAAATGATTACTAGGAAAGTATTAGAATATCACTCACCAAACTAATGAGGCGCCTCACCCTTCTCTATGCGAGTTTTGTTGGTTGAATAGACTCCGTCGAGTAATTGCAATGCTTGAGGAGCTCCCTTCCACCACCCAATCCCCAAATGACACTCATCTAATATCTCAACCTCCTCATTATTACGTTGAAGCCAATTATTCTGTAAAGCCTAACTGTTAGTAATAAATTGCCAAGTTATGAAACCCAGACTAGCCAGTTCGGTCTAAAAACCGGAGAACTAGTTGGTAAACCGGTTCGTTCGGGGAACCAGTCTGGTTCACTTTTTTTAATCAATTTTTTATTTTCTTTAGAATTTTATATTAATCACCCTAAATATCTTCACTTTTTTACCCGTTTGATCCCGAGTTAGCTCCGGTTTGACCCACTAACCCTTAACCTAGTACCCCGACTAATTTAGTGACCCGAACAGATTTAATTACCTTTAAATTGTACGTCTCTGCTCTTTAATATAACACACACTCCTTTGATCTTATTTATATAATAGAGAGAGAAAATTTTTTCTTTTTGTTCTATTTATAAGGTACTTTATTAAAGGATAAAGATGCACTTATCACTCTGAACTATTTTGCTAGATGCAATAAGCACGTTAAAGATTAATAGGTACAATTTTAACCCTAATGTATTACAGTTGGTTCAATTTCACCTCTCCCTAACACATTTTTTTTCTCCTCGTCAATCACAGTTGCATCTTGCTCTGAAGAAGATGATGGCACGAGATTGGATTGAGCTTGTTTGGGATAAAGAAAGACAAAAACCATGTGGGCTATTTGATTTTGTTTTTAAAAACTATTTTTCTGTTTTTAAAAACAATAAAACCTGTTTGATAAACTATTTTCAAAAAATTATTTCTAAAAACAAAAAAACAAAAGTTGTTCTTAAAAATAATAAAAAATTTTTTTGTTGTTTTCTTATTTTTTATTTTTTGAGGTGGTCACTTATCTCCTATTGACACTACACTACCAATGACTACTACCGCTACATCACCATCGGTGACCGCATCACCACATCAATTCAAAAACTAGATTTTTCAAAATAATCTATCCAATTTTTTTTTTTGTTTTTTTATTTTTAAAACTTATTTCTAAAAGGTGTTTGTGAAAACAAAAAACATATAACAGAATAAAAAAAGCCCCATGTTTCTGACGGAGAACTCAGATTTATGTCATAATCCAACAATTATACCACCAAACATCTCGCTTGTTGAAGATGCTTGGCCTCAATCGCTCTACACAGAAATAGAGAAGTAGCATAACAAGCACACCATCTCAGTGGCCGTGGCCATCGCTGATATTGCCGTAGTAATCACTCAGGCTGCGGCTGTGTTAGGCTCTAGTGGATTGCTAAGCCCCAGTTTAGCAAGAGTTCCAAGAATGAGGATTTGCTGCCAGTAAAGATTTCCTATGAGAGAGTGAGTTTTTCATGTGGTTTTCGATGACCAAATGATGAAAAAAAATTGTGAAATTTTATAGGATAAAGGTAGACATCTTAATTTTTAATTTGATAGGTAATGGGTAATTTTTGGAACTGTATGTAAAAAGTTATGAATTTTTTAATTTAGTCCAGGAAAACTGTCTATTTTTTGGAACAATGTCCAAAAACTTAAATTCTAGGAATCTTGTGCTTCTAGTTGTCTAAAGGCTATATTTTTTCTTGAAACTAGACTCAATAAGGGTTCTATAGTCTTTAGAATCACTTTAATTAAAGTTCTACAAATAAAGATGTGATTTTTCAAAGTTTGAGCAAAAAATTTGCAGAATTTGCCACAAATCCTAAAATGAAGAAAAATATGATGGCAACATTGTAATTATGAGATAAATTGGCATCAACCTATTTTTCTCTAACTTGGACCCTAAAGTGACGTGAAAATGGGCCAAGGAAGGATAAAAATTAAGGTTCAATTGGAATGGGATTTATGACAACATTTACACGTAGATAAGTCCAATTATCTTTATGACACAAAAGTCAAAATTTTGATATTTTGGTAATTAAATAAATTAAGGGACAAGGTTAGATATTTTATAAAAACATTTCCCTTCATCCTCTTCCCTTATTTCAACTGACCAACCAAGTGAGAGAGCTTGAAATTCTAGAGAAAAATCTTAAGGTAAGTTGTGATTTTTCTCGTGATTTAGCTTCTAATAACTTGTGAAATTCCTTCTCTAAACTTCTCTTCTCCATGATTTGGTATGTTTAGCAAACAAAAATCAAGGTTTGAGGAGGTGTAGGGTTTCAGCCAGGAGAGAGAATAAGAAGAAATCCATAGGTAACTTCACAAACCTCAAATTCTTGATGCTGCTGTTGTTGTTGTTGAAGTTGTTGGTAGTTTTGTGGTTTGTTTTTTGTGAATTGTAAATTTGGAAAGTGTTAACTCTAAGGGGTTATGCTACCCAAATTTTCTCAAATATTAGGTATTGGTGTTTAAATGATTAATCAAGTAGTTAGGAATGAAAAGGAGCAAGCTTTCGTGGTTGAAAATCAAAAACTGCATTTTCCCATTTTATGCCCTAAGTTTTGGCCAGAGCAAGAACAGGGGATAGGATTTGGATTTTCATGAAATTGATGGTTCCATTGTGTTTATGAGGGAAAATTAGGTGGGGTTAGTGTTGAACACTTTTTTGGAAAAGCCCTAGAAAGTGAAATGACCAAAACGCCCCCAAAACCCTAATTAGGGGCTGCCAAGGGCAAAATTATCATTTGACAATGATTTTGCAAAAACCTGAGTTAGAAATGGATTTTTTGGGCGAAAATATGTTAGAATCGCCCAAGTCAAAATTTCGAGAAAAGTACGGTTGGACCGGGTCCTAGGGGAATTTTGGTAATTTATTAATATAGACTCATATAACCACCAAAAACACTTTGGAAAGTCTCTAAAGTGGAACATCAATGAGTTTTAACCTAATTCTTATATATTTGAAATTTTAGGACCCGATTGATAGCCCAAGCTACGGCACGAAGTTTGAGAAGCCTATTTAAGGATAAAAAGGGCTAAGGTAGTAACTTTATCCTTCATACACTATGCCGATGATATCTGTTTGTGTATGCCATTATTTGTATTTCAATTGATCAATATGGTTTTGCCGAGAAGGGGCAGTCTGACAAAAAGGGGTAGTTAGTGCGAGAAGTGCACTTTTACCTGGTTGTTGAGTAACAATCCAACCAAGGTGTATGGATTGTGAGTTTTGATCCCTACTCATGTATACATGACGTTATATTGTTAATTAATTTGTGCATAACATAGAGCATGACATATTTACTTTTCACAATTTATATGAACAATTGTATGTTGCTACTGAGATTTGTTTGAATCTTACCATTTTTCAATCAAATAAATATTCTAGCGAGAACTAGTGGCTCCAAGGGTAAAGTAGTAGATACAAGCAATTGAAGGGCGCGGACCTCAAGATCGGAGTAGTTGGGTTATATTAGTTTAATTTTAATAATTTGGATATTTTGGGCAAAATTGTATATATTACCAAACCCTGAGGGGAAAACCTGTAATGTAATCAAGTACCATGTATCAATATATCAGTATATTTACGTTGTTCCTGTGTTGCTAACTGAATTGCGCTCAAGAACATTGTTTAATATCAATGATAAGTGGTATATAAGACAGGGTCTTACACAAGTAACCTAAAAAGAACTATGTGGCGGATTTGAAAGAGTTGGAATCAAGTTATTTATGAAAAATGGGAGCTTAATCCAATATTTACATTTTCTCAAGTAGGTTCGTTACTACAGGAATTATGGGAGGCTAGAGAGTGGTTGCCAGTTAATTCAAACTCTATACCTGATGCAGGTTCAATGAGTCAGGTGCCTAAGAAGTGGCATAAACATATGGGTAATGAACTAAAAACCAACATGGATTGTGCTTTCAGTTATGAGGATGGGTGAGCAGCTATCTCTTTTATTCTTCAAGATTCAAATGGTTGGTTATTAGATGGGAAAACAAGATAATTAGTGGTGGACTCAGCTTTTATGGGAGAATGTATGGTCATGCACAAGGCTGTGCTCTAAGCAGTAGAAAATCAGGTAGAAGACGCAGGTTTTGAGTTAGATAACCAGTTGTTAATTAAATGTTTAAATGAGGGATGCATGTCTCCTAGTTGGAAGTGTGATATAATTATAGAAAATATCCTTGCTACAAGGAATACTGGTAGGAACCATCTTTATGTATGGGTCCCCAAAGAAGCAAACTTAGTAGCTGACTAGGTTGCTAAGACTTATTAAGTGGGTTATGGCCCATTGATTGGGTTTCCAGACCCCCCATCCTCTTTATTAGCTCTTATTTTGAAGGATATTTTTGATGTTGAAGAATATCCAAGTTGAAATTTTTGTTGTACATTTGTTTCTGCCTAACCTTATTGGTGTATGTATAAGGACCTGGTATTTAGTTATTAATGAATTATTCTTGTTGGCCAAAAAAAAAAAACTAAAAAGGAAAAACTCTTCCAATTGGGAGGTCCTATATTCAATTCCATCTCATTTACTCCCCTCTGGTTTTAAATATAAGACCTATATGGGGGAGTTAATCTTGGCTTTAAACATAAAAACATATTTTTTTTAATTTACGCCGATAAATGCTCCTTCAACAATAATAAAAAAGAGAGGGAAGAGGAGATTAAGAAAGATGACTAGGGTACTTTACAAAATATTTGTCATATTAAGTAACTTAAATAATTTTTTTAATCTAACCAAATTATAAAAAAAAAGTTTAATATTACGTACAGGAGGGAATATAATTTTTTCAGCTCCTTTAAATAAATAAAAGAAAGAAAGTCAACTCAATATTGCCTTTTTTTTCAACTGCAAAAAAAAACAATGTCGTCCAACTTCTTTTTAACCCGATAAAAAGACAACATAAAATTAAATCATCAAGAGTTTATATGTAAGACCCCATCTTACATACCACTTACCATTGATATTAATCAGAGTACTAAAGCACAATTCGGTGAGCAACACAAGAATAGCGTAAATATACTGATATAATGATACGAGGTACTTGATTACATACATAAATCAACCGTGCAAGATTTGATAATATTTATAGATTTATACAAAATTGTTCAAAAATAACCTACATATAACCACTAGCTCTATCTTGGGATTTGCACTATCATTTCTCTGTGTCTATCGACTTGCCTTTGCATCCGCTTGTTCTTGCTAGCACATTGTCATTTTTGACAAAGAATGAAATTTCAAGGAATCCTAGTAGCAGCATACAATCAAATATATAAAATGCGAGAAAATGCAATGCACCATATAATGTAAAATGAAAAATTCATAACATAACGTGTGTGTACACAAAGCTCAGGGCCAAATCGCTGTTTGAATCCCCTACATGTACCTCAGCTAGGCTCCTAACCACAGCTAGCTAATGTACCCCAGGCATACCTCAGCTGGGTACCTAACCATAGCTAAGTAACATACCTCAGGCACCGTGTTCATATCACAAAATACAACAACATATAACATATCCACAATCACATAGTGTATGAGAGATTATAGTTACTACCTAACCCTTTTTTGCCTTGAAACGTGTGCCTCGTAAAGCTGCCAATGACTAGACTCTCAACTTGGTCCTAAAATGTCAAATGTACAAGAATTAGATTAAAACCCATTTGTGTACTATTTTAAGCATTTCCAATATATTCTTAGTAGTTATAAGAGTCTATTGTGAAAATTTATCAAAATGCCCCTAGGGACTCGGCCTGGCCTCGATTACTCGGTCCGATCATACTTTTTCCAAAATTTTGATATGGGCTATTATGACATATTTTCACCCAAATAATCTATTTTTGGACTCTGAATTACCAAATTCACTGCCAAAAGACCAGAATGCCCTTAGTAGCCCTATTTCAAGGTTTCAGGGGCGTTTTGGGAATTATGCTTTTTAAGGCTTTTTTGGAAAAGTGATCAACTGTAACCCCACATAATTTTCTTTCCTGAAGTCAATAGAATCATTAGATCATCCAAAATCCAATTCTCACCCCCTTAAACCAGTATTGGATGAAATTTCCAATTCTCCGGGAAAAATTGGGGTTTTCCAATTCTGACTCTGTAAACTTGCTCCTTTATACTCCTAACCACTTTATTAACTATTTAATTACATTATAATCACCATTTAGACTCAATTTGGGCAGCATAACATTTTGGACACAACTTTTCCCAAATTTACAATCAGAGCAAATCCAGCAGAAACTCACCGATTAAATTACTCATAGTAGCCAGTATAACTAATATTTGAGGTTTCAGAAGTTACCTTTGCTTCCTTTGACTTTTTCCTTGGTGTGGCCAAAGCCCTTGCTTCCAAAACACCAAAATTCTTGCTTCAAATACCTTAAATTACATAGAGAAGAAGCTCAGGAGAAGGATTATACTCATTAGGAACAAATTCACTAAAGAAATCGACATGCCTTGTGAGTTTTCTTCTCCTTCTCTCTCTAGAATTCTGTCAAGCTTTCTCTCTCTTTTTGTTGCCATGACTGACTATTTATGAAGGGGAAGAGATGATGGAATTGTTTTATAATATATCCCATTATTTTACTTAATTTTTGGATTAATTGGAAATTCTGGCAGATTTCCTGTCCAAATTTTGAAAAATCATAACTAAATTTGTAGACATCGAATTAAAGTGATTCCAAAGGCTATATAACCCTTATCAAGTCTAGTTTCAAGGAAAATATAGCCTTTATCCAAATTAAAGCACACAATTCTCAGAAATTCCATCTTTGGATGCTGCTCTAGAAACTTTCCAGTTTCACTAGATAAACTTCAAAAATGCATAACTTTTTGTATACAACTTCAAAAATTAGTCATTACCTATCAAATTAAATCTTAGGATGTTTACTTTCATCCTATATAAATTTCATGATTTTTTATTATCATTTGGTCATGTTAAGTCACATTACAAGCTCACTGCCTCACAGAAAATTTCACTGGAAGCATTATTCGCTTTTCTATTTCCAATATTTAATTCCTATAACCAAAATTAACATTAATGTTGGGCCAAAAATTGTTTTCTTGTATTCCTCTACTTTGGTCCTCAATATCGGGCTTTTCAGAAAACCCAAGAATTTATTCCATAATTTGTTCTAGCCTAATCTTCATAAAAATGGAAATTTCTAAATTTCTAAAATTCCAAGTTCATGAATATTCACAATTTTATTCTCTTGAATATAAAGAATTTTGGTGACTGAAATTCAAGATGTTATATTTTTCCCCCCATTTAATAAATTTCATCCTCTTAATTTGCCACACATACATTGCCATAAATTCCGGGTAACGCTTTTGCATATCTTTTTCTATTTCCCATGTATGTGTGTGAAATGTCTATTAGCCTCTACACATTCAACCTGTTACTATTCATATATGCTACTTGTTTATTATATATAAGCCATGCAATTTGTAACCCCCTGCCTTGAAATTCATAATTATAATTCAAAAATGCATAATTTACATAAATTAGAGACCAATAGATAGTTTAAACCATTTTAAATCCCTACCTAACAGTAAGGTTTTGAAAAATTCTTTTAAAAACTTGTCCCTATCCTGTCTCAAATTTTCATTTCGAATATAATTACTTGCGCAATTAATTCACATTTATACATATCAGAGTGTATAACAAAAATCCTTGCAACCCCCAGGTTCATATATCTACTAAAGGTTTTAGACTTCCCTCTAGGGGATTTCACAACCAGAAATTAAATATCATTTACATTCCAAAAATAATATACAGTAATCCTACTTCAAAATATATAACCAACAATCTCATATCTTCCAAAATTCCTAACCGCTCTTGGTTGGCCGCTTCCCGGAGGAACCACCTGACCTTTCTGTAGGTTTAACAAAAGAAAGAATGAGATTTAAAAGAATCCCAGTAGTAACAAATCACTTATATAATATATAAACATATAACATGTAAGCAATCATTAACAGCAACAACACAATGATACATGGCTTTCATCACAACAGCACTCATGGCTGTATATATAATCACGACAACTTTCTCTGAATAATGACAGTTTTCACTGTATAATGCCAACCTACGTTGGATAACGATAGGTTTCGCTGTTTAATGCCAGCTCGCGTTGGATAACGACAACTATCACCAGCTGTATAAGTAGCAACATCAAATATTCTCACAAGTAATGATCCATACACATATAATACATTTACACAAGATATAAGAGAAGAGTCATTACCTTGTTCCTTTCGATGGTGATCAGGCAGAGGCTGCTCACGGCCAGGGCAAATGTCGAATCCTATAATCACAATCAAGCACGACAGATTAATTCTCTATTCCAATTCTTACTTTCATCATTCTTAACGTTGGTTACCATTTGGACTCTTTAGGTATGTGTTAGGAGCCTAGACACATGCCTAAAGGGTTGGGATAACTACCCCCAAAGATCCCTTTTTCAGAAGAATAACACTGATTTTGGGTTGACTCACTCGAGTGATATCCCTATTCACACTTGAGTCTTAGCGAGTGAGTCATAGAAAGTGTGTACCCGAGAGCACTAACACGCCCTGGGGTGGCCAGTTAACTCGAGCACTATCCTTGGTACTTGAGTGACAACACATTCACCTGAGTCCTATCGAGTGAAGTGTAGGAAGTGACAACCCGAGAGAAACTAAATCCTCAAGGTGACAAGTGCACTCGAGTACTAGCCCTAGCACTCGAGTGACTTCCTAATACTCGCGAGTGCCCACATGCATTCTTGACAATTTGCCTGTGAGTGCTAACCCGAGACACGCGACTATAGTGCTACATGCATATGCACTTGAGTGATACCCTATGTACTCAAGTGGAAACCATTATCGCTAGCAAGTGAAGAGAGACAATCGTGGTTTCTGCTTAAGGACTTAACCAAAACGCTGAAGAGAAAGGGAAAATATCCCACTGCACTCGAGTGAGGCTTATTAGAAGCCAAAACGCAGCAGCTAATATAATTTTCCAAACTTGCCTAATTCATTTCCAATGGTCGTAAAACTTATACCAAAGTTCATTCCCACCTAAAATTTTCTAAGAAACCTATTGGTAACCTCAAAACAACCTAATTCCCACTTTAACAACAAGTTTAGTCTTGGGTTAATACATTGAACACAAACCCACCAATAACCAAACTTGGTCTTTTCAATCCCAATCAAAACCAATGACACCATAATACCTTCTAATACCATTTCCCACACATCACCATATCTAACTTATCCATTTCTAATTCTCATAAAATCAGGCCAGAGTTCCTCAAATATCAAAACTTAACCAATAATTACAACATATATATCATAATGCCACAAATGCTCACCTCTTCAACTTCTAAAGGCTAGTTTCTTGATTTTCTAGCTTTCAAACTTGTGCAAGCTTTAAAACACCTTCTCTCAAAAATCTAAAACCATCAAGATGAAGCTCTCATCAAGGTGAATAATATTAAAGAAGAGCATTTGAGCATTTGAGAACCATAATAATATCAAACTCTCACCTTTGATTTTTTCTTTCTTCCTTTTCTTGTGGGAAAATGGAGGACAAGGAGAGAGAAATGAAGGACTTAAAATGATGATATGAATTTTCCTTTTTTCCCATGCTCAAACTGACTTTGGAGGGAGAGGGAAGAGAAAATATGTTGAAAATTTAACTTTTGATCAAACAGTCCATATCTTGCCACATGTCATGATCTTACTTTCTCACCATGACCACACATGAATTCTTATACATAGGATTCCACCCCCATAGATCACTTGGCAATAAATCACACCCGTTGATCTTTAAGTTATCAATGAGTTTCTTCTTTGGTAATAGACCAATTGGTCGGTAAATTTACCATTTTGCCTATGATTATCATAACATATACCAAATCATCCTTAAACACATTTATATCACAATGCATATCATATTCTTCAAAAGTGTTTGATTAACATTAATTACATCACCTTTAAAGTCATTAGCCATTAGTTACAATTCAGGATATTACAATTCTCCTCCTGTAAAATAAATTTTGTCCTCAAAATTTGTCACACGACTTAAGCCATAAACTCCAGATACTTTCTTGTCATATCCTCTTCTGTTTCCCAAGTTTCCCCCCTCTGGGTCATTCCCCTCCAGATCATTTTCACATACGGAATACTTTGGTGTCTGAGCCGTCGTTCTTCTCGATCAATGACTTGCTCTAGCTCCACCGCATACGTGAAGTTGTCTTGTAGCTCGACTTCTTCATACTCAACAATGTGAGATGGATCTGGTTGGTACTTTTTCAATTGGGAAACATGAAACATGTCGTGGACCCTACTCAAGTTTGGGGGTAGGGCTACTCGATAAGCAACATGCCCAATTCTTACCAGAATCTCGAAAGGACCTATATACCTTGGGCTCAACTTCTTTCGCTTGATAGCTCTCCCAAAGCTGGTAGCTGGTGACACCCTCAAGAATACATGATCACCAACCTCAAACTCTAGAGGTCGTCTCCTCTTG
Source organism: Inga leiocalycina (assembly GCA_963242795.1). Classification (NCBI taxonomy): domain Eukaryota; kingdom Viridiplantae; phylum Streptophyta; class Magnoliopsida; order Fabales; family Fabaceae; genus Inga; species Inga leiocalycina. The sequence continues at coordinate 49,650,965 of OY725327.1, read as the reverse complement.
TCAGCGTAGCTTTTCTGTTGACTCTACATCGCAAGGAGCCTCTTTCGAATAACTTGAATCTGTGCTGAGGTTTGATCAACAAGATCTGGTCCATAAAGCTTCTTTTCGGATAACTCATTCCAGCATAAGGGAGATTGGCACTTCCTCCCATACAACGCTTCATACGGCGCCATATGAATGCTTGCGTGATAGCTATTGTTGTAGGCAAACTCTGCAAGTGGAAGAAAGTAATCCTAATTCCCTTTGAAGTCATGGACACAAGCTTGTAACATATCTTCCAATGTCTGAGTGGTTCTTTTTGACTGTCCATTTGTTTAAAGATGATAGGCCGTGTTGAATCTCAATTGAGTTCCCTGGGCTTCATGCAACACCCTCCAAAATCTCAAAGTGAATTGGGGATCTCGGTCAGAAATGATGTTCTTCGGTATGCCATGGAGTTTCACAATCTCTCGAATATAAATTTTTGCTAGCTTATTCGGAGAGTAACTAGCATTAATTGGTATAAAGTGTGCCGACTTCGTTAACCGATGCACAATTACCCAGATCGTATCGTAATTCTTGATCCTGGCAATCCCACAACAAGATCCATAGTTACACTTTCCCATTTCCATTCCGGGATCTAGGGCTCTACAATAACCCTGGCAGTCTTTGGTGCTCAATTTTTACTTTCTGACATGTAAGGCACCTCGCTACGTATTTTGTCACATCACTCTTCAGTCCTGACCACCAATATATAGATTTCAGATTATGATACATTTTGGTCATACCAGGGTGAAGAGTGTATCGGCTCTTGTGTGCCTCATTTAGGATCTTTCATCTCAATTCTGCCTTAAGTGGAACACAGATTATCTTCTGATAGCGAACCAACCTACTAGGTGATAGATCATAGCCCTGAGCTTCTTCAATCTCATCTCTCAGATCACTTTCCCCTTAAGAAACATTGTAGTTGGCACAGATGATCTAATTAGACAGATTCAAATCTCAAAAATCTTCAATCAATCTCCCCTCTTGTATCATCATTGCTGCCACAAGCACCGTCTTCGACTAAGAGCATCCACGACTATATTTGCCTTATCCGGATGATATTTGATTTCCAGGTTGTAGTCCTTAAGCAACTCCATCTAACGACGCTGTCTCATATTCAATTCTTTATGGTCATATAGATACCTGAGACTCTTGTGGTCGTAGTACAGTTCTACTGTTACACTATACAAATAATGCCGCCAAATCTTCAAAGTAAACACAATGGCCGCAAGCTCCAAATCATGAGTGGGATAGTTCATTTCATGAAGTTTGAGCTGTCGAGAGGCATAGGCCACCACACATCCCTGCTGCATCAGGACACACCCTAATCGTTGCTTACTCGCATCACTGTACACAACATAAGTCAAGCTGGGATAAGGTATAATCAACACTGGTGCTGTAGTTAACCTCTTTTTCAACTCCACAAAGCATTTTTCACAATAATCATCCCGCATAAAAGGTTGATCCTTTCTCGTGAGCTTGGTCATCGGCAAATCAATACGTGAGAAATTTTGAATGAATCTCCAATAATAACCAGTAAGACCCAGAAAACTGCATATTTCAGCAACAGTTTCTGGTCTCTTCCAGTATAGTACTGCTTCCACTTTACTGGGATCCACAGAGACCCCTTCACGTGAGATAACATGGCTTAGGAATTTTACTTCTGAAGGCCAGAACTCACACTTACTCAGTTTGGCATAGAGTTGCTTCTCACGTAATGTATTCAACACAATTCTCAAATGATGCTCATGCTCCTCCATACTCTTAGAGTATATCAAAATATCATCAATGAATACCACAATAAACTGATCTAGGTATTGTCGAAAGATACGGTTCATGTAATCCATGAATATGCCAGGTGCATTGGTTAGCCCGAATGGCATCACCAAGAACTCATAGTGATCGTACCTAGTTTGGAAAGCAGTCTTCAGAACATCTTCTGGTTTCACTCGCAGCTGATGATACCCCGACCTTACGTCAATCTTTGAAAACACACATGAACTAGATAGTTGATCCAAAAGATCATCGATTCTGGGATCAGGGTACTTGTTCTTGATGGTAATCTTATTCAACTCTCTATAGTCAATACACAAATGAAGACTCCCGTCTTTCTTTTTCACAAACAACACTGGAGATCCCTAATGTGACATACTGGGTCTAATGAACCCTTTCTCAAGCAAGTCTTTTAGTTGTTTCTTTAACTCTGCCATCTCATTTGGGGCCATACGATATGGAGCTTTAGATATCGAACCGGCTCCAGGCATAATCTTTATTGGGAACTGAACTTCACTTTCAGGAGGCAATCTGCTAAGGTCATCCGAAAATCATTCAAAAGATAGCCAATCAAATGAAAGCATTAAGAATAATAATTAAATCTCAATCATGAAGGAGAAATTAAAACTAGATTTAATAAGTTAAGATTCAATCCATCATTAGTAAGCTACATCATCACCCTAGGAAAATACAAATTTAGCTCATGATGAAATTAAAAGTAAAACCAAAATAAATTGAAAACTTCATAAATATTTCATAAAACTAGAATGAAAACCTCATAATACTACATAAAACTTGAATATTAAATTCTAAAACATATATATACAACCAAAAGATGCATTAGAAATGGAAAAATTTAGCCTCCCTTATAGAAAGTAAAACCTTCCATGTAGGTGGTGACTTGTACCATCCATAAAGGAGGACTACTTATAGAAGGTTTACCTATGCCATCCATATTGGAGGTCTACAAAAAGTAATACAATGCATGAAATTAACTCTAAAAAATAACACAATTTTTACAGAACTGTCAGAGAAAAGACCTCTCCTTGTTAGAGAATTAAGCCTCTACATCTCTTCCATCTCCTCCACTTATGCTTGGCCTTAATCTCTATTTATAGGGAAAAACGCGTTGCTACATTGCCAAAAAAGTGTTGCTACAGTGAAAGTGCGTTTGGAATAGTGATTTCAAACAGTAAACCACGTCTGGAATAGTGAAAAGTATGGGCTGCTACAGTACTTCTGTTGTTATAGTCACTTTCGTCATGAATAGTGATTTCTATCAGCTATAGTATCGTCAGTTACAATGTTTTTCTTTTCTTTTTTTCCTTTCTAAAATATTATTTATTTATCAATTACACTAAAATTTATTATATTAAACTCAAATATTGTTTACAAAATCATCATATAAGGGAAATTAAATATGCAAATATTTTACTTATAAATTCCCCCCACACTTAGCTTTTGGACATCCTCGGACAATGAGTGACTAATAATTGCTTCCAACAAAATCAGAAGTATCAAATCATAAGCAAGAACACAATTGAGAAATAAAGAGATCATAGTGTTCATGAATCAACGAAAATATAAACTGGTAACTTTAATTGAAAATGAATAAACGGAGTTCGTAAGTGCAGCTCATTCTCTTAATCTCTCATGTGTTTAAGAGTAAGTGTTTCTCTCAAATTCAACAAAAAAAATTGCACTACCATAGGCTTGCTAAAAATCTCAATCTTCATTACCTAGTTCACATGCATAATTCAAATCAAAAGGACTTATTAAGGGTTGTAATGGGGTTAAGGTAAAATGAATGTAAAATATGATATGAAAGTCTACATTTAAGAAATTTAATAGAGCAATTGAAAAATGAGCTACTTAAAAATTTATCTCATCACAACAACCCACAATTCAAATACTTAATATTTTTTTCCTTTTTTTTATAATACACTTTTTATTATTTTCTTCTTTTTTTTTTCTTGTTTTTGCATTAAACTCTGCAACTTTAAAGTTGATGTTATATGCACCCCACACTTGTCAAATGGCCATTTCACAAGAATTTCAAATGCTTTGCTAATTTTCAAAATTATGTACAAGCACTTGATATATCATTAAAACACATGTTAATAGGTTGAGAACAAAGAAACAATCAATTAGGCTCAAAGGGGCTTAGCAATGATATAATTGCAAGGTTGGCTATTTAGCTCTGACTAAAGAAAATGAATGCCTTTATCATTTTTGAATGTGCATGTGAGATGTAATTTCAACCAGATTTAAAGCAAGTTCTAGAGTGACAACTTAATAGGTGAATATCGCACACAAGAGAAATAATCATTATAGGCTCAAAAGCTCATGGTTAGGGGTTTTTAAACTCAGTTCATTCAATCTCAAAATTCATTACCAATTGCAACAATCAGTTGTTCATTCATGCTATAAAATCTCTAAATTCAATTGATCCATTCTTAAAACTTATATACTTCTTAAAATCATTACAAAGCACTTAAGCAAGATGATTTTTTTTTTTCACTTTTACTCTTTTTTTAGAAAAGAACAAAAACATGTAACTAATAAAATGTGTCTTAGGAGTTAAAAATAACTCCTTACTCTGCCATTTTATTTAAACCCCATGCATCTAATAGTTTTTACAAACTAACTAATTTTTTTTTACAATTCCTAAATCAGATATTGTCCTCAATGTCTTCTAAAGCTTTAAGAATTTTTTTTTCATAAACACACAATAAACCAAAATGCTAAAAGTAAAATCAAAAGATTAAGGAGAGTTACAATCGAAGAGTAGTATCTGGATTTTGCTTCTGACTATTATCTGGAGATTGCCCACCTATTTGCTTGACTAATAGGTCTAGGTGAGGTTCATAGGTTTGTAGTTGAACGAGCAGCTGATCAACAGTTGATGCAAAAATTATGGAATAATGAGTTGCTTGGGGTATGAATCCTGTTTCCATAGCATGATCAAAAAAAGATAACATATTATCATAAAAACCATTAATATTTAGTAATCCTAATGGCTTTTTGGGAAAGTTTAACTTAGCATAATATGCAACGCTAGAAATGTGATCCAACATCCCCAAACCATAGGGTAGAGCAATGAAAGCTTGAGCATGGTATAACATTTATCCTAGTTGTTCAAGCAAACTCGAATCCTATAAATCATGTCCTGAGGAAAAAGTGTGAGCTTCCAACTCTTTTACCCTTACACTCAAACCCTTGCTTCCATTCATAGATGCAGAAATGGCCATATTTCCCCTTAGGCCCTGGATACTTCCCCCGTATACAAAGTTGATCTTTCCGCAGCTAATGCAATTCTAAGTTCTTTTACTACAGTAACAAACTCTCCATTCTTGCCTGAATCAGTTTCACCAAAAATGCAGATAGATATAAATCTACATTTTTGCGTGATACTCTTTTTCTCTTTCTTTCACTCAAACCATTTGTGTTCACAAGTAGAAAAATGCATATTTATAGGTGAAGAGTGCATATTTACAAGTGGAAGAGTACATATTTATAATAATAAAACACCGACAACAAAATCACATAAATCATGAATTTTTCAAAGAAGTTTGAAAATTTTTCGACACAGATGTCTCGTGGGCCATTGCGTGAAGAAATTAAACAAAAAGAGGAAAGAAAGTCAAAAGTTACTGAAAAGATAAAATAGATTAGACAAAAACTGCTGAAAAGATAAGACAGATTAGACAAAAGTATGATTATCTACAGTAGTTGTGATTTTGGCTCACGTCTTCCTCTAGTTTTACGTCCAATAACGACTTGAACGCTTTCTATGAATCGAGGATTTGCTTCCCATCCAGTTTTCTTATAAACTGGCAAACATGGTCTTTTAACATTAGATTCCTAAGACAGTAGTGTTGTTTTTCTATATTGAATATGTCCACTAAATCGAGAAGAATATGATGAACATCACCACTTGGATGCGTCTCAAGAGTTTGAATGATATCATCTAGTGACTCCTTAGTCAGTCAATCCTTTATAAATTTAATTTTATCTTCTCAATTTATAGAAACCATACCTTTACTCCTACAGCTCTTATCACATGTCCACCTTTCATATTTATAGCAAACATTCATATTTTTAGCTCTTCTCTTTTTAGAGTAATAACTTCTTCCCATTCTTAGCAAAGGTTTAACAAATGATTTATGAATCTTACCTACTAAACGTACCTTAGCTTTAATAATTCAGCGTACATCCACAGGAAGGCCCAAAAGATTAAATATCATCATCCTTTCAAGTCAATAGCTATAGATCTTCTTGAGCACATCTTTAGGAAGAATGGGGAACCTATTCTTAAGCTTTACAAGAGATTATACCATGGTAACTTAAAATGAAATTGGTGAAAAATAAAATCTCAATGCAATGTTGTGTGTTTCGGTGAGTAGGAAAGAAAAATGAGAGAGTAGGAAGGAAGTTTTGAGAGAGTAGGAAATAAGTTTTGGGCTGCCTCCCAAATAGCCGCCCTTCTTTAATGTCTTTAGCTAGACAAAAACTAAACATAAATTTTTTTAATTAAAATTTTTTATATATTTTTATATATATTTTTTTTTTATATTTTAAATATTTTTTAATTGTAGCTACCAAAGTAGAATACGTCACCAGGGTCTACTAGAAGTCCTGCAAAATCACAACAAAACATCAAACCTAACCTCAAGTTGACTCCCAAGGAACGCTAAATTTATAGTCTTCAGCCAGACTTCCCAAACAAATTACTAATCAAAAGTATCAAACACCATGATTACCTTATGTTTATTTCTTTTCAAGCAACAATGTTTTAGATACAAGAAATGATCCTTCAAAGTAATTAATTGTACTTCTTCAATCATAGACAATTTTAGAGTATGATTATTTATTGAATTTAAATAAAGCACAATATGCATGTATTTGCAAAAAGATTTATGAGTTTCCAAAATTTTAGAGCATCCTACAAAATCCACTTGACTCTCACCAGTAAGATTCAACACTTCAATAGGAGAGGCATGAACAACAGCTTTTAGAACATCTACATTAGTTTTAACTTCAAAATGACAGGAATTAGGTTTCACAATCGGAATCTCTTTTAGACTACACCCACTACCTCTCCAATAGTGATTTCAAGTTCCATATCACATTCCATAAGAGCTAAAATTTCATTCAATTCCATATCCTCAACTTCATCACAAAATTTAACATCAACACAAGAAGTGGTCATCATGCTTAAAGAGTTATCTTGCCTCATAGTCTCAAGTGATGAAACAATTTGACTCACATATATTCGAATATTTTGGACACTTGATTCAACACTAGTGGCAAGTTCATTTTGCACTCTACTAAATCTCTATGTTGATTCCACAAACTTCTCACATAATCTTTCTAAATAAGACTTTTCCTTATACTCAAGATTGTGTTATTCAAGAGTAGAAAGGAGGATTAGGACAATACTTGACATATGGATCCAAAAACTCTTGTTGCTCTAAAGTTTTACTAGGATAAAAGGAATGATCAAAACAAATTTGGTTCATATTGAAATCATCTCTCACATAATGATTGGTATTGCTATATGGACAATGCTCATATGAATGACACTCTCTATAATAAACTCCAGAAAAACAATTATAAGGAGAAGAATTTTCAATCCAACCAACATTTATATTTTCTTGTCTCACTCCATCTACATGTATTCCAGAAAGAGAACTAAGATATGACAATTTATTACTAATTATACCAAATGAATACTCTGAATAATCCTTTTTTTTATTTTTTATTTTTGAAATTTTTACCTGAAGACTAAATTAGTATTAAAATTACTTGGTATTGATATTAATAACAACAATCCCCGGCAACGGCGTCAAAAACTTGTTATGAGTTTAGATGATCAATTAAATAGTGCAAGTGTACACTGTCGTAATCAAGTAATACAGAAGTGAGTAGAGTATCGTTCCCACGAGGATTGATCACTAAGTACCAAAATGGGTAATTTTAATTCCATTTAGTCGATCGATTAGTTGGTGATGGAAAGTAAAAAATACAAAATAATTAAATATAGATGCAAATAATATGAAAACAACTATAAGAAAAAGTTCTAGGGGTCATATTTCACTTAACAAATTTCAGATTGAATCATTTATCTATTCTAGCCAAATTTATTCCACATGATTGATAGCCGAGTTTTCCTCATTTAATTACTAGCTTCTTCCAAGGTCAAGCAATTCTATAATTAATTGCTAATCTAATATATTCCAATATGAATTTAAGCAATTAATTATGCATTAAAATTTATGGAACTCATTAAGACTACATAACTCATATGAATATATTCCTATTTCAAATGCAAATTATGGTTTTTAATTATAAGGTCTACACACATGTATCTCTTTTTGATCTTAACATACATATTGAAATTATTCAAAAGATAGCCAATTAAATGAAAGCATTAAGAATAATAATTAAAACTCAATCATGAAAGAGAAATTAAAACTAGATTTAATAAGTTAAGATTCAATCCATCATTAGTAAGCTACGTCATCACCTTAGGAAAACAGAAATTTAGCTTATAATGAAATGAAAAATAAAACCAAAATAAATTGGAAACTTCATAAATATTGCATAAAACAAGAATGAAAACCTCATAAATACTGTATAAAACTTGAATATTAAATTCTAAAACATAAATATACAACCAAAATATGTATGAAAAATGGAGAAATCTAGCCTTCCTTGTAGGAAGTATAACCTTTCATGTAGGTGGTGGCCTATACCATCCATAAAGGAGGACTACCTATACCATCCATATAGAAGGTTTACCTATACCATTTATATAGGAGGTCTACATAAAGTAATACAATGCATGAAATTAACTCTAAAAACTAACACAATTTTTACAGAACTGTTAGAGAAAAGATCCCTCCCTATTAGAGAATGAAACCTCTACATCTCTTTGTAATATCCCAATTTTTGATTAGGGGAAAAACATGATTATCATGGATAATTATGTATTTAAAATTGAATTATTATGTGTTTTATGGCTATTTTGATTAATATGTCATAATTATTAAGAAATTGGAAGAATGGAATTATTGGTCATGAGTTGGTAATTAAGGGAGAAATTAATTACTAACTAAGAGAAAATGAGATGTGTGATTAAAATGGCTAATGGAGAGATTAGGTAAGTTAATTTGTGACTTATTTGGTGAGAGCCAATGGTAGTGTGACAAGTGGCAAAGAGTGAGTATGGGAGAAAGTCAAATGGAATTTTTTTAATTCTATTTTCTCTCTCTTCTTCCCTCTAGATCGGCTGACAAGAGAGGGAGTAGTGTGTCATCATTTGCTTCTTCTTCCTCACTCCATCTCTCACATTTTCTCTCTCCCATTTCGTGCTGCCATTGTTGAAGGCAAGGGAAGGAAGAAAGCTTGATCTTTGAGTAGGTAAATGATCCCTATTGCTCAAACTTCCTTCATTAAAGTTGATCCTTGAGTTAAGAGCAACATTTCTATGGTTGTAGTTTGTCCATTGGTTGTGGTTTGTGATCACTTGAAATTCTGGACTTGGGTGAATCAAGAACTCTCTTTGGAGAAGTTGATAAGGTGAGTGGGACCTATCTATCTATCTATGTTTCATGCCATTTGAAATAGTTTGAACTTTCTGGAATTTTTGGCTCATTTTCAAAAATGAGGGCCATTGGGAGTTGGTATGTTTGGAATGTATTTTGGATAGATAGAAATTGATTGGGTTTGAAATTGTTAAGTTTGGAGATTTTGAGAGTTTGGTGTTTAATGTCACCCACAACCAAAGCATGATAATGGAATAGGATTTTGGTGATTTTGACATTTCCATTGGATTCCTTGAGTGATTTTGGTGTGGGAATAAGCTTGGTTATTAATTTTGGATTCATTTGGATCACTTGGGAAAAGTTGGAAATCTGTTTGGTTTGAGCTCTGTTTTGTGCAGTAATTTTGTATGAGCGTTTTGAATGACCCAATGGTATTGGAAAATTCTGAAACTTTCCAGTTTTAAATTTCACATCCCAAGCTTCAAAATGGACGTATATTTTATGTCATTTAGTTGAGTATTCTGTGAGATATGGTTGTCCAAAGTTTGGGATTGAAACAGAACTCTGTTTTGGAGTAGTGTGTAGTTTTTGGTAATTCTGTATTTGTGTAGTGATTTCCAGTGATCGGATATATTTTTCCTTGAAAGAGGACTTATATAAATTTCATTTGGCTTTGGAATCACTCCATTTCAATTTTTCTAGGATTAGTTATGAATTTTGGAAGTTAAGCCAAGAATCAGGGGATTTATTGGCCGCGGCCCAAGGTGGCTGGCCGCGGCCCAAACCTTTCTGGCCTGTTTCGGGCCGCGGCCCTTGAGTGGCTGGCCGCAGCCCATGGCCTTCTGACCATATTTGGGCCGTAGCCCAAGGAAGGGCTGGCCGCGGCCCACCCCTGTGTTCCAGCACTTTGTGTTTTCGAAAAGTGACCTTCAACCTTTTGTTTCCCAACCTTTTAGGGCTTTTTTTAGAGGCATTTGTGGCCTCTTAAGAGTCCTAAATGGTAACCAACTTAGTGTATTATGGATATAAGTAATTGGAAAAGAGATTGGCCAATTGTCCCTAATTTGGTATAGGATTTGATATCTGCCGAACGCGTGAGCCCACTATGCCAAAGATTGTCAGGAAAGATACAGGTAGCGACTCCTCTCTTATACTTTGTGTAAATGTATTGTATGTTTGTCTGTCACGCATTGAGTCGATGTTGCTGCTGCTGTTGCCTTGTGATACCTTGTGCATTGAGATACTTTGTGGTGCTTTGTACTTCGTGTTGCTGCTACATAGTGTTCACCGCGAAAGCGGGTGTTGTGCATAATGATTACAGTGAAATCTGGCATAGTGTTCACCACGAAAGTGGGCGTAGTGCATTGTGATTACAGCTGTGAGTGCTGTCGTATATGGCACGAGCCAGAGATCATTGTGAAGCTTCTAAACATGATGAACATGCATGCTTTATGTTTATATATCGTATGAGTGTCTTGTTGCTACTGGGATTCTTTAGAATCTCACTCTTTCCATATGACTAACCTTTTCAGACAGGGCAAGTGGCTCGAAGGAGAAGCAACCAACCCGAAGTGGTTAGGACCTCTTAGGGACAACCAGGATTTTGGGATTGTTGGTTATCTATTGTAGATTTGGGATTACTATAGATAAATTGTTCATAGTGAATGTTTGACTTGTAATCCCCATTTGGGAACATAGTAAACCCATTCGATATATACAGAGTAACCCGGGGGGTTTGCCGGGATTTTAGTTTTCGCACTCTGATATTTCTTATGTGATTTGATTTCTCAAGTAGTTATATCCACACGTGAATGTGAGACGCAGAATTATTATGTTTTGAATTGATTTTGAAATACCTCATCCCGAGTTGAGGGATTATAAATTATTGATTTCATTTTATTGGTCTCTATTTCACTTAAATTTTGAAATCCGGATATGATTACCATGAGGGGGTTACACTCTTCCCTCTCCTCGTTTATGCTTGGCCTTGATCTCTATTTATAGGGAAAAAGCACGTTGCTACAGTTAAAAGTGCATTTGGAATAGTGATTTTAAATAGTAAACCGCATTTGGAACTATGAAAAGCGCGTGTTGCCACAGTTCTTCCGTTGCTACAGTCACTTCCATCATGAATAGTGATTTGGCTAGCTATAGTATTTTTCTTTTTAAAACATTATTTATTTATCAATTACACCAAAATTTATTATATTAAACTCAAATATTGTCCACAAAATCATCATATAAGGGAAATTAAATATTCAAATATGTTACTTATCAATGTTCTTCTTTATTCATACCTTTCAACATACTATTTGCCATCCACCAATCACTCCTATTAAAGCCTCAAATTAATGGAATGACAGGCAAATCAATTCTTTCTCTCACTTCATCAGAGAGCTATCTATCACCTCAATCAATCCTTTAAGAGAATATTGTATAATCATAATCTTTTTCTATGCTATGCTTAACCGCTAGCAACCTTTCAAACTTCCTTTCTATGAGGATTCATGTCCGTAAGAATCTTGTTTCTCGTTTCTATGGATCATCACTAGCCTAACACAATTCTAAATACCTCTGCCAGCCTAAGGACATATTGGTCCCCTAGGTCTTAAGGCCTCTGGACACATAGGTCCACTACAACATATCTAGGGTGTAATATTATACAACATAGAGTCTCTGCTCCAACTATTAGGTTCCTTATGAAACCTAGAACCTCAATATCACATAGATTGGAAATTATTTTCCTCAATTACACCCAATAGGTTCACTAAGAATCAAAACCATTAGCACCTATTCTAACCTTCACGGTATTTGGGTATTATCCTCAAAACATTACTGAAGGTTCAATACTATCCACAAGGTTCACAAGGTTCAAACTTTTATCATGTCTCAGAACCATAGTGCAACCTGATTTGCATTTAAATCTAAGTACTATTTAAGCTTAGATAGGATTCAAGCCTATCCCAATCCTTACTATCATCAGATTGGATCCTGTAGGATCAACATACGGCATAATCACCATGCATCATGTATCAACGTGTATCATACCTACATTCCTTTAACACCATGGTGTTACTAAAGTTCACTACCTAGCATGGAGAAACCTCAAAACATTTACTATGCCTCAAGTTACCATAACCTCATCAAACGAACTTTTCTGGTAGTACTCACTGCAATAGAAATGTTTTGTATTAAAATCAATACTTATATCATCACTTTATCCTTCTAAGCATTCTTTAAATTGTCTAATTAGAATGATCATTAGTCATGGAGAAACCTTAAGATAATTACTATTCCTCAAGTTTCCATGACCTTGTCACTTAACTTCCCAGGGGGTCACCCATCCTAAGATTTTTCTGGGTTGAACACGCTTAATTTTTATGTGCCTGTGACAAAAAGCAGATACCGGCTTTATCTGCTCCTGATCATTGGTACCTTGAGACTACTCTTGTCTCAAACATTGTGCCAGCAGACTCCAGCTGACTAAATGCTATATGTGGTCTAAACACTGGCCTTGGTTGTACCGCTTCCTCGGGTTCCATAATATCCTCACACCATTCTTCATCCAGCATTGCACTACTTGCCGCCCTTTGGATATTCGCTGATCCTTTAGAGGCTAGTTCACTGACTAGGGTGTTTCACTCCTTTGATACCACTGTCTGTGCATGTGTCTAGTCATTATATAATCAAGACTATATCAGTATACTTTTCTATTGCCAGAATCGCCACTCTGCCAGAATCGTTTGGCCTTTGATACCAAAATGTAACACCTTGTCTTAAATACCACTTACCATTGATATTAATTAGAGTGTCGGAGTGTAGTTCGGTGAGCAACACAAGAATAGTGTAAATATACTGATATAATGATACGAGGTACGTGATTACATACAGAAATCAACCGTGCAAGATTTGATAATATTAACAGATTTATACATAATTGTTCAAAAATAAACTACTTATAATCACTAGCTTTATCTTGGGATCCGCACCATCATTTCTCCATCTCTACCGACTTGCCTTTAGAGCGGCTTGTTCCTACTGGCACATTGTCATTTTTGAAAAAGAATGAGATTCCAAGGAATCCCAGTAGCAACATGCAATCAAACATATAAAATGCGAGAAATATGCAATACACCATATAATATAAAATGAAAAATTCATAACATAACATGTGTGTACACAAAGCTCAGGGCCAAATCGCTGTTTGGATCCCCTACGTGTACCTCAACTGGACCCCTAACCACAGCTAGATAATGTACCCTAGGTGTACCTTAGCTGGGTACCTAACTACAGCTAAGTAACATACCTTAGGCACCGTGTTCATATCACAAAATAGAGAAACATATTACATATCCACAATCACATAGTGTATGAGAGATTATAGTTACTACCTTAACCCTTTTCCACCTCGAAACGTGTGCCTTATAAAGTATGCCAACGATTGGGCTCTTAAGTTGGTCCGAAAATGTCAAATGTAAAAGAATTAGGTTAATTAACCAAAATGCCCCTGGGGACCCGGCCCGGGCCCAACTTATCGGTTTGGCCGTACTTTTCACCAAATTTTGATAGGGGCTATCTGGACATATTTTCACCTAAAGAATCTATTTCTAGGCTTGAAGTTATCAAATTCACTACGAAAAGTCCAGAATGCCCTTGGCAGCCCTATTTTATGGTTTCAGGGGCATTTTGGTAATTATGCTTTTTAAGGCTTTTCTAGAAAAGTGATCAACTGTAACTCTACCTAATTTTTCTTCTTGAACTCAATGAAATCGTCAGATCATCAAAAATCCAACTCTCACCCCTTAAACCAGCACTGGCCAAAATTCCCAATTCTCAGGGAGAAAAATTGGGGTTTTCCAATTATGACTCCGCAGACTTGCTCTTTTATACTCTTAACCACTTTAATAACTATTTAATTATGTTATAATCACCATTTAGGCTCAAAATTAGGTAGCATAACATTTTGGACACAACTTTTTCTAAATTTACAATCAAAGCAAATCCAATAGAAATTCACCGATTAAATTACTCATAGCAGCCGGTACAACCAATATTTGAAGTTTTGGAAGTTACCTTTGCTTCCTTTGGCTTTTCCTTGGTGTGGCCAAAGCCTTTGCTTCCAAAACACTAAAATTCTTACTTCAAATACCTTAAATTACATAGATAAGAAGCTTAGAAGAAGGATTATACATGTTAGGAATGAGTTCACCGAAGAAATCGACCTACCTTATGATTTTTCTTCTCCTTCTCTCTCTAGAATTCTCTCAAGCTTTCTCTCTCTTTTTGCTGCCATGGCTGATCGTTTATGAAGGGAAAGAGATGATGGAATTGTTTTATAATATATCCCATTATTTTACTTAATTTTTAGATAAATTGGAAATTATGGTAGATTTCCTGTCCAAACTTTGAAAAATCATAACTAAATTTGTAGATATCGAATCAGAGTGATTCAAAAGGCTATAGAACCCTTATCAAGTCTAGTTTCAAGAAAAAACAAGCCTTTATCCAAATGGAAGCACACAATTCCCAGAAATTCCATCTTTAGATGCTACTCCAGAAACTTTTCAGTTTCACTGGGTAAATTTCAAAAGTACATAACTTTTTGTATGCAGCTCCAGAAATTACCCATTACCTATCAAATTAAAGCTTAGGATGTCTACTTTTATCCTGTAAAATTTCATAATTTTTGATTATTATTTGGTCATATCAAATCACATGACAAGTTCACTGCCTCACAAGAAATTTCACTGGAAGCATTATTCACCTTTCTATTTCCAATATTTAATTCCTATGACCAAAATTAACATTAATATTAGGTCAAATATTATTTTCTCATATTCCTCTATTTTGGGCCTCAATATTGGGCTTTTAAAAAAACGTAAGAATTTTTTTCCATATTTTGTTCTAGCACAATCTTCAGGAAAATGGAAATTTATAAATTTCTAAAATTCCAACTTCATGAATATTCACTATTTTAGTCCTTTGAATATAAGAAATTTTAGTGACCAAAATTTAGGATGTTACATTACAAGTTACACATTTATACATATAATATTGAAATGAGACCTTATGAAACTATAAAAGAAAGGCTTTGGAATAATCCTAATACTAAATTATTAACCAAAAATAAATAAATAAATAAAAATAAAATTTCCTACAATGGAGCATTAATGTTTGGTGAGCAATTTGTCCCTAAAAATGATTTACATCTACATGTGTCTGCATGTATATTATGTGTAAAAAGATAGGAAAAATAAAATATAGCTTTTTATTTAAAAAATAATGGTAAATAGGTTCCCAATTTCACAAAATGACATAAGACCATTAAGTCTTAGAAATACCTTAGAAATATCAAAAGGATAATTCAGGGTGCTGAATTTTAATATTCACAAATTAGATCCAATGGACTGATTTTGAATTTTGAAATATTGGGAAAATATTGTGAGATGGCATCATTGCCATCACTATTTTTTTAAAAAAAAAAGCCCTTAAAACCGTTGTTAACCTTAGGTCTTTGAGCTCCGGTGACCTTGCCAGCAACCGATCGTGGCGCCGAGGACAGGTTACCAAATCTTTGGTAGCTTAATAAAAATTTTTGAATATATTTCTAAAACAGAGTAGTTAGTAGTGAAACCATAGTAGTTAATAGCGAACTAAAGTAGTAAACAAGGTCCCTATTGTTAAGAATTGGGAAAATCATACTAAGGTCCTAGCGAAGGAAAATAATATTTAAAAAATCTCATAACTTATCAATAGTGTCACTTTCACTTGTCATTGGAAAGTAATGAGACTTTTCAGATACTACTTTCTTTAGCTGGGAGCTTGGTATGATTTTCCTTTAAGTAATTTCTAATAACTACTTTTGTTTCACTATTTATTACTCTAATTTTGCTATTAACTACTCTTATTTCAAAAATTTAAAAAATGTACTAGGAACTTTGCCAAAAGCCAGTGAAAGTGGTCAATATCAAAACTAAAGTAGTAAACAACAAAACTAAAGTGGTTATTAGCAAATAGTCAGGAATAATGGCTCTTATTGCTGACTATTTGCTAATAGCTACTTTTATTTCAATATTTACTACTTTAATTTCGTTTTTTTACTACTTTTGTTTAAATATTTAAAAAAATGTATTAGGAATTTTGTCGGTAGTCAGGCTAAGTAGTCAATATCGAAACCCAAGTAATAAATAGCAAAGCAAAAGTAGTTTGTTAGGAAATGTTCAACAATTTAGACTTTGTTTACTACTTCAGTATCACTTTTACTACTTTTGTTTCACTATTAAATACTTTGATTTTGATATTGACTACTTTTGTTTCATAATTTTTTAAAATGTTCAATAATAAGTACTTTTGATATTAAGCTCTAGTGAATAGTCACAAGCAAGGTAGCTGGAGCTCTGGTGTTGCCGGCGTCAAAGCCCTGTGATTGGCGATCGGTGAGGGTGCTTAGGTAGCATTTAAAAAAAATAAAACAATGAATGATAATTAATGTCTTTTCGCAGCATTTTATAATCCCAAACAAGTCAGGTGAGCTAACTTGGAATTTGATAAATTGGACACCCTAATATGTCCTTTGTTATATTTTCATGGTATTTTAATGTCTTTTTCCCTTACTAGGTAATATATGCTACAGTTTTTTTGTTGATATAATATATACTAAAGTTTATTATAAGAAGTTTATCCAAAAAAAAGTTTATTATAAGAAATTAACAACTTTATTATAGGAAATGAATAATTTTACTTAGTCATTTGCATGAGCAAAAGAAAAAACTGATGCTTTTATTAATAATCTTCTTAAGATTAGTTTTAAATTTTTCATGCCAAAGTTGTCAATTTCATATTCTAGATTTGTTAATACTAAAGTGTAGTAAAGAAAATTAACAAATTTAATATAAATTAAAAATTTGACAATTTTACTATAGTTTTTTAAAAAATTACTAGAGGAAATTCACAAATAATTTTTATAAAATTTACTAGGGCTGAGTAATGGGCGGGCTAGGCTGACCCGAAGGTCGGCCCATTATCCACCCGTTTATGTCTTAATGGGTACGGGCTAGCTTATACCCATTAAGTACCTGAGATAGCTCGGTAATAAATAGGTTGGAAATACCCGTCCAAATTCGGGCGGGTAATGGGTAGCCCATTTAACATATGGTATTAAAAAAATCCCTGTTATTGCAAAGTGCAAAACAATTTATTGTCATACTTTAAGTCCTACAGTACTGCGCTTTTGCATTTAACAAACACATAATACTCATATAACTGCCTGCAATGTACCTTTTAATTTAAATTAAAACATCACATAATAACAATAACATTCATAATCAGAAATTCAGAATTTAAGTCACAACTAAAAAGAGTATTCAAACTTTGAATCTAAAGAAACAAAAGTTACAAAACTGTTAACAAAAGTCATTCAACAAAAGCATTGGCATATTTCCATAATTAGTCCTCTTAACATGCATCATCCTTGCATTTCTATTGAATCTTCATCATCAATATCACCTTCAATTGGAATGTTTGAATTTGGAGTTGATAACTCTTGATCTACAAAACAAAGATAAATTATGTTTATTAATATGTTGTAATAAAAAGATTAAAGATGAAACAATATAAATTAAAATTGATTTAGAAATTACCAATAATATTTTTACTCTCATCAATATTGTCAATACCCAAGTCATTCAATTTAGGGGGACTTGTATGTAGCCAATTTTGAGCACATATGAGTGCCTCAGCCATCTTTGGAGATAGAGAACTTCTGAAGGTATATAGTACTTGACCACTGGTACTAAAAGTAGATTCTGAAGACACTGTAGAGACCGGTACATCAAGCAAATCACGAGCAATGAGATGTATAACTTTATATGTCAAAGCATTACCTTTCCACCAAGAAAGAGGGTCAAATTTTGGATCATTGTATCCAACTAATTCAGAATGAAGATAATCATCAACCTCAGAGACTTGCTCAGGTTTCTTACACACTGTGTTTGCAGTGGCTAAAAACTTTTGAAAGGTAAGATCAATGTGCACAATGATACCTGCTCAATTTCAACCTCAGGAAATAACACATTATTTCTTTCAACACTAGCATCTACTTGCTCTTCTGTTGGTAGAGATCCAGATGCATCATTAGATGTTTCGCTTATTCCAATATTGATTGCATACTCATCATATAGACAGTGCAAGACATTGATAACCTTCTTTAATGTGGCTTCCCTCTTTGAGACATCAGGAAAAATCCTTTCTAAAGCAATTTCCACATATGTGACTTTGTATCTAGGGTCTAGTATCACAGCTACAACCAACAATGGATTCATTCTTTCTATATCCCCCCAATACTTTTGTATTTTGATTTCATCCTAATAGTCACATCAGTCAACAAAGAGTGTGAGTTATTTTCACTTACATGAAGGCTTGTTTGGATTGCAACTATATGTTGAAAGCATGAATTTGTAGTCACATAGTTGGAGCCAGAAAATTTTAAGGTCATTGAGTAGAACAACTTCAAGAAAATGAGAAACTCTTTTGCAACACCCTAATCATAAGCACTAGGAGGTTGAGCTACATCATCATAATAATAATACTCATCATTGTCTTTGTTATCATCTAGGGCTTGGCTTGAATCAAGTCTAGCCTTCTTTTTAAAGTAATTCTTGTAATCTACATCATCTTCCCCTATTTTATTAAAAACTCTGATAAACTTGACAGCACTCTCTAACATAAGATAAGTTGAATTCCACCTAATAACATACACACAATTTTATTAGGATAAAGGAGATAAATATCATACATGTGTAAGTAAAACAAATATAGAGTAATGTAAATTTAAGTTACCTTGTAGGACAATCAAAGTAAAGTAGACTCTTTGATTTAATTCTCTCTTTTACAACAAGCTCCTTGAATCTATTCAACCTTGATGGAGAGGATTTGGCAAATTTAATAGCATGTAGAATAAGCTCAATTGACCTATTCATCTCTTTCAGTCCTTCAGAAACAATTAGATTTAAAATGTGAGCAGCACATCGCATGTGCATAAACTCACCATTAAGCACTAGACCATCCCAACTCTTCAAGCGTTTCTTCAAATATGCAACTGCAGAATTATTGGCAGAGGCATTGTCTACTGTAATTGTAAAAACTTTGTCAATACCCCAATTCAATAAGCATGTCTCAATTGAATCACCAATTGTATCCCCTTTATGATTTTCAATGACACAGAAATTCAAAATTCGCTTTTATAGCTTCCAATTATCATCAATCTAATGAGCAATCAAGCACATGTAGTTGTTATTTTGGATTGAAGTCCAACAATCTGTTGTAAGGGATACACGAATTTTAGACTGCTTAAAATATTTTTTCAACTATTTTGCTTCTTCCAAATATAATTGGTAGCAATCCCTAGCAATCATCTATCGTGAAGGGACTTTAAACCTTGGTTTAAGCTCTTGCAACATCTCACTAAAACCCTCCCCTTCAACAATTCAAAAAGGCATCTCATCCTTTATAATGAACCTTGCAATAGACTTTCTGCTTCACTCTTCATTGTACACACCATATGTCAATTTTTTATTAGAATTAAGCGAGAACAAGGATTGTGACTTGCCTGCTTTATTTGGATTTCTCGGCAGCTTTCAAGATGTCGCAACAAAGACTTCGTCCCATAATTAGTTGGGTCGCTTGCGTAATCTCGAGAACAATACTTGCATTTTGCCCGATGTTTCCCTTTTGTCTCAGCTAGGGGCACCTAGTGAAATGCTTCCATACTTTAGATGTTTGCTTCCTTTTTCTTGGTTACACAGGTTTAGGTGCTTCTCCCTTATTAAGGGTGGTATCATCTACCTGATTTGTGGCAATTTGATTAACCTTAGTTATATCCATAGCATCCACAGTAGTTGTAATGTTTGGGTTGCTCATTTTCTTTTCCAATAAATTGCACATAGCCACACAATTAAAAATTAAAAATAACATTAACATATGTATCAAATCTTAGACCAATAGTTACTAGTTCTAGCAAGTAGCAGCAGGTATATATTCTAAGTTCTGACTTATGAGACTAAAATTGGTCAAGTCAATCAGATAGAGAATATGGAGAAAATAATTAAAGTCAAGACATTTGAAGCCTGAAGGAATATAATCCATAGAGAAATAATAACGATGATGAAGAAAATTATACTGCTGTAAATATTAGAATCTCTATGAGCTACAAGCCAAGAGAAAAACCAAGACAGCTCAAAAGTGGTCCTGAAATTTCCTTTTCATGCAATATATATATATATATAAGGATTCACAAACAATATATACATAGTTGACAAAAAAAAGACAAACAATATATACTTAATACACATATCTATTGTACACCGTACACGTAACACGTCATATTCTTGGTTATTTGGATATATATATACTAATATACACAGACTAATCACTCTTCTCTTGGTCAATGAAAACTTTATCTTCACATACACACGTAAAAATACATAACAGGCAATAGCGGAACTCTAGGCTTGTCTAGTTGATCTGAAACTCGCCTGGAATCATGGAGTAAGGAGGGTTGTGCAGCAGGTGGCTAGGGCAGCGAATGAAGCAGCTGACTTTTTGGCTAGATAGGCATTGACACGTATGCCGAGGCTTCACTCTTTCTCTGGTAGCTTTGCAAAGTTGGACTGCTATTTAGCTAAGGATAAGAACTGGTTGGTTCAAGTTCATTTTTAGATTGTAATGCAAGCGTCGACCGTCATTTATCAAGAAAAAAGATACATACATGCATATATCTTCGTGTATATTTATACTTATATGTATAGATGTAATTCTAATTTGTTGTCTTCTTTAAAATATCTCCCTGGTCTGGTAGTCCCTGCTTTTCTACTCTTATAAACATATACCCAACCTTCATTGAATCTTCATCTTCTCTCTCTCTGTATCTCTCTCCCCCTCCTCTCTTTCTCTCTCTCTCTCTCTCTCTCTCTCGCATGTATATGAAATAAACAAAGGAAAGACCGAAAGAAAACAGAGCACTATAAAAATAGAGCACCACGTTGCAGTTACATAAACAGGGAAAATATAACATCTCATGTTCTCAAAACAGAGCACCATGTTGCAGTTACATAAACAGGGAAAATATAATAACTCTCGCCGCTGCTTCGCTGGAGATCAAGAGCAGAGTTCGGACTTGCGATAGCAATTGGTTTGAGGACTGGAAAATGTTCAGTCCGTTTGCGTGCGCACAGGCGGACTGAGAATGAGGTTTATGTGCGGCTGGCTAGGGTTAGACGTTAAGGGTAAGTGTTGACACGGTGAAGATTGAGGACGAGGCTAAGGGTTTATCCATTTATGATTTGATTATGAGGCGTGACGGCATGAGAAGCGTGAACGTGATTACGTACATGATTGACGTGAGAAACTGAGAATGAGATGAGTGAATCAGTGAATGAGTGATATTAATTTAATTTAAAACCAATAAATAAATAAATATATAGGCGGGTATGGGCAGCTCGAAGGGGTACCCATAGCCTGCCCGTTACGAGCCTGTTTTGGGAGGGCCCACAATGGTAAATTTGTTACGGGTGCGGGCGGGCTTATCGGGTTGTGGGCTCCTTGCTCAGGCCTAAAATTTACTAGTCACTGTTTGAATTTTAACAAACAATTATAGTTGTCAATTTTAGAATATCATTTGTCAACTTCATATGCTGAACTTATTAATTCCAATAAAACAGTTGGCACTGCAGTTATATTGACTGAATTTTTAAGGTTTTTCTTTTTCTTATGTTAAGCACAACTATATTTTTTAAGATGAGTTGTTAATTTTGTATGCCAAAGTTGACAGTTTCTTATATTAATATTAATTTTGGTTTTTAATATTTGTCAATGGAGTTAATGACTAAATAATAAGCTTTTTGTACCAACAAACTATTGATTAGGGTGATAAGTGGCCTTACTCCCGTAAAGAAGCAAAAATTACTCTCTGCGTTGTAATCCTAAAAAACGATTATCCTATTGATCAAATAAAAAAAATCTCGTCATCACCACCCTTACCCCTCTCAGCAACTCAGCAACCCAGTAACTATATTATATTTTGGATCCAAGAAGGAAAGGCTCAAATCTCGCCATGACCACTCCTCTCAAAAGTATATTATGCAATTAATTTAAATCAATGTTTCTTTTGTAAAGATGTTGTCTCAAATATTGTTTTTCTATTGAAATGTTTCAAATATTTTATAGATTGAAATTTTTATGTAAGAAATTTAGAAATAATATATGCACTTAAGTTAAATTAAAATACAATTAAATATAAAAAGGTAATAAAATAGAAACAATCAAGTAATAATTGAAACAGAGTACAAAGAATTTTCACGTGTATAAATGCATGTTTGGGAAACCCCTAAATCATATCTTTTTAAGTCCTTTTTTACAAGCCGAGAAAAACTCTTCATATATTTATTTTGAAAATCATAAAGAAACTTTTAAAAAGCTAAAACAAAGGTTCTCTCACATATTTTATAGATCTTGTTAAAAAAGTCTATGAGTTGAATAAAATATTTACTACTTTAGTTGGAGTATGCTACGTAATATCCTAAATTTTTATTCATAAGACTTAGATAATTTTATTAAGGAAATACTCATCAGTAAATATAATTTAGTGAATAATAGTTTAAATAAAGAAGATATATATAAAATAAATCAAAATATTAAAATTTAATGAATTCTTTTAGAAAAGATAAAATAATAAACTTAGTAGAAGTTAAATTATAGAATAATTAAGATAATTCTAATTATGTGTGTGTATAAGTGAATAAATAATAAAATAAAAAAGAATAAGAAGTCTCACTCAACTAAATAAGGAGAAAATGGAGTTCTTGGAGACTATATATAGGAATAGTGAGGTGTATCCAAGGGGAAACCTTTCTTTTTTCGCATACAACTAGGGGAGCCTTAGTAAAATGTCATTTGCTTTTTTTTTTCTTAACTGTTGGATCGGGCTAAAATTTGGTCATTCATCAATTTAAATGGTTGGATTAAAAAGTAGTGTCATAATTTATAAGTTACAAAGCCCGAAACATGATCAAAATTTGGGAACATGGAGAACCAACGTGCAATGAACTGGTTCTTTAAAAATAGGAATTAGGTCATCTATTGAAAAAAAAAAATTCTAAAGAATTGAGTTCTAATGGTTAAAACCTTAAATTGGTGATACATAAGTGTTAGGTTAGTTTAGTCTAATACTCCATTGAGAAAAATTCTCAATTATAGCCTGAATTCCCATTACCATTGTTACTTGCAAGAATTCTTGAGTTATTTCTGAGTTGAAGATTGTGCCTTGGTTTAGAGTTTGTTCTTATTATTATGTAGTTTGAGTTTGAGCGTGAAACAGAAAGGCTTTCAATGGTGTGACTTAGAGAACTCTAGGTAACGTGGTCATATCTAATTGATCAGTGTTGCTAGTGTTTTCTTTTTTTCTGAAAAACTCCACAAACCTAGAATAAGTTAGGTTCCTAGGATAATGTTAAGGTCCCAAGGAAATTTTAAAATAATCTTAGGGTTTTTTAGAAAAACCCACGAGTAGCATTGATAAATGAGATGGGTAGGACCACATTACATAGAGTTCTCTAAGGCCTACCATTGAAAAGTTCTCTAAGTCATACCATTGACAATCTTTCTATTTCACGCTTGAACTCAAACTACAAAGTAATAAGAATAAATTCTAAATTAAGACACAATCCTCAACCTAGAAGTTACTCAAAAATGATTTTTTTTCAATGGATTGTTATACTAAACTAATCTAACACTATATCACCAATTTAAGGTTTTAACCATTAGAACTCAATTTTTAGGAAAATAGTTCTACAGTTCTCATAAATTACTCTTACTCGAGGCATCTAATCGTTAATCCCACCATTGAATTTGTCTAACGGGATGTCATGAACAGCAAATGGTATTTTACTGATGCTGCCCCAATTGTATGCGAAAACAAAAATATTGCCCTTTGGATACACCTCACTACTCCTATATATAGGCTCCAAGAGCTCCCTCTTCTCCTTATTTAGTCGATGTGGGATATCTTATTTGTAACCTCATGACTTAATCTTGCGTAATTATATTTTAAAAATGCGTAATTTAAACAAATTAGAGACCGGTGGATAGTTTAAACTCATTTCAAATCTCTACCTTATAGCAGGGTTTTCAAAAATTCTTTCAAAACTTTTACTTACCCTGGCCTCAATTTCAAATTTCGAATATAATTACCTACGCAGTTAATTCACATTCATACATATCAGAGTGTAGAACAAAAATCCCGACAACCCCCAGGTTTCATATATATTTACTAAGGGTTTCATGTTCCCATATAGGGAATTACATAACTACTTCCAAAATATTATTTACATCCCCAAAAGAATATATAGTAATCCTATTCCAAAATAGATAACCAACAATCCAAATTATTATCCCTACAGGATCTTAGCCACTCCTGGTCGCTCGCTTCTCCTTGGAGCCTTTTGCCCTGTCTAAAGGTTAGTCAAAGGAAAGAATGAGATTTCAAAGGATCCTAGTAGTAACAAATCACTCATACAATATGTAACACCCCAAATTTTATTCACTAAAAATATATTGTAATTATTTGAATAATTCAATAAAATGGTGAATATTCATGAATTTGGATCTTGTGAATCTTAAAATATTCATATTCATAAGGAAGTGGGCAAATTAATTCAAAAATTGAATTAAATTACAAAGGGGATAACAAAATCATAATTTTGCCAATTTAGCCCAAGATTAATTATTTTTCAATTAATTGGAGTTAATTTCAATTAATCAAAGGAAATAAAAGAAAATGCATAAATGGGATTATTCTTGGAAGAATAAATCAAGAATTTGGGGAATCATGGGGAATTATACATAGTTCAATCATATGAATTATGGAATATATGAAAAACATTTTTTTCTCCTCTACCTTCCCTAAAATTCGTCCAATACATAGAATAAATAAGGGAAAAAGTTAGTCAAACCCAATTGGACCTAAATGATGACAAGGGATGGAATAAAGTTGAAGGAGTATGGCCTACAACAAGAGAGTATGGTGAGAGGTATGGTAAGAGGGATGGTGTACATGAAAGGTGGAGAAATCCTAACCATTGGCTAGATCAAGGGTTAGGATGAAGCATGAAGACTAAAATACTAAAACACATTTTCTCCCTCCCCTTGTGCATATTTCGTTCAGCCATAGAGAAAAGGAAGAGAGAGTGAGTTGTGAAGCTCTTGAGACTAGAGAGAGAGAAACAAAATCAAAGTAAGAGCTTGTGTTCCAAAGTGATTTAAGCTTCTTATTTTGTTTAGTCATCCTCTAATCTCTTATTCTTCATGGAAATCATGGATTAGCAAGCTAATCTTCAAGGTTGAGGAGAAAGAGAGGACATCCTAGAGAGAGAAACACCAAGGATCAAGAGGTAATCTCCAAAATCCCAACTTCTTAGTGTATTGAAGTTGTTGTTGGTGATTGTTGTTTGGTTTTGTGATTTTTGGGTTGAGTTGTAAAATTAGAAAAGACATAACCCTAAGGGGTTATGCTTCCCAAAATCCTTTAAATCATGATTATTAAGTGTTTAAATGAGTTAATGAAGGATTAGAAGTGGAAAAGTACAAGTTTTGGAAGCTAAAACATAAAGCTCCATTTTTTCTATTTTTCTTCATATTTTTGGCCAGACCAGAACTGGTAGTAGGATTTAGATTTTCATGAAATAAATGGTTCCATTGGATTCAGTGGGCAAAAATAGATGGGGTTACAGTTGGGCACGTTATCGGTATAGGCCGAAAAAGCATAATTACGAAAACCCCATTGAAATCCCTAAATAAGGGCTGTCAAGGGTATTTTCATAATTTGACAATGAATTTTGTGATTTTGAGCCCGGAAATGGATTCCTTGGGTGAAAATAATTCAGAATAGCCTTAGTCAAAATTTTGGAAAAACGTGCCATTGGATTGGGTACTGCGAGGTCGGGCCAGGGTCCCGGGGGCATTTTGGTAAATTTTCACCATAGACTAATATAACCATAAGAAACACCATGGAATAGTCTAAAATGATACTTGGATAGGTTATGGCCTATTTCTGGTACATTTAATATTTTAGGATCGATTTGGAGGCCGGATACAACACGTTCTTCGAGGCACATTTAAAAAGGGGATATTAAAGCTTTGAGGTAGGGACATTATCCTTCATACACTATGCCATAAGTTATGTGATTGTGTGGATGCCATTATGTTGTAAATGCACTTTATTAATCAACATGATTTGCCTAGAGACGGGCAGTTAGTGCTAGAGGTGCACTTACACTAGGAGTTGGCAGAAGTCCAACTGGTGTAGATTGTGGGGCTGGGCCCTACTCATGTATATATGACGATAATGTTTTTATATTGTTCATTAATTTGTGCATACCTTGACGCATGTCATATTTACTTTTTGCATTCTCTATGAACGATATTATGTCTCTATTGGGATTCTTCGGAATCTCACCCTATTTTTAAACCAATACCTCAGCGGGTACTAATGGGGCAAAGGGAAAAGATGTAGACACCAGAAAGTGAATGACACGTGTCTCAAGGCGAGGATAATATTGTGGTCATAATTAGTCTATTTTGTGATATTTTGGTGAAATCTATAAATATTTAAACTTTCGCTGTATTTTCTGTTTTCTGTTGACGATCGACGTTGGAATTGTAAACGAATATTTTTATCTGTATAATTGTAGTTTTCTGTATGCCCATTGAATTCTGTCTTTGTTATTCTTCAATTATCAAAATGGAAACGAGTGTTGACATTTTGCGCCTTTTTATTATCACACCCCTCAATCTATGACTGGACCCCACTTACTTATACCAGATCACCTAGCTTGGAGGCACCTGCCTCGGGGTCGAGGGATGGACTCATAAGGAGTATTTGCATACCCCTGGAGGCTACTAGCTCAATGGTAGCAAGTATCACCAAACACTTGTACTTACCTCCAGGTCGTTCGATACTTGCGGAGGCGAAAGAAATGCACAAGGGGTGTGCAAATACTCCTTGTGAGTCCATCCCTCGACCTCGAGGCAGGTGCCTCCAGGCTAGGTGATATAGTATAAGTAAGTGGGGTCCAGTCAGAGATTGAGGGGTGTGGCACAATATATATATAATCACATAGCATGTAAGTAAATCATCACATAGTAGCACAAATACAAATTACACCCCACCCTCATCCCCTTTTACCGTTAGCGAGTTAGGGACTACTAGCATGACGATGCATACATATAGCCTTACGGCTCACAATTAGCCTTTCGGCTTCCACATTGCCCTACGGCTTACATAGAGCCTGTCGGCTTCCACAATGCCTTGCAGATTACATATAGCCTTTTGGCTTCCACATTGCCTTACGTCTTACATAAAGCCTTTCGGCTTCTATATTGCCTTACAGCTTACATATAGCCTTTCGGCTTCCACATTGCTCCATCCGCCATCATAAAACAATGACAAAAACACACATACAACACATTTACACATAGTATAAGGGAAGAGTCACTACCTTATTCTTTCTTGACTTGCTCCAGCATAGTTCATTCACAACCAGGGGAAATGTCGAACCCTATAACCAAGATTAAGGACAACAAATGAATGTCTTTTCCAAGTTCTTAATTCCATAGCACTTCAAGTTGGTTATCATTTGAATTCTTTTAGTGGCTACAAAAAGCCTAAACACATGCCTGAAGGGTTGGGCGAACTACCCCGAAGATCCTTCTTTCAGAAGAAAATACTCATTTTTGGCTGAGTCACTTGAGTGAAGAAGGCCTCACTCGAGTGATGTCCCGATTCATACTTGAGTCCCAGCAAGTGAGACGCAGAAAGTGTGTACCCGAAAGCACTAACACACCTTAGAGTGGCTAGTTCACTTGAGCACTATCCTTGGCACTCAAGTGATGACACATATTCACCCGAGTCCCATTGAGTGAGGTGCAGGAAGTGACAACCCAAGAGCAACTAAAGAACCCTAAAGTGACAAGTGCACTCGAGCACTAGCCCTAGCAATCGAGAGACCACCCAGTACCCGCGAGTGAACACGCGTACTCTTAACAATTTACCTACGAGTGATAACTCGAGACACACACCCATAGTGCTACAAGCACATACACTCGAGTAATACCCCATACCACTTGCAGATGAGGAAATGCACTTCTGCTTCTTTGGTGAGAAAGTGTGACTAGAACTAAAGGAAAAAAGGAAATCGGAATGCTGCACTCGAGTGACTCCCTGGTGCACTTGAGTAATGCCTATCAGATGCCAAAACCATAGTAGCTGATAGAATTTCCCAGACTTGCCAAAACTAACTCTAATGGTTCCAAAACTCATACCAAAGCTCATTCCCACATAAAATTTCACAAGGAACCTATTGGAAACACTAAAACAACCAAATTCTCTTCCAATCAACACATATTCAGGTTTGACTCATAGTGCATTACAACTACCAAAATTGCCATATTTCCTCATTCAATTCCAAACTAAATCTATTAACATCAAGACAAAATTTGACACCTATTTCACTACAAGGCACTAGTTAATTCATTCATTTCAAAATTAAGCCAAAATAAGAGGAAACCACCCAAATTCCAAAGCTTAACCAAAACTCACAACAAATATACCAAAAGGGAGTTCTCACTCAACTTTTCAACTTGCCAAAGTTAGTGCCTTGATTCTGCACCTCTCAAACTTTCTCAAGCTCTAAAACACCCTCTTTCAAAAATCTAAAACCATAAAAAGAAAGTTCTCATCACCATGAACAAGATTAATGAATATGTTTAGAGCATTAGAGGACATTAAACTAACCAAAAATCTCACCTTTCACTTTCTCTTTCCTTCCCAAGCTTGACTAAAATGGAGAAATAGAGAGAGAAGATGAGATGATAATGAGGTGCAGATTTTCCCTTGCCTCATGCATGCTAGCCGACCTTGAAGGGAGAGAGGAGAGAGGGAAGAGTTTGAAAAGTTGACCATAATCCAATGGTTCTCATTTTGCCACTTGGCATAATATTGTTCCTCCTTCCATAGGCTCACATAAACCCATCCACACTAGATTATACCCCATTGATCATTCAAGAGTTAATCGTAGCCATTGATCCTTAAGTTACCAATGAGTCTCCTATTCGGTAACTAACCAACTGGTCGGTAAATTTACCATTTTACCCCTGGTTATGGCAATTCCACTTGGATCACTTCCAAATTCATTTATATCATTCCAATAATATCACTATGTGCCCTCCCTTATATTTCATTCAATTTAGATGTTAATTCATAATTGAACTTAAATACAAGGTTTGGGCTCTAATTATAACACATTCAAATCATGATTCTCATCATATCCTCCAAAAGTGTTGGTTTAACCTTGATTACCTTCACTTTTGAAGTCATTAACCCTTAATCAAATTTTGGGGTATTACATTTATCCCCCCTTTTATTTCTTTATTTATTCACCTACACACACATAATTATAATTATCTTAATTACTCATATTTAACTGCTACTAAGTTTATTGTTTTATCTTTTCTAAAAGAATTCATTAAACTTTAATATTTTGATTTATTTATATTTATCTTCCTTATTTAAATCATTATTCACTAAGTTCTATTTACGGCTAAATATTTCTTTTATAAGATTGTCTAAATCTTATGAATAAAAATTTAAGATGTTTTATGCTAACTCTCAAGAAAGATTTCATTTATCTTCTATTGAAAACAAACAATCAAATATTTAGAAATATACTTTATCCAAAATTTAAAACTTGGATAAATGGATAATTAATCAAAAGACATTTGGTGCAAATCCCATATATTATTTGTTGCCATATATACGCTCCACTCGTAGGTCATGCAAATCATTCTATGATTATAAATGCAGTGAACTAAGTTTTAAATTATCAATTATTTAACTTAAGAATAAAATGTAGCAAAACTTGGAAAAAGAGAAACAAATCTATGTAAGAAAGTATGAATGTGTGTGTGTATATAAAAGTAGGGTCTGCAGTTATCCACGTAATCAAGTAGCCTAATTTTTTTGACATGATAAGGAGCCTAATTTTGTTTGACCTAGATAAGTAGCCCAATTAAATATTAGCGACTTCCTATTTTTTAGTTTTTTTTTATGTTAAAATTTGTAGCCACCTTCAATTGTAAGCGCATATCTAACTAGTGTAGGGATTGGGTAGGTTTGTTTTGCAATAAGTTGATTTAAGAAATGAACGGTTACATTTCATAATTATAGGTGATATATCATAAGTTATGTATAACAGTGGAAGTTTTAAAATCTGAAGGACATACGAAGTTATATTATTATTATTTTTATATTTTTTAGTTTGAAATTAAAAATATTTATTCCAAAAATCGTAATTCTTTAATCTATCTATATAAATTGAAGCATTTAAATTTTATAAATAAAGATTACAAGGTTGGGATGAAGTTAAAATGCTCAAGCATGATTCTAAATCGTCTCACTCTTGAAAGAAAAATATTTATAAAGATTAAGTTGCACCAAGTTAAAATTTAAGAACTAAGTTAATATTAAGACAAATCCCAAACTTCTCAAATACAAGTCCCAAAATCCTCTTTAATTCAAACTCTATTTCAAATATTCATATAACTTTCAAATTGTTCAATTTAATGCAAATCCCAAACATTCTCAACTTACTACAATAACTCAGAGAATAAAAGGATTTCATAAGGCTGATGATCTTGAGCCGCCATCCAAGCACGAATACCTTCATTTAAGAAAATAATTTTTTTGTAGAAAGTCTCAAATTTAGGATCTCTACCATCCAATGACTCTATTTCACTTATTAAAATTATTAATAATAAAATTTTCCTCCATTCATTCTAAAATTCCCAAAATTTGCTCACTTTAAATTTCTTAGGAAAATATACAAAGGACAAAAACTAGACCAGGCATAGAACTAGTTGAAGCAGTGGTTTAAGGGTAAATTAGTTGGATTAGGGTCAACTCAATGTCATATCGGTCTTAATTAAAATAATACAATATAATTAAAAATATTCATAATTAAATTATGAATATTTTTAATTAACTATAAAGTTTTCTTTCAGGGTAATGGAGTACATGCACTGAGGAGCGATTGAGGGATTATATCTGATTATATATATTATATATGTTATGAATATAATTTTTGTGTGGATATCCATATCTCTATTATTTCCATTATACCACAATTATCTCTTATTGTTATCAAATCTGTAGATTTTGATTTTATTAAGATTGTAAAGTTATACCTATGAATAGAGGGCATGTGTTATGTACTAGTTACACATTGTTAGTAAATAAGAATCTTCTTTCTTGCTCTCATATTATGTCTTTCATCTATTCCTTTTATTTATAACATGTTATTAGCATGAGACTTTACCAATGAGTTTATTGTAACATTCTAGTTTTTTTTCCTAAAATTTAAATAATTGTATGATAATTTCATTCGTGGTAAAGGGAATCTTACCATGTAATTAATTAAATCAAAAGAATTTATCTAGAGTATGATTTATGAGAGTAAAAGGAAAAAAAGAGAAAAAGAGAATTATTGTTATTTTTATTATTTAATGATAAAGAAAGAAAGAAAAAAGGGGAACTTTAAAAAAATGAAACAGAGAAGGCTCAAAGCCTATCAACGTTTCAGTGGAACTAGGGCTTCATTGTTCTTCCTTCACAGTAGCTGTCCCGCATTTTTATTCCAGCTAAGGGTTGAAGCTTTTGGATTTATTTTGATTGATAGTGAATAGTTGGTATTAGCATGGGGCATATTATTAGTGGTAATATCTCCTTGATTGGCAAGAGGTAAACACTTTCCACTTATCATAGATACTGATGTCTTGCTTTTGAGAGCTTTAGAGAGATTTTGGTAATATTAAATAATGGAATGAGATATGTACTTTCTATTGGCATGTTATGTTCTTGATTTGATAAGATTGTCTTGTAGGACTTTGGATTTGAAAAGAAAATGTGAAATGTTGAAAAGATGCTCTACCTTGATTATTGTTTTTTGTAAGAGCATGATCATGAGTAATCATGAGATAATCATACTGTATGAGTTGTTGTTGTAATGTTAATTGATTGTGATTGATAGAGAGTAGTTGGAGAAAGATACTATAACGTGATAAGGCCTCCTATTGGTGCACATTAGGTTGGCTATTCATCACGTTTGGGATAGGCCTTCTTAGCTCATTCGTCCTAGAGAGAAGGACATGATCTTGTAGGTTTTTTGTTCATAAAAGAAAGGAATAGGACCTTGTGGCTTCTGTGCGAGAAAAATACTATCATGTGATAATACCTCCTGTTGGAGCACATGGGGTTGGTTATTCATTCTAATTGGGATAGGCCTACATGGCTCATTCGTCCTAGAGAAGAGGACAAGCCCTTATAGCTCTTTTCATCCCTAAGAGAAAGGAATAGGCCCTTGTGGCTTATGTGTACGTCTCGATGGTGATAGGGATAGACATTCTTAGGCTTCTTTGCTTGCATACCTCCTTTAGGAGAGACTCGAATGAGTTAATGTGTATAATTATGATATCTATTTGAATGAAATTATATGCATTGCTATTTTTTGTCCTACTTGACACCTTACTAGCACATGTTGGTATGTACGATGAGTTGAAACTTTGGTTGCGGAGGTTTCATCTCTCCTTGTTGTTCTTAACATTTTTTAGGTGATAGTTCCCCTTCTGGGACTTCGAGGAGAGCTCTTGAGGACTGATATTGCGATATCTCTATATAGCCTCTTGTGTTCATTTTATGTGTTGAAATGATATATATTGACACTCATAGAGCTCATATTTCATAAACTATGAGTGATTTATATTTTGATTAACTATCCCTAGCTACTGATCTAGTACTGTAATACTCTAAATTTTGGGAATAGAGGTTAGAGAATAAGTCTAAATAAAGTAGACTAGTAAGCCTGTTTTAGTATGAGTTTTAGGAATGAATAAGAAATAGAATGAATTTTAGAAACTGCACTCGGAATTTAGTATGAATTTCGGTGCAAATTAGCTGAAAGAAAATACCCAATTCCTTTAGGATATACTAGAATGGAATGAAACCTAACCCTAATCCAAAGGAAAAGGGAAGTAGTGTTTAGAAGGAATTAAGAAAGAGAATTGAAGGAATTAATAGCACAAGAAATAATATTTCCATAATCAAGGGCACAAGAGATACTTGCCACTTGATCTTGAGGTCAAAATTGGAAACCAAAATGAAGGGTCAAGATTTGATCTTGAAAAGAAAATGTAATCATGAGAATGAAAAAAAAAATTTACTCTCCTTTTCGCCTTGTAAATTTGGTCAAAAGGTAAAATAGGAAGAAGGGAAAAGTTGGTCAAAATGTCCAACTACATTAAGGAAAAACAAGGTCAAGCTTGAACCTATAGACATGAGATCACATGGTCAACACATTTCCTCTTCAATTGGGCTCTAGAACCCAAAGAAAAGAGGAAGAGGATGGGCAATTTAAGTGATGTCAAATCCATTGAATAAGTCAAAAAGCAAAAGGAAGGAAAAGAAGAAGAACAAGTCAACATGTTTTCACTTTTGGTCAATAATTGTGGCTAAGCATAGAAGAGAAAAGAAGAGAGAATTTAACCAATATACTTCCTCACTTTTGGCACATCTTAGATGTCTAATACAAGAGGAAAGAGAAGACTTGATCAAAAAGGAAGAAGAAGGAAAGACAAAATTTTACATAACTTGTAGTAATTGCACCTAGTTGAGTTACTATAAGTGTAAGTCTAAAGTGAATTAATTTTCTCCACAACTTTTACCACCTTTTTGACTATATTTTCTCTGGCTCTTAAAGGGAAAAGGGACACAAAATATGAACATTTGAATACTCTTATTCTCTCTCTTCAAGTTGGTTTTGGGAGTTGCCATATGAAAAAAGAAGAAGCAAGGTTATAGGTGAGTACTTGATCTTGATTTTTCAACTCCTTGACCTCATTTATGGCCCAAACACCCTTCATAAACATTGTTCCTATTAATGAAAGCTTCATTTCTATAGTTTTAGAATTTCAAGAGGAGGTGTTTTAAGCCATCATCCAAGAACAATAGTTGTAGAATCAAGGAAAAGAGACAAGGAGGAGCAAAAGGTAAGTATTGGCTTCAATTTGAGCTATTGGTTGTAATGGTTAAATGAGTATTTTTGCTTGTGTGAACCTGCCTTGATTTTGGCCCAACTAGGGTTTGGAGAAGTCATGGTGCTTTGGTTATGTTCTTGGTGTTTTATGATGATTAGAAACCATATGACACAAGTTTGATTTTCAAATTGGGAGTTTGGTAATTCCTAGAATTTTTGTTGTTTTTCTGCCAAAATAGAATGTGGGGAATGAGTGGGAATTTGTTCATTTTGGTGTTACCATTGTGTATATGAAAAACGGTGTGGGAATTGTCATACCCTTATCTTATTTTCTTAGTTTTCAAGGTGTTTGCGTGCAGTTCGGTGAGCAATGTCATACTCTTATCTAATTTTCCATATAGGTTAATATAACTTTTGGTCCCTGAAGTTTGATCCAATTTTGGTTTTGGTCCCTGAAGTTTCACCCAATTTTGGTTTTAGTCCCTCAAGTTTGAAATCGGTGGTTTTGGTCCTTAAAGTTTCACCCGATTTTGGTTTTGGTCCCTCAAGTTTGAAAAGGACTTGGTTTTTTTTTCCTGAGTCGGGTCGGGTTTCAAAAACGGGTCGCCAAGTCCTTTTTCAAACTTGAGGGACCAAAACCAAAATCGGGTGAAACTTCAAGGACCAAAACCACCGATTTCAAACTTGAGGGACTAAAACCAATATTGGGTGAAACTTCAGGGACCAAAACCACCGATTTCAAACTTGAGGGACCAAAACCAAAATTGGATCAAACTTCAGGGACCAAAAGTTATATTAACCCTTTCCATATTATAAGAGTGCTTGTGCGTCATTCGATGAGCAATATAGGAATAGCATAAAAAAATATCGATATATAGTATATGATTACATTGAGGAATTCCCTTCAGGGTTAGGTAATATATACAATTTTCTCAAAATATTCAAAAGTAAAGACTATATATGACCACTTTCTTTACTTCGAGAAATGTGCCCTTTAGTTCCCCGTATCTACATCCTTGCCTTTCAAGCCGCTGGTACCCGCTGAGAAATTTTATTTATAAAAAGGGGTGAGATTCCAAGGAATCCTAGTAGAAACATACTATTGTTCACATAACATGCAAAGAGTAAATATGAATGAGCCATATATGCACCAATTAATTAACAATATAATACATCATCATCATATATACATCAGTAGGGGTCCTACTCCACTAATCGTACACCGGTTGGATTCTTACCCAACTCCCACTGTAAGTGCACCTCCGGCACTAACTACCTCATCTAGGCAACCATGTTGATTAAAAGCATTAACAATGGCATCCAACGATCATATGAACTATGGCATGCCATATGAAAGATAATGTTCCTACCTCAAGTCACTTTCACCCCATAATGTTCGCCTTGTATAACATGCCGACCTCAGGCTCCCCGCTCCCGACTTGGTCCTAAAATGTTAAATGTACAAGAATTAGGTTAATAGCCATTCCTGTACTATTATAAACTCATTGCATTTTCTCTATTTTGGGCTATTTAGACGGCCATTGGAAGCTCAAACAAGTGCCCCTAGGATTGGAGAAGTTAAACCAATCCAAAAGTGTGAAAATGCTGAAATAGTGGTTTTGAATGAGGCCAAAAGTCCTTGGTTGCAGCTAAAAGAAGCTCAGAAGGTTTTTGGTTGAGGCAAAATATCTCTGGCTTGGCCAAAAATAGCCCAGAAGGCTTTTTTCTGCGGCCAGAATCTTCTAGTTGTGGCCAAGAAGCTGTCCTGTTGCTTGGCTAAACTTCTAAAAATCATAACTAATTTCACAATTATCAAAATGGGGTGATTCCAAGTTTTATGGAAAGCTCTTTAAGTCTTCTACATAGAAAAAATATGAACCACCACCAACTACAACCACCAAATTCCATAATTTCACAAATTCCCTTGCTGTTCCAGAATTAAGTCCAAAAACAGGGCACCACTTTGAAAATTCATAACTTTCAATGCACAAGTTGAAATTTCTTATAATACCTATCAAATTAAATCTAAGGATGTCTACTTTAATCCTGGAAAGTTTTATTACATTTGAACTTGGTTTAACCAATAAAGTGTATGGCACAGTAACACTACCTCACAGGAAATAACCAAACAACATGGATTTGCACTTCAATAACTTCCATATTTGTGTAAAAATTTCCAAAAATCATGAACACTTATATTCCCCACAATTTTTCCTTCTAAATCCAATTGAACTATTAGAATTTTCAAATTTCAGCTCTATCTTGAGTGAACAGTAGCTGGACGAAATTAGGGTTTAAAATAGAAAAATGTGTTTCCTTGTTTCTCTTTTTCAATCACTTCCTTTCCACTTCTAATCACATGATTAGCTATCTCAATACTAAATGAGCATGAGTTAAGTAAAGTTTTGGCATCATAACATTTCTAGGGTTCATTATCCAAAATCACAAAACAAGCCAAATCAACCAATCTTAACAACAACAACCACAACAACTCCATATAACTCATAAGAATCCAAGTTTTAGAGGTTACCTTTTTATTGTTCACTTTCTCTCTCTATAAGTTACTATTCACTCTCTATTCAACCTTGATATTTGCTTACTCCACATGATTTTTATGGAGAAGAGAAGATTAGAGAAACTATTATGCAAGACAAGGAAGCTTGAACACAAAATCAACAAATCTTATTATGAGATTTTTGCTTCCCTTGCTCCTCCTTCTCTCTAGCTTTCCTAAGATTTTTCTTGAAGCCTCTCTCTCTCTCTCTCTCTCTCTCTCTCTCTCTCTGTTTCTCTATGTTTCGTCATGCAATGAGAATGAGAATGATGAAGGGAGTGTTCTTTAAAATATCCGACCTAACCCTTAATTATTATTATTCCAAAATTAAGCTTTAAGACACAAAGTTGTACTTGGCTTTAATTCATGACACATTCTCTTTATTTTTCCCTTAATGCCCAATGTAGATATGAGAGGGAGGAGGAAAAAAAATATGATGATGGCCATTTAAAACATCTCATCATCTTTTCTTTTTACTTTATTTCTAACTAGGATTTGATGACAAATCTTGTACTTGTGCTTATCCATTGCTAATTAAGTCCTAACCTTCCATTACCATAGAACTAACTTCTTCCCCTCTTCCCTTGGCCCATGAACATGCCATTTAAGGGTCCTTTATGACCCAATTGGCTTCTTCCATTAGACTAACTAATTGCATAATTATATTATTATTTTATGATAATAACACATGTGCTCAACTTTAACATTTATAATTTAATCTCTTGCTTTTAGAACAAGACACTTGGCATGTACATAATCAAAATATTTATTTTCCCCTCCTATTTTTCTTATTTGGAAAATAATGAGAAATTAGGAAAATAATATTTATTCCAACATTTTCCATAACTTGTTCCAACCCAATTTTCATGAAAATGGAAGTTTACCAATTTCTTAAATTCCAAGTTCATGACTATTCATCATTTCTTTTCATTAAATATTTCCAATAATTACCATTCATATTGGTGAATAAATTTTGGGGTATTACAAGCAACAAATGAATAACGTAAATATACTGATATAATGATACGAGGTACTTGATTACATACAAAAATCAATTGTGCAGGCTTTGATAATATTTACAGATTTATATAGAATTGCCTAAAAATAAACTACATATAACTACTAGCTCTATCTTGGGATCTGCACCATCATTTCTCTGTGTCTACCAACTTGCCTTTGGATCCGCTTGTTCCCACTGGCACATTGTCATTTTTGAAAAAGAATGAGATTACGAGGAATCCCAGTAGTAACATATAACCAAACATATAAAATGTGAGAATTAAATATGCAATACACCATATAAAGTAAAATGAAAATTCATAACAATACGTGTGTGTACACAAAGCTCAAGCCAAATCATTGTTTGGATCCCCTAAATGTATCTCAGTTGGGCCCCTAACCACAGCTAGGTAATGTACCTCAGGCGTACCTCAGCTGGGTACCTAACCACAGCTAGGTAACATACCCTAGGCACCATGTTCATATCACATAATATAGTAACATACAACATATCAACAATCACATAGTGTATGAAAGATTATAGTTACTACTTTAGACCTTTTTTCCTTAGAACGCATGTCGGCACCTCGGACTCTCAACTCAGTCCTAAAATGTCAAATATACAAAAATTAGGTCAAAACCCATTCATGTACCACTTTAGATGCTTCTAAAGTGTTTTAGGTCGTTATATGAGTCTATATTGAAAAATTACCAAAATGCCTTTAGGGACCCGGCCCGGCCCTGCCATACTGGTCCGACCATACTTTTTCTGAAATTTGGACCCAGGCTATTTTGACATATTTTTACCCAAGGAATCTATTTCTGACCTTGGAATTATGAAATTCACTGCCAAAAGACAAAAATGCCCTTGGTAGCCATTAATTAGGTTTTTGGGGGGCGTTTTGGACATTATGCTTTCTAGAGCTTTTCTGGAAAAGTGTTCAACTGTAACCCCACCTAATTTACCCTCCTGAACTCAATGGAATCATTAGATCATCAAAAATGAAGCCCTAGACCATTTAACAAACACTAGCCGAAGCTCACAATTCTCAGAGGAAAATTGGAGTTTTCGAAATCTGACTCTGTAGATTTGCTCCTTTCTACTCCTAACCACTTTATTAACTATTAAATTACATTATAACCACCATTTATACTCAATCTTGGCAGCATAATTCCTAGGGTTCAATGTTTTACCAAATTTACAATCACAACAAATTAACCAGAAATTCATTGATTAAATCAACCACAAAAGTCACAACAACAATAATTTCAAGTTTAAGAAGTCAACTTTGGTTCCCTCTGGTTGTGCGCTTCTTGGCTGAATCCTAGCCCCTCTCAACATTGAAATTTTGCTTCCTAAACATCATAATCCATGTAGAAGAGAAGTTTGGAGGAAGGATTATACAAGTTAGGAGCTAAATCACCGGAGAAATCAAGCTTACCTGGTAATTTGCTCCTCCTTCACTTTAAAAATCTTAAACTCACTCTCTTTCTCTTGAGCTCTCACATGGCTGATTGTTTTGGCTAGGGAAGATGAAGAAAAATGGTTTTCATAACATTTTGCTTATGTCATAATTCCTTATAATTTTAATTCCCCATTTTTGGATTTATTCAAGTTTTGGCAAATTTTCTGCCCAAACTTTGAAAAACCATAACTTAATTTGTAGACATCAAATTGGAGTAATTCCATAGGCTATAGAACCCTTATCGAGTCTTATTTTAAGAAAAAATATAGCCTTTATCCAAATAGAAGCACACAATTCTCAGAAATTCCATCTTTGGATGATGTTCTAGAAACTTTCAAGTTTCATTGGGTAAACTTCAAAAATTCATAACATTTTGTATACAACTCCAAAAAATTACCCATTACCAATCAAATTAAAGCTTATGATGTCTAATTTCATCTTGTAAAATTTCATAACTTTTAAACATCAGTTGATTATTCAAATTCACATGACAATCTCGCTGGAGATTACACTGGCAGCACTATTCACTTTCAAATT
Source organism: Inga leiocalycina (assembly GCA_963242795.1). Classification (NCBI taxonomy): domain Eukaryota; kingdom Viridiplantae; phylum Streptophyta; class Magnoliopsida; order Fabales; family Fabaceae; genus Inga; species Inga leiocalycina. The sequence continues at coordinate 49,610,929 of OY725327.1, read as the reverse complement.
CTCAGTGCCTAATTCCTATGATCTTGAATTTATAGCTAGAGGCTATTCAAAGTATATCAATACTCACCATTTTATTCCTTTAGATATAAGGAATTTTGGTGATCAAAATTTGAGATGTTATATTTCTCCCCCACTTAAATAATTTTCATCTTCAAAATTTGCTACACATTCATAACCATAAACTCCGGGGTAACACTTCTATGTATGTCTCATGACATCATTACCACTAATCAATGTCTGCTTAAACATACTAAGATCTCTAACTTCCTCGATCAAGTTTTTCTAACAAATTATCATGTCTGCCACCTATATTGTTTTATGACTTAATGCGGTAGCAACGACAGTAGCCTTTCCTGGATAATACTTTATCTTTAGGTTAAAATCTTTAAGCAGCTCCATCCATATGTGATTTCTTACATTCAATTCTTTTTTATCATATAAATATTTCAAACCTTGGTGGTCACAGTACGACTCTATGATTTCACCATAAAGGCAACATTTCTAAATTCAATACAACACTATAATCATTTACTCAAGATTATAGGTGGGATAGTTCAATTCACGAAGCTTCATCTAACAAGATGCATACGTCCCACTCGGCTCGCATCAAAACACATTCCAGTCCCTACCTATTGACCTCTGGGATTTAATTCACTTCCTAATCCATGTCGATTGGCATCGGTAAAGGCAAAAAGGTCCACCAGGGATCTGGGATTATCAACACTGTAACGACACTGCCTCTATCAGCGCTCTATGCTGGCGATTACTACCTCTATTGGTGATATGTAATGATAGGATAGGCAAGCTTTTTATATACCAACACTGCCTCCATCGGCAGTCTGTGACGACTATTACTGCCTCCATCGACGATCTGTAATGATAGGATATTTATGGCCTTTTTCTGTAGTGACACTGCCTCCATTGGTGATCTGTACTGACAGGATATCCGTGGCCTTTTTAATGTAATGACACTACCTCCATTAGCGGTCTAGGCTGACCATTACTGACTTTATCGGTCATATGTAATGACAAGGTATCCGTAACCTCCCCTTGTGCATTTCTTTCTCCTCCCCAGAGCCTAAAGCCACGACCTTAGGGATAAGATCGCACTTATGTAAGACTCTTGTACCATAATAAATTGCCATCTCAGCTTTACATAGCTCTTCTTACAATATCATCCCATATGTAATGTTTAGTTTTTTAGGGAAAAGTTACATAACCCTTTATAATAATCAACAAGATTCAAAACACTGCATATCACAACTACAGTCTCTGGCCTTTACAATGTAGTACTGCTTCCACCTTGCAAGGATCCCCCGTGACTCCTTGCTGTGAGACTGTGTAGCCCAAAAGTCTAATGTCTGAAAGCCAAAATTCACATTTTCTCAACTTGGCATGGAGTTGTTTAGACTTCAGTATGTTCAATATGATTTTTAAATGTTGCTCGTGTTCAGTGTGCCTGTAGGAATTATGTTTGGTCATGTTCAATGTACTTGTAGGCACTATGTTTGATGTACCCTTAGGCACTATGTTTGGTTTGGTGTACCCGTAGGTACTATAATTCTGTTTAGTAGGAATATTCTGTCTCTACCCAACTTCTAGGTTCATCGTGAAATCTAGAACCTCAACATTACATAGATTGAAAATCAATTTCCTCAATTACACCTAATAGGCATGCTAAAATTATGATCAATAGTGCCTATTCTAACCTTCATGGTATTCATCTATTATCCTCAAAACCTTACTGAAGGTTCAACACGATTCACAAGGTTCAAACTTCTGTCATGTATCAGAACCATAGTGCAACCCGATTCACAATTCGACCTAAGCACTATTTTACCTTATATCTGATTTAAACCTATCCTACCCTTCAGTATCATCAAAACGGATCTTCTAGGATCAACATACGACATAACCACCATGCATAATGTATTACCGTATATCATACCTACATACCATTAACATTATGGTATTATTAAGAATCATCACTTAGCATGGAGAAACCTCAAAATATTTACTATGCCTCGAGTTCCCATAACCTCATCAAACAAACCTTTATGGCAGTAATCACTGCAATAGAAATGTTCCATATTAAAATCAATACTTATATCATCACTCTATACTAAACACTCTTCAAATCGTCTAATTAGGATGATCATTAGTCATGGAGAAACCTTAAGACAATCACTATTCCTAAAGTCTCTACGACCTTGCCACTTAACTTCCCAGGGGGTCACCCGTCCCAAGATTTTCCTTGGTTGAGCATGCTTAACTTTTATGTGCTCATGCCAAACCACAGATACTGGCTCTCTCAGCTCCTGACTACCAGCACCCTGAGGTACCCTCATCTCAAACATCGTACCAGCTGCCTTCAACTGACTAAATATTACGTGTGATCTGCACACTGGCTTGGCTGTACCCGCTTCCTTGGGTTTCACAATGTCCTTAGACCATTCTTCATCCAATATTGCACTACTTGCTGCCTTTCAAATATTCATTAATCCTAAAGGCTAGTTCACCGATTAGGGTGTTTCACTCCTTTGATACCCCCATCCGTGCTTGTGTCTAGTCATTATATAATTAAGACCATATTAGTATACTATCCTATTACTAGAATCGCCACTCTGCCAGAACCACTTTGGGCCTTTCCGGAACAGCTTAGGCTCTGATACCAAAATGTCATACCCTTATCTTATTTTTCAGTTTTCAGAGTATTTGCATGCAGTTCGGTGAGAAACATAAGAATAGCATAAACATACTGATATAATGATATGAGGCACTTGATATATACAAAAATCAACCGTGCAGGATTTGATAATATTATAGATTTATACAGAATTGTCAAAAAATAAACTACATATAACTACTAGCTCTATCTTAGGATCCACACCATTATTCTCTATGTTTACCGACTTGCCTTAGGATTCGCTTGTTCTTGCTGCACATTATCTTTTTTGATAAAGAATGAGAATCCAAGGATTCCCAGTAGTAACATATAAGCAAATATATAAAATACGAGAATTAAATATTCAATGCACCATATAAAGTGAAATGAAAATTCAAAACAATACATGTGTGTACACAAAGCTCAGGGCCAAATTGTTGTTTGGATTCGCTATGTATACCTCAGCTGGGCCCTTGACTAAAGCTAGGTAATATACCCTAGGCGTACCTCAGCTAGTTCCCTAACCATAGCTAGGTAACAAACATCAGGCACCGTGCTCATATCACATAATACAGTAACATACAACATATCCACAATCCATAGTGTGTGAGAGATTATTGTTACTACCTTAAACCTTTTTCTCCTCGAAACATGTGGGTTGATTTGCATCCCAGCACCCCGGGCTCTCAACTTTGTCTTAAAAAGTTAAATGTACAAGAATTAGGTTAAAACCCATTCATGTACCACTTTATAGACTTCCAAAGTGTTTTAGGTGGTTATATGAGTCTATATTGAAAAATTACCAAAATGCCCCTAGGGACTTAGCCCGGCTCTGTTGTACCCAGCCCGACCATACTTTTACTGAAATTTCCATCCAGGCTATTCTTATATATTTTTGCCAACCTCGGAATTACTAAATTCATAGCTAAATGACAAAAATGCCCTTGGCAACCCCTAACTTGGGGGTTTCGGGGGCATTTTGGTCATTATAGGTTTTAGAGCTTTTTTGGAAAGGTGTTCAATTGTAATCCTACCTAATATTCCCTCCTGAACTCAATGGAATCGTTAATTGTAATCCTTGATTCTTTGGATCATCACTAGACCAAATACTCTAATCAAGCACCTTAAGGGCATCTTGGGTACTTTAACTAGACCAAATTCCATTGAGTATATTATTTGGAGTATTCCATCTTTACCCAACTTCTAGGTTTATCGTGAAATCTAGTACCTCAACATTTCACAAATCAAAAATCATTTTCCTCAATTATACCTAATAGGTTCGCTAAGAATCAGAATCAACAACACCTATTAGAACCTTCACGATATTTGAGTAATATCTTTAAAACATTACTGAAGGTTCAACAGCATCCACCAGGTTCAAACTTCTGACATAGGATAGAACAATAGTGCAACCTGATTTATATTTCAACCTAAGGACTATTTCAGCTTAGATCGGATTCAAGCCTATCCTCAACCTTCAGTATCGTAAGATTGGATCCTCTGGAATTAATATACGATATAATCATCCCTTATCATATAGCACCGTATATCATATCTACATTCCTTTAACACCACAGTGTTACTAAGGATCATCAGCTAGAATAGAGAACCCTCAAGAAAATCACTATACCTTAAGTTTCCATAACCTGATAAAATAAACCTTTTTGGGCAGTACTCATCGCGAGAGAAATATTCTGAATTAAAATCAATGCTTATATCATCATCATCTCCAAGCTTCTAAGTATTCTTTAAATAATCTAACTAAGATGATAATTAGCTATAAAGAAACCTCAAAGCAATCACAATTCCTCAAGTCCCCATAACCCTATTAACTTAACTTTCTAGGAGGTCACCCATCTTAAGATTTTCTTGGGTTGAGCACGCTTAACTTTTGTGTGCTCGCTTCAAAATGCATATACTAGCTTCATCTGGTTCCAACTACCAGTACCCTGTGACTGTCCTCATCTCAAAAATCATGGCAGCTAACTCCGGCTGACAAAATACTGTGTGTGGAATGCATATCAGTGCCGATACATGCAGTGGAACATGTACTTTGAGATATGCTCCCTGTAGTCTACCAAGCTATCATTCGGACCTGCTTCCTTAGTATTCGTGACATCCTCAAATCAGTTTTATGATACTGGCTGCTCTCTAGGTATTCGTGGATCCTTCAGGGCTGATTAACAAAAGGGGGTAATTCACTTCTCTAGTGCCCCACTCTGTGTGTATTTTCTTTTACCATATAATCAAGACCTTATTAGTATACTATCCAGTTGCTAGAACTGCTTGCTCTGCTAGAATCGCTTAAGCTTTGATGCCAAAATATAAAACCCTTATCTTATTTTCACCCTTTTCAGAGTACTTGTGCCCAGTTCAGTGGGCATAAAGGAATAACATAGATATACTGATAGTAAGATATTGATTTCAAAAATTTTCCCACAGGGATTGTACACAATAATTACGAATAATGTAGCCGTGCAGGGCTACTAGGGTGTCTAGACTCATTTAATGAAACTCGGGTATCTTTCCGTCTTCATTCCACTACTACATTCCTCTCATATAGTTCTCTTCTCTACCTTTATCGGTCTAGGTGGTTGGTTGGGGAGGGTGAGATTCGGGAAAATCATAAAGCAAATAATATCAATATGCATACAAGATAAGTGCTTAATGCATAATATACTTGCTTTACATAAACTCATGCTAACACAATGACATATCTATGGGCTCGATGTTTCATATAACATACTCATGGCCATAGCATAAATAGAAAGAGAACTTTAATCATTCATATATGTTTAACATAATCAAGCAAAGAAATCAAATGCATCATACACAAGCAAAAATATCAAATACATGCAGAGAGGTAAGTTTACTACCTTAATTGCCCTTCCTTGATCCTCTGCTTGTTCTACAGTCTATTCAATCCTATATTTGGCTTGGGGAACTACTAAGTCCTAAAATTCCAAATATAGAAGAATTGAGTCAAGATCTATCTAAAGTCTTTTAAAGTCATTATGTTAGTTATCTATCAATGTTTCAACAATTTCTGCATCATACAATTCTGCACAATGCAGTTTCATTGTTTTCCAGAAAACTGGCAGATTCTCAGTTGATTTTGGAAATTCATAATTAATTATAGGAAAATCCAATTTGACTAATTCCAAAGCCTATGTGAAGCTTTTTAAATTTACTTTTGTATAAAAATGCTTAAGGCTAACCAAAGATATCACACTTTTCCCAGAAATTTGCCAAACTTCCCCTGTTTCAGATTGTATTCAAGAAACTGGGCATAACTTCAAAAATCCATATCTTTTAATCTACTTGTCCAAAAATTATGATCTACTTATCAAACTAAAGCTCAATATCTCCACTTTAATCCTACTAAATTTTAGAATATTTGGACTAGGTATGACCAACGTAATCTATTGCACAATAACACTGCCTCCAGTAAAACAAATCAAATAGCATAACCCCTTAACTTCAATAATTTCTAGATTTAAACTTACACATTTAAAAATCATGAACACACATATTCCCACACAAATTTTCCTTCTAAATCCAATGGAATAATCAAATGTATGAAATTCCAACACAAACACCCCTTAAATAGGTCTGGACGAAAATCACAATAAATTAGGGAAAATGGAATTTCTTGATTCCATTCCATTAACCATATTCTTTTCACCTCTAATTACTTATTTAACCACACATTTCCCACATGATTAATCCAAATTTAGGCAGCACCTCCCCTTAGGGTTTTTGCATCCCAATTATGAAAATCAACCAACTAAAGCCATAAAACAATAACAACCACATCAAACAAGCTTGAATCAACAAGATAACAAGGTTTAGTTTGATTACCTTTGATTTCTTTCTTTCTCTCTCTAAAACCATGGCTGCCTTTCTCTCTAACTTCTTGATTTTGAGCTTTATACATGAATATTTTAAGAAGGGATAGAGCTTAGGGAGAGTTATCATGAGTTTCAAGGCAAGAACAAGTGGAAAATCACTTAGAACTCACCTTGTTTGCCTCTTGCACTTTGCTCTTCTCTTTGTCTCTCTTGTTCTTTTCAATTTTCATTCAGCTGCTCTCTATTGTCTAGCCGAAATATGGCCTTAAGAAAGAGATAAGGGCTCTTTAAAAATATCACTCATCACTTACTTCAAATATTATATTTTAATGGCTTTAATCACATGCCATTTATTCTTGTCTTCATCTTTTCTCTTTCCTTCCTTTTGCTTATACCAATATGGCCCTTAATTATTCAAGCGATCATCTTTTTGTTTGGTCTATAAATGTTGACTGAAATTGTGTCTTTGGAGGGACTAAATATACTTCTTGCATTATCATATTTTCCTCCTTCACACATATTGCTTTTAGCATGATATATTTGACCAAGTCTTTACCTTTTACTTGGTCATCTAATTGTTTCTCTTTCTTGCTTCATGTTATACGAAAATGGAGTATGGGAAAAGAGATGATGATATCTTATAGTATCTCCTTGAATTTAATGTGTAATGGCCAATTGAACACATGTCTTGCTTTTTTGACTTTCTAACCTCAATTTGCTTGGCCAAAATTGCTTCCTTCTTACTTTAAATTTGGACCAAGTATATATATTTCCCTTATTGCTTCCCTATTCGGATGAAATATTCATCAATGAAAGGGAAAATATATGACTTCTTACTTTATGGTCAAATTACCATTTTGGCTGTACATTTTTCTAATTAAATTGGGCCTTCGTCCCTTTTCTTTGTGTTGAGCCAAAATTTGCTATATATTGAGCCCAACAATTATGTTATTCCATTAATCAATTTGGGCTCCAATAATGGGCTTTTATGAAGACACAAATTAAATTTCAGTCTTATTGTGGTCTAAAATTCATGTGGCCACCAATTGCTCTATTTGGCCTTTTTAAGTACCTCATAATTCACCGTTTATTCCTTTTAATATAAGAAATTTTGGTTACTGAAATTTGAGATGTTACAGTTTTCTTCATACACTGGGGACACAGCTCTTGTAAAGGTTCTGCGTGATTCAAATATGCTTGAATTGAACGTAAGACTATAAACACATAGTGGCTTATCCTTGCACAAATCAAAGGTATGCCTCCTTCTTACTACATCATTGCTAGATTTTTTTTTACTTTTGTTTCCGTACCCTATTTACGTTCTGAGGTAAGTAGCTATAATCTTTTTACCCCTCTTTTGTTTGCGTGTGTCCTGCCATGTGCAGATTTTAATATAGTGAATGTTGTGATTGGTCTTCTATGTAATCTATACATGCACGCACAATATAACTTTGATATAGCTTTAGTCCTCTCATTGCATCAATAAATGCTTTAACAATTCCCTCTCCCTAATTTACGATTTTCTTATTCAATCTATTAAGGATAATCTAAGCTATTATATAAAATAAAAAGGATCCTTCTTTAAGACAAAAGGTGTAAAATCCCTTCCGTAAAACTCAATTATCCAAACACTTAATCAAATCTTTGGATAATAAACAATTCTATGGCGTAAAAGAGAAAACTCAAGTCTAAAGGTCTATCATAGTAGAAAGAAGTGCAACTCATCTTTCAAATGTTAACTATATGAGAAAAAGATTCTAGCTAACCACTTGAAAATACTACCATGGTTATAAAGGATTTACTGGAAATATCTATTCATGATGGAATAGAATAAACTAGTTATTTAAAATTTATCATAGACAATAGAACCTTTCTAATTGTACACTAAGTCGTTTCAAATCAACATATTTATAAAGTCATTTCAATTAACAATTGGGCCTTGAGCTTCTCGAAGCTTATAATATAATATTCAATTATAAGCCCATAGATAAAACTTATTTTTTAGTACTATTCTTTCTCGAAGGTTTATGAAATATCAAAAGTCAACTATCCATCAACCAAACATTTAAAATCCATCATAGATAATAAAACTCTTCTTATTGTTTCACAAATTAAATCATAAATAATCAACACACTTAGGCCTTGGACTTCACAAAGTCCAGAATATAATCGTTCGACCACAAGCCCAATGTCAACTCAATTATCAAAATATTGAAACAACAATTTTCTCAAACATCTATTTGAGTTACTTATCCATGATATAAAACCGTATAAGTTAAAACATAATATCACATAAGAGTATGCAACATGAGCCCTATAGTGGCAGTACTCAACAATACACCACATAAATAAAACGGGAAGGCTTTATAAAGATTATTACAATAATCAAGCCCTAGAGCCTTTCCCAATTTACTAGCAAAAGAACTATTACCTAAAAAATGTTAAATCAACGAGGTGAGACAAAAGCCTCAGTAACCAACTATCCAACTTATTACACATGCTAATATGTGCTCGTGAGGTGCCAACTGAAACAATTTATATAATACAGTATTAGAGATATAATTCACATATTCCGTATCACAATTTCATATCATGAATTCCATATCACAAATTCTGTATAATAAATTCTTTATCACAATTTCCATATCAAAATTTCACATCACAAATTTTGTATCACAATTCCCAAGTTGCCTCCCATCAATCCCACCGAACTACCCTATTTCCATCCACAAGACCTATGGGCTAAGTTACTATCCATGTTGTTAGTGCAAGTGTTTCACCCAAGGGGGTGAATTAGGTGATATCAGAAATTTCATTGCGTATATAAAAATTGACTGGAAATATAAAGCAGTTAAGAGCTAAGAGAAATATCACCGAAGTATACACCGGGAGTTACACTAGTTCGGTCACAACCACTTTGACCTACGTCCAGTCCTTAGAGCTTCTCTGAAAGATTCACTATATCTTCCAAGATTTAGTGGGTTCTTGGCACCTCAGTATAGAAAGTTCCTTCACCTGGACACTCGCTCCCCCTTACACAGTGTAATTAAATTCCCAACTCAAGGTTCTACAACCTTAAGTTGTCTCAATAATGAATATTGAGTTTTGTAATGAAAATCTATCTTACATAGTAAATGGATAAACAGTGAATTACAAAGAGTGAGTATAAGAAAACAGACCACAAAGAGTATATTGATCGATGTGTGATTGCTTGTTCTGAGTTATTGTCTCCTTTGAATGCTCTACATATATATAGATGATTTGTGGTGTCCGTTGGAAGCAAGTCAAACATGTCCGTTGGAGTCGTGCACCTACTATTGACCGTTATTCAATTTTGAAAACTATCTGTTTGTGGTAGGTAGCGGTAGGTAAGTGTTCAGACATTTTATTTGACTTTCCACTTATAGCATGATCTCTTCATTTTTTCTCTGCAAATATACTTAGAATACTAATACAATGAAGGGTTAATCATATAGAAAACAAATCAATAAACATTGGATTAAAATCATATTTTCTGGACTTCATTACTCGAGTGATCATGCTCATTACTTGAGTAGTCCCTTGAGTAATCTCATAGTCCCTCGAGTAATCTCATTAAAAATTAGGTAGAGAGTAAGTCAATGTTTTCTTACCATATTACTCAATTAAGCCTTCAAGTAATCTTTTGAATAATACCTGGCAAACAAGGTTACTCGGGTGATCCCTCGAGTAAGCATATATTTTCTTCACAGGTTATTCGAGTGATACCTCAAGTAAATTTATAATAAGTTTGCAGAGTACTCGATTACTCCCTCGAGTAACAACATCAAATTCTTGGCCGAGAGTACCTGGCTTTACTTACCTGATTACTCGAGTGATCCCTCGAGTAATACTTAAATAACTCTGCAGATTACTCGAGCGGTCCCTTGAGTAAATAGTTTTCTCAAATGGTTACTTGAGTAAAGTGTGTCAATTCTTGGCCGAGAGCTACTGAAAAATATTTACCCTGATTATTGAGTGGCTACTCGAGTAATGCCTTTTCTCATATTTTTACTCGAGTGGTTACTCGTGTAATAGTTCATATAAATTTGGAGATTACTCGAGTGACCCCTTGAGTAACTTCATCCAAATTTTGGTAGTGCCTCTCTGCAACATTTTCTCCAACATTACTTGTTTACTCACTCGAGTAACAGAGTTCATTACTCGAGTGCTCACTTAAGTAAGCCTTTAATAAATATGCCAATGATGTTTTTCCTGAGCTCTGTCTCTGAGTTCTTCTTCATTACTCCAGTGCTTACTTCAAATAAAGCTTTTATCTGCCGTTTAGTTACTTTGTTCAAATTCTTTTATATTATTGATCTAATCATTGTTATCATAATAACACATGGGATCTAACATTCTCCCCTTTTTTTAAGATGACAAAACTTGGTGATTTTGAACAAAGTTTTTGAAATTAAGTTTTCAAATATATGCTTCTAAAATACTTTTCATATAAAATTTTTTGTTCAATTTAAACTTGAAGACTCTTTTGAAATAACTTAGTAAAGATATTTTCAAATGATCTTGAAAAATTGAGTTTTTGTTCTTATTTACTTGTTCACCTTGCATACACAATAAAAAATGCATTAGTTCGACAATGCAATATATCTTAAATGAAATTTAACTTCGATGGCATAAAGAAGAATTCATTACATAATCAAACTTTAGAATTCAAAGTTAAAAGCTCCCTAAAGCCCTGTACACCTATATCCGTTTTACATACATTTACTTAGCCATTGATCACAAAATCACTTAGGCTAGGCTCTTCTCCTTCTTTTTGTCTTCATTACAAGGGTGGAATCAATCATGAGGAGGAGTAGATGGCTTGGCTATTGAAGTAGAAGTGACTGAAAATGCTAAAGATTCATGTGATCCATCTGAACTGGAAGAATATGAAGATGATGGTTCAGGTTCAGGAAGGTTTACTGGAGGTGTTTAAAGATCCTCTAGAGGGTTCATTGGAGGATTCTGAGGTGATGGGTAAGGAATAAGAGAAGTAATTTCTATTTCCTCTATAGCAACAGGTGAAGACACAAGCACCTCTTTAGTATGTGCACGTTAGGCAATGGGAGAGGGTATTGACTCAGGCTGAGCTGGATCATCAATGGTGATGTCGATTGGCTCGGATGTGTCAGGGTTAGGCATAAAGAATAGAAGATTACTAGGTCTAATCTTAGAGGGTCTATGCTCAGTAGGAATATGAGAAGGAATTGGCTTAGAAGGGCTAGGTTTAAAGGCTGGTACTGGCTCAGGAATAAATGAGGGCATAGAAGGACCAGGAGCAGCGGAGCCAGATGCCATAGCATCAAGTCTGGAAACAATTGATCTTAGAAGCTCACCCTAGGCACGTTGCTCAGCCAACATCTCTTTATGCCTCTTATCCATCCTATCCACAAGTTGACCCATTTTCTCATTCATGTAGGTTATCAACTTTGCATATGTATTAGCAATGTCGATACGGAAACCTTTCAAAATGTTTTCCATGAAAGTTTGCATTGAGGAGCTAAAGAATGAAGGAGAGGATATGTTAGTTGGAGAAGAAGACTTTGTGTCATCCATTCGACTTGTTGCAGTTTCAGTCTTCTTCTTCTTCTTCTTAGGACTTGCTTCTAGAGGAGTCTTCAGGGGAATATCAATGTTCAACTTCCCAATTTGATTTCTCCCAGCTGGTGTTATCCTCTTAATTGGTTCTTTACTCTCTAAATACCATATCTTGTTCTTCTTCAAGAATAGAGATATAAGCTGAGGATAAGTCATTGGAGTAGTAGGTTTCCCTTCAAACCTATATCGCTTGATCTCAGTAAATATATATTCTCCCAAGTCCTTTTGTTTTTTGAGGAGTAATGAGGCAAATTTTCTGAAATCCCTCTCAATGAAATAACTGTATGTGTTGGCCTTGTTCACCATGGCTCTAGAATATATATACCATATGACTCTGTGAAAATCACTCATATCACTCGAATTGAAATTGAGGGGTCCCACAATCTCACCAGGTTTTAGGATAGAGAATAAATAGTTTGAATCAAGATTAGAATGAATATCATCAGGAGGATCCTCTATTCCTAACCAGGTATTGATTTTGGAAGGTGAGATTAGAATTCTTTGTCCTTTAACCTTAGAAGTCATTTCTTCTTCCACAGACTTCCTAATGGGATCATTTATAGGTTCAAGGTTGCAGTAGAAATGCCTCACAAATTTGGTGCAAAATGGGAGTTTAACAGACAATCAGGGCATATAGGAATCAAGATAAGAACTCAGGTCAAATTTCAATACCTTTTGAAGAATCTTGTAGTCAATATAGTGTATCTTGCACACATTACTTCTTGCAAAGTGACTCAGGTACTTCTAAGATTCCTCAAGCTTGCTCACATTGAATCCCTATTGAGGGAATGCGATTTCCTCTTCCTTCTCTTCTGGCTTCTTGGATGATTGCCCTTTCTTTGCTTCCTTAGACTGGAAGGCTTCTTCAAGCATGCCTACTATGACTTTGGTTAGGTCCTTATCAAGCTTAGGCTTTTTCAGAGGTTTTCGAGAAAATGTGGGAGTATCATATGAATTAGAAGTAGGAAGAGAGGGTTCTTTTGTTCCTTTGCCTCTTCCAATAGATATACTCTTCTTTGATTGAGCTCTTGTGGCTACTGGTTCCTTAATGACAACCCCTTGTGTTAGTGCAAGCGTTTCACCTAAGAGGGGGTGAATTGGGTGATACCAGAAATTTCGTTGCATATAAGAAAATCGACAAAATATTTAAAGCTGTTGAGAGCAAAGAGAAATATCACTGAAGTGTACACCGGGAGTTATATTGGTTTGGCTACAACTACTTTGACGGGTTCTTTGCACCTTAGTACACAGCAAGTTCCTTCACCTGGACACTCGCTCCCCCTTACACGTTGTAATCAAATCCCCAACTCAATGTTCCACAACCTTAAGTTGTCTAAATAACAAATATTAAGTTTGTAATGAAAAACTCTCTCACAGAGCAAATATATAATTACTGATGTATAATGAATGAGTATAAGAAAACAAAGCACTAAGAGTGTGTTGATCAGTATATGTTCATGTGTTCTCAGTTCTTGTTTTCTGCTCTTTGAATGCTCCATATATATAAATGATTTGTAGTGTCCATTGGAAGCAATTCAATTATGTCCATTAGAGTCACATAGCAATGGTTAACCATTCTTGAAATTTGAAAACTATCTGTTTGCGGTAGGTAGTAGTAGGTGAGCGTTCGGACTTTTATTTGACTTTTTACTTTTGGCATTATCTCTTCATTATTTCTCTACAAATGTACTTAGAATACTAGTACAATGAAGAGTTAATCATATAGATATTAAATCAATAATTATTTGATTAAAAAATGATTTCTGGACTTCGTTACTCGAGTAGCTACTCGAGTTATTATGTTTGTTACTCGAGCAGTCCCTCGAGTAAACCTATCAAAAATATGGTAGTGAGTAATTCAATATTTTTCATAAGATATTACTCGGGTAAGACATATAGTGCAATACATCACAAACCTTGGAAATACTTGATTACTCGAGTGGCCATGTCTTTTCTTCACAAGTTACTCGGGTGCTTCCTCCAGTAAGCCTATTACTCAGTGGTTACTCGAGTGGCCATGTTGTTTCCTTAAACCTTACTTGAGTGACCCCTCTAGTAAATTCCAAATAACTTTGTAGGTTACTTGATTACTCACTTGAGTAATTGCATCCAATTCTTGGCCGAGAGTACTTGTTCTTTGTTTACCTGATTACTCGAGTGACCTCTCGAGTAATGCTTCAAATAACTCTAGAGATTACTGAAGTGCTCCCTCGAGTAATACCTTTTTCTCACCTGGTTACTCGAGTGGCTACTCGAGTAAATTGTTGCATTTCTTGGCTGAAAGTTATTGGAAGATTTTTACCTTTGTTACTCGAGTGGCTACTCGAGTAAAGCCTTTTCTCATGTGTTACTCGAGTGGCTACTCAAGTAACGTCATCCAAATTTTGGCAGTGCTTTCGAAAACATTTTATTTCAACATTACTCGAGTGCCCACTCGAGTAACAATGTTTCTTACTCGAGTGGTCACTCGAGTAAACATACACAAAAACTGCCATTGAGGTTTTTACTTTGCTCTTTCTCTCAGATCTTCTTCATTACTCTAGTGATTACTTCAAGTAAAGCATTGCCATTTATTTACTTTGTTCAAATTCATTTGTTATCATATGCTCTTTTATCATTAGTCCAATCTTTGTTATCATCAAAACATATGGGATCTAACATTGTCCCCCTTTTTGATGATGACAAAACTTGGTGATTTTGAGCTAAGTTTTTGAAATTGAGTTTTCAAACATATGTTTCTTAAATAATTTTCATATGAAATTTTTTGTTCAATTTAACCTTGAAAACTCTTTTGAAATAGCTTATTAAAGATCTTTTCAAAATTTTTGTTCTTATTTACTTATTCACCTTGCATACACAGTCAAAAACTCATTAGTCCATTAATGCAATATAACTTCATGGAAATTTAACTTTAATGGCATAAAGGAACAAATTGCATAAAGAAGAATTTAATATATAATCAACCTTATAATTCAAAGTTAACAATGCCCTATAGCCCCATACACCCAAATCCCAATACATTAACTCAGCCATTCATCACAAAATCACTCAGGCTCTTTTCCCCCTTTTTGTCTTCATCAAAAGATGGAATCAATCATGAGGAGTAGGTGGCTTGGCTGCTAAGATAGGAGTGACAGGAAATGCCAATGATTCATATGAACCATCTAAACTTGAAGGATTTGAAGATAATGGTTCAGGGTCAGGAAGGTTCATTGGGGATGTCTGAAGATCCTCTGGAGGATTCATCAGATATGATGGGTAAGGAACCAGAGAAGTAATTTCTACTTCCTCTGTAGCAATCGGTGAAGACTCAAGCACCTCCTCAATGTGTGTAGGTGAGGCAATGGGAATAGATATGGACTCTAGCTGAACAAGCTCAGGTAGATCATCAGTGGTGATATGGATTAGCTCAGATGTGTCAGGGTCAGGCATAGAGAATAGGACATTACTGGGTCCAATCTCAGAGGGTCTATGCTCAATAGGTATAGAGGGTCCAGGTTCGGAGACAGGTATGGGCTCAAGAATAACAGAAGGACCAAGAATAGAGGAGCCAGATGCCATAACATCAAGTCTGGCAACAATGGATCTCAGAAGCTCACCCTGGGCACATTGTTCAGCTAACAACTCTTTGTGCCTCTTATCCATCCTCTCCACAAGTTGTCCCATCTTCTTATTCATATAGGTTACCAACTCCGCATTGGTATTCGTAATGTCGATATGAAAACTCTTTAGAATGTTCTCCTTAAATGTTTGCATTGTGTAGCCAAAGAAAGATAGAGAAGATGTGTTGGCTGGAGCAGAAGACTGTGTGTCATCCATTCAACTAGTTGTTGTGTCAGTCTTCTTCTTCTTCTTGGGACTTGCTTCTAGAGGAGTCTTCAGAGGAATCTTATTGTTCAACTTTCAAATTTAATTCCTCCCAACTGGTGCTATCCTCTCAATCAGCTCCTTACTCTCCAAGTACCAAATCTCATTCTTCTTGAGGAACAAGGAAATAAGTTGAGGATAAGGCATCAGAGTAGTAGGTTTTCCTTCATACCTATATCTCTTGATCTCAGCAAAGATATATTCTCCTAAGTCCTTTTGTTCTTGAGGATCAATGAGGCAAATTTTCTGAAGTCCCTCTCAATGAAATGAGTAAAGTTATTGGATTTGTTTACCATAGCTCTAGAATAGATATACCATAGGACTCGATGAAAATCACTTATATCACTCAGATTGAAATTGAGGGGTCCCACTATCTCACAAGGTCTTAGGATAGAAAACAACTGGTTTGAATTATAATTAGGATAATCATCATCATGAGGGTTCTCTATTCCTAACTAGGTATTAATTCTAGAAGGTGAGATTAGAATTCTCTATCCTCTGACCTTAAAAGTAATTTCTTCTTCCACAGACTTCCCAATGGGATCATTTATAAGTTCAAGGTTATAGTAGAAATGCCTCATGATTTTGGTGCAAAATGGAAGTTTAACATATAGCCAGGGCATATAGGAATCAAGCTAGGGACTCAGGTCGAATTTAAATACCTCTTGAAGAACCTTGTAGTCAATGTAGTGCATCTTGCACACATTTCTCCTTGCAAAGTGACTTAGATACTTCTGAGATTCCTCAAGCTTGCCCACATTGAATCCCTTTGGAGGAAATCTGATTTCTTCATTACTCTCTTCTGTTTGCCTTGAAGATTGCCCTTTCTTTGCATCCTTAGATTGAAAAGCTTCCTCATGCATGCCTACTATGACTTTGGTAAGCTTCTCATCAATCTTAGGCTTTTTCAAAGGTTTTGGTGAGAATATGGGTATGTCGGATGAGTCGGAAGAAGGAGGAGATGGCTCTTTTATTGCTTTGCCTCTTCCTGGAGGTGAACTCTTCTGGGTTTGAGCTCTTGTGTCAATGGGCTCCTTAATGACATCTCCTTTCACCTTAGGCTTAGCTTGTGGTTTGGCTTTGGTTTTAGGTTTAAGAGAAATCTTTCATTTCTTGGTAGGTGGAGATGAAAGAGAATCAGAGGGTTAATATGGTTCAGAGGACTCAGAAGGAGTGCTAAGATTAGGAGATTTGGTCCTCACCATTTTGATTTGAGAGAAATAAGTATTTCTGAAAAATAGAGACCGTGAGTCGCAAATGTAGGACAGAGGTTATTGAGCAATATGGGATTTTTTTAGAAGTTAAAAACCAAGGGGTTTTAATGGAAATGAGAAGGAAAAATGATTATGAAAATTTTTTGTGAGAGAACTAGGAGAATTACTCAAGGCGATTTTGTGAGAAATGACCGAGTGTCGACTGAAATAACCTTAAAGCCCGACATCACTCGAGGGCTTACTCGAGTGATTATCAGCTTCACTCAAGTAGCTACTCGAGTGATCATACCAGAAATTTTAAAATACAGTGAATTCAAGTGCGTACCTGGCATGAATGATATTGTAATTACCCATGAATATTCCCTCGATCATTTGATAGCTCTTTAGGACAGATTTGAGTTGAAACTCAGTAAATTTGAGATCTGCACCTAGGTTCACTCGAGAACTTACTCAAGTAATATTGAAGTTCACTCGAGGCCTCCCTTGGATAATCTGTCCTTCACCTTCTAACTGTTCATTTCCAACCGTTGTGCCCTTTCATTTGAAATTAATGCTTCACTGGCACATTTCCAAGTTCATTACTCGAGTGGCTACTCGAGTAATTCATCTATTACTTCAAGGTGTTACTCCAGTAATGCTCATTACTTGAAGTTGTCCCTCCAGTAATGTTATCCTCTATTAACCTCTGCTTTTCATACTCCAAAACAGAATATCATGATCCTGTAAAACAAATTGCTAGAAACTCCGATGCTTAAGTTAGTAATTATCAAAACATCAACAAATAATATCATCTAACATTTTGTAAACACTAAATAACTTACAATTCATTGGGATTTACCATTCCCAATTCTTGTCTAATATACAAAAATTGATCTTTTGCAAGAGGTTTTGTGAAGATATCAGCTAGTTGAAGATGAGTAGGAATGAATATCACTTTGACATCTTTCTTTTGGACATGATCTCTGATGAAGTGATGTCTAACATCAATATGCTTGGTTCTGGAATGCTGAATAGGATTCTTTCCCAAGCTTATCATGCTAGTATTGTCACAGTATATTGGTGTCTCTTTCAAATAAATACCAAGATCCTGGAGTTGTTGCTTTAGCCATATTACTTGTGCACAACAACTTGATACAGCAACATACTCAGCTTCCGATGACGAAAGAGACACTGTAGCTTTTTTCTTGCTAAACCATGACACAAGTGAGTCTCCAACTTGCCTACTAGTACTCTTTCTATCCGTCTTGTATCCTCCATGATCAAAGTCTGAGTATGCAACTAGAGATTCACTTCTTCCTTTGGGATACCAGAGACCCAATTTTGTCGTGTCAGCAAGATATTGGAAGATACGTTTGATGGTTTCAGCATGTGACTCTTTTGGTGCTGATTGATATCTTACACGCATGCCCACACTGAATTGCATATCAGGCCTACTTGCAGTGAGATAGAGTAATGATCCAATCATTCCTTTATATTTTGTGATGTTGTAATCTTTTCTCTTGACATCCGTATCAAGCAATATGGTTGAGCTCATGGGTGTGTCCATTCTTTCTTTGTTTGATTTGCAAACTGAGAAAGAAATTCAATTCTCCCATCATTGACATCTCAAACTCCCCTTGCATTATCTCAGAAAATTCTTAACATAGTTTCGGTTAAAAGCACCAAAAACTATATCATCAACATATATTTGCACAATTAATATATCATCTCGTTTTCGTTTTGTAAAAAGTGTTGTATCAACTTTTCCTCATACAAAACATTGATTAATAAGAAATTTACTGAGCTTTTCATACCATGCTCTAGGAGCTTTGTTTTAAACTGTACAAAGCCTTTTTGAGTTTGAAAACATGGTCAGGTTTGGTTACATCTTTGAAACCTGAAGGTTGATCTACATATACTTCTTCCATGATGTAGCCATTTAGAAATGCACTCTTTACATCCAGTTGATAGAGTTTGAATCCTTTGATACATGTAAAGGCTAAGAGTACTTGTATAGCTTCCAATCTAGCCACAGGAGCATACGTTTCCTCATAATCAATTCCTTCTTCCTGATTATAGCCTTTAGCCACTAATCTTGCTTTATTTCTGACAATAATTTCAGATTCATCAAGTTTGTTCTTGAATACCCATTTAGTGCCAATGATCTGATGATCCTTAGGTCGGGGTACAAAATCCCAAACTTGATTTCTTTCAAATTGGTTTAGTTCTTCTTGCATTGCTATAACCCAATCATTATCTGATAGAGCTTTGTCAATGTTAGAAGGTTCAATATCAGAAATAAATGTAGAAAAAACAACTTCATTGAAAATTCTATTTCTAGTTTTGACTCCTTCATTCACATCTCCTATGACTTGATCCAGGGAATGACTCCTATTGTATTTCCAGGCTTTAGGTTGTCCTGGTGACTGATCTTCTTCCTTGGTTTGATCAACTTCTAGAATAAGAGATTTAGAAATAGATTGACCATTTTCTTGATTTTAAACAACTTCTTGCTCATCATCAATGGTTTTGTCAGAGGATTTAAATTCATCAAATACAATGTGAATTGATTCTTCAACAACACATGTTCGTTTATTGAAAATTTTGTATTCTTTACTTCGGTTAGAATAGCCTAGGAAAATTCCTTCATATGTTCTAGAATCAAATTTTCATAAGTTATCTTTACCATTATTAGGAATGAAACACTTACAACCGAAGATGTGTAAATGAGCAAGATTCTACTTTCTTCCTTTGTATAGCTCGTATGGTGTCTTTCCAAGTTTTGTTCTAATATATGCTCTATTTGAAATATAGCATGCTGTGCTCATTGCATCGGCCCAGAAAACTTGGGACACGTTCTTTTCATTTAGCATTGCTCTAGCCATTTTAGTGAGTACTCTATTCTTACATTCCATAACTCCGTTTCATTAAGGTGTCCTTGGATTAGAGAAATTGTGATCAATACCATTAGTATCACAATATTCTTCAAAGGCTTGATTTTCAAACTCTTCACCGTGATCTGTCTTGATACCTGTAATGGACATACCTTTCACATTTTGCACTTTCTTTGCAAAAACAATGAATTCTGCAAAGGTTTCATCCTTTGATCATAGAAATATAGTCCATGTAAATCTAGAGAAATCATCAACAATGACTAATGAATACAAGTTGCCACCAAGGCTTTTAACTCTTGCTGGACCAACTAAATCCATATGTACCAATTGAAGTAGTCGATTTGTTGTAATTTCATTTTTCGATTTGAAAGATGATTTAGTTTGTTTACCCTTTTGACATACATCACAAATCAAATCGTTTTTAAAAATTACTTTGGGTAATCCAAGAACTAAATCATTTTTGAGTAGTTTACCTAGTTGGTGTATGTTGACATGAACTAATCTCTTATGCCATAACCAACTTTCATCGGCATTACTTAGAAAACAATTTTAAGAGTTATTTCTATTGATATCAAGTGTATAGCAGTTACCTTCCCTTTTTGCTCTGAGCTTTGCCTTGATATTTTTCTTATCAAGTTGTAAGTCTTTCTTGTTGATAATTAGACTTTCCTCTGATTCAAATATTATCCAGTTGTCTTTATCTGCACTTTGACTCACACTCAGCAAATTATGACACAAGCCTTCAACATAATATACATCTTTGACTTGTATTCCTATGTCATTTTTTATTTCACCAATTCCTGCTATTTTTTCAAATTGATTTCCTCCAAATTTTACCTTTCCACCTTCCTTAGGTTGCAATGTGGTAAAACTTTCAAAATCTCCGGTCATATGTCTAGAGTATCCATTGTCTATGTACCTTTTATTGTTTTGGAATGCTTTAAGACATAATTGCAATCAATTACGATTAAGTCTTAGGTACCCACATCTTTTTGGGTCCTTTTGGGTTAGTATAAAAGATTTTAGGAACATATGAACCTTTAGGTACCCATTTGTAGGTTCCTATCTTTCCTTTCTTCTTATGAATGCATGATGATGTATAATGACCTTTTCTATTACAATAATTACAATATGCAAAAGGATTTGATGTATGCACAGAATGCTGAAAATAATTCAAATATGACTTACCTTATGCACAGAATGCTAAAAATAATTTAAATATGACATACCTCCTGCTTTCTTTCTTCCTTTTCTTCTATATGATTTTGGATTATATCCAAGACCAGATCGATTATTTACAAAACGTTGATCTTTTAAAATCACATTTAGCATCTCACTTCCTTTAGTGAATTTTTCAAGAGTTTTCGTGACATTAATGTTTTTCTTTTTCAAAGAAGAATAGTTTTCACAATCTTTCTCTAAATTTTCTTCTAGTTTTATTTCAAGAGATTTGTTTTTCTTTTTGAAAACAACTAGTTCTTTAACTACTTTGATCAATTCAGAATGTAAAGAATTATATTCGGAAAGTAATTCATCATAGGTAGGATCAGAATCAGTTACCTCTTCTTCTATTTCTTCTTGAGCAACTAGACAGATATTGGCTACCTCCTCTTCATCGCTTTCTTCATCAGAAGAGCTATCTCCCCATATGGCAGATACAAAAGCTTTCTTCTTGTTGTAGAATTTTCCTTTTCTCTTTTCTTTATTCTTCTAAATTAGTTCTTGACATTTTGATTTGAAATGTCCTGGCTTTCCACATTCATAGCAGATGATGTGTTCTTTATTGCTTATTCCTCCTTTTTGAAAATTTTTGAATCCTTGGCCTTTCTTGTAAAACTTTCTGAATCATTTTATAATTAGGCCCATTTCATCATCGTCAAGTTCTTCATCTTCATTTTGTTCTTCTTTTGCTTTCAGTGCTAGACCTCTTTTCTTCTTGTCACCAATATCATCTAGTTCTCATTTGAACTTTAACTTTCTTTCATATTCAGAAAGACTTCTGAATAGAGAAACAACCGATCGCATTGATTCACCTTTTGCTTTCTCAATTGTAGTGATTTTTGCCTCCCAGTCTTTAGAAAGAATATTTAAAATCTTTCGTACTTGGGTATGTTGATCATTGACTTTTCCAAGTGCTGCAAGTTGATTAACAAGGTGAGTATATCTAAGTTCAAATTCAGGTATCGACTCACCTGATTTCATTTGAAGTAAATCAAACTCAGTAACCAGAGTATTGATCCGGTTTTCCTTTATTCCCGAAGTTTCTTCGTGCGCTATTTCCAAGGATTCCCATATTTCTTTAGATGATAGGAGTACGCAGATTCTGAAGTACTCATTTTGACTTAAGGCACTTTGAATCTTTAGAATTACCTTGCTGTTAAGTGTGATGAGTTTCTTGTCATTCTCATCATATTCTGCTGGTGTCTTGGGAACTCTCTGTGAATCTACAATCTTTTCAGGTTTGTAGTTTCCACTCTCAATCACATCCCATAGCCCATATTCAGTACCCATTACGAAGACTTTGAACTTTGCTTTCTAAAATGAGAAGTGTTTGCCATTGAAACCCGGAGGTCTTGTGATAGAAGCTCCGTCGGGAAGAATTCCTTCACCCATGCTTGCCATTAGATCCTTCTTAGGTTGTTAAACCCTAACAAGAAGACCTACGCCTTGATACCAAATGTTAGTGCAATCGTTTAACCCAAGAGGGGGGTGAATTGGGTGTTACCAGAAATTTTGTTGCGTATATGAAAATTGAAAGAATATTTAAAGCAATTGAGAGCAAAGAGAAATATCATTAAAGTGTACACTGAGAGTTATACTGGTTCAACCACAACCACTTTGACCTACGTCCAGTCCTCAGAGCGTCTCTGAGAGTTTCACTATATTCTCCAAGATTCAATAGGTTCTTGGCACCTTAGTACAAAGCAAGTTCCTTCACCTGGACACTCACTCCCCCTTACACATTGTAATCAAATCCCCAACTCAAGGTTCCACAACCTTAAGTTGTCTCAATAACAAATATTGATTTTGTAATGAAAAACTCTCTCACAAAGCAAATATATAATCACTGAAGTACAATTAATGAGTATAAGAGAATAAAGCACTAACAGTGTGTTGATCAGTGTATGTTCGTGTGTTCTCAGCTTTATTTTTTGCTCTTTGAATGCTCCATATATATGATGATTTGTAGTGTCCATTGAAAGCAATTCAAATATGTCCATTAGAGTCGTGCAGCAATGGTTGACCATTCTTCAAATTTGAAAACTATCCGTTTGCAGTGAAGAGTTAGAATACTAGTGCAATGAAGAGTTAATGAAGAGTTTATTAGAATTTTCATTTCTGGCATTATCTCTTCATTGTTTCTCTGCAAATGTACTTAGAATACTAGTGTAATGAAGAGTTAATCATATAAATATTAAATCAATAATTATTCGATTAAAAAATGATTTTTGGACTTATTACTTGAGTGGCTACTCGAGTGATTATGTTTGTTACTCGAGCAGTCCCTCGAGTAAACCTATCAAAAATATGGTAGTGAGTAATTCAATATTTTTCATAAGATATTACTCGGGTAAGACATATAGTGCAATACATCACAAACCTTGTAAATACTTGATTACTCGAGTGGCCATGTCTTTTCTTCACAAGTTACTCGGGTGCTTCCTCCAGTAAGCCTATTACTCAGTGGTTACTCGAGTGGCCATGTTGTTTCCTTAAACCTTACTCGAGTGACCCCTCTAGTAAATTCCAAATAACTTTGTAGGTTACTTGATTACTCACTTGAGTAATTGCATCCAATTCTTGGCCGAGAGTACTTGTTCTTTGTTTACCTGATTACTCGAGTGACCCCTCAAGTAATGCTTTAAATAACTCTGGAGATTACTGGAGTGCTCCCTCGAGTAATGCCTTTTTCTCACCTGGTTACTCGAGTGGCTACTCTAGTAGATTGTTGCATTTCTTGGCTGAGAGCTACTGGAAGATTTTTTCCTTGGTTACTCTAGTGGATACTCAAGTAAAGCCTTTTCTCATGTGTTACTCGAGTGGCTACTCGAGTAATGGCTCATATAAGTTTGCAGATTACTCGAGTGGCTACTCAAGTAACCTCATCCAAATTTTGGCAGTACTTTCAGAAACATTTTATTTCAACATTACTCAAGTGCCCACTCGAGTAACAATGTTTTTTACTCGAGCGGCCACTCAAGTAACATACACAAAAACTGCCACTGAGGTTTTTCCTTTGCTCTTTCTCTAAGATCTTCTTCATTACTCCAGTACTTACTTCAAGTAAAGCTTTGCCATTTATTTACTTTGTTCAAATTCATTTGTTATCATATCCTCTTTTATCATTAGTCCAATATTTGTTATCATCAAAACATATGAGATCTAACACCTTTCACCTTAGGCTTAGCTTGCGGCTTGGTCTTTGCTTTTGGTTTGGGAGAGAGTTTTCTTTTCTTGGTGGGAGGAGTGGAAAGTGAATTAGAGGGTTGATATGGTTCAGAAGACTCAGAAGGAGTGCTAAGATTGGGAGTTTTTGTCCTCACTATTTTGATTTGAGAAAACTGAGATTTTCTGGAAAAATAGGGTCGATGATTGCGAGAGTAAGGCATAGGAATATGAGCAATTTTGTAGTTTGGTGGGCACATAGGAATAGAAAAATTATACTGATATTATTGAAACAATATTGCTTGATTATATTACAAGAGTTCCACACAGGGGTTTAAACATAATAATTACAGACCTTTAAACAATAAAAGGTCTTCAGATAACCAACATCTCCTCTTGTGCTTGTCTAAAAATTTCTGTTGCCGGTAATTAATATTCTGCCCTCTGAGTCGTTGTCTACTGCTGAAAACTTTTTTTTTACATTTATAGAAAGGGTAAGATTCAAAGAATCTTCGTAGTAACATACAATCAGACATATACGATGTGAAAATAAATATGTCATGCACCATGTTATGTGAAAATAATAGAATGCTGTGTGCATACTGTCCAAGGCCAAACAACTGTTTGCAACCTTGACTTTACTCTGCGCTTCTATTGGGTCCCTTGAACCCCCTCACTGTAATTACATCAGTTAATGAAATTAAAGTGAAATAGAGACTAATAAGACAAAATCAACATTTATATTTCCTCACCTTCAAGATGGGGTGTTCAGAAAACAGTTCAAAATATATTCAGTCTGGTCTCAGATTCACGCTTCGAATATAATTACTTGAGAAATTAAATTACATTAATATATATCAGAGTGGCTAACTAAAATCCTGACAACCATGGGTTACATGTATATATATAATGGGTATATAGTTTCCCAAAATAGGGGATAACATATCCAAAAATCATATTTACAACCCAAAATATATACAGTAATCCCAAATCCAAAATAGATAACCAACAACCAAATAAAATGTCTCTAAGAGATCTTAACCGCTCTGGGTTGTCCGCTTCCCTTTCGAGCCACTTGCCCTGTCTGAAATGTTAGTCATTGGAAAAAATGAGATTCAAGAGAATCCCAGTAGTAACAAATCACTCATACAATATATAAACACATAGCATATATGGTCAAGTTCATCAGCATCTCAATGATTCATGGCTCACGCCGCGAATGACAGCACTCATGGCTATAATCACAATTCAACAGCTTTCACTATAATCTCAATGCCCACTTTCACGGTAAACACTATGCCAGATTTCACTGTAATTACCATGCCCGCTTTCTCAATAAACACTATGTAGCAAGATCATAAGGCATAAAGTATCACAAAGCTCCACAAGGCGTCACAAGACATCACAAAGCAGTAGCAACAACACAATGCATGACAACATACATACAATACATTTACACAAAGTATAAGAGAAGAGTCACTACCTTATTCTTTACTGACGTTCCTCGGCACAATGGGCTCAAGAGTCTAACAAATGTCAAATCCTATAACCAAATTAGGGACAACAGATCAATCTCTTTTCCAAATACATGTTTCCACAATACACTAGGTTGGTTATCATTCGAACTCTTTAGGATGACTGTTAGAGGCCTAAACACATGCTAAAAGGGCTGGAAGAAACTACCCTGAAGACCCCTTTTTGGAAGCACAACACTGATTTTTGGCTGACTCACTCGAGTGAAGATAACCTTACTCGAGTGACGAGAGGCTTGCACTCGAGTAAGAATGGCTCTCACTCGCGAGTGTTTGACAGTGAGCAACAACCATGGCTAGAAAGTGCTCATAGCACTTGAGCATGAAGGATCACACTCAAGTGATGATTCCAAATTCACTCGGGTCCATGAAAGTACAACACAGAAAGTAACAACACAAGAGCATAGACATCTCCAGAAGAAAAAGCTCACTTGAGCACAACCCTTGGCACTCGGGTGAGAAGACTACACTTGCGAGTGTTAGAATACTCTCTTGAAAGTTGGCCAGCGAGTGTATACCCGAGATGCAAACCTAAAACATGAAGTCATACCTTTACTCGAGCGAACCCGTGCTCACTCTAGTGATCACCAATAGCACTCGCGGGTTAGGAAGTGTACTCTCTCTTTTTATCAGAAAACCTGGTGAAATGCAGAAGGAAAAAGGGAAACTAAGCTGTAGCACTCGAGTGATGTTCATTAGTTTACCAGATCCTAGCAACTGACAGAAATTCCCAAATTTGTCAAAACTGATCCCAATGGTTCCTAAAATCAACATAAAGCTCATATCCATTTAAAATCCCATAAGGAACCCATTGATAACCTCTCAAAGCACTCAAAAACTCATCCTAAAATAAATTCATACTCTTGGGTCTCTATAGCACACACAATACCAAATTCATTCAACTCACTTCCAAAATTCAAGACCACATCCAACACTCAAAGAACTCCACAATAAACCAGTTCTAACATCATTCACCATGTAATTCATGCATTCAAAAATTGGCATAAAACCAGGGGGAGTTCCAGAATTTATCAAACTCAACCAAAAATTACAATAAATATATGAAAATGCACCAAATGCTCACCTCTTTAATTTGCTAAAGCCAAATCTTTGATTCTCAAACTTCCAAATTTGTTCCAACACCCAAACTAACACCTTTCAAAATTCCGAAACCACCAAGATGAAGCTCTTAACACTATGAACAAGTTTAGTGAAGAGTGCTTGAGCATATGAGAACCATTACTCACCGAAAAATCAAGCTTCCTATTTCTCTTTCCTTCTTGAAATCGCCGGAAATGGAGGATGAGGAGAGAGAATCGATAAGAGATGATGGAGATGACGAAGAGTACATAATTTTCCCCTTGGCCCATGCTCTAATCGAATAGTAGAGAGAAGAGAGAGAAAAGTGAATGTTTAACTTATGTGCATGATCCTTTCACTAGTACAAAAAAGGTGATTTAAACCGGCACATTTAAACCGGTTGTAGTAAATGAGGTTTAAAAGAAATGCGTGGTGGCATTTATGTAATTATAAAGAATTTGGGAGACCGATTATTATAATAACCGGTCTAAAAAATACAATTTAGACCGGTTACATACTAACCGGTCTAAAAAGATTAATTTTTAGACCGGTTATTATAATAACCGGTCTAAAAATTAATCTTTTTAAGACCGGTTGCTAGAGAACCGGTCTAAAATGAAGCTTTTTAAGACCGGTTCTCTAACAACCGGTCTTAAAATTAATCTTTTTAAGACCGGTTGCTAGAGAACCGGTCTAAAATAAAGCTTTTTAAGATTGGTTCTCTAACAACCGGTCTTAAAAGGTGATTTTAAGACCGGTTGTTAGACAACCGGTCTTAAAAATCTTGATTTTAGACCGGTTAGTCTACTTAACCGGTCTTAAAAAGTTCCCCAAATATTTCCCCCCACCCCTGACCGCGCGCCCTCTCCATTTCTGAAATTTTTCATCTCAATCATTTCTCTTCTCAGTGCTCAACTCCCCCCTTACCTGATCTAATTGGAACAATCGAATCCGGCCAGTCCCTGCTAATTGTTGTCGCTGTTGGGTCGCCGATTGTTGTCGCTGTTGGGTCACCGATTGTTGTCGCTGTTGGGTCACCGTCTTCGTTTGCTCCTGGTTTTCGAGCTCTGTTCGTCATTCACTGCTGCGACTGAAGGAGGTCTTCGTCTTCATCGTCTTGTTTGAGGTATGCTTCCTCATCCTCGATCTACATTTACCCCTAAAAAATACTTGCCATTGTTGTTTATTTTTATATTTTTTCAACTCTCCAGAAATATCACATATTATAATGGAATTTCAATTATGTCTAGGAGTAAGTAAAGAAATTCTGATATTGTAAATGTAAATATATAATGGCTTCTCAAACTTTTTATAGCCAAGGAAAAGAATTGGATGAACCAGCAAACATTAACCGTTCTATCTGTCTTTTCTTTTTGAGTATAAAAAAATGATGATATGATATGATGGTGGGATGAAAAGAATAATCTATATTACTTGTGATTTAAGCAAATCTAGTCAGAGTAGTATTAGATCCATATACATTAAATACAAGCGACAGAAGAAATTTGGATGACAAAAAAACAAATGAATGGCTCGACTTGTTATATACGAGCTTAATTAATCATTAAGCAATTTAATGATTAGTTTGTAACTTTGTATGTATAGCGGCACGCACAGTACAGTACACATGTATCACTCTATGTTATATCATTTTCCTGATTCAAATAAAGTGTCTGAGGATGATTTTGATTGACGTTAACCTTAACTTATTCCAAGAAGGGATTACTATTGACTAAACTTGATTGTTACGTATTAATAACCTAATTAGGGCAAGCCACGTTAATGGATAGAGGTTACCTAAGAGTCAAAGGAATTGGGCCCTTTGATGTGCTCAAGAAACAATGAAACTGGAAAACAGAGTTTCATTGTTGCAGTACAGTTTTCTGCTGTTGAAATCTAGAAAGATAGGTAGAAAATTGAAGCATAGATATATATATATAATTTGAAGGCCATGAGAAGAACTCAGTGCTCGTTTGGCTAACGAGTCTGCCATACTATTGTCATCTCTGTCAATATATTGGAACTCTACATTCCATCTCCGTTCCAACATTGCTTTAATCTCTGTAAGCAGCTGCCATTTTTCATGCATATCTGGGATCTCATTTTGAAGTAGGTCGATAACCTCGTAGGAGTCACACCTAATCAACACTTCTCTGAACCCCCCTTCCCAAACTCTTTTCATGCCCATAAGGCAACCCCAAATTTCAGCACTCAGAGCATCACCAGTACTGAGCCTCAACATAAATCCCTCCACTTATAGTTCTTTTTGCTTTGTTTAACTAGTTACCTTCTATTGGTTTCTAACGGTATTGCTTGGATATTATTAGTCGAAGGACCAAAGTCACCCTAAAAAATATATCCAGGGACAAACAATATAATAATGGATCTAGCGTGTGCAGGGGTTAGACATTAAAAGAATATATATCCAAGTCACTTTCTCTGACGAACGTGCATTCTTTCCTTCCTTTTTCCACCTCCATTCCTCATTCCCTCACTCCTTCTCTATTCCACTTTCCCTCATTCCATTTTTTCCTCACACGCTACTCTAAATCATGATATTCTTTGTTTACTTCTAGTTACACTATGTACTTGGGTGTAATGATTGCATGCTCTCATCATTCTCCTACCTTTTCCAGGGAAAAAGTACAAAACAAAAAAAAGGTGTTGGAATATATGGATCGTAGTTGGATACAAGCTAAACGGACGAGTATTGAATATGATGTTGGGGTTAAGGGTTTTTTAGACTTTGAAAAAAGAAATGCCGATGATGATAGTGGGATGTTTTATTGCCCTTGTGTAAAATGTTTGAATGAGAAGTGATTAAGTGCTGCAGATATATATACACATTTAATTTGTGAAGGGTTTTGTAAGACATATGTAGTATGTGTATGGCATGGTGAACAATTAGAAATGCCAAGTGCATCTCAACAGGGGGAAGTGACTTGTGATGATAATGACATGGATATGGATGATCAGATAGAGGACACTATTCGTGATGTAAGAGAAGAGGCTTTTGAACAATCACATACATATGGTAATATGTGCAGTGATGCTGAGAAGCTGTTGTACCCGGGGTGTAAAAAATACCAATTGCTGAATGCTGTATTGAAATTGGTAAGCTTGAAACCACGGCATGGATGGAGCGATAAGAGTTTTTCAGAAACGCTTGAGGCCTTTAAAGATATGCTTCCTGATGATAATGTGTTGCCTTGTCGATACTATGATGCTAAGAAAATACTGTGTCCACTAGGGATGAAGTATAAAAAGATCCATACTTGCCCTAAAGATTGCATATTGTATAGAAAAGATCATGAAGAGAAGGAGCAATGTCCGATATGTGAAACTCTGAGGTATAAATCAAATAAAGGCCCTGCAAAAGTGTTGTGGTATCTTCCAATTATTCCAAGGTTCAAGTGCCTGTTTGCTAATGAAATTGATGCCAAAAATTTGAGATGGCATGCAGATGAGCGGATTTTTGATGGAAAGCTGCGACATCCAGCTGATTCTTCTCAATGCAAAAAATCGATCAATTATTTCCTACCTTCGGTGAAGAACCTAGGAATCTCAAGCTTGGGCTTAGCACAGATGGTATGAATCCTTATGGTAGCCTAAGCAGTATACATAGTTCATGGCCTGTTCTGTTGGTAATTTACAACTTATCTCCTTTGTTATGTATGAAACGAAAGCATATTATGTTGTCTACATTGGCTGCCATACCTTATTATGGGGTGATTGAAGAGATTTGGGTGGTTGACTATGTTAAAATTAGATTTCCCATTTTCAAATACAAGTGGGTTGATGTCAATAATGGTGTGAAGATCGATAGGTTAGGATTTACATTAGTAGATCTGAATAGTAGAAGTTTTGGAGATGAACCTTTCATTATGGCAGATCAGGCACAACAAGTGTTCTATATCACTGATCAGGCAAATAAAATGTGGTCTGTAGCTCTCCAAGGAAAAAGGGTCGTTGATATTGACGAGAAAAGTCACTCAAATTATGATCTTCTTGAGACTTCTTCTTTTTCCAGGGGTCTACCAGAACTGAACGAAGAAGATGAAGCAGATAATGCGCACGGCACAAGAAATGATCATCACGAGGGAATATGGGAGGATATCTCTTTATGATACTACTTTGACCTTAACTAACTAAAGTGATTATGATTATGATTATTATCCGAAGAATATGTTTAGTTATTTTATCGATATAGTCTTCACATGTCATAGCTTAGGATTTATCTTTCTTTATTGTCGTTACAGGCAAATGACGGATCCCCAGCGTCCCAGTGCAGAGGATCAGCCACCTCCTCCACCTCTGAGTCAGCCACCTAGTGCTCAGCAGAGTCAGCCAGCTAGTGTTAACCAGGGTGAGCCTAGCAATGCTTCGAGCTAGGGTCGTAGTGAGCGCAGTAGCTAGTCTATACGGAGGGGTAGACGTGCCACACGGTTGACAAATATTTCCCTCAGTCAGAATGCAGGCCAAAAGATACCGATTGAGTTTGATAGACATTGGAAACCAATCGGGCCTAATGCACAACGATATAGGAGTTTCGTCGTCCTCCTTGCATGTAACAAGCCGAGCATCTTGATAGAGGAGTGGAGAAATGTCGATCCAAAGGTGAAGCAGCATATTTGGGACACTATTCAGATATACAATTCTCTTCTATATGTAATTAATTATTATCAAATGTCACTTCATTTGTCACTTACTCCTTCAATGCATGCATTTCAGCTCACCTACGACGTTCCTCAGAGTGAGATCTTGTACAACAAGACGATGACGTATTGTTATGAGCGCTGGAGCAAGTTTAAGACAAGTCTGACCAACAATTACATTCATATTGAGGTGGAAGATGGTCAGCCTCGTCCTAATCTGTGCAGTACGTATACATTTCTTGATCAAGCTACTTGGCAAGAATTTGTTAGGCTTCAGACTACTCCTGAATCTTTGGTTAGTTGACTTATTTTTCATTTTATTTACTTAGCAATTATCTTAATTGATTATAACACTTTCCTTTTGTATCATTTCTTATTCACAGGCAAAAAGGCAGAAAGCACAAGAGAGTGGTAGAAAGAATGATTGCCCTCATACAATGTCTCGTGGGGCTTATGCAAAGGCTGAAAGAGACTTGTTAGCGGCCAAACGGAAGAGATTGGAAGAAGCATCTCAATCCGATCCTTCTGTTCTTCTTTCTCCGCCATCTCCGATTCGTGGAGAAGAAAAATGGCAATTTGCCCACCAAAAGAGGAGTGGGACTTATACGAGTGAACAATCTCGTATAGTTGGTGAAAGAATTGTAAGTATATATCGTTATTGTAATTAATTACATAAGAAACGTACATTATTACTTATGTTTGTTATTTTGTATTATGTTACAGGATGAACTTAGAAAATAACAAGCTGAGGGCTCTTTTAAGTCGGAGGGCAGGAATGACATCCTCACAGTTGCTACTAGCAAACACGAGCATCCAGGTTGTGTTAGGGGAGTTCGAGGAGGGGTAGGGATACTGGATTACTTTGGAGCCCCCGTACGCCATTCCTTAAACATCGTGACTAGGGAGGAATTGGAGACTATGTTGGCCATTGCAAGAGCAGAAGCAAAGGCCGAGGCTGAAGCATCTTTTGATGCACTATTAGAGACCCGGTTGAGCAAGATGAAAGAGGAAATGATAGTGTTTATGAGCTCAAGACAAGATACCAGTGCTCCCCAGCCACAATCGATTGATCCTAATAAGCAGAGCACTAAAGGTAGTTATTGCAACATCGGGCAGTCATCAGAGGGTCCTAACCCGTAAATTACTGAGCTTTGTGATCTTTTTGTCGAGGATCCTCTGAGACGGTTAGTTGCACGGGGTAGTGTGCATAACCTGGGATCAACTGTCCACCACCGACAAATGGAAGGTGATCAAGTCCGGGTGTCAGTTGACGAGGTGATTATTGCAGATGCACCTGTCCCTATCCCTTCTGATGAATTCAAGATCGTTAGTAATGTCTTGGGCACATTCATCTTGTGGCCAACGAACCTTGTTTCTGGTCGAGCCGAGGATAGTCCGATCAAAGCCCCACCAAGTTTAGCTCCCTTCACTCAGCAAGAAGTTTCACAGCCTTCATTGAATATCATGCAGCAAGTGATTCTGATGGCATATGATACATCCTTCAAAACAAGAGAGTGGCCTACGGATTCAGTTGAGAGGGATGATTTGATGTCCCTGGTAGCTCCTAGACAAAATCTTACAATTGGGATTGTCCAACTGTTCTTAATGTAAGTAGCTTCTGCAATTCAAAGTAAATATTTTAAAAGTTTCACCGATTACCTTTTATTTTTGTGCTTGCGTTATTGTAGGTATATGCATCATAGGTTGGTCTCCTCTGGCAAAAGCAAAAAATTTGGATTCTTATGCCCCCATCACATCCAAGAGAAAGGGACCACTGCTGCTACTAGACATCGATACTTGTCAGAGAGGCTTAGTGAAACTGGAACTGAGTGTTTCTTGGCTCCATATGTGCATAGGTAATAAACAAATTGATATTTTATAATTTATATAATGTTTTATGTTTGCTTAATATTCTTCTGTTTTTTTCAGTGATCATTGGCAGTTGCTTCTTCTATACAAGAGTAGTTACACTGTCATCCTCTTATGTTCCCTCCACTTCAAACCAGGGAATAATTTGAAAAAGACCATGAATTCGTTAGTTTTCTTGCATTCTTACCTTTTGTATGCAAAGTTTATGGAATTTGTGTAAAACCAATAACCTTTGTCATTGTGATGATCATAGGTCTATGCGGACATTCCTACATAGTGCTTGTGGTAAGCATGTTCGTGATTTAAAGGACCCTACATGGATCATGCCAAAGGTTAGTACATATGGATTAACATTTGTTTAAAGAATGTAATAAGACATGCCTTTATATTTGTTTTAATGATATCATGTTTTTTCTCAGAGCCGTCGGCAACCAAAGGGGTCCATCTTATGTGGTTTTTATGTTTTGAGACATATTTACAATATTATCACTTTAGGCACGACTGATTTTACTCAAGAGGTAAATTTATATTTTAGAACTTTTGTTTTACTTTATTGTTTTTAAGTTACTAAGTCAATGTTTCGTCTGGTTTTGGTGTTACAGATGTTTGATCTTGCTGATCCCTTTCCTGAAGAAGATATTGATTTCATTCGCACATGTTGTACTGAATTCATCCATGAGCTATTACAAAAATAGTGAGTTTTTGAATCCAATGTTCATTGTACATTATTATAAAAATGTACCCATATTAGGTTAGATTATTATGTCCTTTGTGAAGCTTGAAGACCTTTTTGAGATGTTTTATCTCTGATTATGAATATGAATGTAGATATTTAATGACAGATGTTTCTAGCTGTATTTGGCATTTGTTAGTTTGTCCCTTTTTTTGTTTACAAGATGGATGTCAATGGATCAAATCGCATATAAGCACTATTTGATTATTATGTATTTCATAAGTATCTCCAAGTAAGCTTTAAATGTTATAAACAGGGAAGCATGTTCTTGAGGCTTAAGTAATTCTAGAGCTAGTGAGGGGGTTGAAGGTATTGTGTATGCCTCCAATTTCTGTGTCTTCCTATAGAAGAGGCAATTAGAGGGACTTTTACATTATTCCTATTGGGTTTCAGTTTTATGGGACTTTTACCAAAGGGCATGTTCATTTCTTTGCATGTTCATTGCTTTTGTTTTACTGCTGTCATTTGGTCATCCTTACTGTCTAATTGCAAATGAATCATCAATATATGACTGTACTACCTGGTGATTTTGAATTTTGAAATTGAAATGAGTGACTGTTATGTACTGCTATTTAAAATTGGAGCATTCTGTGTGTACATATAATAAAAGGGACATTTTTAAAAAAAATGAAGCTTTAAGACCGGTTGTAGTCACAACTGGTCTTAAAAAGTACTTTAAGACCGCTTGTGGGAACAACCGGTCTAAAAACTCCACATTTAAGACCGGTTGTGGACCCACAACCGGTCTTAAATGTGGAGTTTTTAGACCAGTTATAACAACCGGTCTAAAAAATAACAAACTTTTTAGACCTGCTGTATCAAGACCTAATACAGAACCGGTCTAAAAAGTCATTTTTAACCGGTCTAAGAAGTCATTTTTCTACTAGTGTTTGGCCCACATAATGCCACTTGGCATAATCTTGCTCACTTTCCCCATTAGCTCAGTAAGCTTAAAGCATAGGATTCCTACCCATAGTCAATAAATCTCAACTATTGATTCTCAATCACCAATGAGTTTCCTCTTTGATAACTGACCAATTGGTCAGTAAATTTCTAATTTTACCATTTTGCCCCTGATTTTCACTATGTTGAATAAATTATCACCAAGAACATTTATATCAAATCTATATCACATATCTCCAAAAGTGTTTAATTACAATAATTATAATCACATTCGAGATCTTTAGCCCTTAATCTCAAATTGGGTCATTACGTCCCAGACCACAACTAAGCTAATAAAGACACTATGCTCATGTTACAGAAGATGGCATACACAAACATACAATAATCACATAGTGCATGAAAGAAAGAGTGACTACCTGAGATTGCCCTTTCTGCTCTATTATCTTTTCAGTACCTTTGATCTGGCTCTAGCTATTACTACTTCATATAAATTAAAGTTAACAAGTAACTAGTTATTATTTGAACTATTACTAGCTTTAATCATAGTTTGTTGGTTATCTATCACAGTTTCAACAATTTTTCCATAGTACAACTCTACACAGTACAGTTTCTTAGTTTTTAGAAAATCATAATTAATTCTAGGAAATTCCAAATTGACTAGTTCCAAAGCCTATGTACATCTCTCTAAGTGTATTCTCATGAAAAAAACCCAATGCTAGTTATTGTTATCATATTTTTCTCAAAAATTCGCCAAACTTCCCCTATTCCAAGTTGCATCCAAAAACCGGGCACAACTTTGAAAAATCATATCTCTTAATCTACTCATCCAAAAATCATGTTCTACCCACTAAAAGCTCTACATGTCAACTTTAATCTTGCCAAATTTCATAATATTTGGACTTGTTTTGACTAAAGAAATTCATTGCATAATCAGACTGCCTCCGGTGAAACAAATCAAATAGCTCCACCCCTTAACTTCATAAATTTCTAAATTTGCATACCAACACCCAAAAATCATGAACACATGTATTCCTACACTATTTTCCCTCATAAATACAATGGAATCATCAAAACTACAAAATTCCAACTCCTTCCCTTAGTTCTACTTATGGATGAAACTTTGAACCCTATAAGAAGAAGTTGTGTTTTCTTGATTCCACTTGGTTAACCACTTACTTTTCACTTATAATCATATGATTAACATTCAAACACTCAATAAACATGATTTAGAGACATTTTGGCAACATAACATTCAAGGGTTGTATCTTCCATTTTTCACAAAATCAACCAAAACCAAGCCAAACTCAACAACAACAACCACAATAACATCATATAATACAAGATGATCAAAGTTTGTAAGTTTACCTCTCGGTTGCTCACTTTCTCTCTCTAGGACATCACTGCCCTATCCTCTCCTTTCTTGATTTTTCTTGCTAAACATGATTTCCATGATTTAGAAGAGATTCTACATGCATTTGAGGTCAAGAACACTTAAATCCAAGCCTACTTACCTTGGATTTTGGTTCTTGAACTTGCTCTCTCTTCTCTTCTTGTGCTTGTTCATCCAACTCTTTCTCTCTCTTTGCTCTTGATGTTTGGCAGAAAACATGGCTAAAGAAGAAAAAATATTCACTCAAAATATTATGTCTCCACCTCTTCAAAATATTGTATTTAATTGCTATTTGTCACATGTCTTTACTTTATGCTTTATCCAATTATCCCCTTTTAACTTGGCCATAAATATTTCCATTTCCTCTCTTCACCTAACGTAAATTGTGTCCTTTGAAGGAGTCAAGTGAGCTTTTATGTTATCTCCATCCATCTCTTTTAAATTAATATGTAATGGCCATTCAACACTTGCTTTACTTTATTGACTTTTCAATAACACTTTTTGCTTGGCATAAATGCTTTTACATGGTATGATTTATGCCCACATATTCATTTCCTCTACCCCCTCTCCTTTTGGACTTAATGAAGGGTCTTTAGGAAGGGATAATGGTCTAAAAAATATTCCAATTCCACCTCCTTGCGTATTATTACTGTAGTTGAAATTGTTGACTTTTCAAACTTTAATTTGCTTGACCAAAATTGCTTCAACCTTTAGCATTTGTATTTCAAACATTTATTTCCCTTCTTATTCCCTTTTGAACCATCCAACATTATGAGGAAAAGGGAAAAATATGGGCTTTGGATTAAATTTAGCCAAATGACTATTTGCCTATACATTTTTATTCCCATTTTAGCACCTTGCTGGAAAATTAGCAGAATTTTCATCAAACTTTGAAAATTCATATCTAATTGTAAAGATGTCTAATTGGTATGGTTCCAACGGCTATGTGACCCTTATTAAGTCTATTTTTAGGAAAAAAATATAGCCTTTAGCCAAATGGAAGCTCATAATTCTCAGAATTTCTATTTTTGAACGCTGTCACCGAAGCTTGCCAGTTTTGCTGGGCTAACTTTAAAAATACATAACTCTTTGTGTACAGCTTCAAATAACATATATAACCTATCAAATTAAAGCTTGATAAGTCTACTTTTATTCTGAAAATTTCATAGGCATTGGACATCATTTGCCAATTTAAAAATGTCACACAACTAGACTACCACACAAGAAAAATACACTAGCAGCAAAGTTTACATTTCTAGGACCCTTACTAAATCGCGGCTTAACAATCCACTTGATTCAGGCTTATTCTTAAGCCTATAGTCCCAAATTC
Organism: Inga leiocalycina; assembly: GCA_963242795.1. Classification (NCBI taxonomy): domain Eukaryota; kingdom Viridiplantae; phylum Streptophyta; class Magnoliopsida; order Fabales; family Fabaceae; genus Inga; species Inga leiocalycina. Next base: position 49,572,962 of record OY725327.1, on the reverse strand, counting down.
AGGATATTACACAGACTATAAATCTTTTCCCCTTGTTGAACTACTACGGTGTAGCAGCCTCTCGTTAAACCAGTGGGGTAGCCCCTCATTAAACCAGTGGGACAATAGAAAGCCAACCATCATGCATAACGCAAGTTATACCATGTGGTAGAATAAACTGCTCTATCTCATCACAATAATTATCAATAAATAGCTCAACAGGAATTTCTCAAGATTTTCACATTCATATAATACTAATCAAATCATCTTCACATACATGCTATAATATCTCAATTCTCAGCTCATATATATAAATATATATTTCACAATTAGGTTCCACAAGGCAATTTTTGCAACACCTTAAATCAAACAAACAAATACTTAGACAAAGTATCTAACATATAGCCAATAATGATGTCCAACATCCAAATCATCAAAATCCATAATTAGTTTAGACAAAGCTCACACCAATGTGTCAAATTAAATCCTCATAATATTTCAATAAATAAAAATAAAATGCGGAAGTCTTAAGGTCATAGCAAATAAAATGACAAAATGTGCTCAAGGAGCACGAAGGAGTCTTCAAGGCTCACTCCATAGGTGCCTTCCCTTGCTTCCTACTAGAACAATCACCTGAAAAATGCTAAAATACATAGGGTTGAGATTCCAGATCTTAGTAACTACTGAAAGTTTCTACCGTACACAAGCAAGCCACATGTGATTTAAAATAAAGAACTGATTATATATATTTTCATGTACCATAATCCTCATACAAAACAATTGTAAATTTAATCATCATTGTGTCAATCTATATTTTCATCACAACATGTAATATACAATTATTGAATATGCAAGGTTCAACAATCCTTATATCACCGTTCGTCCTTATACGGTTGACTAGAGCCATAGGTCAACACATAATTTAATGGAAATCCATTCATTTAACTGGATTGTCCCAAGCTCACCAGTTCTTAAGATACTCTTGGTCAAAGATGTAGAGCTTAAGTCTGTACTATGGCTCCCCTTCTTAAAAGAACAAAACTAAGGAGGTGTCACATGTCCCACAGCTCTAATGCAATCTCGGTCAAAGGAAAATATAGAAGAAGGGCCCCTGACATATGCCATCTACTATTCACCGAGTGATGGCATATAACATGGTAAAAGATCTCATCATACAAATTCCTTCTTACTCTAACCCATCACAAATGCAACTGCTATGACAGCTATATTCAATCACTAATAAATATAATATCATTAAAAGACAAGGTACAATAAATCATGCTTTTATTCGTATCAAATATCATTGCTTATTCAAACATGCCGAAAAGGAACTAATAATCTAACAATACATTAATTATAATCAAGTTATTAGCTATGTGAATAAAATGAGTTATAAAGAAATTTGCGTGTAAATTTATTTACTTGAAAATTTACAATACATACATATATACATATAATTCAATCCATTTTTTTTAATAAAAGATAATCACTCAACAATTATACACAATTCACAAGTATATAGAAGAATATTCAGAGTTACTTGCTAGTTCCTAGGTCACATGTAATTGCACAAAGAGTTACTCCAAAACTCTCTTAATGAGAGTGTGCAAAACCACGAGTGACCATCTGTTAATATATTACTCAAAAAGGTGCTCTAAAGATAGTCTGAAACTAGTCCCTAAAGGTCAACATCTTATATTATTATTCACTACATATCAAAATAATCTATGCTAAAATTTTGATTATTGTTGGTAAGAAAAAATGTTATATGTGTATACACATATAGTCTGACGATTTAATCATTATCATACCCATAAACTAGTCAGCCTAATGCATTAATTATTGAAAATGTGAGAAGAGGATACATATTATGTATGAAAAGAGGGCTGCTGTGATGGTAGGATATGAAAAGGGCTTTAAAAGATGCTTGTACACATAAGTAAAGAAAATTAAAATTTTATAGGTATAAAGACATAAGAGTGAATGGATGTGGGGTGTGAATAGAATAAATATACACATAAAAGCAGTGGCAGGAGTTAGTAGGGTTTTGTAGAAAAAAAATGCACACATCTTCACTCATGCAAATCTTAATATGGAAGAGGAAGAGGTTGTGAATAAATACACATAGCAATGAATACATTTGCTATACCCACGTGCAATCAAGGATGAAGAAAATAAATAGAGCATGGTGAACAATTTAATATATATATATATATATATCCACACACCCACGATATTAATTTCTAGAAAAGGAGAGTGGGTGGCATGTAATACCTTAGTTACATTATCATTTTGATAAGTTTTATACATCAAATTCGAACTACTAAGAGGTATTCATTTGTAAAGTTCTTTCAATTTCCAACCTCAAGACATGACACGAACCTGTAGTTGAGTTGGTTTTTCTGAATAATTTAAAAATTTTCAAAAACTATCATAAAGTGGTTCGTAACTTCTTTATAACTCATCGTTTCTTAATTCTTTTTATTATCTTAATCAGGTGATTGTTTGCTCATTTTTTGTGCGGAAGGTTTCTTAACTAATGGGCTCGTATCGTGCGATTACTCATTTCTAGTTCAATTATCATGCTTGGATAATTAATTCATTTGTCATGCGGGTTATACATTAACCATTGCAAATTTATTAATTTACATAACAAACTAGTATATGATAATTCTTCTCTTCTTCATTGCAACTTCTTTCCTGATACAGCATCCTACACTCCTTTTTTGTACTTAGCTGCCAATATAGTTGGTTGAGGGAGGATGAGATTTATGAGAATCTTAGTAGCAAACAATGCATGTAAGAAAAATGCTAGTGCATTATATACTTACCTTATGTAGGCTCATGTTAACATAATGACATACCTGCATGCTCAATACTTCATATTTCTTTCATATGGCCATAGCATCAATAGAAAACAGAGCTTCAATCATTCAACTATGTTACACATAGGCAAGTAAAGCAGTTGTGCACATCAACACACAAGCATACATATCAATACATGCAAGTATGATAAGTTCACTGTAACGCCCCACATTTTACTCCCCAATATGCCTTGTAAGTGGTTGTGAAATTTAATAAAATAGAATGGTGAATTTTGGAGAATGTGAATAGTGCTGCCAGTAAGATTTCCTGTGAGGCAGCGAGATTGTCATATGAATTTGAATAAACAAATGATGTTCAAAAATTATGAACTTTTACAGGGTAAAATTAGACTTCCTAAGCTTTAATTTGATAGGTCATGGGTAATTTTTGGAGTTGTATACAAAAAGTTATGTACTTTTGAAGCTTACCCAATGAAGCTAGAAAGTTTCTAGAGAAGCATCTAAAGATGGAATTTTTAGGAATTATGTGCTTTCATTTGGATAAAGGCTATATTTTTCCTTGAAGTTAGACTCAATAAGGGTTCTATAGCCTTTGAAATCACTCCAATATGATGTCTACAAATTTAGTTATGATTTTTTAAATTTAGGGCAAAAGATATGCAAGAATTGCCATTAAATCCAAAATTGAATAAAAATGTGATGGAAAATTTTAAAATTATGAGATGAATGGAAAACTCATTTGGGCTGATGGAAGGACTGTCTAGACATCATTTATCATGGACCAAGGAAGGGAAATATGATTTACATGCTATTGGGCTTATGGCATAAATTTTATGTACATAAAAAGTTCAATTTTGAGAACTTTGGGAAAAAATTATGACATAAGCCTAATGAAAAGTAACATAAGCATAATGCTATTAAAAGGAATCATCTTCCTTCTTCAGCCATAAACCGATGGAAACAGAAAGCATAGAGAGAGAAAGTGATGTCAAGAAGTTTAGAGAGAAGGAGGAAGAAATCTCACAAGGTAGGTCAATTTCTTTGCTGAATTCATTCATAACATGTATAATCCTTCTCCTAAGCTTCTCTCCTATTTTTTTTAAGGTATTTGAAGAAAAAATTTTGTTATTCAAAGTGGTTAGGGTTCAGCCGTAAGAAAGATAAGCCAGAAGGAGTTTAAGGTAATCTCTTAACTCTGAATATTGATTGTTTTGGCTGCTGTGAGCAATTAATGGCTTAAATTTTGTCAGATTGGCTTTGATTTCAAATATAGTGACATAAATGTTATGCTACCGAAATTGAGTTTAAATAGTGGTTATAACATAATTAAATAGTTAATAAAGTGATCAGGAGTATAAAGGAATAAGTCAGTGGAGTTAGAAGTGAAAAACCCCAATTTTCTCTAGAGTTTCTCTAATTTCAGCCATTGAGTTTAGGAGGAAAAATTAGGTGGGGTTACAGCTGATCACTTTTTCAGAAAACCCTAGAAAAACATAATTACGAAAATGCACCTGAAACCCTGAAATAGGGGCAGCCAAGGGCATACTTATTTTTTAACAATGAATTTGGTAATTCTAAGTCCAGAAATGGATTCCTTTAATAAAAATATGTTGGAATAGCCTGGGTCCCCGGGGACATTTTCGTAAATTTTCACAATAGGCTCATATAACCACTCTAAACACTATGAAAGTGCCTAAAATAGTACATGAATGGGTTTTAACCTAATTATACATTTGATATATTAAGACCAAGTTGACAGCCTGGGTTGGCAAGCTTATCGAGGCACGAAGTTCGAGGAGCCTATTTAAGATTAAAAAGGGTTAAGGTAGGGAACTTACCTCTCCTGCATGTATTTGATATTTGTGCTGGTGTATTGATGCATGTTATTGCTTTACATGATTATGTGAAACATATATTAATCATCAAAGCTCTATTTTTACATATGCTATGGCCATAAGTATGTTGTTTGAAATATTGAGCACGCAGATATGTCATTGTGTTTGCATAAGTTTATGTAATGCAAACATGTCATGCATTAACCACTTATCCTACATGCACATTGGTACTATTTCCTACTATGATTCTTGTAATATCCTAAATTTTGGGATTGGAGGCTTGGGAATAAGCCTAAATTAAGAGGACTGCTAAGCCCCATTTATCAAAATGTCCTAAATCTATTCCCTAATGTTTCTTATATATCTGGGGTATTAAAGAAAGTAAAATGGAGAATTTTGAAAAAAAAATGATTATGCTTCTAGTGAAATTTCTTTTAAGGCAATGAGTTTGTCATGCAGTTTTGGTAGAACAAATGATGAGAAAATATTATGAAATTTTATACAGGAAAAGTAGACATCCTAAGATTTAATTTGATAGGTGATATAGCTCAATTAGAGCTATATAAAAAATGTTATAAATTTTTGAAGTTAGCCCAGAAAAATTGGAAAGTTTCTAGAACAACATTCAAAGATTTAAATTATGGGATCTTTTTGCTTCCAATTTGAAAAGTTCTATATTTTTCCTTAAAACTAGACTTAATAAAGGTTTTATAGCCTTTAAAATCACTCTGATACGATGTCTACAAAATTAGTTGTCATTTTTCAAATTTTAGGTAGAAAATCTGCTAACTAATCCAAAAATGGAAAAGAGATGCTATGGCACACTTGCAATTTTGGAATAAATTCCAGCAGCCTATTTGGCTTCTTTAATGTGCTTGGGACATGATTATGGCTGACTAAAATAGGGAAGAATTAGTTAAGTTGCAATGGAACTTTATGACAACATTTACATGTGGATAAGCGAAAGCATTTTTATGTCACAAAAATCAACAAAAGTAGCTAGGATTTAATTAATATACTTCCTTCATTTTGATTCATATTGGACATTCAAATCATAAGGGAAAGAGTGAGGGAATTTAATTAAATGAACTCATCACCATTTGTCTAAGGAAAAGTCGGCCAACAAAGTTCAAGAGGAAAGAGAAATTAGTCAACATATCTTCTTATCCTTATTACCTTTTTAGACTTGTAATTAAAGTGCTCTCTCTCACCACACACACTCTCAAACTGACTTAAGCTCCAAATGAATGCTTGGCCATGTAATTAAAACACTCTCTCATCTTATTCCTTCATTTCAAGTCGGTCAGTAGGCAAATCAAGGTAAGTTGTAGTTGGAATCACTTATTCTTGCCTTCAAATTCTTGAAAACTCTTTCTAATCCTCATCACCTTCTTGAAATCATGTAAAGAAAGAAGGAAATCAAAGGGAACAAGAGGGAGAGGGTGGCGAAAATTGAAGGAAGAAGAGCAACCAAAGGTAAACCATCAAACCTTGAGTTTCTTATTGGATTCAAGGTTGTGATTGTTGTTGTGATTGATTTGTGGCTTGCTTTTGCTTGGTTTTTGATTTTGGGAACACAAAACCTAAAGGGAGGTGTTGCCCAAATTTGGATTAATCATGTAGGAAGTATAATTAAGTGGTTAAACAAGTAATTAAAGGTGACAAAAAGGTGTTTTATGGATTGAAATCATAAAACTCCATTTTCTCTAATTTTTATGGAATTTTGTCCAGATCTATTTTGGGTTGTGTTTGGATTGGATTTTTTTTTGTTTTTGATGATTCCATTGTGTTTAGAATGGAAAATTGATTAGGGTTTATGTTGGGTGCGAAGTGAGAAAAGCCCTAGAAAGTGAAATGACAAAAATAGTCTTAAAAGCCTCATATAGGGGCTGCTAGGGTAAATTCATAATTGGGGCTGGAATTTGAGAAAAATGAGGTAAAAAATAGATTCCTTGGGTGAAAATATGTCAGAAAAGCTTGGGTCAAAATTTCAGGAAAAGTACAGTCGGATCAGGTATGGCTGGCCGAGCCAAGCCTGGGTCCTGGGGGCATTTTGGTAAATTTTCATCATAGGCTAATATAACCACAATAAAAACTATGGAAGTTTCTAAAATGGTATATGGATAGGTTACAATCCAATTCTTGTCCATTTAATATTTTAAGTCCACGTTGGAAGCTTAAAATTGGCACATTTCATGAAGCGGACTGTTTGAGAGAAGAAAGGGGTTCAAGCAGGGACTACTATCTCTCATATACTATGTGACTATTTGCATGATGCGTGTTACTATATTTTGCGATTTGAACACATGCGAGAGACACATTACCTAGTTGTGGTTCGGTGCCCAGCCTAGGTACACTGGTATTGCCTAGCTGTAGTTGGTGACTCAGCTGAGGTACACTTAGGGGTTTCAACTAGATGGTTGCCCTAAAATTTTTGTACACACACGGATTGATGTGAATTTTCATTTTACTAGATACAATGCATTGTATATTTAATTCTCACATTTTACATGTTGATAGTATGTTTCTACTAAGATTCCTTGGAATCTCACCCCCTTTTATAAATAAAATGTCTCAGTAGGTGCTAATGGCTCAAAAGGCAAGATATAGACACAGGGAACTAAAGGCCACATTTCCCGAGATGAAGACAATGGTTATATATAGTCTTTACTTTTGAATATTTTGAGAAATTATATATATTACTTAACCCTGAAGGGAATTCCTCAATGTAATCATGTACATATATCAGTGTTTTTATGCTATTCCTATGTTTCTCATCGAACGGCACGCAAGCACTCTGACAATATGGAAAATTAGATAAGGGTATGACAATTATCTCGAATCTCACCCTCCCCTACCAACAATTGAGACAAGAGAATATGGAAGGTATGTAGAGATCAGAGAACAAAACTACAAGAGAGGATTGCAGTGGTGGAACGAAGACGGGATGACGTCTCCATTTCACTGGGATGGGTTTAGACACCCAAGTAGCCTTGCGTGGCTACATTAATGATAATTAATATATACGAACCCCTATAAATAATTTCTGTAATCATGCACATATTATCAGTATATTTATGCTACTCCTATGTTGCCCATCGAACTACATATTATTTTTTGTAAATATCTGAAAAAGGTGAAAATAAGATAAGGGTGTGACATTTTGGTATTAGAGCCCAAGCAGTTATGGCATAGCAAGCGGTTTTGGCAACATCATAGTATACTGATAAGATCTTGATAATATGGGAAAAAGAGTAGCCGGAGGTAGCTGGTACAGGGTTTAAGACAAGAGTGGTCTCATGGTACTAGTGGTCCAAATTAGATAGAGTCGGTATATGTGTTTTGGCCTGGGCACATAAAAGTTAAGCATGCTCAACCCAGGAAAATCTTAGGATAGGTAACCCATTAGGAAGTTCCTTGGAAATTTGGAACCTTGTGATTAAAGCTTTGAACTTTTAATTAGAAGTTCATAGATGCCATAAAGAATGCTTAAAAGCATGGAGATGATGATGATGTAAGTAGTGATCTTAAATCAAAGTATTTCTATTGCAGTGAGTACTACCCATAAAGGTTTATTTGATAAGGTGATAGGAAATTTGAGGCATAGTAAATGATTTAAGGTTTCTCCATGCTAAATGATGATCCTTAGTATCACCATGGTGTTAAAGGCATGTAGATATAATATATGACGCTATATGAAGAGTGCTAATTATACCGTATATTGATCTTAGAGGATTCAGATTGATGATACTGAAGGTTGAGGATAAGTTTGAATTAGATCTAAGTTGAGATAATGCTTAAGTCAAAATATGAATTGGTTGCACTATGGTTCTATTCCATGATGAAAGTTTGAACCTTGTGAACCTTGTGAAATAGTGTTGAACCTTCATTAATGTTTTTATGATATTACCTGAATACTGTGAAGGTTAGAATAGGTGCTATTAATCATGCTTTTAGCATGCCTATTGGGTATAATTCGGGAACATGATTTCTGATATGTGTAATGTTGATGTTATGGATTTCATGATGAACCTAAAAGTTGGGTTAGAGACAAAGAACTCCCAATGCTATACCATACCTACGAGTAAACTGATATATAGTGCCTACAAGTACATTGCTATACCCAGACAGAGGACTTAAGTACAAAATAAGTAGGGGTTACAATAGTGGTTGGCCCTGAATACATTTCCAACTGAACTGAATTATGTATTATCACATTCTCTATGAATGATTGTGTGTATTACAGAGGTCAAGTGGGATCCAACTAAGGACGTAAGACAAGTGTGGGCAGATAGTGTAGCCCCACCTATATTATATTTGATAGTATGAAACATCAGAGTAGGTAGCGGAAGCATAGTAAATTTATGTGCAACATTTAAGGGTGATAGGAGTGGTTAACAGTTTGCACCAGTATTGATCATCCTAAATCCTAAGAAGAAATGTGTGGTGCTAGGAGTCAAAGATAAACTCTGGCTCTAAGAGAGTGACTTACTAAGTAGTGATTTTTCCTAGGACGGAATCATTAAAGTAGGATGGTGAGTCTGTACGATATGTAATTGTGTGCCTTGTGTGGGATATAATGAAGTAATCTATATAGTTTGTAGTGAAATGAGCTATGTGGTAGTAATTTATGTGTTTTGTAGTGATGTGACCTGTGTGGTCTGTAATGAGGAAATCTGTGTGGAGCAACCTGTGTGGTTTGTAATGAGGTACCTGTGTGGTCTGCTATGTAGTAACTTTTATGCTCTTTGTAGGGTATAATATGTGTTATATGCAACCTCTATGTGGTATGCGATTTGTGTAATATGTGATCTTTGTGATATATAATTTGTGTGTTATGTAATCTCTATGTGGTATACGATATGTGAGGTACAAATTATGGGATAGATGATCTGTGTGTATGTAGACGGAATGGGAATGAGCCCTTGTGCACTAGCAGGGGAGCTATATATGTGGAATCCGGTTACATGCTTCGTGGACATCATATTGAGTATATTGAATAGTAAGGGATGAATTGAATGATAAGAAGTAGTTCCTAAATTGTAGATGTTCAAATTTCGGGGGGAAAATTTATTTAAGTGAGGGATAACTGTAACACCCTAAATTTAACTGCCCAATATGCCTTGTAAGTTTTTGTGACATTTAATAAAATGGAATGGTGAATTTTGGAGAATGTGAATAGTGCTGCCAGTGAGATTTCCTGAGAGGCAGTGTAATATCCCAATTTGTAATTAGGGCTAATGACCCCGATAATTATTGTAATTATCTTGATTTAAATACATTTGGGATCAATGTAATATGAATTTTGAGAATAAATACATGTAGTATTTAAGATCAAGGGTTTTGATTCCTTGACCGTGGGTCGGAATCCTATGTGTTGTGCTTTGGTGAGCTCATAGAGGGAATTGTGTAGATGGTGACAAGTGGCATGTTGGTGGCCATTGGATAGGGCACTAGAAGACAAACACCACTTTTTCTCTTTTCCCTCACTCTCTCTCTCTCTTTTCGGTGGAGTGTATGTGTGTGCAAGCAAGAGAAAGGCTTCATCATCATCATCTCCCTCTTATTTTCTCTCTCTCCTTCCTCCATTTCTGGCGCTGGTTTGAGCTTGGAAAGAGAAGAAAAAAAGCTTGATCTTTGGTAAGAAATACTCCTCCTTTGCTCAAAACCTCTTCTATAATATTGTTCATCTCAATGAGAGCTACATTGTGATGGTTGTAGAATCTTGAGAAGTGGTGCTTGGTGATTTGCTCGAAATTGGAAGTTGAAGAATCAAGGTTCTTGATTGGGCAAAGTGAAGAGGTAGGAATTTAGAGCATTTTAAGGTATTGTTTGTGATTTTTGGCTAAGTTTAGTCAAATCTGGAATTTTGCCCTAATTTGCACCAAATGTGGATTTTAGGAGTTTCATTATGATTGATGATTGGAAATGATTGAGTTTGAATATATATGAACATTTGATGCATTTTGGATAGATAGAAATTGATTGGGATTTATTTGGGTCACTTGGGAAAAGTTGGAAAATCTGTTTTGTTAAGCTCTGTTTTTCGCTGTCAGTTTGGACGAGCGTTTTGAGTGACCAAATGGTATTGGAAAATTGTGAAACTTTCCAGTCTTAAAGTTCACATCCCAAGCTTCAAAATAGACATATATTTTGTGTCATTTCGTTTAGAATTCTGTGAGATATGGTTGCCCAAAGTTTGGGATTGAAACAGAACTCTGTTTTGGGAGTAGTGTGTAGTTTTTGGTAATTCTGTATTTGTGTAGTGATTTCCAGTGATGGGCTATATTTTTCCTTGAAAGAGGACTCATATACCTTTCATTTGGCTTTGGAATCACTCCGTTTCGATTTTTCTAGAATTAGTTATGTTTTTTCGAAGTTCAGCCCAGAGTCAGGAAACTTCTGGGCCGCGGCCCATAAGTGGCGGCCCATGGCCCAAGCCTTTCTGACCTGTTTTGGGCCGCGGCCCAAGACCTTCTGACCATATTTGGGCCGCGGCCCAAGGAATGGTGGGCCGGGGCCCAAGCCTGTGTTCCAGCACTTAGTGTTTTCAAAAAGTGACCTTCAACCTATTGTTTCCCAACCTTTTAGGGCTTTCATTAGAGACATTTGTGGCCTCTTAGGAGTCCTAAATGATAACCAACTTAGTGTATTATGGGATTAAGTAATTGGAAAAGAGATTGATCAATTGTCCCTAATTTGGTATAGGATTTGATATCTGCCGAACGCGTGAGCCCACTGTGCCAAAGATTGTCAGGAAAGATACAGGTAGCGACTCCTCTCTTATACTTTGTGTAAATGTATTGTATGTCTGTCTGTCATTCATTGTGTGGATGCTGCTGCTACTGCTTTGTGATACCTTGTGCATTGAGATACTTTGTGGAGCATAGTGATACATCGTGCGTTGAGATGCTTTGTGGTGCTTTGTGCTTTGTGTTGCTGCTACATAGTGTTCACCGCGAAAGCGGGCGTTGTGCATAGTGATTACAGCGAAAGCTGGCATAGTGTTCACCACGAAAGTGGGCGTAGTGCATTGTGATTACAGCCGTGAGTGCTGTCGTATGTGGCGCGAGCCAGAGATCATTGTGAAGCTGCTGTTTATGATGAACATACATGCTTTATGTTTATATATCGTATGAGTGAGTTGTTGCTCTGGGATTCTTTAGAATCTCATTCCTCCATATGACTAATCTTTTCAGATAGGGCAAGTGGCTCGAAGGAGAAGCGACCAACCCGGAGTGGTTAGGAACTTTTAGGGACATTCAGGCTTTTGGGATAGTTGGTTATCTTCATTTTGGATTCGGGATTTCCGATTGTCCATTAAATGTAAATGATATGTTGATCGTGTAATCCCCTTTATGGGAAGACTCTTAAACCCATATTATTTATGTAAGTAACCCGGGGTTTGCCGGGATTTTGGTTTCCGCACTTTGATATTTATTATGTACTCTGATTTCTCAAGTAGTTATATCTGCATGTGAATGTGAGACCAAGAATATATATATGTTTTGAAAAGATTTTGAAATACCCCATCTCTGGGATGTGGGATTATAAGTTGTGATTTTGTTTTATTGGTCTCTATTTCACTTAAATTTCGTAATTCGGATGTAATTACGGTGAGGGGGTTACAGGCAGCAAGATTATCATGTGAATTTAAATAAACAAATGATGTTCAAAAATTACAAAATTTTACAAGTTGAAATTTGACATCATAAGCTTTAATTTGATAAGTCATGGGTAATTTCTGGAGTTGTATACAAAAAGTTATGTATTTTTTATGTTTACCCAGTGAAGATGGAAAGTTTCTGGAGCAACATCCAAATATAGAATTTCTGGGAATTGTACGCTTCCATTTGTATAAAGGCTATATTTGTCCTCGAAACTAGACTCAATAAGAGTTTTATAGCCTTTGGAATAACTTCAATACGATGCCTACAACTTTAGTTATGATTTTTCAAAGTTAGGGCAAAAAATCTGCAAGAATTGCCATTAAATCTGAAAATTGAATAAAAATGTGATGGCAATTTTTAAAATTATGAGATGAATAGAAAAATCATTTGGGCTGATGAAAGCAACCCCTAGACGTCATTTATCATAGACCAAGGAAGGGAAATATGATTTACATGCTATTGGGCTTATGGTATAAAGTTTATGTACATAATAAAAAGTTCAATTTTGAGAATTTTGGAAAAAATTATGACATAAGCCTAATGAAAAGTGACTTAAGCATAATGCTATTTAAAGGCATCATCTTCCTTCTCCAGCCATAAATGGACGGAAATAGAAAGCATAGAGAGAGAAAGTGATGTTGAGAAGTTAAGAGAGAAGGAGGAAGAAATCTCATAAGGTAGGTCGATTTCTTTGGTGAATTCGTTCTTAACGTATATAATCATTCTCCTAAGCTTCTCTCCTATGTTATTTAAGGTATTTGAAGCACAAATTTTGTTATTCAAAGAGGCTAGGGTTCAGCCATAAGAAAGATAAGCCAGAAGGAGCTTAAGGTAATCTCTGAAACTTTGAATATTGATTGTTTTGTCTGTTGTGAGCAATTTAATCGGTAAAATTATGTCGGATTAGCTTTCATTTCAAATTTGGGAAATGTGGTGACTTAAATGTTATGCTGCCCAAATTGAGTCTAAATGGTGGTTTTAATATAATTAAATAGTTAATAAAGTGATTAGGAGTATAAAGGAATAAGTTTGCAGAGTCAGAAGTGAAAAACTCCAATTTTCCCTGGAGTTTCTTAGATTTCGGCCAGTTCTAGAAAATGTGGTTAGAGTTGGATTTTTGATAATATGATGATTCCATTGAGTTCAGGAGAAAAAATTAGCTGAGGTTACAGTTGATCACTTTTTCAGAAAAGCTTGAAAAAGCATAATTACGAAAACACGCCTGAAACCCTGAAATAAGGGCTATCAAGGGCATTCTTGTTTTTTAGCAGTGAATTTGGTAATTCGGTGTCCATAAATGGATTTCTTAGACAAAAATATGTCGAAATAGCCTAGGTCAAAATTTCGGGGAAAGAATGGTCAGACCAGGTAGAAGGGCTGGGCCAGATCCCTGGGAAATTTTGGTAAATTTTTACAATAGGCTTATATAACCACTATAAACATTATGGAAGTGCCTAAAGTGGTACATAAATGGATTTTTAACCTAATTCTTATACAGTTGACATTTTAGAACGAAGTTGAGAGCCTAAGGGGTTGGCACACTTATCGAGTCACAAAGTTCGATAAACCTATTTAAAGATAAAAAAGGGTTAAGGTAGGAAACTTACATCTCCTGTATGTATTTGATATTTATGCTAGTGTAGTGATGCATGTTATTGCTTTGCTTGATTATGTGAAACATATATGAATGATTAAAGCTCTGTTTCTATTTATACTATGGCCATAAGTATGTTGTTTGAAACATTGAGTACGCAGATATGTCATTGTGTTAGCATGAGTTTATGTAATGCAAGCATGTTATGCATTAATCACTTATCTTGCATGCATATTGGTACTATTTCTTACTGAGATTCTCTTGAGTCTAATCGCCTCCACTACCAACAATTTAGATAGGTGAATAAAGGTAAGCAGAGATCAGAGAAGAGAACTATACGAGAGGATTGTAGTGGTGGAACAAAGACGGGAGGATGTCTCCATTTCACTAGGACAGGTTTAGACACCCAAGTAACCTTGCGCTACTACATTAATGGTAATTATCATGTACGAACCCCTATGAGGAATTTCTGTAATCATGCATATATTATCATTATATTTATGTTACTTCTGTGTTACCCACCGAACTGCATATCATTTTTTGCGAATATATGAAAAATGTGAAAATAAGATAAGGGTGTAACTTCACTACCTTTTGTCTTTGAGTCCCCTTTTGTATCTTTTCTTCCAACCACTGAAGTTGCTTCTAGTATCTCTTCCTTGTCATCTCATGACCCTAAATAAATGGCCATATTATTAGAGCCATAACCAATAAATGTCCAATGGGCTACATGAGCCTTTAAAAACTTTAAAGGCCTAATCCTAACCCTTAGAGTTCTTAATTATTACAAAAGTACCCTTACTTTTATTCTCGCACTTGTACTTAAATCATCCAAAATTTTCCTTAATCCTTGAAAATTCAAAACTAAATGTACAGATTTCTCATTGTGATGATTCTAAAGGCTATGTGACACCTAATTAGTTTAGTTTTAGGAAAAAATGTAGCCATTACACTTTTGGGTGCATATCAATACAGTATCTCACTTTATTGATCATTGTCTCAGAATTCGTCTGTTTTTCCATACCAACTTTAGAAATTCATAATTAATTATACAAAAATCCAAATAGAGTGGTTTAAAGTTCTATATGACCATAAGTCTATTTTAAGAGAAAAACACTAACTACTGCCATATACAGGGATAAAATTCCAGAAATCCTTAATTAACCTAACTATGTTAGGATTTGATCCAGATTCAGTGCCTAATATTTTGAAATTCATATCTCCCAAAATACTGACCCAAATGGCCTATATTTCTTATCAAATTAAAGTCCATGATGTCTAATTTCATCCTGTAAAATTTCATGAAATTTGGACCAAGTTTGCCCCTAAAAAACACACCATAACAAATATGTTGTAGGAGAACGAATCTGACAGTAATGTTCAACCATAGAAATCATCATATATCATCATAAAACTACTTCTAACCTCATATTAATCATCATATGACCATTAAACCATAGAAAACCCTTTGGCCAGAATTTCTAGGGTTTTAGAAAAATCTAAATACTCATTAAAAAAAACAAACTGATTGGTCCAAATTAAAGCATATCATTACCAGAACATGAATATTCGATTAGTTCTTGATTTCGGCAACATCTCCCTTTGAAAGATGGCACCAAACACATCTGATTAGAAATTCAAAATCATAGAGATAAAGCTCTTAGTGAGTAAAAGAAGGTTTGTTAAGGACTTATCGGACAAACATTGCGATTCAGTAGTGAAATTGGTAAGTTTTCCCATTACTTGTTACTATTCATACACCTTCTTTCCTCTTTCAATTTTCCTTGAACTTTTGGCAATTTTTCTAACATTTTATCATGGCTGGACGAAATTTTAATGAGAAGAGAGAAAAATCATGATTTAATCCTGGCCCTTGGATCAATTGGACAAATCCTGTGTAATCTTACTTTTTAAGATCAATTCTAGAGTTGACACGTATGAAAAATTTATTCTTTTCCTCTTTTCTCTCTTTTTAACTATCCTTACATTTCAAGGGAAGGAAAGGCCTGACAATTTCCCCAAACTTCCAGATTCGATGTTCGGGAAGTCAAGTATGCGATTGGGCCGGAGACCGGTGGATTTACCCAGCTCAAGTGACAAGTGGCACCTTATAAGTGTGCTAATACAAAAGGCAAAGAGCAACCCTCATCATTAGGGACACTTGTCACTCTCTTAAGTGTGCCAATACAAAACGCAAAGTGTCATGATGAATTGACAAGTGTCACTTTCTTATTTGTCCAACACAAAAGTTGAGTCATCATTACTCATCATGACTTACTTTATTAAAGCTACTTTAAAAAAGTTACTTTGTCGGTGCTCATTCAGGATTCCACTCAGGTCTTACTTGGGGTTGCTTCACATATGCCAAAGCCCGCCAAATGATGCTAGGTCAGATTGTATGTGAGTGGGCCCCACATGGCTCTACATATCAATGTCTTCTTTCAAAAACGCAGGGTACAAATGTCTACCCTGAAAATATCATATGCACACCTATACCGACATATTTCGCTCAACCAATCAGTCCCATACCTCATGACATAGCTGGGTGGCATCTTTCAACAACCTAATGGCACCATATAGGTGTCCCGTGCATATCTGCACCAGTACTTAATCATGTTTCCTACAAATATCGAGCCCTCTACCTGTAGGGCCAAATCACATAGTCCTCAAGAGTCTTTCTTTTTCTCATCATTCTTTAGACTCTTCCCGAACTGGGCTTAATCGTATACCTGATACAGGCTTATCCTCATATTTCTAGGTCCAAAATATGGGATATTACATGGCAAAAGAAAAAATATAATGATACCATATACACACCAAGCACAGTAAAATATAGGAACAGAGTGTTGATTTGACAAGACAATAAGATGAAATAATGTAAAAAGGAGGATGATGCAATTGAAACAATGAAAAGACATGCTTGCAGTGACATGAAGCCCAAAGAAGATGGACATGTGGAGAGAAGATGAAAGAAAAGAATCTTGGAGTGAGTAGCGGCGTATAAAGTGTGGATGGAATGAGAAGAAAAGGGGATTTTATAGAGTAGGGTCAGGGTTTTGCTTTTTAATTTAAATAATATTTTTTTCAAGTATCAGTTTTTTTTCTTACTTTCCAATAATAAGGTAAGTTTACACAAATACCACTCATGTGTTTAAAATAATTATTATGAAGAGGTATTTTTTTGTATATTTCTTTTGTATAAATTTAGAACTTGATGCTTCATTTAAGTTATTAAATTTATTTTTGTACTTTTTGACTAAATAAAATCTATACTACAACTATGTAACACCATCTCTAATAAAATCTATTCTCCCCTTGTTCAATAAATTTCGTCTTCGAAATTTTCTACTGGTCTAATTCTTAATAATACTTTAAAAAGACCATTGTAGCGAGGGTTTTATTTCTTTACTTCTACTTCTTTCTGACACCTCAAATTCTAGAGGCCTTTCGACACTTCAAATTATAGAGAACACTCCAAATTTCCAATACCTCAAATTCTAGAGGTTTTCGTATTCAATTCTATTTCTATATCTATTATATTCTAGTAGACCTTGGCCATCTATCCTGTGTCTAAAGTTCTTTAATTCAAGTTCTCAGACTTCTTTTCTCCTACCTAGCACTGTAGCTAGTAAGTACTATTTGACTTTACAAGTTCATATTTCTAAGCCCTTCTATTAGTTTCTATTCTTGTTTCACTATGACTGCTAACTGCACTACTTGTCAATTCAAAGCATCAACAACGATAATCGCGTCTCTGCTTTTTCATTCATATATGTTGTCTCATATTATACTTTTCTAATTTTCAAATTTTCAAATATTCAAAATTCTTGTAGTCACAGTACATTTTTGCTACCGCACCACACAAAATAGTGTTGTTACATTTTCAAAGCAAATATTCACTGCCACCTCAATTCACAAGTGGGGTAATTCATCTATTGAGGTTTCAACTGTTAAGAGGCATACAACACCATTCTTTTTCATCTATTAGGGTAATTAATCTTATGATAATTACCCAAATAAAAAGAGAATATTTATAAAAATAAATGAAATTAAAACTAAGGAAAAAGATGAACATTTATTTACAAAAAGAAAATAAGGAAAAATATATTTATTTTCAAAGTTAGATTTGACTTAGGAAGAAAATCTAGGGCTTACATACCCTTTAGAGAAATCAAAACCCATGTAGTTCCAGGGTAGAAATGCGTGTCACTTTGTTGGTGTTTTTTAGCAAAATGTTTATTTAATTTATTTGAGAAAACTATTTTTTTTGTTGAGTTTGTATTTTTTATCTTTTTTAAAAAAGTATTTTCTTTATTTTCTTGTATGAAACTAAATTCATTTATTTTAAGAAAGGAACTTTTTTTTTGTTTTTAAAAATTTTTATTTGTAAAAGGAAAAAACAAAAGTTCATTAAGCCAACAAGGAATTGCATTTTCCACATATCATTCAAAAGAGTCTGAGATAGTAAGAAAATCAATAAAGACATAGTAAAAGCGTGTACCTCCGGTGCTTTGAACCTTGCTACAAAAGAGACAAGTGAGGAAACCACATGGATACAACAACACAATCACACATAATTCATCCATGCCAACAATAATACCCAGAATATGAAAGAGGCCAACACATACCATTCATCCTCGTATTTGTAAGCCACCTTGTCTCCTTGCTCTCCCAAAATTCTTGTGTCTTTGCTCTCCCCTTTTTTTTCCTTACTTCAACCCTTACACTCCTATTTGTAGTATCAGGGTAGGGTTTTCTTCATAAATAATCCTTCATTTTTTGAAGTTTCATTTTGATTTTTTTGTTTGTATTTTATATTAAAAACTACCTAACTTGATCTAATCACCATCAATGGAGATTTTTTTAAAATTTTTCTTTTTATTTTTTTATATTTTCTATTAATAAAACTTCCTAACTTGACCTAATTACCATCAATGGAGAATTTTTTTAAAATTTTTTTAATTAAATTTTTGTATTTTTCCCACAATTAATTTCCTAATTTAAACCCATCAACATAAATGAGAGATTTCTTTTATTTTTAATTTTCTTTTTTTTAAATTTTTTTTGCTATATTTTTCCTACAAGCAATTTTCTAATTTAAACCTATGAATGAGAGATTTTTTTTTCTATTTTAATTTCTATTTTTTCCTCCACTATGACTTCACACTAAATTTCCTAATCCAAATATTAAATAACATCAATAAGATGAATTATTTTGAAAGTTTTTTCCATTTACTACAAAACTCCAAGTTCAAGACAATCACCATTAATGATGATTATTTTTCCAATTTCAAACAATCCAATCACCATCAATGTTATTTGCTTATTAATTTAAATGTGTCAGGATTAAGGAAGGTTGTTTTTTTCATTTTTTATTATTTTTGAGTTGGGCCCGAACAAAATAGGGTGTTAACAGACACTTTGGTCTAACAGGACTTAAGGCTTCTTATGGAATGCTTGTCAGGTCTGACGGCCTAAGGACACGCTGGCCTAATAGGTCTATATGCCCATCATATATTCATGAAATGAATATATTCGACGGTATATCCATACAAGCAGAACCATTACAAAAGTATGAGAGCAAGAGTTCATTTAACTTTTTCTATCGAGCTTGTTCCAACTTCATTTTCTTCCTTATCTTTCTTTTTACAACAGCACTGGAGCACCCCGTGGCAATTTACTGGGTCACACAAACCTTTTTCTCTAGCTGTAACCCCCTTCCGTAATTATATCCGAAATACGTGATTAAAGTGAAATAGAGACCAACAAGAACAAAACTACATTTTACAAACCCATCTACCAGACGGGGTTTTCATAAATCCTTTCGAAATCTAATTAACCTGGTCTCATATTCCATTTCGAATACAATTACATCACGCGGAATATCAAATTTATACAAATATCAAAGTGTACAACCATATCATCCCGGCAACTTCCGGGTTCATACCTTTACATAAAATTCATAGGACACATTCGCCCTTTACAATTCCTCAAACGGGGATTATACAAGTCTCATCTCTATACATAATCAAATATACATCCATATATACCCATCCATATCCAAATACGAATATCCAAACATACATCCCAACTATGATAACCAACTACCAAAATCTATAACCCGAAGTAGTCCTCGTCGCCTTTGCTTGTTTGCTCCAACCTCGATCCACCTACCCTATCTAACATGTTGGTAGGGGAGGGTGAGATTTGAGAGAATCTCAGTAGGAAATAGATACCTATATGCATGTATGATATGTGTTTAATGCATGACATGCTTGCAATACATAACTCATGTTCACACAATGACATATATGCATGCTCAATGTTTCAACAACATACTCATGGCCATAGCATAACTAGAAACAGAGCTACAATCATTCATACATGTTTCACATAATCCAGTAAAGTAATACATGCATTAATACACAAACACAATTATCAAAGCATGCAAGAGAGGTAAGTTCCCTACCATTTTCTTTCCACGTATGCTCCAGCTCCATTTACTCGCTATCCAAATGAATATTGAACCCTATAAACCAAATCAAGAATATAGGGTCAATCTCAATTCCAAATCCTTACTTTTATATTACTTAAAGTTGGTTACCATTCACACCCTTTAGGTAGCTAAAATAAGCTCAACGAAAGCCTAAAGGATTGGGATGTACTAGGTTGGAAATCACCTTTCAAAATCACAAATTGCTGAAAATGGGGGTTGGCTGCAGCCAAGACCCTCTGGCTGCAGACAAAAAACGCACAGAAAGTTTCTGGCTGCAGCCAAGAATTTCTGGCTGCGGCCAAGACGTGCACATAAACTTTTACGCTGCAGCCAGGATTTTCTGCTGCAGCCAAGGCAACTTCAAAAATTCATAACTAATTCCACAAAAATCAAAATGAGGTGATCCCAAAGGTAAATGAAAGATATTCAGGTCCTATGCATAGGAAAAATATGGCTCATCACTGGAAATCACCACACAAATCCATATTTACACAAAATCCAACATTGCTCCAAAACAGAATCCAGTTTCGTCCTCAAAATTTGGACAAACATAAATCCCAGTTCACAAAACGAAATGACACATATTATATGTCCATTTTGAAGCTTAAGATGTGAACTTCAAGACTGGAAAGTTTCAGAATTTTTAGAGACCATTTGCCCATTCAAAACGCTCACACAAACTGACTACCCAGAACAGAACTTCAAAAGACAGAATTCCAGTTTTTGCAATTTGGCTTCCAATGGTTCCATTTTCATATCAAACATCATTCTCACACAAAATTTCACAAGGAATCCATTGGAAACACCAAATTAACCAAATTCGCATTATATTGACATGTTTTTCCAACAATCACAACATGTCATCACTCAACCATAACACAATTCACAACATTGTAACTCTTCATTCCAAGTTCTCAAACCAATTCCAATGACACAAAAACACACTATGGCATCAATTTAACCACAATTCACCATTCAAATCATCCAATTCAAAAAAACACACAAAATCAGGGCAAAATTCAAAATTCACAAAACTCATCCACAAATCACAAAACTTAGATCAAAAGGCTTCAAATACTCACCTCTTCCTCTTTCCCAACCCAATTCTTTGATTCTTCATCTTTCCAAATTTCCTCAAGCCATCAAACACCTTCAATCAAGAATCTAAAACCATAGCAATGAAGCTCTCATCACTATGAACAATATTAAAGAAGGGTATTAGAGCATTAGAGGATAAGAAACAAGCCAAATCTCACCTTATTCTTTTCTCTTTCTTCCTAGCTTTGGGACGCCATGGAGAAACAAGAGAGAGAGATGAGATGATGAAATGAAGATGATGAAGAAGGGAGCAGATTTTTAGGGCCAAAAACCGTCCAAATAAGGGAGGAGAGGAGAGAGAGAAGAGTTGACAAATTGACCAAGATCCAAGGGTCCAAATCTTGCCACTTGTCATGATCTTGATCCATCTTCATGAGCTCACATAGGCACTTGCACACATGATTCCACCCTTTGATCTCTACACAAATCAATCTCAACCATTGATCTTGAAGTTACCAATGAGCTTCCTCTTTGGTAACTGACCAATTGGCCAGTAACTTTACCGTTTTGCCCTTGATTACCGTAATTCTCATTGAATCACCACCAACACTTCACATCTTTTCATTTAGCCACAATATGCGCCTTCCCTATATTTTAAGTCAATTTAGATGTTAATCCATAATTGAGCTTAAATATAGGGTTTTGGTGTTGCTCACAGCACATACGAATCACATCGGGTGCCAACTCACACCATAATCTCCAAAAGGGTTTATTTATCACTAACCACATCCAATTTTGGAGTCATTATCTCTTAATCACAATTTGGGATCTTGCTAAATCGGGGCTTAGCAATCCACTTATTTCAGGCTTATTCTCTAGCCTCGAATCTCAAAATTCGGGGTATTACACTAGCAATTCTACCATTTGCTTTCTTTAATTCTACCATCTCATCTAGGGTCATTTTGTATGAACTTTGGATATCGCTCTAGCTCCAAGTAATATTGCAAACTCTACTTCCCTAACAGGGAGTATTCTACTTATACCTTTCAACACAATATCTGCCGTCCACCAATCGACTCTTAGTATAACCTCAAGTTGGTGGACTATCAGGCAGATTCATTCTTTCTCTTAGTTTATTAGAGAACTATTTCCTCATTCATTCTTTCTATCATTCTATTCTATCAGGGAACAAACTTTCATTCATTCTTTCTAAGGAAATATTCTATGACCAAAACTTTCCTTATACTAGATTAGCATCTAGCAACCTTCTGGAACTTCATTCCCATTTATGCCATAGCCTTGTACCCCAATTCATTCTAGTACCTCAATTCATTCAATTCAATTCAATTACCTAGGGAATCAATTCAACTATTGTTTCATTCTTAGGTTACAATTCACTGAGGTATATGGTTAGGCATCTATTACATTCTTCTGCCTTAAATTCAATTTGTCATACAGAGGCTTCTAGATTCTAACATATTCTTTAAATCATATTCTTCATACCTCAAATCACTTCAAGTCATTGTTCATATTACTAAAATATCATTCTAGATAGAGAAGAATCATATAACATTCTTTTATTCTTTCTTTCTTTCATTGCTTCTTAATCTCAAGGTCATGACCAGTCATTAATTGAGCATCCTTAACTATATTCTATGCCTCAAACAACGCTGATCCATTTTAGTGTTCTTAAGAATTTAAGGCTTAAAGTAGATTCTTGGATCACCATCTAATTCTTAACTTCATACTGGATCTATAGCCTCAATGTTAATTGTGTAATATCCTAAATTATAATTAAGGACTAATAGCTAAAAGAGTAACTTGGTCAATATGTTTCCCTTTCTTGAATGATATTTCGTCCAACATAAAGGAAAGGCAAGAGAAAATGATATTTGGCTCATAATTAAAGCATATGGAGGCATTTGGACTTTGGTCAAATATATCATGCTAAAATCAATATAAGTGGAGGCAAAAACCATGAGAGTTTAAGAAGTCTTTTAGCTCATTCAAGAGCCATAATTCGGTGGAAATCTCATGGTCAAAGGTTAAGGGAATAAAGAAACAAAATATGATGTCAAGCAAAGAGTTGAAAAGTCAAAAATTTCAACTCCCTTCTCTCTCTCCTTGCAAAGTCGGTTAAGAGGTGTATGTGAGGCCAAAATTCTGATCTCATTTCATCACCTCTCTCTCTCACTTCAGCTGCCATGTTCGTCCAACCAAGAAGAGGAAAGAGAAAGTGAAGAACAAAGTTGAGGTAAGATCTTCTACATGGATTTTCACCTCCTTAACCTCATCTATAGCTCAAGTGACCTTCATGAAACTTGTTCCTCTCTTCCTTAGCTTCATTTCTATGGTTTTTGTTTTTGAAGAGGAGGAGTTTTCAGCCACCTTGCAAGAACAAAAGTTGAGGAATCAAGAAAAGAACACAAGAAGAAGCAAGAGGTGAGTAAGAGCATTATGTTGATGTATATGATGCTTTAATTGGCTGAGTTGTGGTGGGCTATTGTGACAGCCCTAATTTCGTTTTTTAGGGTATATTAGGGATCATAAAGCTTTCATCCTATATATGTGCTTATATGTTGGTTTGGAGGCAAATGAGCTAAGCTTAGTGATTAGATAGTGAAGTGGTTGTTTGTTGTGAAATACCCTAAAATTCTGCCAAAACAGGACATGGGGAATGAGTGGGAATTTGTTCATTTTGATGTTACCATTGTGTTCTACATGAAAAATTATGTGGGAATAGGTTTGGTTGTTGATTTTGAAGTCATTGGACACATTGGTTGAAAATTGGAAAAAACTGTCAAGTGTAACTTTGTGCAGGGCAGTCAGTTTGTAGGGACATTTTGAATGGGCAATTGGTGTCTACAAATTCTGAAACTTTCCAGTCTTAAAGTTCACATTTCAAGCTTCAAAATGGACATATGATTTGTGTCATTTCGGTTTTTGAGCTGGGAGTTCTAGTTGCCCAAAGTTTGGTGTCGAAACTGGACCTAATTCTGGAGCAGTGTGGAATGTTGTTAATTCTGGAATTGTGTGGTGATTTATGGTAGTGATTCATATTTTTCCTATGAAGAGGACTTCAAGAGCTTTCAATAGGCTTTGGGATCACCTCATTTTGATTTTTCTAGAATTAGTTATGATTTTTCAAAGATGTTGGAAAATTCTGGCAGATTGGTCACCTATGCGAAAATTGAAGATTTTATGGCATAATGTAATATTGTGGAACTTTGAGGTTAGAAATTAGCCTTTTAGGTTAATTGACCACTTTAGCTCCTTAGTTGACTTGATTAATTGACCATAGTGACAATCAACTTAAAGTATTATAGAGAAAAGAACTTGGGAAAGAGATTGACGGGTTGTCCCTAACTTGGTTACAGGATTTGATATTTGCCGTCCTCGTGAGCCCGCAGTGCCAAGAAACGTCGGGAAAGGATCAGGTAGTGACTCTCTCTCTTATACTGTGTGTAATGCTTTGTATGTGTGTGTTATCATGGTTCTGTGATGATTTCTTTGATGTTGCTGAGGTTACAGCTGGTGATAGCTGTCGTTTACAGCGTAAGCTGTCGTTTACAGCGCAAGCTGTCGTTATTGTGATTACAGCGTAAGCTGTCGTGATGAAGATTACAGCGAGAGCTGTCGTATTGTGTATACAGCCGTGAGTGCTGTCGTATGTGGTGAAAACCATGTATCTTTGAGATTGATGCTGCTGTTGTTGCTGGTTGTGATTTATGTGCATGCTTGGTATTTATACATTGTATGAGTGGTTTGTTACTACTGGGATTCTCTCGAATCTCATTCTTTCCTATGACTAACATTTCAGATAGGGCATGTGGCTCAAAGGAAAAGCGGCCAACCCGGAGCAATTAGGACCCTTAGGGGTATATTCGATTTTGGAGACGTTGGTTATCCTTTTAGGACTTGGTTATCCATTTAGAACTTGGGATTACTGTATATTTTGAGATATGGGTGTTATATTTGATTTTGGTTGTGTAATCCCCTAGTGTATATTTATAAACTTCAGATTATATATGTATAGAACCCGGGAGTTGCCGGGGGTTTGGTTATACACTCTGTCATACGTGAATGTAGATAAACTGCACAGGTAATTATATTCGAACTTTGAAATGGAGACCAGGAACAGGAAGAGATTTTGAATGATCTTGTGAAAACCCTACTACAAAGTAGGAGATTGAAATGAGTTTAAGTTATCCGAAGGTCTCTAATCTAATTTAATTATCTAATATCGAATTATAATTACGTGATTAAAGGCAGGGTGTTACATTTTGGTATCAGAGCTGTAGTTCCTGGCAAGGGTAGAGGTTGCTAGGATAGATCCCTAGATAGTAGTAGGGATAGAAGATTATCTGTGAATGATTTTTGTGTATGCACATGTATGTTTTATTGACATGGATATATATGAGTTTCGTGACTATATGTGCATACTATCTCTGCTAAATTAATGGGGCAAGTTGTTTGTAGAATGAAGAAAACTAGAGGACGCCCCAATATTCCGCGTGTAGACCCTGAGGTGGAGGTCGTCAATAATAACCCACCGGATGCAATGCAGGAATTAATTGGTCTAATCAGAGATCAGCGGGATATGATAACAGAGCTAAGAGAAGAGCTCAGAGCAGAGAAGGCAAAGAACAAAGAGGACCCGGTT
The DNA here is from genome assembly GCA_963242795.1 of Inga leiocalycina. Classification (NCBI taxonomy): domain Eukaryota; kingdom Viridiplantae; phylum Streptophyta; class Magnoliopsida; order Fabales; family Fabaceae; genus Inga; species Inga leiocalycina. The sequence goes on along the minus strand of OY725327.1, from coordinate 49,546,862 downwards.
CAATCCACTCCGGTGGAAACTCAAGAAGAAACTCAACATGAGGACACTGCTGAAGGGTCAGCACGACCCCTGGAGTCCCCACCTCACATTGTCCCAAATCAAGAATCACATGGGATGCCACTGAGAGAGGAAAGAGACCTGCAGTTTTGGGTCACCAGATTCTGCAAGCATCTGCCTCCGGCATTCAGAGGGAGGTTTGATCCTCAAGCAGCCGAAGATTGGTTGAACAGGTTGGAGAAAATATTTGAGGTGCTTAATTGTCCGGATGAGGTGAAGCCACGACTGGCCGTTTACAAACTCGAAGGGGATGCAGACCGTTGGTGGCGGAATATCGCCCTAACCTTGAAGAGCAACAAGATGCCATTGACTTGGGAATTGTTTCAACAAGAATTCAACGAGAAGTATTTTCCCAAATCAGTGAGGCTCGAGAAGGAGACAGAATTCCTGAATATCAGGCAAGGGGACGCGGAAAGCTTCGATGATTACTTGTCCCGTTTTGTCCGATTGGCTCGATACTCCTCCTATCTCCGGTTCAAGGATGATGAAGAATGGAGTTCTGATATGCTCATTCGCGGTCTGAGGCGAGAGTTGAGGAAGTGCTTAGCTACTCATCAATTTACCAAGTTCAACAAGGCGGTTGAACAGTGCAGGATTACAGAGAACAACTTGAGAGATTTGTATCCTGCCAAAGCTACTAGCCACCGCAATGAACCTAATAAGGGTGCTACCTCACAAAAGCGAAAGGGGCAAGGATCTTCGTCTGGAAGTGGTAAGAAGCCCTACCAGTCTGGGAGCCGTGACCAACAAAGAACATATTCTGGACCATGGATTTGTCGTCGGTGTAACCAACCACATCAAGGCAAAACTTGTGATGGCAAAATAATATGCTTCAATTGTAAGCGTGTGGGGCATACTTCTGCTGAATGCAAAGAGCCACGACCAGACCAGAGACCGAGGACACAGGGCCGAGTATTCACTATGACCCATGAGGAGGCCCGCAAATCTCCTGAGCTAATACAAGGTAAACTTCTACTTCATGGCCATCTGTTGCAAGTTTTATTTGACTCGGGTGCAAGTCACTCCTTCATTGCCTATGATTGCGTGAAGCGCCTGGGATTGCATGTGCACAAACTGCCATTTGAATTAGTAGTGTCAACTCCAATGGGTGTTAAGGCCTTAACCACAGAAGCTTGTTTGAGTTGTGTCATAACTGTGAAAGGGCATCAATCTATTGTAGATTTGATATGTTTGCCTCTTAGTCAATTAGAAGACATTTTAGGTTTTGATTGGTTAATGGCAAATAATATATTGCTTGATTGTGGAAACAAGAGGATAGTATATCCTGTATCTCAGAGGGCTGAAGATGTGGATGCTAGTATGAATTTTCTTTCGGCAGCCAAAGCTGAAAAGTATCTTGAAAAGGGTTGCCAGGGGTATGTAGTGTTTTTCTCTGTGCAAGGGGAAAATGGCGAAACCTTGAATAATATACCCGTGGTAAATGAATTCCCTGAGGTGTTTCCGGACGATCTGAGCGGATTACCTCCAGAAAGGGAAGTTCAGTTCCCAATTGACATTGTACATGGAGCTGGTTCTATATCCAAGGCCCCATACCGCATGGCCCCAAACGAAATGGCGGAGTTAAAGAAACAAATAGAAGATTTGCTTGAGAAAGGGTTTATTAGACCCAGTGTGTCGCCTTGGGGAGCTCCAGTGTTGTTTGTAAAGAAGAAAGATGGGAGTCTTCGCTTGTGTATCGACTACAGAGAGCTGAATAAAGTTACTATAAAAAACAAGTACCCTCTTCCCCGAATTGATGACCTATTAGATCAACTCTCTGGTTCGTGTGTGTTTTCAAAGATTGATCTAAGGTCAGGGTATCATCAGCTGCGAGTGAAAGCAGAAGATATTCCAAAGACTGCTTTCAGGACCCGATATGGTCATTATGAGTTCTTGGTGATGCCATTTGGGCTAACCAATGCGCCTGCGGTTTTCATGGATTACATGAACCGTATCTTTCGGCAATATCTGGATCAGTTTGTTGTTGTGTTTATCGATGACATTTTGATATATTCCAAGAATAAGGATGAGCATGAGCATCATTTGAGAATCGTATTGAATATCTTGTGCGAGAAGCAATTATATGCTAAATTAAGCAAGTGCGAGTTTTGGCTATCAGAAGTGAAATTCTTAGGCCATGTTATCTCGCAAGAAGGGGTCTCTGTGGATCCCAGCAAAGTGGAAGCAGTATTGAACTGGAAGAGGCCAGAATCTGTGGCGGAAATACGCAGTTTTCTGGGTCTTGCTGGTTATTATCGGAGATTTATCCAAAATTTCTCCCGTATTGCGTTGCCGATGACCAAGCTCACGAGAAAAGATCAGCCGTTTGTGTGGGACGAGAAATGTGAAAACTGCTTTGTGGAGCTGAAGGAGAGGTTGACGTCGGCACCTGTATTGATTTTACCCGATCCCAGTGTGACATATGTTGTGTATTCTGATGCCAGTGGGCAGGGATTAGGGTGTGTCCTTATGCAGCAGGGACGTGTGGTGGCCTACGCCTCTCGACAGCTCAGACCTCATGAATTGAATTATCCCACTCATGATCTGGAGCTTGCGGCCATTGTATTCGCTTTAAAGATTTGGCGTCATTACCTGTATGGTGTGACTGTGGAACTGTACTGCGACCACAAGAGTCTTAAATATCTATATGATCAAAAAGAGCTGAATATGAGACAGCGTCGCTGGATGGAATTGCTTAAGGACTACGACCTGGAGATAAAATATCACCCGGGTAAGGCAAATGTAGTCGCTGATGCTCTTAGCCGAAAGACTGTGCTCGTTGCAGCTATGATGATACAAGAAAGGAAATTGATTGAAGATTTCCGTGATTTAAATTTGACAAATCAGATCATCTGTGCCAATTACACTGTTTCTCAAGATGAGAGTGATCTAAGGGTGGAAATTGAAGAAGCTCAGAGTCAAGATGACTGGATACAGCGCAATCTGACTCGAATTGAACAGGGAGAAGTTCCAGGCTACGACCTATCGCCTCGTGGATTGGTTCGTTACCAGAAAAGAGTCTGCGTTCCACTTAAGGCAGAGTTGAGGCAGAAGATTCTGGATGAGGCACACAAGAGTCGATATACTCTTCATCCTGGTATGACCAAGATGTATCAGAATCTGAAATCGGTGTATTGGTGGCCGGGTTTGAAGAGTGACGTGACCAAATATGTAGCAAGGTGTCTTACTTGCCAGAAGGTAAAGATCGAGCACCAGAGACCGCCTGGTTTACTTCAGAGTCCTGAGATTCCGGAATGGAAATGGGAAAGCGTGACCATGGATTTGGTTATGGGATTACCCAGGATCAGAAACTATGATGCGATCTGGGTAATTGTGGATCGGTTAACGAAGTCAGCCCACTTCATACCAATCAATGCTGGTTATTCTCCTGATAAACTAGCGGAGATTTATATCCGAGAGATTGTCAAACTTCATGGTGTTCCGAAAAACATCATTTCCGATCGAGATCCACGATTTACTTCTAGGTTTTGGAAAGCATTGCATGAAGCCTTAGGTACTCAACTGAGGTTCAGTACGGCTTATCATCCTCAAACGGATGGACAATCTGAGAGAACAATTCAGACGCTGGAAGATATGTTGCGAGCTTGTGTTCTCGACTTTAAAGGAAGTTGGGACAGTTTCCTTCCACTAGCTGAGTTCGCTTACAACAATAGCTATCATGCGAGCATCCAAATGGCTCCGTATGAAGCGTTGTATGGAAGACGATGTCAATCACCTTTATGTTGGAATGAATTATCCGAAAGGAAGCTTTATGGACCAGATTTGGTTGATCAAACCTCAGCCCAGATTCGGATCATTCGTAAGAGGCTCCTTGCAGCGCAGAGTCGACAAAAAAGTTACGCTGACAAGAGGAGAAGGCCTCTAGAATTTGAGGTTGGTGATCACATATTCCTGAGAGTATCACCAATTACGGGCATTGGGCGAGCTATCAAGAGGAAGAAGCTGAGCCCGAGGTATATAGGTCCTTTTGAGATCCTTGACAGGATTGGGCCTGTAGCTTATCGAGTAGCACTACCTCCGAGCTTGAGCAGGCTCCATGATGTATTCCACGTTTCCCAACTGAAGAAGTACCAACCGGATCCATCTCACATAGTTGAGTATGAGGAGGTTGACCTACAAGACAACTTCACATATGCGATAGAGCCAGAGCAGATCATTGATCGAGAAGAGCGACGGCTCAGACACCGAAGCATTCCATATGTGAAGGTGATCTGGAAGGGAATGACTCAGAGAGAAGCAACTTGGGAAGCGGAAGAAGATATGCGAAGACGATATCCGGAGTTTATGGCTCAAGTTGTGTAACAATTTCGAGGACGAAATTTAATTTTCGGGGGGAGAATTGTAATATCCTAAATTATAATTAAGGACTAATAGCTAAAAGAGTAACTTGGTCAATATGTTTCCCTTTCTTGAATGATATTTCGTCCAACATAAAGGAAAGGCAAGAGAAAATGATATTTGGCTCATAATTAAAGCATATGGAGGCATTTGGACTTTGGTCAAATATATCATGCTAAAATCAATATAAGTGGAGGCAAAAACCATGAGAGTTTAAGAAGTCTTTTAGCTCATTCAAGAGCCATAATTCGGTGGAAATCTCATGGTCAAAGGTTAAGGGAATAAAGAAACAAAATATGATGTCAAGCAAAGAGTTGAAAAGTCAAAAATTTCAACTCCCTTCTCTCTCTCCTTGCAAAGTCGGTTAAGAGGTGTATGTGAGGCCAAAATTCTGATCTCATTTCATCACCTCTCTCTCTCACTTCAGCTGCCATGTTCGTCCAACCAAGAAGAGGAAAGAGAAAGTGAAGAACAAAGTTGAGGTAAGATCTTCTACATGGATTTTCACCTCCTTAACCTCATCTATAGCTCAAGTGACCTTCATGAAACTTGTTCCTCTCTTCCTTAGCTTCATTTCTATGGTTTTTGTTTTTGAAGAGGAGGAGTTTTCAGCCACCTTGCAAGAACAAAAGTTGAGGAATCAAGAAAAGAACACAAGAAGAAGCAAGAGGTGAGTAAGAGCATTATGTTGATGTATATGATGCTTTAATTGGCTGAGTTGTGGTGGGCTATTGTGACAGCCCTAATTTCGTTTTTTAGGGTATATTAGGGATCATAAAGCTTTCATCCTATATATGTGCTTATATGTTGGTTTGGAGGCAAATGAGCTAAGCTTAGTGATTAGATAGTGAAGTGGTTGTTTGTTGTGAAATACCCTAAAATTCTGCCAAAACAGGACATGGGGAATGAGTGGGAATTTGTTCATTTTGATGTTACCATTGTGTTCTACATGAAAAATTATGTGGGAATAGGTTTGGTTGTTGATTTTGAAGTCATTGGACACATTGGTTGAAAATTGGAAAAAACTGTCAAGTGTAACTTTGTGCAGGGCAGTCAGTTTGTAGGGACATTTTGAATGGGCAATTGGTGTCTACAAATTCTGAAACTTTCCAGTCTTAAAGTTCACATTTCAAGCTTCAAAATGGACATATGATTTGTGTCATTTCGGTTTTTGAGCTGGGAGTTCTAGTTGCCCAAAGTTTGGTGTCGAAACTGGACCTAATTCTGGAGCAGTGTGGAATGTTGTTAATTCTGGAATTGTGTGGTGATTTATGGTAGTGATTCATATTTTTCCTATGAAGAGGACTTCAAGAGCTTTCAATAGGCTTTGGGATCACCTCATTTTGATTTTTCTAGAATTAGTTATGATTTTTCAAAGATGTTGGAAAATTCTGGCAGATTGGTCACCTATGCGAAAATTGAAGATTTTATGGCATAATGTAATATTGTGGAACTTTGAGGTTAGAAATTAGCCTTTTAGGTTAATTGACCACTTTAGCTCCTTAGTTGACTTGATTAATTGACCATAGTGACAATCAACTTAAAGTATTATAGAGAAAAGAACTTGGGAAAGAGATTGACGGGTTGTCCCTAACTTGGTTACAGGATTTGATATTTGCCGTCCTCGTGAGCCCGCAGTGCCAAGAAACGTCGGGAAAGGATCAGGTAGTGACTCTCTCTCTTATACTGTGTGTAATGCTTTGTATGTGTGTGTTATCATGGTTCTGTGATGATTTCTTTGATGTTGCTGAGGTTACAGCTGGTGATAGCTGTCGTTTACAGCGTAAGCTGTCGTTTACAGCGCAAGCTGTCGTTATTGTGATTACAGCGTAAGCTGTCGTGATGAAGATTACAGCGAGAGCTGTCGTATTGTGTATACAGCCGTGAGTGCTGTCGTATGTGGTGAAAACCATGTATCTTTGAGATTGATGCTGCTGTTGTTGCTGGTTGTGATTTATGTGCATGCTTGGTATTTATACATTGTATGAGTGGTTTGTTACTACTGGGATTCTCTCGAATCTCATTCTTTCCTATGACTAACATTTCAGATAGGGCATGTGGCTCAAAGGAAAAGCGGCCAACCCGGAGCAATTAGGACCCTTAGGGGTATATTCGATTTTGGAGACGTTGGTTATCCTTTTAGGACTTGGTTATCCATTTAGAACTTGGGATTACTGTATATTTTGAGATATGGGTGTTATATTTGATTTTGGTTGTGTAATCCCCTAGTGTATATTTATAAACTTCAGATTATATATGTATAGAACCCGGGAGTTGCCGGGGGTTTGGTTATACACTCTGTCATACGTGAATGTAGATAAACTGCACAGGTAATTATATTCGAACTTTGAAATGGAGACCAGGAACAGGAAGAGATTTTGAATGATCTTGTGAAAACCCTACTACAAAGTAGGAGATTGAAATGAGTTTAAGTTATCCGAAGGTCTCTAATCTAATTTAATTATCTAATATCGAATTATAATTACGTGATTAAAGGCAGGGTGTTACAAATTGAGTCCTCAATCATACCTAATATGCATGCAAAAAATTATCAAGATTCATAGCTCTAATTCTATCCTTTACAATATTCAAGTATTGACCTCAAGCTTTATTGAAGATTCAACCTTAATCCTGAGGTTTAAAGTTCTCATTCTATATGCCTTTAAATACAGTTCATCTAACTAAGATGATCCATAGTTATGGAGAAATCTTAAGACAATCACTATTCTTCAAGTCTCCATAACCCTATCAACTTAACTTCCCAGAGGGTTACCTATCTTGGGATTACTCTTGCCTGAGCACATTTAACCACAGAGTTCCATTAGAATCTGAGTTACAAGCCAGCTCGACAACAGATGCTCTGGAGCTCACACTATTCTCTACTGGGTATAAATCACTATTGCTCCGTTTCATTCTCTATATACAACTCTATCTCTTCTTTTGGCAGGGGATTCTACAATCAAACAATTCATCGATATACAGCTCTACCCTTTCTCTATACCAGCTGCCAATTAATAGTCAGGGAAAATTCTATTTCTCTGGGCTAAACTCTTACCCATATTTCATTCTAGTTATGGGATTACTAACAAGGTATCTCTATACCTATTCACAGTAATAGAGCATACTAGCCAAATGCCATAATCTTTTCTCTGATACCACCAAATATAACACTTTAGTTACATTATCATTCTGATGAGTTTTATGCAGTGAATTCAAACCGCTAAACGGTATTCTTTTGTAAAGTTCTTTCAACTCCTAACCTCAAGACAAGACACGAACCTATAGTTGAGTGGGTTTTGTTTAATACTTTAAAACTTTTCAAAAACTATCATAAAGTAGTTTGTAACTTCTTCGTAACTCATCGTTTCTTAATTCTCTTTATTATCTTAATCAGAGTAATTATTTGCTCATTTTTATATGCGGAAGGTTTCTTAACTAATGGGCTTATACTGTGCGATTACTCATTTCTAGTTCAATTATCGTGCTTGGATAATTAATTCAATTTTCATATAGGTCATATAGTGAACCATTGCAAATTTATCAATTTACAAAACAAGCTCACATATGAATAATTCTTCTCTTCTTCATTGCAACTTCTTTCCTGGTACAACGTCCTACATTCTGTGCTCAGCTACCTATATGGTTGGTTGAGGGAGGGTGAGATTCGGGGGAATCTCAGTGGCAAATAATGCATGTAAGATAAATGCTAGTGTATGATATACTTGCCTTACGTAGGCTCAAGTTAACATAATGACATACCTGCATGCTCAGTGCTTCACATTTTTTCATATGGCCATATCATCAATAGAAAATAGAGCTTCAATAATTCAACAATGCCATATCATCAATAGAAAATAGAGCTTCAATAATTCAACTATGTTACACATAGACAAGTAAAGCAATCGTGCACATCAACATACTGTTAGATCTCATGTTTTGATGATAACAAAAGAATGGTTTGAAAAGGAAATGTTTAATAATCAAGTTTGAACTAAGTAATGAAAGGAATAAGCTTTACTTGAGGTAAGCATGGAAGTAGTGAAGATTGGCCAAAAGAAAATGCTGAGGAACTTGATCAGAAGTACAACTTCTAAGGTATTACTCGAGGCTCTACTCGAGTAATGAGCCAAAACTTGAAGTAACCAAGCAAAACTTCCAGTTACCTGCCACCATTACTCGAGGCGCTACTCGAGTAATCATGTGAAAACTTCCAGTTGGCTTCAAGTTTTCCCCATGATACTCGAGGAGCTACTCGAGTACCTGTGTTTCCTAAAATATGGACCTCTCGGTAGTTTGTACCACTGCTAATGTTACTCGAGGAGCTACTCGAGTAACCAGATCAGAAACTTCCAGTTCCCTTCAAGTTTTTCATGATACTCGAGGAGCTACTCGAGTACCTTTGTTTGTGAAAAGATGTAACTCTCGGCACTTTGTACCACTGCCAATGTTACTCGAGGAGCTACTCGAGTAACAGACTAAGGTAAGTGAAAACTTGAGGTTGGTACCCGAGTGACTTGATCTTTCTTTATTTGATCTTCCTCAAGTACTTACTCTAGTATACAAGTTTTTCATGGTTTAATTTTAAGTGGATTCCTCGAGTAAGTACCCCAGTAAGCACAAATTTTTCAAAGTAAACTTCAAGTCATTACCAGAGTAAATCATGCTTAAAAGTCTTAGTTACTCGAGGAGCTACCCGAGTAACCTATGCAAAAATGAATGCATTACTGGAGTCCCTACTCGAGTAACAAGGTATTTGCTCTCGGCCTTGGAATCCTGCCAATATTATTGGAGTAGAGCATCGAGTAATCAAAAGGTTTTTAATGAATTACTCGAGGTGTTACCCGAGTAATCTATGAAGTTGCCAAAGCATTACTGGAGTAGCTACCCGAGTAAATAACTATTCCCAAAAGTATGAAATTTAGTTTACTCCATGCACTACCCGAGTAATCTTATATTTATTCATTGACTTGCAGTTGAACAATGATTTCACGATGTTACTCGAGGAGCTACTCGAGTAAACTTCAAGGGTTACTCGAGGAGCTACTCGAGTAAGCTAATCCAGAAAGTTTGAAATCATTCCAACGGTCATTATTCTGTTTCCTATTTGATTAACTTTTCATTATATTAGTGTACTTAGTTTTTCAACAGGAAAACAGTGAAGATATCTTACCAAATAAGGAAAGTCCAAAAGCAATGCTCAAATGTCACCGACCGTCACCTACCGCAACGTATGTTTTTCAAAAACTAGAAAAGTCAATTATGGCTGCGCACGCTCCAACGGACATGAAGAAATATGTTCCAGAAATCATTACCAATGAATCTATATATATGGGAACATCTGAACAGAGAAAGATACAACAAGAAAACACAAGAACACACATAGGAACGTATCATTAAGTTCATTGCTCTGTTTTCACATTAAAATTGTATTTCTATGCTTCAGTGATTATCATTTACTCTGTAAGAGAGATATTTCATTCAAACTCAATATTTGTTATTGAGAAAACTTAAGGTTGTGGAACCTTGACTTGGGATTGGATTACAACCTGTAAGGGGGAGCGAGTGTCCAGGTGTAAGGAACTTGCTTGTACTGAGGTGCCAAGAACCCACTGAATCTTGGAAGCTATAGTGAAACTCTCAGAGAAGCTCTGAGGACTGGACGTAGGTCAAAGTGGTTGTGACCGAACCAGTATAACTCCCGGTGTACACTTCGGTGATATTTCTCCTTACTCTTTATTGCTTTCATTTCACTGTCAAAGTTTTACATTTCCGAAGAAATTTTAAGATCACCCAATTCACCCCCCCTCTTGGGTGAAACACTTGCTCTAACACATACAAGCATACATATCAATACACGCAAGTAGGGTAAGTTAACTACCTTTTGTCTTCGAGTCCCCTTTTATACCCTTTTTTTCAACCCCTAAAGTTGATTCTATTGTCTCTTCTTTGTCATCTCATGCCCTAAATAAATGGCTATATTATTAGAGCCATGACAAATAAATGTCCAATGGGCTACATAGGCCTTTAACAACTTTAAAGGCCTAATCCTAACCCTTGGAGTTCTTAATTATTAAAAAAGTACCTTTACTTTTTATTTTCGCACTTGTACTTAAATCTACCAGAATTTTCCTTAATCTTTGAAATTCATAACTAATTGTACAAATGTCCAATTGTGATTATTCTAAAGGCTATGTGACACCTAATCAGTCTAGTTTTAGGGAAAAATGTATCCATTACACTTCTAGATTCATATCAACACAATATCTCACTTTATTGATCACTGTCCCAGAGTTTGCCAGTTTTTCCAGACCAATCTTTAAAAATTCATAATTAATTCTACAAAAATCCAAATGGAGTGGTTCAAAGTTCTTTGTGACCATAAAAAACATTGCCCTAAGGGCTAATCATTGTACTTTAAACATTATTATTTAATAAATTTCTCCATTCTGTTATCATATTATTTTCATGTTAACTGTGATAATTATATCCTTGGATAAATCATAAATATTGTTCTAAAATGTCCCTAGTCGGTCATCTATGCAGAAGTAAAGATGAAGTAAGACCAGTATAACTTTGATAGGATATAGAGATACAAATTAAAGTTTTAGGCACTTGTAAGAGTACAAGGTGGTTAACCAACCCACTATAAGAAAGCTACATGGATCAAGTCATAAGCTTTTCTCATGTACAACCACAACACAATGCCCTTTAACCTGAGGTCATCATGAATTCCTACATGAGAGTTGCTAAGCTTTGAATTAGTCAAAAGTCACTTTTAACCGGGTGATGATAAAGGCTACGATCGGGCTTGGTGGTTTTTTATGTAGAGGAATATTATAATCAAGATGGAATTTGTCCCTCACATTACCAGAGAGATATTGTAACACCCCAAATTTTATATTCACTAAATATATTATAATTATTTGAGAAATACAATAAAATGGTGAATATTCATGACTTTGAAATTTATGAATGTTATAAATGTTCATTTTCATGAGAAAATGGGTAAAATAATTATGGAATTAATTTGGATAATTTAAAAGGCCCAATATTAAGGTCCAAAAATGGAGAAAAATTAGAGAAAATATTTGGTCCAAAAATTGATGGAAATTGGCCAAATAAAAATAAGAAAAGAAATTAGAATAAAAACATAATGGCAAAATCGTAATTTTGCCAATTTATAACAAAATTAATTATTTTATCATTAATTGTAGTTAATTTCTATTAATTAAGGAAAATAAAAATAAAAAATGTATTTAGAATATTTTGATCAATTTAATATGAATTTATGAAAAAATTGAGCAAAAAGTGCAATTTTGATCAAAATTGAGACTTTACGTGTATACGTAACTTGAACAAGTTGTGAAGCCAATTGAGACCATAGGGAGGGACCCCAAGGTGACTCCTACATGTTGTAAGAGGAGGAAAATATTGGTTGGGCTTAATGAGCTTGGTTACATGTACATAAGGTTTATGTGCATAAAAATTAATTTTGGAATTTTTTGTAATTGGTTAAATAAATGAAATAATATATGATATATTATAATATATTATTACCTCCTTCTTCCTTCAGGCCATTTCGTGCAAACAGATCTGAAACAAGAGAGAGAGAGTTGAGAGGGTTTAGAGAGAGAAAGGGAAGAAATCTCGCAAGGTAAGCCAATTTCTCCGACAATTTAGCTCATAACGCGTATAACTCCAACCCTAAGCTATTCTTCTTTGTTCTTTAAGGTTTGGAAGTTCAAAAGTTAGTTGTTTAAATTGGGGAAAAGCTTGTGGGAGCTTGAGATAACCTCCAAACCATCGTATATTAACTATTCTGGCTGTTGTAGGCAATTTAATCGGTGAAATTTTGCCGGATTGCCATCGGTTTTAAATTTTGGAAATGTGTGTGCCTAAGGGTTATGCTACCCAATTTTAGTTCAAATGGTTATTATAACTCAATTAGATGGTTAATAAAGTGGTTAGGAGTAGAAAAGAATGTGTTTACGGAGCCGAAATCATAAAACCCCGATTTTTCCCTAAGGATGCCATATTTTTTGTTAGGGCTAGATCTAGGGGTAGGAGTTGGATTTTCAATGATTTGATGATTCCATTGGATTCAAGAGGGAAAATTAGGTGCGGTAACAGTTGGGCACTTTTTCAGAAAAAGCTAAAAAAGCATAATTAAGGAACGCCCCTAAAACCCTAAAAGTAGGGCTGTCAATGGCAATTTTGTAATTTGACATTGAATTTGATAATTTTGATCCCAAAAATGGATTCCTTGGGAGAAAATATGTTGGGATAGCCCATGTCAAAATTTCAGAAGAAAAGTATAGTCAAGCCAGGTATGTCGAGCCAGGCCAGAGTCCCAGGGGTATTTTGGTAAATTCTCACAATAGGCTAATATAACCACAAGAAACACTATGGTAGTGCCTAAAATGATACATGGATAGGTTATAACCTATTTCTTATATATTTAATATTTTAGAACTGAGTCGAAAGCCGGAAGCAATACACACAAAAATGTGGTCTTTGAGATAGTACTACCCAACCCTTTAGGCATTAGTTTGGGCTTCTAGTAGCCACCTAAGGGACTTTAATGATAACTAAATCTAAGTTTTTTGAAGTCATTTGAGTATTGAAATAAGTGTTAACACGTCATCCTTAATTATGACTATAGGATTTGATATTTGCTCGGAACGTAGAAGGCCTATGCCTGAACAAGAACGGAAAGAACAAGGTAATGACACTTTATCCTATATCATTTTTAATACATTTTTTGTTTGTATTTATCATTGAATATGCGAGGGGACGTGGCGGTTAGCCCGGCCTTGAATATTGTTATTATTGCATTGTGATATATGTTTACTTGCTTTGTTTAATTATGCATCATATACGTAAACTGTTGCTACTGGGATTCTTTTGAATCTCACTCTTTCCAAATAACAATTTTAGCCAGGGAAAGTGGATCTCGAGACAAGAAAGTGAGCAAGGACGACTAGGATTGCTTGTGTTAGTCTTAGTTTCTTTTTGGTTTTTGGTTATCATTTGGACAATTGTATATATTAGATTAACCATAGATTTGTAGTTATTGTGTAATTCCCAGTATGGGAAATTGAGATGGGCAATGATGCCCTGTAAAAATCTTGGGTTAATGATATTATCCCAGGTGAATGTTGGAAATTTTGTTACCACTCTGATATTGTATATGTGACAAACTGAATAGGCCAACTATTTTCATTTCAAATGAATAGAGATCGTATTGTACAGGTTTTTGTAAAAAAATTTTAATTTCCCTCGATCTTTCATTTACTTATAAAATGAGTTTAAACACTAATTATGGCCTAGATGATGGTGGGGGTTACAGATATTACTGGGCTACAATCGGGCTTGGTGGTCTTTCATGCAGAGGAATATGAATGATCAAGATGGAATTTGTCCCTCACATTAGTAGAGAGATACTACTGGGTACCTTGATGAATGAGTCTGAGAAATGTATAGCCATACTACGATAGAAAGGAGTTTCCATTTCTACTGTCAGACTACTCAAGAATCAAGAAAGTAATGGTCAGGAATAAGAAGATGACATTATCCATGCCTCATCCTTGACCGATATATCATGTGACAAAAGGGACATGACATAGTTGTATGACAAGTTACATCGTGTTAATGATCCTCATATGAATTGGGTAGTCATAATATCTTGCTAGAGGCCGCTTGCGACTTATAAGTTAGCACAGTTATTGGCCCACTACCAACTCCATATGGGCCTACAGGGTCTCATACAAGAATGACCTAACATAAGATAATATTTAATCTAGGGTGGACGAATTTTATATTTATATATAATATAATATAAAATTCGTGAAAATAAAATTAATAATATTATATATATGTATTTTCGAAATACATATTTATATGTGTGTGTGTGTGTGTGTATTATATGATATTAGTATATTGTGTTAGCTTTAAATTTAATTTTATTAAGATAAATTAGATTTAATCACTAACATGATAGAGATATAGTATCTTAGATTTAATTTATGAAGATAAATTAAATCTAATGGCTCTTTATTTAGATTAAACAAATAGGTTAAATTAAAACTGTTGGACAGATTTAATTTAAACTAACATTATTTAAATAGCTCATCAAGATAATTAATTTCATAATTAATAAAGATTAATTTTGAAATTTAAATATAGCCCTATGGGTTATAAAATCGATAGAATAGAAAAACTCAGACATGCATGAGAATTCAAAGCCACAAGGGAAACCTTAGGAGATATTGGAGGTGCTAGCACGTAGCCTGTGTTGGAGAGCATTCGTGTGGATACCAGTAGAGGGAATGAACCAGAGGTGTTGGCTCCTAGAGATTTTAAACCCTAAATTTGAAAAATGTACGATTCTTCCTAACTAGGTTTAAATGTCGTTGATAGATCCTCGATTGGGATCGGCAAAAATTTTAATTTCTTCCGTTGTGGCTGCCGATTTCAACAATATCATCATAAAACTACCTCTAACCTTATATTCATCATCATATGACCAATAAACCATATAAAACCCTTTAGGTAGAATTTCTAAGGTTTTTGAAAAATCCAAATACTCATCAAAACAACAAATTGATAGATCCAAAATAAAGCATATTGTTACCAAAACACGTATATGCGATCGGTTTTTGATTTCAACAGCACCTCCCTTTGGTAGATGGCACCAAACACCTTTGATCGGAAATCCAAAATCGTAGAGATAAAGCACACAGTGAGGAGAAGAAGCTTTGTGAAGGACTTACCCGACAAAAGCTACAATTCGGTAGTGAAATTGGCGAGTTTTCCTGGTAGTTGTTACTATTCATATGCCTTCTTTCCTCTTTCAATTTTCCTTGAAATTTTGCAATTTTTCTGCTATTTTATCATGGCTAGACAAAATTTTAATGAGAAGAGAGAGAAATCATGATTTAATTTTGGCCCTTGGATCAATCGGATAAATCCTATGTGAACTTACTTTTTAAGATCAATTATATAGTTGACATGTGTAAAAACTTTATTCTTCCCACTTTTGTCTCTTTTTAACTGTCCTTACATGTTAGGGGAAGGAAAGGCCTGATAGCTTTGGTGTTCAGGAAGTCAAGTACATGACTGGGCCGGAGATCGATGGATTTCCCCAGCTCAGGTGACAAGTGGTACCTTATGAGTGTGCCAACACAAAAGGCAAAAAGCAACCCTCATCATTTAGGACATTTGTCTCTCTCTTAATATGCCAACAAAAAATTTGATTTGTACTTTGTCATGATAAATGGACAAGTGTCACTTTCTTATTTGTCCAACACAAAAATAGAGTCATCATTACTCATCATGACTTACTTTATTAAAGGTACTTTAATAAAGTTACTTTATCGGTGCTTACTTAGGATTCCACTCGAGACTTACTCACGGTTGCTTCACGTACATTGAGGCCCACCAAATGATGCTAGGTCAATGTGTGTGTGTGTGTGGGCTCCTAAGGCTCCATATATCGTTGTCTTCTTTCAAAAATGTAGGGTACCCATATCTACCGTGAAAATGTCATGTGCACACCTATACTGACATATTTTGCTCGACGAATCAGTCCCATACCTCATGACAAAGCTGGGTGGCATCTTTCAACCAATCCAATGGCACCCTATATGTGTTCGTGCATATCTGCACCAGTACTTAATCATGTTGCCTACAAACACTGAGCCCTCTGCCTGATAGGGCTAAATCACATAGTCCCCGAGAGTCTTTCTATCTCTCGTCTTCTTGGGACTCTTCTCAAACTGGGCTTGATCCTCTGACTAATATAGGCTTATCCTCAAGTTTCTCAGCCTAAAATTCAGGATATTACATGGAAAAAGAAAAAATATAATGATACCATATACACACCAAGCATAGTAAAATGGAGGAAGAGAGTATTGATTTGACAAGACAAAAAGATGAAATAATGTAAAAAGGAGGATGATGTAGTTGAAACAATGAAAAGACATGTTTGCAGTGAAATAAAGGCCGAAGAAGACGGATAAGTGGAGAGAAGATGAAAGAAAAGAATCTTGGAGTGAGTAGCAACATATAGAGTGTAGATGGAGTGAGAAGAAAAGAGGATTTTATAGAGTAGGGGTAGGGTTTTACTTTTTGATTAAAATAATTTTTTTTTCAGGTATTAGTGTTTTTGTTGTATATTACTTTCCAATAATAAGGTAAGTTTACACAAATACCACTCATGTGTTTAAAATAATTATTTTGAAGAAGTATTTTTTTGTACATTTCTTTTGTATATATTTTTAGAACTTGATGCTTCGTTTGAGTTATTAAATTTATTTTTGTACTTTTTGACTAAATAAAATCTATGCTACAATTATGTAACAACATCTCTAATTAACCATAAGCTTAATGTGATTTTTAAAAATTTCTTCAAAGATGACCTCAAAATGAGTTCGTCAAATCAACAATCTAAAATAAATAAATAAGCATTCTAGGCCCTCAGCCATCTATCAAAGGAGTGCAATTATATATTCTTAGTAAATTCACATGCTGCATAATGTATAAGCAAAATTTCCTAAATGTGGCAATAAAAAGGAAATAAGCAGTAACTGCTAGCTACTTATTAAGGTAGCCACATCATCATATGCCTTCTTAGTTGCTCTTGCCCTCAAGCTCACACCTTAAAAAATGTGAGAACTAACAAGGTGAGACCATTGTCTTAGTAACACAATCACTACCTACCAGTACCACTCCTAGGGTGCCAAGTTGGACTGACATACAAACATGTCAAGTAGATATAATAGGCAAAAACACAAGCATATATAATAAGTAAGAGGTCAAGGGGCTATATTAATCATGAGCATCATCATAGCTATTCATATTCTCAAAAACCATTTACTCACAAAACAAAATATTTCACAAAATGACGTTATGCATGAATACTTTTCATCTTTCATTAACCCCTAACCATCCTTATATTATCCTTATTTCTTTAGACTAAACCCATAGACTAAGTACTTTCTATATTACTGGTTTACTCTCACAAGCTCTTTGCAAGTGTGATATAGACCAGCCAAAATATTGCAGAGCACACAAGAGCCATGGGTTCCTCCAGTAGGGTAGCCTTAGGAATACTACCCGAAAGCCCCTGGAGTGTTGTATACATTATTTTCAAGGGGTTTTCATATTCTCATGCTCATACATTATAGTTTATAACATAGAATCCACATGTTCTAACACAGGCATACATCCTTTATCCAATTAATCAGCAATATATGAACAGCGCAGAATCTCAATGCATCATATACATAACCATATATTCATCAAGTTCATACTCAAAAACATATCACACCAATAGTTCAATTGCCCATATAGGGCCAATCACGAGGCATAATCACAAAGATACTAAAAACAATTCAATCTATGCATCCAAAACTATAGTTGTCTCTAATGATTCCACAAATCAATCTATCTAGTCCTATAATTCATACAAGGTTCCACAAGGCGTTATTAGTTATAAAATACCAAGGTTCATACTAGTTCTACTCATTCTAGGCTTGTGGAGTTTTTCAGAAAAACCCACAAGCAGTACTGATAAGGAAGATAGATAGGACCACGTTATATGGGATTCTTTAAGTTCTAACTAAGGAAAAACCTTATCCTAAAGATTAGAGTAACGAAAATCTTAATTAATGTAAAGCCTTTTAGCAATGCTAGATGCTTATAATTTCTCCTCCATTGAGTTGCTCAGAATTTTCTTTGAGTAGGAAATGTTATATTAAAACTATGTTAGATTTAAGAATTGGGATCATCAGAGCATTAGACTAGCCTTGTTTAATGTTTGTATGATCTCAATTTGTGATTTTAACCTTTTGCAACCTCTAGAAAAATCCTAACTCTATGAAAATTCCTAGTTTTCAAATAGCATATTCAATGCGTGGTAAATTACTCTTACCCGAGGTATCAAATTAAAGATCCCACCGTTAGTTTTCCTAACAAGATGTCTTAAAATAGCTCACAAAATTTTACCATGATCCAATAGTGCACTTAGTTAGAAACATTGATTCTTTCCACTATGGTTCGTTCTCCATGTTTGAGAAATTCATTTGTCTTCTTGGCTTTGTAGCTCATAACTAACGATAGTGATATCTAATCCAACAGTTGAAATTGACGGATAGTGTAACATCCCGAATATCGGTCACCAAAAATCCTTATATTAAAGGAAATAAAATGGTGAATTAAGAGCATATGAAATAACTAAGTAGTGCAATTAGTGGTCACACACTACATGATTACGTTTGGAACATAAATTTTAAAATATGGATTTGCTACTAATACATTTTCCTGTGTGCCAGTCTTGTTGTGTGATAATTTTAAATAGGCATATGATGTCCAATACCTATAAAATTTTTTAGAATAAAAGTAGATTTATCAAGCTTTAATTTAATAGGTCATATAAATCATTTGGAGTTGTTGGCAAAGAGTTATGAATTTTTGAAGTTAGCATAGTAAAACTGGCAAGCTTTTGTGACATCGTCCAAAAATGGAAATCTGGGAATTATAATCTTCTAGTTGGAAAAAGGCTATATTTTTCCTTAAAAATATATTAAATAAGGGTCACGTAGCCTTTGTAACCATACCAATTGAACTTTTGTATAATTAGATATGAATTTTCAAATTTTGATGAAAATTCTTCCAGATTCCAGCAAAGTGAAAAAATGGAAAAAAATGTAAGGGCAAAATGGTCATTTGACCAATAAAGCAAGAAGCCATATATTTTTCCCTTTAATTAGGATAAATGTTGGCTGAATTAGGGAGCAAGAAGGGAAAAATATTTACTTGGTCTATATTAATTCAAGAGGGAAAATTAATGGCCAAGTAAAACATACACATGCTTATTTGCATTAAACAATATTATTTCCAAAAGCAAATGGAGATATTTCAAGAAGCATTTTAACTCTTCCAAGGCCCATTATTTCGGTCAAGTTGAAGAGAGCAAGAGGGAAATAAGATACTTGGTCCAAATTAAATAAGAAGAAGCAATATAGGCCAAGTAAAATAAGTGGAAAAGTCAAAAAGTAATCATATGATTAATTGGTAATTAAATAATATTTGCTAAGGAGGTGGATGATTATATTTGTTCAGCTCTTCATCCTTCCTCTAAGAGCCATTTTCGTCCAAGCAAGCCATAGGAAAGAGAAAAGAAGTTTTGAAGAAGACAAGTTTAAGGTGAGAGCTTCTAACTTGATTTTGACCTTGTAAACCACTTCTATGGCTTAAATATTCTTTATAAACATTGTTTCCCTTGATGAGAGCTTCATTTATATGGTTTTATAATTTCAAGGGGAGGTGTTTTAAGTCTTCTAGCAAGAGCCAAAGGTGGAGAATCAAAGGAAGCCCTCAAGAAAGAGCTAGAGGTAAGTAAGAGCTTGATTTTGAGCTAAGGATTATAATGTTTGGTTGAGTCTTTTACGACTTGTTATTTCTGACCTAATTTCTACAATTTAGGGTTTTCTAGGGCTTCATGATGCTTTGCTCATATACTTGTGGTTATATGAGGTTTGGGAAGCATATGAACCTAGTTTGGGGTAAGATTGTGAATTTATGAATCGTTGTTTTGAAATCCTAATTTCGGTCAAAAAAGAGCACATAGAAGGACTGGGATTTTGCCAAATATGAGGTTTCCAATGGATTCCTTAGGAAAACTTGTGTAAGAATATGGTATGGTGGTGATTTTAGATGAGTTGGACACAAATTGTATAAATTAGAACTTGGAAAGTTGTTGGTGAACACTGTCAGATTTGAGGCAGGTTGGTTGTGACGTGTTTTTGTCAAAACAAATGAAGTTCAATACTCATAAAAATTTCCAGGTTTAAAGTATACATCCCAAGCTTTAATTTGACATAAAGAATGTACAAATTGGATTAGTAGGCAGTGAGATATGATTTTTGTAAGTTGGGTAATGAGTCTGGACAGAATTCTGGATCAGTGTGACTTTGGTCATAATTCTGGAATTTCATGGCTAGAATTGACTCTAAGTAATATTTAATCTTTAAAATAGACTCAAAGAGCTTTAAGTAGGAATTTGAACCACCCTAATTGGAATTCTATCGAATTAATTATGAACTTTCAAAGTTTGGTCAAAATGCTATCAACTTTTGGCTACCATGCAAATTTAACAAGGAAAGGGCCAAATGTAATCTCTTTAAACTCCAAGGATTAAGTTGAGCACTTGGGGAAAATGTAGCAACACTAGAGGTTCATTGGTCGTGACTCTAATAATGTCATTATTTATCTAGGGCCTTGAGGTGACAAAGAAGAAGCAACTTCAATGGTTGGAAGAAAATGAATAAGGGGAGGACTTAAAGACACAAGGTAGTGAACTTGCCTCTCCTACATGTATTTGATATTTATGCTTGTGTACTGATGCATGTAATTGATTTGCTTGATTATGTGAAACATATATGAATAATTGAAGCTCTATTTCTATTTATGATATGATCATGAGTATGTTGTTTGAAATAATAAGCACGCAAATATGTCATTGTTTTAGCATGAGTTTATGCAATTCAAGTATGTCATGCATTAAGCACTTATCTTGCATGTATATTGGTACTATTTGCTACTGAGATTCTCTCGAATCTCATCCTCCCCAAACCAACCATTTAAATAGGTGATCATAGGAGGCGTGCTAAGAATAGAAAAGAGGACTACAAGTAGAGAATGTTGTAGTGGAACGAAGACGGAAGGATGTCTGAGTTTCACTCTAACTAGTTTAGACACCCAGTAGGCGGCTACATTATTTGAAATTAGTATATACAATTCCTGCAGGGAATTTCTGCAATCAAGCACTTCTTATCAGTATTTTTATGCTATTTCTCTATGCCCACCGAACTGCACAAAAGTACTCTGAAAAAAGTAAAAATAAGGTAAGGGTGTTATAGATACGATGTCTTAGATGGGCTACCCAAATTTCAACCCAATCCAATAGTTAACTAAAACAAAAATGATTATCAAGGCATCCCCAGTTGTATACGAAAATAAAAAAGTTGCACCTTAAGTCCACCTCCCTACTTCTATATATAGGCTCTAAGAACTCCCTTTTCTCCTTATTTATTCGATGTGGGACTTCTTAGTCTCTTTTATTTTATTATTTATTTACTTATACACACATAATTAGAATTAAAATTAAATACTTTCATTTAACATCTACTAAATTTATTATTTTATATTTTCTAAAGAAACTCAATAATAATAATTGCTTAATTATATTTTTATTAGACTTTATTTAACTTTAATGTCTTAATTTATTTTAGATCTATATTCCTTATGTAAACCATTATTCCCTAAATTATATTTACTGCTAATTGTTTCCTTCATAAGATTATCTATGTCTTATGAATGAAAATTTGAGATGTTATAATTCTCCTCACCTTTTAGGAATTTTGTCCCAAAAATTCTAGCCCCTAATCTATATGCCTACTCAACAAGTTTCTCCAATTCACTTGCCTTGTTTCTCTTGTGTTACTCTAATAAAACATATTGTCCAACTTGTCCATACCTAACTTGATTTAAATCGCTATGATCATTTTGAACAAATCACTTTAGCGATATTACCACATGTATTACTGTCTCTGCTCTTGTGTAACATATTTCTATTGAACTTGATCCTCTCTTCTTTCACTCTGTTGTGTTGTTTTTATGTTATGTATGTCTTGTACTTAACAATTCTAAATTTGCAAGTATTCCAATATCATCTAGGCTTATATATATACACCCTTTCCTAAAAGTTTATCACCATTAACTATTTAGTAAGATCTCGGTTTAAGAATACTCAATCAACACCATTTACCATATAGTCAATTTGTCATACCATTTCTATTATGTTGTCGAATCCACATATGCATATAGTTAGGTTACCCTTCATTCACATACTAATCTCTCAAACAAAGTCATAAAAATTCCTTAAGGGCTTTTTAGTCTAGACTCTCCTCAAAACAATACAATAATAACATCTGAGTGTTTACTCCAAAAAGAACTCTAGATTTTCTTCCTTAAAGAGATGTCCACCTAAAGGTTATGATATGGTATTAACTACAGTTCTATAGCCTCAAACAAACTCCCAGACATCGATCTAAATCATATACTTTAACACCATTTAGTTATCCAGTATCTATTTTCTTTTCATCATATATTTAAGTATGTACATGATTACATACAATCTGCATACTATCAACACGGTTTCCAAGTGGGTTTCTTTGGGCAAACTTATTTTAAAAAGCTAACTCTAACTTTCTCCCATTAAGGAATATATAAACCCCGTTTGTTTTAAACAAAATATATTCTACAATATGTTTAAATTAACAGACTAATGTTGCTTGGCATATCACAAATGGATATGTGCCACATATATGTACGTATTTACATATAACACTTAAAGTTATTAATGCACTTCAATCAAGCCACAAAAACCTTCAATATGTTTACTCATGCAAACTTACATGCATTTTCTATTATCCTTACATACATTAAGCATCCATCATGACACATTTACACCAACATTGCATTGCACAAATTATAACTTCACATTAATTTCTATTATCTTTCATAACACATGTACCACTTGCAGCCACACAATAGCACATTTACCATTTCTCATTATATTATCTATTTATCTTGTTATATTTTTAACTTTATTCACACTAATATTGTCTATCACTTTTGCCTCACTCAAAGTTTACACATTACCAAACTACCTTTTATTTTGTCCATCCTTTATCATTCCTAACTTACTCAAGTAATTCATTATTCAATGTTTTATACTTAATTCCTCTCATTTGTTAACTCTTTAACCTTCTATGCTATCACTGTACTAAAATAAAAATTACTTTTAATAAATAGTAGTCCTGAGTTAATGTTGGATAAAAAAAAGGGATTTTGGTTATAGTTTTCCTAACAATGGTTTAGGACAACGTGTTACTTTTGATGTTTTGGCTTGGGACACATTTTATTTGGCAGTGTTCTAGATGTTAAATGGCATTGGATGTGTTACTTTTTATTGGCATTAGAAGCACATTACATTGTAATAGGGTAACATTTCACATTTAATGAATTTTCTACCTAATTGATGGGATGGTTGTAGCGCCCTAAATTTGGAAAATATGGAGTCACCACCAAAATTTTTGAAAAAGGATAATTTTGGAAACCTTTTTTAAAAATGAAACTGGTCTACAAAAATGATTTAGAGTTCGGGAGTTGATTGTGTATGGGGAAAGTATTAAGCACCCCATAACACTCATTCAAAAGAATGGCTACCCTAAGTTAATTATTTAAAAATATTATGGCCTTTAATCTTATGATAATTACCCAAATAAAAAAAAGAGAATATTTACAAAAATAAATTAAATGAAAACTAAAGAAAAAAATTAACATTTATTTACAAAAAAGAAAATAAGAAAAAATATATTTATTTACAAAGTTAGAATTGACTTAGAATGAAAACCTAAGGCCTATGTACCTTTTAGAGGGATCAAAGTCCACGTAGTTCGGAGGTAGAAAAGTGTGTTACTTTGTTAGTGTTTTTTAGAAAAAAATTTTTATTTAATTTATTTGAGAAAAATATTTTTTTGTTTGGTTTGTGTTTTTTTTTTCAAAAAGTATTTTCTTTATTTTCTTGTAAAAGAGAGTTTTTCCATTTTATTTTCATTTACCAAAATGTGTCAAAATATTTTTTTTCTTTTTCCTTTTTTTGAAAGAGGACCTAAGAAAGGGATAAAGAAAAAAGAAGAAAAAGTAGCACAAGTTAAACAAAAAGGAAGTCAAATGTGAGGAGATTTATGCTTACCTTTTATCCTTTGAACCCCCATTACAACAAGAGATAGGGTGATAGAACCGTATAATAAACAAGAGGTAAGTACAATCACATTATCTATATTTATTAAGCATGACACCTAGCATCATATGAAGACAAGACAGCACATACCTCTTGCCTAAATGTAACGCGTCCAACAATTATGTAAGAGATAATTCAATCGAACAATAAAAAGCCAATCCACAATACCACTATGTTTAGCAACTTAATGTATATTGGATGAGCAAAAAAGATGAGCAAAGTCACATTGCATGAATGATAAGGTGAGCATGAGTCATAATGAGGTAAGCATGAAGAAGGGGTAATGAAAGCATGAAGATGTAATCATAGTGAATCAAGTTGCGCGGTGAAAGCAATAAGATCCCATGTATCATAAGAAATAAAAGAAAAAAATGAAAACTCAGCCACAAACCTTATCTCCTTGCTCTCACAAAATTCTTATGTGTCTTATTTCAACCCTTGCTCCCCTATTTATAGTCTCAAGGTAGGGTTTTCTTCATAAATGCTCCTTCATTTTTTAATTTTCATTTTTTATTACTTTATGTTAAGAACTACCTAACTTGGCCCAATCACCATCAATGGAGATTTTTTTTTGTATTTTATTTTATTTTATTTTTTTTGTATTTTCTATTGATAAAATTCCCAGCTTGATGTAATCACTATTAGTGGAGATTCTTTTTTTTTTAATTTTTTTATTATTCTCCCCACAAGTAATTTCCTAATTTAAACCTATCAACATAAATGAGATTTTTTTTCAATTTTTTATTTTTCGTTTTTTTTAATTTATTATTTTCCCTTAATGAATGACAATGCCAATCATCATCAATGAGGGGATTTATTTTAATTTTAGTTTTTTTTATTTTTCCCTTTCAATAATGATTGCCAATCTAGACATTGATCATCATCAATAGGAGGATTTTCTTATTTTTTCTTATTTTCATTTTTTATTACTTTTTTTCTTTCAATGATGATTGTCAATTTGGACACCAATCATCATCAATTATATTTGTATTTTTAGTAGGGCCTGAACAAAATAGGGTGTTCACAATGGTTAAGATATTATCTATGGTTATAATATTCATTGTTAGTGCAAGCATTTCACCTAAGAGGGTGATGAATTAGGCGATACTAAAAATTTAATAAAAAATACCAATTTAAAAGGAATTAAACAAAATAAAATTGAAGTTAAGAGATGGAGAAAGATCACTGAAGTGTGCACCAGCGATTTATACTGGTTCAATCATAACTTAACTAACCTACGTCTGGTCCTCAGATTGCCTCTGAGCTTTTCACTATATCTTCCAAGATTTAGTGGGTTCTTGGCACCTCAGTATACTGCAAGTTCCTTCTCTGGACACTCACTCCTCCTTACACAATGTAAATAAATACCCAACTTAAGGTTCCTCAACCTTAAGTTATCTTAATAAGAAGTATTGAGTATTTGAAGTAACTCTCTCTTAGAGTGTATGAATAAACATTGACGTATAAAATACAGATAAAATAGTGAAATAAACGAGCACTAATAGCATAATTAAATGTTTCGTAGTTCGGTAGTTGCTCAGCTTTGAATTCTTTCGTATTTATAGTTGGAGTGAATTTAATGACTGTTGTCAGCATTCCATTTGTCCGTTAAAGTGCTAATGCTTCTCTAGACATTCCTTATGTTTTGGAATATAGTCGTTGGAGCAGAGAGAATGTGTTGGTTGTAGTTCTGCTTAGCATATAATGCTTCTAACACAAAATCTGCTTTTCTTGGTATTCAAGCTTTTGACGAAGAAATACCCTTAAACTTGCTTAAAAAGATGTTAACCATGCAAAAGAATAAAAACAAGCAAGATTAAAGGGTTTAATAAAAGTTTCTTTGTTTTCTTGAATCTTTTGTTTCATGCTCTGTTTTCTAGAACAATGAATTATTCAAATATGATCACATATATTTGAATAAAATTACTCTTTTTTAGTTATAATAGCCTATTCAAATACTTTTCTCACTATTCGAATAACATTTAATCTATTTGCACTATGATCATTTTAATAGACTAATCTTTATTCAAATAGTTTCTTTTGAAAACCAAATGGATTTATTCTCATACAAACATTGTTATTCGAATATACTTTCATAATAGTGTGTATTTGAGAGTGTATTTAAATACAATTCTTTCTATTCGAATAAAATTTTTGAAACCTCAACAAATATAGAATTATTCTGATACAACATTTGATTATTTGAATAACCTTGCTCAGAAACCTTATTTCAATAACATAGACTCTATTCGAATAAGCTCTTGAATTTGGCTATCTCACAAAATTTGATTAAGGGATTATGATTCTAAAAGGGTGTGTGATTATTGGTAAATCAACACTTTTGGAGAATGTGGTATGCTTTCAGATTCTAATGTGTTATGAGCAGTACCGAAACCCTGTATTTAAGTTCAATTATATATTAACATCTAAATTAAATAGAGAGAAGGCGCATGTTTGATGTGAAAGGAAATGAGGAAAATGTGTTTGGTGGTGATTCAGTGAGAATTGTCATAATCTGGGGCAAAATGGTAAAGTTATCGGTAATTGGTCAGTTACCGAAGAGAAAAAGCATTGGTAACTTGAAGATCAATTATTAGGATTGACTTTTATAATAGATCAAAGGGCGGAATCCCATTTGTTTGAGTTCATGTGAGCTTATGGGAGGAGTGTCAAGATGTTAACAAGTGGCACAGTGTGAGCCCTTAGATTGGATCAAACTTTTAACACTCATTTCTCTCTTCTCTCCCTCAAGTCGGTTTATGTGTGTGTGGTGAGAGCTTTATTTTGGTCATAGTGATGAGAGCTTCATCCCTATAGGTTTAGATTTGTGAAAGAAAGTGTTGAGTGCTTAAGGCAAATTAGAAGGATAAAGAATCAAGAAGCTAGCTTGGGAAAGAGGAAGAGGTGAGTATTTACTACCTTTTGATCTATATATGGTGATTGTTTGATGAGTTTTGAGAATTGTGGATTTTGCCCTGAATTTGTGTGGCATGTAATTTTATGAATTGCATGTTGTTTTGTGGTTACAATGGTATCATATTGTGTTTTGATGCCATTGGTAGTGGTTTGAAATCTTGGAAGCCAAGATAGTCATTTTGTGGTTTTGGGTTATGTGCGTGGAAATGTGGAAAATGTCATTGTGATGTGATTTTGGATGTTTTGATGTTTCCAATTGGTTCCTTGTGTAAAATTGTGTGGGAATAATCTTGGATAAGAATTTTAAGACCATTGGATACATATTGGTTGAGTTGGGAAAATTCTGTCATCTGCTACGTTTTGGCTTTTGATAGAGCCTCACTCGAGTGCGTGGAGGACTCACTCGAGTACATCATTATATTTTCCCTTTCCTCTTCGATTTTGGATGCACTTGCATGTGAAAGAAGCAAGAGTGCATTTTTATACCTGCGAGTGAAGTGGGTCGTCACTCGAGAGCACCGTGGCTACTCGAGTAAATGTGTATTTTGTGCTATAAGCCCACTTCTTAGGATGAAACTCGCAGTCAATTTGTCAAGAGTGTGTGTGTGCACTCATGAGTTTTATGCGTCACTCGAGTGCTAAAGCTATTGTTCGAGTACACTTCTGACTCTGGAATTGTCTGTGCTCTCGGCTGAGCACTTCTTGTGCCTCACTTTATAGGACTTGAGTGTTTTTGGTCAAACACTCGAGTGTTGATCTTGGTGCTAGAGTGCAATGAGCATTTCTAGTCTCTGTCTGTGCTTTTGGTCAAGCACTCACACGAGTGAGCTTTCATGCTCAAGTGCAACATCTCGTCACTCGAGTGCGTCATCTACCACTCGAGTGCTGCAATCAAAAGTGGAATTTGAGGTTTCAAAAGATGGTCTTTGGTCAAGTTTCTCCCAACCCTTTAGGCATGTGTTTAGGCTTTGAGTAACCACCTTAAAGTATTAAGTGATAACCAACTTAAGTGTTTGAAAGTTAAGGAATTGAAAAAGGGATTAACCCTATGTCCTTGTTTGGTTATAGGGTTTGATGTTCGCCTTGATCGTGAGTAGCGTTGCTGAAGCATACACGGAAAGAACCAGGGTAAGGAACTTACCTTTTTGCATGTATTTGATATTTGTGTTGGTGTATTGATGCATCTATTGCTTTGCTTGATTATGTGGAGCATATATGAATGACTGTAGCTCTGTTTCTATTCATGCTATGGCCATTAGTATGTTGTTGAAACATTGAGCATGCAGATATGTCATTATGTGAACATGAGTTATGTATTGCAAGTATGTCATGCATTAAACATTTATCTTGCATGCATACTGGTATTTATTTCCTACTAAGACTCTCTCGAATCTCACCTTCCCCTACTAACCAAGCAGACAGGGTAGGTGGATCAAGGATGGGGCAAGCATCCAAGGGCGATGAGGACTCCTTCAGGTTGTCATTTTGGTAGTTGGTTATCATATTGTGGAGTATTGTGCAGTGGATATTCGTATTTAGATTTGGATGTGTATATGTGGATAAGTATTCGGATATGTATTTGGGATGGATTTGTGTAATCCCTGTATGAGAAATTGTAATAGGTGAATATGCCCGTAAAGCTTGAGTTAATGAATGGAACTCGGGGTTACCGGGTACTATGCTGTGAACTCTGATATTATATGAATGTGATTTATCTTCGTGTGGTAATTGTAATTGAAATATGAATATGAGACCAGGATAATCATATTAAAAAAGTATTTGTGAAAACCCCATCTGGTAGATAGGTTTGAGAATGAGTTTTGATTATTATTAGTCTCTATTTCACTTTAATCACGTATTTCGGATATAATTACGGTAAGGGGGTTACACTTACTCTTCTACTGAAATTCTTATAATATTTATATCAAATTTTGAAACCCCACTTCTCATTCAACTCACTTGACAATTACTTTCTTATTGTAATATCCCCAAATTTTGGGACTAGAAGCTTGAGATCAAGATTAACTCAAGCTGACTACTAAGCCCTAGTTTGCAAGAGTCTCAAGAATGTCCAAGAGATAGAATGACTTTTAGAAACTAATTTGGAAAAAAAAATAAAGTATGGAATTTAGTACCAAATAGCAAAAGGAAAACTCCCAATTCCTTTGTCTAAAGGCAAACATGATATAAAGCCTAATTTAGATAAAAGAAGAAGAAGAAGGAGAATGGTGTCTTGGAAGAAAGAAAGAAGAGGAAATAAAATGAATAAAAGAATTAATGGAAACTTGGTTAATGTTGCCATGATCAAGGGCCAAAGAGACAATTGCCATTTGATATTGATGTTAGAATTGGAACAAGAATGAAGGGTTAAGATTTGCTCTTTAAAAAGTAAGAGTAATTATGAGAAGAGAAAATAGAAGACAAGAAAAATCAACCAAGTATCTAATGGATAATAAGCTTCTTTATGTACAAAGAGCTAAGAACCTTTAGGTAAAGCATTTCCTCTTCTCTCTGCCTTTAATTTTCAATCAATAAGGCCATGGGAAAAAGAAACAAAAAGCTTTTAGTCCAACCAAAACTCCTTTAGTTAAGCTAACCAAACTAGAAAGCAAGAAGAAACTAAACAAGGACATGTCATCGTCCTTCTTTTCTCCCTTCTCTCAAACATTTCAGCCATCACCCCCAAGGAAAGAGAAACAAGTGTTTCAAACACATCATTCCTTCCATTAGCTTCATTTGGAAGCCTAAAATCAAGAGAAACCAAATCTGAAATTTCAAGAGCTCAAGAAATGTAAGAAACTTCTCTCCCAAATTTCACCTCATACTCACATTTCTAGCCAAAAGTGTCTTGATAAACACTATTCCTCTTGGTCAAAGCTTCATTTCTATGGTTTTAATTTTCAAGAGGTGGTGTTTTGAGGCATTTATCAAGGTCCAAAGTTGTGGGATCAAGAAAAAAAGCTTAAAAGAAGCAAGAAGTGAGTAAGAGCTTTCTTTTAAAACATATATTGTGTGGTTTGGTTGGATTGTGGAATGTGTGTTGCTGTCCTAAATTTTAGTTCTTTGAGTATTTTTAGGTTTTATTGTATTTTGGTTTTGTAAATGGTGTTAAATAAGGTTTAGAAATGAGAAATCACAAATTTGGAACTTAAGAGTAGTACTTCCATATTTCATTTTCTAAAAGGCAGTGATGTTGTGGAATGTTTTTGTCTATCAAAACTGGTCTAAATGCTATGAAATTTTACAGGATAAAAATAGTCATCATGAGCTTTAATTTGATGGGTAAAATGTAATTTTTTGATTATTAAATTTAAAATTATGATTTTTTAGAGTTAAGCCCTATTTTTGGAACGAATTTTTAGAACAAATAGGGTTTGACGAGTTTCTGGGAATTTTGTGCCTATAATTGCTAGATGGTGATATTTTTCCCTAGAAATATACTAAAGAGATTTATTTTGATATATGAAATGTATCATTTGGACAAGTAGATTCAGAGATATGAATTTTTAAGGTTTGATAATGATTCTTGAAAGGTAATGGTGAAGACTGATTATGACGTGTTTTTGTCTGGCCAAGTAAATTCCAATGTCTAATAAATTTTTTGAAAATAAAATACACCCAACAAGCTTTAATTTGATGGGTAATTTGTAATAATTGGATAAGCACACAAAAAGTTATTATTGTTAGAAGTTGCGCATTAATTTTAGGCAAAATATTGTGACAGAAGTGAATAATTGAGAATTATGAAAATGTGTGCAAGTAAATGGCAGTACTAACTATTTTTCCATTAAAGTAGACTTAATAAGGAGTACATTGAGCTTTGAACCAACCCAATTAGAGTTTTTTTGAATTAGTTATGATTTTTGAAAGTACAGTGAAAAATCTGCCAGCTTTATGTCTTATGCAAATTTAAGAATTAATGGCACAAATGTAATAATTAAGAAGTTCAAGGGTTGGGATTAGGCCCTTAAAGTTGTTGAAAGCCCATGTAGCTACAATGGACATTCCTATATCATGGCTTTATTATATGGTTATGTACCTAAGGCATTGAGATGACAAGGAAGAAGAATAGAAGAATTTCCAAATAATTGCAATGGTTGGAAGAAAAGGTACAGAAAAGGACACATGTCCAAAAGGTAGTATAACTTTCCTGACTTGTATTCACTTGATAAGTATGCTTATGCATCGATGTGTTTAATTTCTTTGATAAATGGTATAAAGCATGTATGAATGATTGAAGCTATATTTTTACTTATGCTATGGCCAGAGGTCTAATGTGTGAAGCATTGGGCATGCAAGTATGTCATTATGCTAGTATGAATTTATATGAGTAAGCCTGTCATGCATCAAGCCTAAATCTTGTATGCCTAGTTAAAAACGTTTGCTACTGAGATTCTCTCAAATCTCACTCTCCCTTACCCAACCCTATAGCTATGATCAGTACAGGAAAAGAATGCATGAAAATATGCAAGCGGGAAGTATGAAAGACAATCTAAGATTAAAGTGCAACACACTGTTTATGTAGTTTAACTAAAATTTGTGTATGTATATATATGAATGACTTAAGAATGAGTAGAAAATTGCTTTGATTGAATTAAAAGAAAAGATCAGAATGAATAAGTAATAACAAGGTTGCGAACCACTAAAAGACGCTTCTGCAAATTTTGAAATTTTAAGAAAAAACCCACTCAACTACAGGTTTGAATCATGTCTTAAGGTTGGAAATAGAAAATTTTTTATAAAAGAATATTGCTTAGTGGTTCAAATTCGCTGCGTAAAACTTATCCGAATACATTATAGAAGTAAGGTATTGCACATATCATGACCCAGTAGGCCAAATCTTTCTCTTTTTTCCTAATAGGTGTAGGAGGACTATGTTCTACCTCCTTTATTTCCTTTTTAAGCACGAGATCTAAGGACTATCCTTTGTTCACATTCTATGAATGAGATCTATCCTACAACAAGTCTTATACACAAATTCTTAGCTTTACTTCACTACTAAAGCCACCTATAATATAAGGATACTTATTATCTATATTATTGTCCATTTGGCCTCACATCCTAGGCATTTCTCATCATTTTTTTGTAAACTCTATATCCTCTCATCTGTATTCTTTCATCGAGACATATTTTCATATCCCTAACATTGCTCAAGACTAGTTCTTTCATTTCCCTTAAGGCAGCATCCTTATATTATGATGGAGGTACGTTACTTGAGTATTGTGTCATATAAACAATACCCATAAAATATATAATCTAATTAATTTTCTAACAATATGGTATTTAGTCATGTTGCCTTATTTTGTAAATCATTCCATTGAGATTTAGAACTATATTTCTTATTTGCTCTAACACTATAACATCTTGATACAAAAATTGGTAATAATTGATTGAATCTTTTGACTTAAAACCTTTTCTCCCCTTTTTTTTAGTCACTTAAAAAATAAAACTAAAAAGAGAAGAGTAAACATTATGTTTAAATTACCATGACCTCTAATAAGATCAAAACAATCAAACTAGCCATCGAAACTTTCTAGTTGTTCTATTATTCTTGTCTTCACGGTCTTATGGTTTTCCTCACCTAAGGATACAAACCACCTTAAGTATGTCGATCTAAAAGGAAATAAAAACAACAAAATCTATTTAATACTAATGAGGGGCTAACTGGGAAGTTTGTGCTTAGTCATACTTATTGCCACAATCTATATGCAATGCAACAGGTAAAGTTCCTGAAAGGGTCAAACCTGGTTTTGATACCAAAATGTAACACCATCTCTAATTAACCCTAAACTTAATGTGAATTTTAAAAATTTCTTCAAAGATGACCTCAAAATGAGTTTATCAAATCAATAATCCAAAATAAGTAAATAAGCATTCTAGGTCTTTAGCCATCTATCAAAAGAATGCAATTATATATTCTAAGTAAATTCACATGCAGTATGATATAATAATAGGCAAACTTCCATAAATGTGGCAATAAAAAGAAAATAAGTAGTAACCGCTAGCTACTCATTAAGGTAGCGGCATCATCATATTCCTTCTTAGTTGCTCCTACCCTAGAGCCCTTACCTGAAAAAATGTGAGAAGTAACGGGATGAGACTACTATCTAAGTAATGCAATCACTATCCATCTTACCTACCTGCACTACTCGTGGGGTTCCAGGTGGACTAACATACAAATATGTCAAGTAGATATATTATGCAGAAAGACAAGATACTATTAAGGAAGAAGTCAAGTAGATATATTAACCATGAGCATAGCTATTCATATTCTCAAAGAACATTTACTTACAACACAATATATCATTTCACAAAATGTCATTATGCATTATTACTCTTTATCTTTCATTAACCCCTAACCATCCTTATATCCTCTTGATTTTCTCTGACTGAAGCCATCGGCTAAGTGTAACATCCCAAATTTATTCACCAAAATTCTTTGCTCCTTTATGGCATCAAAAGGAATAAATGGTGAATTTTGACACATTAAAAAAGAATGGTAAAATAATGCAAATAGTGGACACACACAACATGATTATGTTTGAACACAAAGGTACAATTTTGGGTCCTTTAAAGGCATAATATTAAAGTTCAAAATGAAGAGGGGTATAGCACAATTTGTAGCCCAAGTCCTATGTAATTTTTGGCCAAAACAAAAAGAAGAGAAGGAAGACACAATTTAATACAAAAATGTAAAGGCAAAATGGTCTTTTAGCCATAAAGCAAGAAGCTATTAATTTTTCCTAATAATTACGGCCAATTTTGGCCAACAAGGAAGAGGAGAGGGAAAAACTAAATACTTGGCCCAAAATTAAGCAAAGAAGGAGCATTTCTAGCCAAGAAAAAAGAAGAAGAAAAATGAAAAAGTCAACAAGTTTTAAATTGCAATTAAAATATTAATAGCTAAGGAGGTGGATGAAGATATTTTAAAGACCATTAATCCTTCCAAAAGCCCTCACATTTTTAGCCAAACACAAGTGCAAGGAGAGAGAGAGAGTTTTGAAGAACATAAGTGCAAGAAGATAGAGACAAGAATCAAGAAGCAAGATCAACGTGAATTGGTTGTAAATTCTACTTGTTCTTGTCTTCAAATACAAGGAACTTCTCCTAATCTCTATGCCTTCTTGAAACACACATGTAGTAAACACAAAATCAAGAGCAAGAAGGAAGAGGAGGGATGGTTTTGAGGGAGCTAGAGAGAGAAACAAAGGTAACCCTTAAACCTTGATTTTCTTGATGATTCATGTTGTTGGTGGTGGTTATGGCTAATTATTGGCTTGGTTTTCATAACTTTGTGATTTTGGGATTCTCAAAACCTAAGGGGAGGTGCTGCCCAAATTTTGATTAATCATGTGAAAAGTGTAATTAAGCGGTTAAACAAGTGATTTAAGGTGAAAAGAAGGGGTTTTATGGATTGAAATCAAGCAACTGTAGTTTTCCCTAAATTTTATAGATTTCGTCTAGGGGTTACTTGATAGTGTTTGGACTAGATTTTGGTATTTTTGATGATTCCATTGTGTTTAGAATGAAAAATTGCATAGGGAACATGTGAAAAATGAAGTGTAAAGGCTTTAGGGTGTGAAATGACAATTCTACCCCTAGAACCATAACATAGTGGCTGTCAAAGATATTTCTGTAAATTGAGCATGAATCTATCAAATATGAGATCAAAATGGATTCAACATGTGAAATTATGTAGAAATAGCCTGGCTCATAATTTTTGGAAAAGTATATTAGACCGGGTATAAAGGGACTTAGACCGAGTCCTTAGGGGTATTTTGTTCATTTTGGAGTTTTAAGCAAAGATAATAAACTACATGAGTTTAGAATAATACATGAATGAATAATAACTCATTTATTATAAATTTGGACTTTTAGGACTCGTCAGTAGCCTGAACCGAATCAAAGGTATTGGACAAACAGTTGAGCAGGAAAGGGATTTCAGAATGTAATTGTATCTCTTATACACTATGTATTTGTTTGTATGCTTTGTGTATGTCATGTTTTGTAATATGAATAGTGCCTAGGGCATAATATCTAGTCATGGGGCGTGAAGAGCACAAGTACTGTTGTAACACCCTGTCTTTAATCATGTAATTATAATTCGATATTAAATAATTAAAGTAGATTAGAGACCTTCGGATAACTTAAACTCGTTTCAATCTCCTACTTTGTGGTAGGGTTTTCACAAAATCATTCAAAATCTCTTTCCTGTTCCTGGTCTCCATTTCAAAATTCGAATATAATCACCTGTGCAGTTTATCTACATTCACGTATGACAGAGTGTAAAACCAATTCCCCGGCAACTCCCGGATTCTATACATATATAACCTGAGGTTTAAGTATCCACTAGGGGATTACATCCAAAATCGAATATACTATTCATATTTCAGATTATACAGTAATCCCGAATTCAAAAGAAATAACCAACATTTCCAAAATCAACATACCCCTAAGGGTCCTAAGTGCTCCGGGTCGGCCTCTTCTCCTTTGAGCCACATGCCCTGTCTGAAAGGTTAGTCATAGGAAGGAATGAGATTCGAGAGAATCTCAGTAGTAACAAACCACTCATACAATGTATAAATACCAAGCATGTATATAAATCACAACCAGCAACAACAGCAACATCAATCTCAAAGATACATGGTTTTCACCACAAACGACAGCACTCACGGCTGTATACACAATACGACAGCTCTCGCTGTAATCTTCATCACGACAGCTTACGCTGTAATCACAATAACGACAGCTTGCGCTGTAAACGACAGCTATCACCAGCTGTAACCACAGCAGCATCAAAGAAATCATCACAGAACCATGATAACACACACATACAAAGCATTACACACAGTATAAGAGAGAGAGAGTCACTACCTGATCCTTTCCTGACGTCCTTCAGCGCAGTTGGCTCACGAGGGCGGCAAATATCAAAGCCTATAAACAAAATCAAGAATGGTGGATTAATTTCCTACCCCTAATTCCTACTTTCAAACACTTAGAATAGGTTCCATATGAGTCTATAATGAAAATTTACAAAAATACCGTAAGGGGACCTGGTCCGGTTGCACTTTTCCCGAAATTCTAATCTGGGCTATCCTAACATATTTTCGCCCAAGGAATCCATTTCCGGACTCGGAATTATCAAATTCAATGTCAAATTACGAAATTGACCTTGGCAGCCCTACTTTTAGGGTTTTAGGGGTGTTTCCATAATTATGCTTTCTCGGCCTTTTTTGAAAAAGTACCCAACTGTAACCCCACCTATTTTCGCCCACTGAATCCAATGGAATTATCAAATCATTGAAAATACAACTCTAAGACCCATTTACAGCCTTGGCCGAAATATACATGTTCTCCGGGAAAAATTGGGGTTTTACGATTTCAGCTCCATAAACGCGTTCTGTAACATCCTGGATTTTAATTAAGGGATAATAACTTCAAATGATGTAATTAATGTTAATTAAGCATATTTGAAGTATATGTTGTATGTTATGATATAAAGAGCATTAGTGATGATTTAATGAGTATTGTACTAATCAGGGGTAAAACGGTAAATTTACCAACCGTCTGGTTAGCTACTAATGAGAAAACCCCTTAGTAATCAAAATCAATGGTTGAGATTGAAAGATAAAAGGGGTGGAATCAAGTGTGGAAGAGTTTATGTGAAATCATGGAGGGAGTAATGAGATGGTGACTAGTGTCCAAATGAGAGCCATTGGATGAGTCAACATATTCAAACTCTTTCTCTCTCCCTCTTAGTCGGCCAAGTGCATGGAAGGAAGGGAAGGAATGATCATCTCCTTCACCTACTCACTTTCTCTCTCCTTTTCCTCCATTTCCGGCGAGCAAACAAGAAAGAGAAAATAAGGGCTTGCAACTAGCCAAGGTAAATGATCTTATATGCTTAATTACCCTTCATTGATATTGTTCAAAAGGGTAAGAGCTTTACTTCCATGTTTTCAGACTTTGGATTTGTGGTGTGTGGCAAATTGAGGGAATTTGAAAGTTGAGGAATCCAAGTTCTGAATTCAGCAAGTTGAAGAGGTAGATTTGTAATGCATTTTGATATATATGTCAAGATGTTTGCTTAATCAATGAGAAATCTGGAAATTAGACCTAATTATGATGTTAATTGAGGGGTAGGCTTTGATGAGAGTGTCACTGTTCATTTGGTCAGTTTTGACACTTGGGAGTGATTAGAATTTGATTGGAAGTTGAATAAGGGAAGTTGTTAGAAGGAGGTTTTGAGTGGTTTGATGATTTAGAGTAAGAATGTGTTGATTGAGTTGAATTTGGGTTGTTTTTGGTTGCCAATGGGTTCCTTGTGTTGAAATGAGTGAGAATGAGTCTTGACACAAGTTTAAGAACCACTGGGGTTCATTTGGTGAAGTTTGGAAAAGTATACCAGTTGCTGCGTTCTGGTTTCTGGTGTGATTTCTCGAGTGAGAGAAGAACTCACTCGAGCACAGGATGAACGTGCTCGAGTGAGCATGTTTGTGCTCGAGTGAGGGTGCATAAATGCACTGGGGGTGAGCGTTTCAGGTGTTCACTCGAGAGTGATTGCCAAGAGTGCGCCTGGCACTCGCGAGCATTGGGGGATCACTCGCGAGCACTGGGGTGGTTGGGGTGCTCTCGGGCAGACACTCGCTGCCTTGTGCTTGCGAGCACTGGGGGTCAATGCTCGAGCACAGGCACTTGTGCTCGAGTGAAGATGGAAGAAGATGTTGAGAGGTACTCTCGGGTTGTCACTCGCAGGCCTCACTTTTGTGGTGCTCGAGTGTGCTCGGGGTCTCTGCTCGAGCACAGCCTTGTGTGCTCGAGTGAGAGTGTGAAAATATAGTGAAGTTTGCTCTCGGGCAAGCACTCGCGGGAGGTCACTCGCATGTGTGCTCGAGTGAGAGCGAGAGTCATGCTTGAGCACAGCCCCTTGTGCTCGAGTGAGGGGACCCAGAAATTAGTGTTTAGCTTTCCAAAGAAGGATCTTTAGGGATAGTTATCCCAACCCTTTAGGCATATGAATAGGCACTTAATGGCCATCTAAAGAGTCCAAATGAATACCAACTTAGAGTGTTATTAAAGTAATAACTTGGAAAAGGAAATTAACCAAATGTCCCTATTCTGATTATAGGATTTGACATCTGCTATCCTCGTGAGCCCACTGTGCCCAGAGACATCAGGAAGGGATCAGGTAGTGACTTTTCTTTCGTACCATTTATAATGCATTGTATGTGTGTATGATCAATGATTTGTGATGAATTCGGATATTTCGACTGATGCGGATATGTGGTAGCACCGTCAGTCCAATAGTCCCTGAGTAGCTAACAACGGTTCGGGTGAAGACTGTGTGTCTTCCCGGCGGAGAAAGGGGATGAGGATGAGGTGTGATATATGTGATATGTGAGCTGAAAGGCTGATTTGTGAGCCGAAAGGCGGATTTGTGAGCCGAAAGGCTGATTTGTGAGCCGAAAGGCTATTTGTGAGGCCGACGGGCCATTTGTGAAGCCGGATAGCTTATGAGCTATAAGGCTATATGTATGCACTGCCACGCCAATAGTCCCTGAGTAGCTAACAACGGTTCAGGTGAAGACTGTGTGTCTTCCCGGCGGAGAAAGGGGATGAGGGTGGAGTGTGATATGTGTTGCTGCTGCGGTGCATTGATTGCTTACATGCTATGTGCTTGTATGTGGTATAATTGCTTAGTTACTACTGGGATTCTTTTGAATCTCATTCTTTCCTTTGAACTAACCTTTCAGACAGGGCGACTGGCTCCAAGGAAAAGTGTGTGACCCGGAGCGGGTAGAGCTTCCTAGGGACATTAGTATGGCTTTTGTTGGTTAATCGTTTTGGATAGGGATTACTGTATTACATTTGGGATGTGATTAGTGTAAATATTTGGTTTGTAATCCCCTACATGGAACTTGAAACTATATATATATATAGATGAACCCGGGGGTTGCCGGGATTTTGGTTATACACTCTGTCATACGTAAATGTAGTTAAGCTGCACAGGTGATTATATTCGATAATCGACTTTGAGACCGAAAGAGGAATGAAGTTTTGAAAATTTCATAATGTCCCTACTATTAAAGGGAATTTCAAATGAGTTTTAAACTAATCAACGGTCTCTAATATAATGTAATTACCAAACATCGAATTATAATTACGTGATTAAAGGCAGGGTGTTACACGTTCCTTTCTACTCCTAACCACTTTATTAACCATTACATTAGGTTACAACTAACATTAAGACCCAATTTGGGCAGCATAACCCCTAGGCCACATCATTTCCAAACTTTAAAACCAATGGCAATCCGGCAAAATTTCACCGATTAAATTGCCCACAGCAGCCAGAATAAGCAATATACGAAAGTTTGGAAGTTACATCAAGCTCCTTCTAGCTTTTCTCAAGAGTGGCTGAAACCCTAGCCCCTTGAACACCAAATTTTCTTCTCAAACACCTTAAATAACATAGAAGAAAAGCTTAGGAATAAGGTTATACGCGTTAGGAGCTAGATCGTCGGAGAAATCGGCTTACCTTGCGAGATTTCTCCTCTTTCTCTCTCTAAGAGCTCTCAACTTTCTCTCACTATCTTCAGCTGGAAATGGCGTGAAATGGCTGAAGAAGATGAGCAATTTGATTAAT
The DNA here is from genome assembly GCA_963242795.1 of Inga leiocalycina. NCBI lineage: Eukaryota > Viridiplantae > Streptophyta > Magnoliopsida > Fabales > Fabaceae > Inga > Inga leiocalycina. The sequence goes on along the minus strand of OY725327.1, from coordinate 49,507,017 downwards.
AATCCATGCTGACATCATCTTTTAATGAGATGATGTCATAATTCCTATTTTCGGATTTTCTGGCAGATTTTCTGCCCAAACTTTGAAAAATCATAACTAATTCTAGAAAAATCGAAATGAGGTGATTCCAAAGCCAAATGAAAGATATTTAAGTCCTCTTCATAGAAAAAATATTGGAAATTACTGCAAATCACCACAAAATTCCCAGAATTTCAATCTTTGCATACTGTTCCAAAAAATAATTAATTTCGCTGGGCAAACTTCAAAAATCCAAAACTCTTGGGTCACAAATCAAAATGATACAAATTATATGTTCATTTTAAAGCTTGACATGTGAAATTTAATACTGTAAAATTTCATAATTTTTAGACACCATTTGCCTATTTAAAACGTCCATACAAATTGGCTGCCCTATACAGAGTTTCAATGGACAGAGTTTTCAACTTTTGCACGATTGTTCCCAATGGTTCCAATTTCACAATAAACACTCTCCCCACATGAATTTTCACAAGGAAGCCATTGGAATCATTAAAATATCCAAATTCCCATCACACATTCTCCAAAAGTATTTATTCAACAATAATTATATCCACTTTTAAAGTCATTAGCCCTTAATCACTTTTTGGGATATTACAACTGTCCTGTGGGAAAAGCATAAGTACCATCCATCCTATTGGGACCCAGCTATAATATACACAATATGAACAGTACCTAGCTATGGTCAGGGACTCAGCTAAGATGACAGACAAGTAAGGGTCCAAATAGTCATTTGGGCCTGAACAATGTACATAGACATGTTATAATATGAATTTTCTATTACACTATGTAGTGTATTATATATTTATTCATCGCATTTTATTTGATTAATAGCATGTTACTACTGGGATTCGTTTGAATCTCACCCTATTCATAAATCTATAATTTATCCAGCTAAAGGAAGTAGCTCTAAGGGCAAAAAATGTTAGACCCTTATCTTATTTTCACCTTTTTCAGAGTATTTGCGAAAAATGATACACAGCTCGGTGGGCAACACAAGAATAACATAAATATACTGATAAAAGGTACATGATTTATAGAAATTCCCCTAAGAGGTTTATACATACCAATTACAAATGGTGTAGCCGCACAGGCTACTAGGGTATCTAAACTCTTTACAATGAAATCGAGACTTCTTCTCGCCTTCACTCCACCACTGCAATCCTCTCTCATGCAATTCTCTTCTCTGATTTCCGCACCTTCTAATTTGCCTATCTAAATTGTTGTTAGGGAAGGGTGAGATTCAAGAGAATCGCAGTAGGAAACAGATACCATATGCATACATGATAGATGCTATGTGTATGACATGTTAGCTTTAACTAGATGCATGCCCCGTAATGACATTTCTGCTTGCTCAAGTTAAATGCAACATAACTATAGCCATAGTATAAACAGAAACAGAGCTTCATTATTCAAATATTCTCTACAAAATCAAGTAAAGTAATCACATATATCACTACACAAGAAGAGATATCAAATACATGCAAATAAGGTAAGTTCCCTACCTTAAACCCTTTTAGACTTGTATAGCGTTCCTCGAAGTTCGTGTGGTAGCTTGGCTATCAATCGAGTCCTAAAATTCTAAATATACAAGAATTAGGTTAAAACTCATTCATGTACCATTTTAGACACTTCCATAGTGTTTCTAGTGGTTATATTTGTCTATATTGAAAAATTACCAAAATGCCCCTGGGGACCCAACCTAGTTCGATATACCCAATCCGACTGTAATTTCCCAACATTTTAACTAGGGCTATTCTTACATATGTTCACCCAAGAAATCCATTTCTTGCCTTAAAATTACCAATTCACTGCCAAAGACTAGAATGCCCTTGGCAACCCCTATTTCGAGGTTTCAAGGGTGTTTTGGTAATTATACTTTTTAAAGCTTTTCTGGAAAGGCGATAAAATGTAACACCACCTAATTTTTCCTCCTGAACACAATGGAACCATCAATTTCATAAAATCTAGCTCCTAACCCCATTTCTACAGCTGGCCTAAACTTAGAGAAACTCAAGGAAAAATTGTAGTTTTTGATTTTCAACTTCAAATTCTTGCTCCTTCCTACTCCTAGTCACTTAATTAACTACTTAATTAAAATCTAAACACATGATTTAGACTAAATGTGGGCAGCATAACAGCTAGGGTTTCCATTTTCCCAAATTTTTCAAATCACACAAATCAACCACAAAACCACCAATCAATTCAACAACAACAACAACAACCATAGCAACCAACGATTGAAGGTTTTAAGGTTACCTTTGGCTTCCTCTTGTTCTTCTCTCTTGGCCGAATACTCCCTCTTCTTCAAACTTTGAAATTGCTTGCTAAACACTATAAATCATGTAGAAGAGAGGCTTAGGGGAAGGATTATACAAGTTAGGAGTCAAAGCACCAAAGAAACCACACTTACCTTGCATTTTTGCCTGCGTTCTCTCTAGAACTTGAAGAGCACACTTTCCCTCTCTCTCTTGTGTGCTAGGATGACAGAAATGAAGAAGAGAAGAGGACGAGATTAGTTTTTAAAATATCTCACCTTTATACTCTAATTTATTACCAAAATTGTCAAAAATGTTGACTTTTGGTGTCATATGTAATAAGATCTTATCTATATGAAACTTATGCCTTAAAGCTCCACTTGATTTAAGCCAATCCCTCCCTCTTTGGTCAGCCCATTTCAACTCTAAGGGTCCAAGTTAAAGCCAAATGGGCTAATGTAAATTTATCTCAAAATTACATCATCTACCATCACAATTTCTTTCCATTTTCGGATTTGTAACAATTATGGCATATTTTCTATCCAGACTTTGAAAAATTATAACTAAATTTGTAGACATTGAATTAGAGTGATTCCAAAGTCTATAGAACTCTTATAGAATCTAGTTTCAAATAAAAATATATCCCTTTACCAATTGGAAGAACAAGATTCCTAGAATTAAATTATTTAAATGTTGTTCCAAAATATCAATATTTTTCTGGGCTAACTTCAAAAATTTATAACTCTTTGCATACAACTCTAAAAATTTCCCATGACCTATCAAACTAAAGCTTAGAATAGCTAATTTCAACCTGTAAAAGTCCATAATTTTTATCATTATTTGACCATCCAAAACCACATAAAAAACTCACCGCCTCACAGGAAATATCACTGGCAGCACTATTCACATTCTTTTAAATTCACGATTTTATTGAATATTTCAAATAATTATAATACATATTAGAGTATAAAATTTGGGGTGTTACAAAAAACGTAAATACCGGTAACTGAAGGTTTCAGCCAAGTTCAAAAAACATAATTGGCTATTTGTAGATTTTATTATTATCTTTTGGATTTTTAAGTATTATGTACAGAACCCTGTGGCGAAATTCCTATAATATAATCAAGTATTTTATATCAGTATATTTATGCTAGTTCTGTGTGCCCAATGAACTCCACATTTTCACTCCGATAAAGGTCAAAATAAAGCAAGGGTTTGACACTAAGTACTTTCCATATTATTGGTTTACTCACATGAGCTCTCCGTAAGTGTTAGCAAACCTCGTTTCAAAATATTTTCTCTTAAGTCTATAGAAAACTTTCAATTCACAATTTTCTTTAAGAAAGAACAAAATACTTTCACTAACAGTTCCTATTTGACTCAATATTTGAATAGACTCCTAGAAATATGTGAAGTTCTGGCCATTCATGATAATTTCAAAAGTCTAGGAAATATATGTGCTCATTGTATATATCATTGATTTAAACATGATTCACAACAATTTCCCATTCATAACAAAAACTTTGGAAATCACAATATATCACATACTTAGAATTTGCATTTCAACCACTTATTAAAACCAAATATTTAACGTTTCATCCCTTCATCACTTTATCTACTTCTAAAAAAATCATTAGAAGAATACTATTGTATCATCCCTCATACCCAACCCATCCTTAATTAAAAAGTCAATCATTCATACACTCACTCACCAACTCTTAATTATAATAGCCATCATACTTTGCTTCACATTATAAATCTCCATTTAGGGATTTTGTTTCCTATACCAACACTATTAATAAATATTCCACTTACTACCTCTAATCATCTTATTCTATCCCTTATGTTTTATCATCAATCTATGTAGTCACCTTTTTAATGTACTAAAATTCATTAAGTATTTACATACTTGTATGATAACAACCTACACACCAATTTCTAACCATTAATCAATTCTACCATCACCTCTATCATTGCTCTTATACTTTGGTATTTATCTCCATCATTATTATGCAAAAGAACCATATTTTAAAGATATATCTTCTCAAAGGGTTCCTTTCCAATCACGCTCTAAAAGGCAGCTAATTTTCCAAAAACCAATGGTAATACAACTTTCTTCTTCTTCTTTTTTCATAGAGGAAATCATGCAACATAATATTTAGTTAATTATGTTAACCAGAAAATTATGTTTTATTGCATATCTCAAAAGATAGTGTAGAACACAATTTACAATCAATGACTCACAATACAATAACCTAATTCTTAACAACCAGTGACATTCACAATTACCTCTTCACTTTATAAATATTAACCTATCTTTGTATTGATTCAATATAATCCTAAAACTCAAGCATAGTAGTCAAAACAACCACCTCCATCCTCATAGACACTTACAAGCATATGGACATATGAAAAATAACATTTACAAAAGCTTCTATTTAATTACATTAACTTATTTTTTCCACGAACAAGCACTAATTCTACGACCTCATAACTTATTCTCAAAGGTTTAATCATGTAACACCTTATGTTCAATAAACCCAAATGAGCGCAAAAGAGTAGTGAAATGAATTATGGAACCAAAGTTTGATCCCAGATTAGTTAATGTCTCTTCATCAAACAGAAGCGTTATCAAAATACATAGTCACCGTTCTCTTGCTATCGGTACTACTGGTTCTACTACTGTACTATTATTAGGTTTACATAGTTATGTACACATATACAGTTAGAAAAAATATCCAAAATACTTAAAATGGACAACCAACAACAAATTTAAGTCATTCAGCTTTGTCCTCTAGCTGTCCGTATTTACCTTCTTGCCCTGTGAGCTACTAGCCTATACGATAGATTTATTTAGAGAAAAGAGTGAGATTCAAAAGAATCTCAGTAGTAACTGGTAATCAATCATCCAGATATAACATCACAAAGCATGCCACACAATCATTATACAACAAAATCATCACAATAGCATTCACTACATAACATGCACTTCATATATCACCATAGGACTAGATATATCACATGGCCCTGAGTCTAACCTGTGCAATAGGCCCCGAGCATCCACTTGTGTATCATAAAACATTACACTAGCCTGAGCATCCACCCTTACAATAGACCCCGGGCGACCACCCCGTATAATCAAAATGTGCCAGACAATTCATGATAAATCCACAGAACATGTAGTGTATCTTATAAACATATGAAAGACAAGTTTCTACCTGGTCATTTCCCTTTAGCAACATCCAACTGTTTCCCGGAGCTCGGGCAGGTCTTAGATTCTAGACAGTGATCAGGCCCTATAATTAGAATTTCGGACAATAAATTATTATTTGGTCCAATTGTCTTACTATCCAAGCACTTATGTTAGTTGTCATTAAAGTTAGAATACTAAGTCAAAAGTAAAGTCAAAGTAACCCAAGTCAAAAAACACCCTTGGCTGAAATTATGAACAATAACCAACCTCAAGAATACTCATCCTTACAACAATCCAATCAGTTCAAAATGAAGTCTACGCTTACCTCTACACATTTCCGCAAGTCATTCAGAAATCTGACAGTATTCGGGCAAGTGAGACAGCACCAAACACCTCTAAATGAAAATCTAGAATCATAGAAATGAAGCGTCTAATTATCTCAGTAACATATCTACCTATTCATAAGTCTTTTACAACTTTTAAATTCAAGTCTAAGGTTTTAAGAAACCTGTAAGTAATCATTTACAACATCTAAATTCTAGCGTAAAGTTCTGATAATTCCAAACTGTAATATCCCAAAAAGTGATTTAGGGCTAATGACTTCAAAAGTGGATGTAATTATTGTTGAATAAACACTTTTGAAGAATGTGTGATGGGAATTTGGATATTTTAATGATTCCAATGGATTCCTTGTGAAAATTTATGTGGGAATGATGTTTGGTATGAAAATGGAACCAATGGAAGCAAAGATGCAAAATCTAAAATTCTGTCCAGTGAAATTCTATTCTGGGCAGTCCGTTTGTGTGAACGTTTTTAATGACCAAATGGTATCTAAAAATTCTGAAATTTTCCAGTCTTATAGTTCACATCTCAAGATTCAAAATGGACATATAATTTGTTCCATTTTGTTTTGTGAACTAGGAGATATAACTGTCCAAAGTTTGGGATGGAAACTGAACTCTGTTTTGGGGCAGTGATGAGTTTTATGTAATTCTGGAATTGTGTGGTGATTTTTAGTAATGGTCCATATTTTTCCTATAAATAGGACTTAAATACCTTTCATTTGGCTTTGGAATCACCTCATTTCAATTTTTTTAGAATTAGTTATGATTTTTCAAAGTTTGGGCAGAAAATCTGCCAGAAAATCCGAAAATGGGAATTATGACATCATCTCATTAAAAGATGATGTCAGCATGGAATTAGATATGTTATCATCTTCCTCAGCTCATTTCTGTCGCACACAGCAGCTGAATGAGGAGTGAGAACGTTGAGGTTTGTAGAGATAGAAAGGAGAAGAAAAATCACAAGGTAAGCCGATTTCTCCGACGATTTAGCTTCTAACGCGTGTAACTCCGATCCTAAGCTACTCCTCTTTGTTCTTTAAGGTTTGGAAGCTCAAAATCTGTTGTTGAGCACTTAGGGTTTTCAGCAATATTTGGGAAAAGCTTGTGGGAGCTTGAGGTAACTTCCAAACTTTCGTATATTGCTTATTCTGGCTGCTATGGGCAATTTAATCGGTGAAATTTCGCCGGATTGCCATTGGTTTTAAAGTTTGGAAATGATGTGGCCTAGGGGTTATGCTGCCCAAATTGGGTCTTAATGTTAGTTGTAACCTAATGTAATGGTTAATAAAGTGGTTAGGAGTAGAAAGGAACGCGTTTACGGAGCCGAAATCGTAAAACCCCGATTTTCCCTGGAGAACTCATAAATTTCGGCCAGCCCTAGAAATGGGTCTTAGAGTTGGATTTTCAATGATTTGATGGTTCCATTGAGTTCAGGGGCGAAAATTAGGTGGGGTTACAGTTGGTCACTTTTTCAAAAAAGGCCGAGAAAGTATAATTACGGAAGCACCCCTAAAACCCTAAAAGTAGGGCTGCCAAGGGCAATTTCGTAATTTGACATTGAATTTGATAATTCCGAGTCCAGAAATGGATTCCTTGGGTGAAAATATGTCAGGATAGCCCATGTCAAAATTTCAAAAAAAGTATAGCCGACCGGGTACGGCGGGCCCGGGCCGGGTCCCCGGGGGTAGTTTTGTAAATTTTCATTATAGACTCATATAACCCCAAGTAACACTATAGAAGTGTCTAAATGGTGCATTTGGAATTGTAGGATTCGATATTTGCCGCCCTCAGGAGCCAACTGCGCGAAGGACGTCAGGAAAGGACAAGGTAGTGACTCTCTCTCTTATACTATGTGTAATGCTCTGTATGTGTGTGTTATCACTGTTCTGTGATGAATCTTTGATGCTGCTACGGTTACAGCTGGTGATAGCTGTCGTTTACAGCGTAAGCTGTCGTTATTGTGATTACAGCGTAAGCTGTCGTGATTATGATTACAGCGAGAGCTGTCGTATTGTGTATACAGCCGTGAGTGCTGTCGTTTGTGGTGAAAACCATGTATCTCTGAGATTGTTGCTGCTGTTGCTGTTTGTGATTTATATACATGCTTTGTGTTTATGCATTGTGTGAGTGGTTTGTTACTACTGAGATTCTCTCGAATCTCATTCGTTCCTATGACTAACATTTCAGACATGGCGTGTGGTTCAAAGGAGAAGCGGCCAACCCGGAGCACTTAGGATCTTTAGTGATACTAAGGATTTTTGAGATGTTGGTTATCTAGTTTAAACTCGGGATTACTGTATATTTTGAAGCATGAAGATCATATTCAATTTTGGATGTGTAATCCCCTAGTAAATACTTATAAACCCTCAGGTTATATATATGTATAGAACCCGGGAGTTGCCGGGGATTTAGCTATCCACTCTGATATGTGAATGTAAATCAACTGCATAGGTAATTATATTCGAATGTTTAAAATGAGACCAGGATAGAGGAAAGATTTTGAAAGATTTTTGTGAAAACCCTACGATATAGTAGGAAGTTTGAAATGAATTTAAACTATCCTACGGTCTCTAAACTGACTTAATTATGCATTATCAGAATATCATTACGTGTTAAAAGTCAGGGGGTTACACAAACAATCTTTGTGAGATCACTTGCAGATGCAACCACACATTTACATGAAAAGGGAATGCTTACTTGTATAAGCCTTATCATCAAGCCTCCTAAGAGTATGATATTTAATTATACTTCAATCATAAAATTTATATCCATTCTTATTTAATGTGGCAATAACCTTTGGTTGAAGGAAATTTAAAAGTCTACTTAGCCCAATGATTCTATCATTAGAAAATCCTTACTTGACCTCAAAATTTAGTCATGAAATGCGCCTATATCCCTAACATAGAACAAAAAAGATGTTGACTTTGTTTTGGGAGACTTCTCCTTTTTCTCATTCTTAACTTATACATGTCCTTTTTTGTTTCAACTTCACATACAAAGTTCTTTTCCTTTTTCAGCTCTTTAACTTTTTATGCTAGTCATTTACTTCTTTAACTCTCTTATTGAGATTTAGCATTATACCCCTTCTTTCTAAGAATTTGCAACATCTTGATATAATTGTCTGCTACTAATCAATTGAATATCTTGGGTTAATCACCCTATAAATTTAATGTCCAATCCTTTGATACCTTATCCAAAAACCTATGAATTTAGTGTCCAATATTTTACCGACATTTATGGGCTTAAGGACTTTGATTCGGTTGGATGATACTCTTTGGGCATATCGTACAACTTTTAAAACTCCCATTGTCATGTATCCTTTTCGTTAGTCTTTAGTAAGGGCTACCATCAACCTGTTGAGCTAGAACATAGAGCTTACTTGGCTATGAAGACTTGTAATATGGATCTTCAAGGTTTTGCTAAGGAAATGATACTTGAGATATAAGAGCTAGATGAGTTACGGTTGGATGCATATGAAAGTTCTCGTATCTATAAGGAAAAATCCAAATTGATTCATGATCAAGGCATCTTACGGAAGAAGTTTCATGAAGGAGAGCAAGTACTTATGTTCAAGGCAAGATTCAAGCTCAAAAATGGGAAGCTTAAAACCAAATGGCAAGGTCCCTATAAAGTAGTCAAGGTAAATAGCTTTGGGTTAATATAGCTCAAAAATCTTGTAAGTGGTGTAAAGTTTCAAGTGAATGGTCACTTATTGAAGCATTACCATGCTAGTTATCAACCACCATAATGCACATGGTAGTCTCTTTCCTTACCTTGTTCCTTGTTTTATTTGATGATATATGCTATTGAACAAGTATGGGGGAGGCACTTATCAGTAGTCAAAATTTGTTTGTTAGATTGCATTTTTCAATTAAATAAACTCTATTTTGAATCATACTCTTATGCTTAGCCTTATCCTACACTACTCTTTTCTCTTATCCTTATGCCTAATTTCTGAGAACTATTTTCGCTTATGTCTTATCGTCTCTCTCTCCTTGTGATGATAATGTGTTGTGCTTCAATCTTGAATTGGACTTCACAACATTCACTTCACCCAAGAGATAAGTCTGTCTAGGTTCTTTGTTTTTGTGAATTATATTGAGGGCAAAGTAAGGATTAAGTATGGGGGAGTTTGTTTATTCTCATGATGGATTTCACTGTGATCTCATATGACTCTGTCTCCTGCTTGTGTCTTCTATTGTTTTTGGTCCAATTCACTAAGATTTTTGAAGCCTTTAGTCAAGATCAAGTATCTCGATTACTCTTAGATTCATGGCTGAAACTTGCTTTGAATTAGTGAATTGCCACAAAATTCAAGTGTTTTAATGATGTATAGTTTAATTTTGATGAGTTTGTTAGGGAACAAAAAGCCTAGTTTAAAGGTGTTTTGGGCCTAATTGTTCATTTCATTGTGTGATTTATCCACTTAGATTATTGCTCTCTAGAACTTGTTTTATTTCTTGATTAAGGCTATATTTTGCAATGGTATGGATAGAGATGACATTGGCATTCATTTCTAAATCTTTTAACCTAAACACAAACCATTCATCATTCACTTTAGTTTACCCCTTTGAGCCTTTTACTTTTGTTTCTATTTCATTATACTAATGCTAGGTTTGCATCCTTTATCAAGTTCTTCATAGCACTATTAAAAAAAACAGAGAGAGAAAGAGAGAGTACTATTATATATTAGAAAAGGAAAACAAAAAAAAATGCCATGTGAATAGTCAAAAGAAATAAAATAGAAAAGAAGAGAAAGAAGAGAAAAAGTATGAATAAAAAATAGAAAAATTCAAAGAAAGAAATAAAGTCACAATGGTAAAATATGTGAATTAAGTTAGTTCTATAGTGCTAAGCGATCTAGCAAATTATTTGGTGCAAGTATACTATTTGTTATATTTTTCATCGTTTGGCCTATTCAACATTACAATCCTACAAAGTCCTTTTGATTTATTTATGTCATTGCTACAGGTAGTGGATAGCCTAGAAATATTACAAGCCTATGCTAGAATGTGGTAAAAGTGGATGTGATTGAAAAACTACCTTATATAAGAGAAGAGTGCAAACAATTATCCTAGTCAAGGTTTCCCATTAAGCTTTGCATTGCTTTAGCTACTTCAATTTTTGGTACGTTCATTGAATTTGGATTGGAGGATAACATGTTATTTGGCTAAGTGTGATTCTTGAAGCTTGATCTTGCCTATTCTTTCAACTTTCATCCCTCTTTGCCTAGTATTGAGTTTAATGTTTTACTCAATAGTGCATAAGTTTAAGTGTGGGGGAATTGATAGAGCTCAATATTTATACATTTTTATTAATTAATCTTAAGCTTTTGTGGGACTTAATTGAATATTTTGGGCATAATCAAGTGGTAATGTGAGATTTTAATAAAATCATAATTTGGGAATTATAGTGGTTAAATTATTATATTTTTAATTAATATTTGTTATTCCCATTATTCTTTAATTGTGAGCAAAAGACATTACCTTTGTGAATATAATTTTATAGGTGATGATGTGGCACAATTTTTGTTGCGTGTTCAAGGTCAAAGGTGTTATTTTGGAGCTTAATGAAGGACAAGAGTGGAACATCACAAGTGCAAAATTTATTTTTACATTTTTTCTAAGATGAGGTTAAATGAGTAAGGGCCTTGTTTGGTGGTTGCAATTTTATGTCTAATGCTTAAACATATTTTCACCTCTTCATCCAAACATGGCACAACTTACTTATTTAACCTAGATGAATTGAAGATAGAAAACGAAGTGGGGACCATTGTTTTGTGTGTGAGAGTGGCGGCTGTAAAGAAAATAGGAGCAATTGAACTGAATTGAAGATTGAAGAATTAATGGGCTGCTGGACCAAGAGAGACCGAATTGAAAAATTAAATGGCTTAACTGAATGGAAGGGAGAAGAGTGGGACTGAGTTGAGATGGAGAATTAAAGTAAAAATGCTTGAGAGCTGCTGAACCAAAATTGAAAGGAACAAAAAAAAACAAGCAGCTGAAAATTGTTGACCAAGGTGAAGATAACATGAACCAAATTGAATGGAAGAATGAGAAAGGCATGAAAAGGAGCAGCAGACCAAATTAGAGAAGGAGAGAAGAAATGAGCCATTTTTGTTTACTGAATAAAAGCACTGCTAGATTAAAAATGGGAATTGAAATGAACAGAGAAAGCAAGCAGACCTAGACTGAAGGGATTTAGGAGGGCTGACCGAGTAGAATGGAAAACAAGGACAACTGGAATTAAATGAGAAAAAGAGGAAGAAAGGTGGCTGGAAAGGGAAGCTACACGATACAAGAAAATAGAAGGAGAGAAGGCACGGTGAAGAACAAAGATGTGAAGCAAGCTAGAGCATTTCCATGTCTAATCTCTTTTTCTTCCATCAAGCTTCATCCTCCTCTTCCATGAGTAGCTAAGCTTTGGTGATTTCCTTGAGTTGGGTAATAGTTTAAGCTTCTAAACTTTAATGGAATTCCTTAAGCTCTCTTTCTATTTCATAATTATATGGCTTGGTTAAGTATGTGATTATAATCTAGATTGTTCTATGCCAAGTGAATAAACTTGGTGGTTGAGCTAGAAGTTGATTAAGTTTTGTATAATTCAAATTAGGAGTAGATTGAGTTGTTTATTCCAACTTGGTTAAGTGGATTGTAAATCACTAAACTGAATGCTTTGAACTTTCGTAATGGTAATTACAAGCTAGAATTGGAAGTTGATTATTCGTCTCCTTTAGTCTGAATTATTTGGTGGTATTCATTTAATTGCTTTGGTAGAATGAATTAAATGATTATTGCAAGTATGGAGCTAGTGATAGCTTAGTTCCATCCTCTTGACTCATATTTGGAATTCATATTATTAGCAAGTAGGGAAGACTAAAACCTCAACTCAAGGGAATCTCGTCTCATCATTATACTAGTTTATTGAATTTAGCTGGTTTATTGTTAATTTTGATTTCGTTTGCTTATTTGTCCTGAAAACCAAAAAATACAAAATATTGAATTAACTGGTTTATTAGCTCTTATCTGGCTTTTCCCTTTGTTGACCAAACCCTAGGTCCTCTCAACTCCAAATTTTATGCTTCAAACACCTTAATCCATGTAAAAGAGAAGCTTAGAGGAAGGATTATGTAGGTTAGGAATTAAATAATCCGATAAATCGATTTACCTTGAGAATTTAGCACCTCCTTCTCTCTACAACACAAAACTCACTCACTCACTCTCTCTCTCTCGCTCTCATGGCTGATATGAATGCACAAGAAAGATGAAGGAAAGAGCCTTTTAAAATATCTTTCCTTTTGCTCTAATTATTTAATTGCCCAAAATTTAATAATTTGACTTTTGTTTACAAAACTCTATCTAGAAGTAACTTGTGTCATAAGCCCAATTGATATCAAACAAATTCTCCTCTCTCTTGCTACATGAAGAAGACGTCCCAATGGTCCTTTAAGTCAGCAAAAATGGGCTGATGGGTTATCCCATAAATTGCAAGATTTCCATCACATTTTTATTCAATTTTCGGATATAATGACAATTCTAGCATATTTTCTACCCTAACTTTGAAAAATCATAACTAAATTTGTAAACATCAAATTGGAGTGATTCTAAAGACTATAGAACCATTATTGAGTCTAGTTTCAAGAAAAAATAAAAAATTTAGCCAAATGGAAGCTCACAATTCCCAGAAACGCCATCTTTGGATGCTGCTACAGAAACTTCCAGTTTCACTGGATAAATTTAAAAATACATAACTTTTTGTACACAGCTCCAAAAATTGCCTATTACCTATCAAATTAAAGCTTAGGATGTCTACTTTCACCCTGTAAAATCTTATAATTGTTGGGCATCATTTGGGAATTCAAAACGGCATGACAAACTCACTAGCTCACAGGAAACAATGAACAACATGCTCTTACAACTTCAATAAATTCCATTTTTGTATACAAATTTCCTATACTCTTTAATTCACCATTTTATCCCCTTTAATACCTCAAAGATATAAGACACATTAGGGAATAGTTTTGGAACACTTGCTAAACTGGGGCTTAGCATTCCACTTAATTCAGGCTTATTATTAATCCTCCAATCCCACAATTCAAGATATTACATTTATTCCCTCGTTTAATAAATTTTGTCACGCCCTTATCCCATTTTAACCTTTTTTAGAGTATTCACGAAAAATGATATGCGGTTCGGTAGGCAACACAGGAATAGCATAAATATATTGATAATAAGTGCATCATTACATAAATTCCCCATAAAGGTTCGTACATGATACTTACAACTAAGGTACCCGTACAGGGCTACTAAGGTGTCTAAACACATTCTAGTGAAACGGAGACTTCTTCCTGTCTTCGCTCCACCACTGCAACCCTCTCTCGTTCAATCCTCTACTCTAATTTCCGCATACCTTCTGTATTCGCCTGTCTAAATTGTTGATAGGGGAGGATGAGATTTGAGAAAATCTCAGTCGGAAACATATACCATAATGCATGCATGATAGATGCTATATGTATGACATGTTAGCTTTAACTAAATCTATGCCCCATAATGACATATAAATATATGCTCTCTCTGGTACCCAACTTTCTCTTGGGTCCATATAGTATTAAACATTATAACTCTTATGCTTTTATATAATTGAATCATATGATATTTGAGCAAAGAGTATCATAAACCAACAAAGACCATAATATAATTTTACCAAATTAAATAAATTCAAGCAATTGAATCATAAAGGGTAACAAAAACATAATACCAAGAATGATGATTTTCAAATATCAATGACAATTTGTAAATGCACTTTATATTGAAAATATGTCATTGATGAGATTTTCATACATTCTATGTAAGTTAGATCAAATAGAGTAGAAAATCTATCTATAATGACTAACTTTTATGAAAATATAAATCATGAATTGAATCAAGTTTTCAAAGAATGATAATGAGATATGCAAATTGTTTCAAAATCTCAAATGTTCTTTCGAATCATGAATATGCATTATGATATTAAGATTTTGAATACATGAAAAACTCATTTTTGAAACATGTTTACAATCGATATTCATGTTCAAAATGGTGAAAGTCAATAGTTTAAATGTACATATACCAGAAAGCTTTTCTTTTAGGGTCTGTTTGGCGTGAGGGATTTGGAGGGGAAGGGAGGGAAGAAAAAAATTTTATGAGTTGAATTTTGAAAGATTGAAGAAGTGGGGTAATAAAATTTTAATAAAGAGAATATATAAGATAAAAGAGTAAGAAAAATTAATTAAAAATTTTTAACCTCACTTCTCTAATTTTTTTAAATTCAACTCAAAAAAAATTTTCCTCCACCCACTTTCCCTCCCCTCCCCTCAGACCAAACAAGCCCTTAGAGAATAACTAAGATAACATGTTAAACATTGGAGTTTTAACATGTTTGAGAATTTTCCAAGGGCAAAAGTCATATTGAAAATGAATTAGCCAAAAAGGATTAATTTGATAGATATATATATAAGCACAATGACTTTGCTATTGATCAAGAAATAATCTTGCCTTTTAGAGTTGTGTCTTGAAATATATAAACATTCAGGATAAGAATTTGAATAGAAGGCTCTAGCTACTCGAAAATGGATGAAGACAAATATTAATGTATTTGAGCAACAAGATGAGTATAATAACTTATGAATTATTAAGCACTTACTCATTATTCTAAATGACTCAAGTAGTAGAATATCATCCTAGTAAGTTATTCCACTATAATGGTTAATGCATTAAGATTCAATGCACTAATGAACATTCATAATGCTTGGAATAACATGGCCAACTAATGATTTATGCATTAGGCACAAGACTTTCACATATAGAATTCTTTTCTAGGGAATACACTTGAGTCTCATATAGATAGTTAACTTGTTAGACGTAAGGTCTAACATGTTAGAGAATAAAGACCAAAGGTTACAAGCATTGGATAGCACATTTAATATCAATGATCAATATGTCAATGATGAGGAAATACTCTGGTGGATGAATTCGAAGCATTTCTAATTTTCAGTATACAAAAATATTAACTTCTAATTTTGAAACCGATTTGAATGTCGACAAGATAATTTTCAAATTATGTGTACACACTTTTATAAACAGGATGAATTGAACCAAAACACATTTTGGATTGTGCACTTCAAAACATAAACCGATAAAAAAACTATGCACAATTTCACTTTTTGTTTATTTAGCAATCTGTAAACAATTTAACGATCATCAAGGATTGATTGCTAAGGGAATGCAATAATAGACAAATACTCATTACTCAAAATAAATAATTTATATAAGCATAGAGTAAGGATTATATATCACCGTAATTCTTCTTGTCCTTGCGATAGCTTGCTTGGTTTTGGTGGAATTGATTTTTCTCCTTTGCACACTCAGCACCAAAATCCAAACTCCACAACTTAGCATCATCAAGATATAAATTTGTTTTCATGTGGCCATAGTCTTGAGAAGCTTTTTCTTATCCTACAAAACTGTATAAATTTCTTTTTCTTCATGGTATCCAACCTTGCTTGGATCCATTTCTTGCTAGCTTGTAGGAATCAAGATAAAATTCACATGCTCTAAGAATATAATTAATTCAAGGTAATTGAGCATAATGAATTAAACATGTCTTTATGCATGAAATAAATATTTTCTTTTCAAATCATTATATATGCATAAAGAATTAACCTGTTGAGCATTGCAATCCCTTAATAAATAAATCTATTAAGTGTTTTTTTAAGGGATGCGAAAACATAATTTCAAAATCATTTACAATGCTCTTTCCTAAGGTTCCAAAATATAAAACCTCAATAAATATTACAAACAATGGCATATGAGGTTTTATCATTGTGTACCTTTACCTTAGATACTTGGAGAATTGCTTTTGCTTACCTACTGCATCTTTCTATGATGTTGATACTTTGAATATCTTGCTTTGGGTGCTAGTAACCTTCTCTCAAAATATATAGACTCTAGGAGTCTTTTACTTGATGCTTGAGAGATCCTCCTTTTCATGTTCTCCTCAAGATAGTTGAACGGTACTTTATGGTAGTCCATTCTTAAGGTGGAACGTACTCCTTTTCTCCATGGCCTTTCTTTGTGGTTCAACTTTACAGTTCAATTAATGGATGACCAAAGAGTTTTCCTAATTGATGTGAATCTCCATTTAGGTACATTAGAAACTCTTGGAATCTTCTTCATTTTCTCAATATCCTTTTGTCCATTCTTTATAGAATCAATCTGCACACATAAAACACCAAATGGACATTTTGGTACCCACTTTACTTTGGGTCCTTGATTGTTAGCATTAGACTTTACTTGACTTTTTGAAACCAAAGCATATTTATTTATCACATTAGAATTTCTTCTAATATAGTATGTGTGAGAAATATGACCAGATTTACCATAACACTTGCAAATTGTATGATGATATGCATTATGAGATTTTATGCAGGTATTATGTCGGTCAAGAGAGTAAAAACCAAAATAAATTTCATTTGAATATTCTTTCTTTCTAATAAACTTTCCAACATGATTGAAAACAGTTTTGTTTTTCAGAATAAAATCAATACTTGGTCGATAAACAATTTTATGCAAACTTTGAAAATCAATTTTCAAAATAACTCTAGAAGAATTGGAATTTTTTACCATATATGCATCTTGAGCTCTAGAGGATGATCTATCAAATTCATTTGTAATGAGCCCTTCTTGGGAATCATCTTCCTCTTGTTCTTCTATGTTGACAAGATCTTGGAAGTGTTCTATGATTTCTCCTTCTTCATTGTCAACTTCCACTTGTTCATGAACCGCAGGTATGCAGCTTATAGTTTCACATGAACTGTCAATACTCTCAACTTCAACACAATTGTTAGAAGTATAAATAGAATCAAGAGTATCCCAAATATTTCTAGCAGTAGAGCAAAATCTAATTTTCTCAAAATCATTTTCGATTAAAGCATTGTACAAAATTTTCATTGCTCTAATGTTCATGAAAACATTTTCTTTTCTCTTTCTGTCCAATCCTTTCTCGGTTTGAAATCAAAGACATTTGTAAAAACATTCCTTATATCATAATCAAAGCATTTTATAAAAGATGTCATTCTAGCTTTCTAAAACTAAAAATCAATATTTTTCAAAATAGGTGGAATTATATAGTCAAAACCTTCGGAAAGCATATAACACCCAAAATCAGCCATTATAAACTCTTGAGACGGTTAAGTCCTTTAAACAAGAGTCCAGCTCTGATACCAAATGTTAGAACCAGCTAACACCCAAGAGGGGGGTGCATTGGGTGTAAGATAAAAACTTAAGAACTTTAGAAAACTTTTCGTATCTTAATAAAAATAGTAAGTATGAAACTAATCAATCATAAATCAACAGTTAGATAAATGATATATGCTGGAAATATAAAAGCTTAAGGAAGAGAATATGCAAACTATGATTTATCCTGGTTCTTTCCAATATGTTATGGCCTACGTCCAGTCCCCAGGCTCCTCCTGAGATTTTCAAATCCACTATCTTCTTGTTTAATCCGGGCATAAGAGAAGCCTTTACAAACCTACAAGTTTAGTTGGGCACTTGTGAAGCCTTTAACAAATATCTTACCAAGATACTCCCCCTTATGACAAGTCTTACGAGCAGAGCAATCCTGAAGACCTTTCTCCCTTGCTTACTCGTGCAAGTCTTACGAGTAGCAACATTCTCTCCTGCTTACACCTCTATAAGTCTTATGAGCAGCAACGTTCTCTACTACTTGCACATTGTAAGTCTTATGAGTAGAAAGTCTTACCGGCAATTCTCTCTACAACTTCCTCCGTAAGGAAATCAACCCACTCAAGGTCCTTCTACCTTGAGATCAATTTAGAAATACAGTTGAAGGTGTTTACAAACTCTCTTACAGAGTGGATATAATGCTCACTAAAGTACAATACAAATAACTCTCTTAAATATACATGATATAGAAAATAGATAAGAACAGAAAGTAGTTGGGTTGAAGTGGATGATTCATGATATAAGCATGTTTGCGTGTAGTTTTCTCATTGGTATTTCTCTTCGTTGAATGTTCCGATATTTATAAATGAGTTGATATAGCCATTGGAAGCATTTCAACCTATCAGTTAGAGTGGCGTAGCTTCGTTTGACCGTTCTTCAATTTTCAAAAACTAGCCATTGCGGTTGGTGAACGCTCCGCTTTTGTAAAGTCAACTCTTGTCTCTTCTCATCATCTCTTCATTGTATTCCTGGAGAAATGCATTAAACACTAATATAATATAAATGTTAGAGTGATTGGAAGCAAGAAGAGAGAGTTTCATAATTAATCCCATGATTTTTGAAAACTTCAGTATGTTGTTCTGTTCTCCTGGGAAGCATTTCTCGAGTGGTCACTTAGGTAAGCCTGGGTCATTACTCGAGTGATCCCTCAAGTAATCACATTTAAAATTTGGCTGAGAGTATTTTTAACGTCATACTTGAGTAATCCCTTGAGTAATGCTTTCTTTTCATTTCATGTTACTCGAGTGCTCCCTTGAGTAATGTCACTCATTTCTTGGCTGAGAGCTACTGGATGATTTCTTCTCTGATTACTCAAGTGGCCACTCGAGTAATGTCTCAAATAACTCTGTAGATTACTCGAGTGATCCCTTTGAGTAATCCCATCCAATTCTTGACAGAGAGCTTACTGGAATAATTTCTCACACATTACTCGAGTGGTCCCTCGAGTAAGGTTTCAAATAACTTTGCATATTACTCAAATGATCCCTTAAAGTAATGTTTTCATTTTAACTCTAAACATGGCAAATAATATATCATCGAAAAGCTCTCATCATCTACATTCCAATACAATAAGAATTAGCTCCAAACACATTGTATACAAAAAGTTATGATCCAAAGAGTATATACTATTCTTAGACAATCTTTGAAATCACGAGCAACAACTTACAGAAGGCATAGCTCTTAGGATATAACTTGAAATATGCCAAATTACCTATCCAAAGAGTACCTACTGTTCTTAGACAATCTTTAAAATCACGAGCAACAACTTCCAGAAGGCATAGCTCTTAGGATATAACTTGATATATGCCAAATTACCTATCCATGGAAATCTCTTTGAGTCTACTTTCATATAGCACTAGTTTCGTCACAATCTGATGTGTAGTTTGAGAGTTATGTTCAAAATACTGAAGTTATTCTAGAATATGACACTCATTTGAGTGGCAACTTCAACAGATCATATCTCTCTCATCTAATCTCCTTTGAATGTGAACGTTGGTCAAAATGACGCATTGGAAGTCTAAATTCCTATGCCACTGGTTTTAGCTCAATCTGACTTGTGGCTAGAGAGATATCATCAAAATACCAAACCTTTATCCTGTAGCATGAAAACAGAGCACATCAAAATACTCATTACTCTAGTGGTCACTAGAGTAATTCTGGGTCATTACTCGAGTAATCACCTCCAAAATGAGGCAGTGCCATATTACTCAAGTAATCACCTCTGGAGGTAACACAACTTCCGTATAAGTCATTTTACCTTCATATTGACCCATTCCAACTTGCATTTGACTATAGAGAGCTCCGATATCACTTCTAACAGCTTGGATCTTGATATTCCCATTAGTTCTTGTAAGTTATTATGTCTTCAATCTCTTTCTTCACTATCTTCAATATTCTTCTTTCTTTGCTCGGCTAATGTACAAGATATCTTCTTGTTTTTCCTCTTGATCATTCTTCATAACCCAACTAGATATCTTTTTGAATATCTTCAATCATCTTCTTTCTTCAATCTCTTTCTTCTTGATGATCATTCTCCATTTATAAGGCATTATAAGCAAAATAACATCAACCGACAGTCGGGTTTGTGACTAATCTATAAGATATACAACATTAAATATAGTAGTTAGTCAATGTAGAAGATAAGTGTATTATACAAACTTTTTGCTCTTAATACTTGACATCATCAAAACTATTCATATCTAACAATATGTACCATGTATGTACCAATTAATGAACAATAAAAAACATCATCGTCATGTATACATGAGTAGAGCTCCTGCCCCACTAATCATACACCGATTGGATTCTTATCCAACCCCCAGGTGTAAATGCACTTCCGGCACTAAATACACCTCCTAGGAAAACCATGTTGATTAATAAAAGCACAAACAATGTCAACTACATAATCATATGAACTATGGCATGATACATGAAAGATAATGTCCCTACCTCAAGTCTCTTTCACCTCGTTTTGAGTACCTCATAAAACGTGCCAAGTTCAGGCTCCCAACTTGGTCCTAAAATATTAAATGTACAAGAATTAGGTTAAAACTCATTCATGTACCTTTTAGACACTTCCATAGTGTTTCTAGTGGTCATATTAGCCTACTGTGAAAATTTACCAAAATGCCCCTGGGGACCACATCCGGCCTCGCCGTACTCAGTCTGATCGTCCTTTTTCTGAAATTTTGATTAGGGCTATTCTGGCATATTTTCTCCCAAGGAATTCATTTCCAGAATCAGAATTATCAAATCCACTAGCAAAAGACAGATATGGCCTTGGCAGCTCCGCTTTTCGGGTTTCATGGGCATTTTCGTAATTATGCTTTTTCAGACTTTTCTGAAAAAGTGATCAATTGTAACCCCACCTAATTTTTCCTCTTGAACTCAATGGAATTATCATAATATCAAAAATCCATCCCTAACTCCTCTAAATAGCACTGGCTGAAGCTTACAATTCTTAAGGAAAAATTGGGGTTTTCCAATTCTCACTTCGCAGACTTGCTCTTTTCTACTCTTAACCACCTTATTAACTATTTAATTACGTTAAAACTACCATTTAGACTCAATTTTGGTAGCATAACACCTAGGCCACCTCATTCCCAAATTTAAAATCAAAGCCAGTCCAACAAAATTTCACCGATTAAACTACTCACAGCAGCCAAAACAATCAAAGATTATAGTTTAGGAAGTCACCTTAGCTCTCGTCTGGCTTTTCCCTTTGTTAACCGATCCCTAGCTCCTCTCAACTCCAAATTTTGTGCTTCAAACACCTTAATCCAAGTAAAAGAGAAGCTTAAAGGAAGGATTACGCAAGTTAGGAACTAAATAACTGGAAAAATCGACTTACCTTAAGAATTTGGCTCCTCCTTCTCTCTACAACACAAAACTCACTCTATCTCTGTTGAGCTCTCAATTGAGAAACTTAAAGTCCCTTTAGAAGTCTCAACTCTCATATTTGATCATTCCCAATCAATCAAATTATCAAACTTTATTTTTATTAATCCCATTATCAACATCAACTTAAAATCAAACTCATAAATTAAACTCTATTTTAAATATTTATATAACCTTTAAATTAATCACTTGAATACAAATTCCTAAAATTCTCAATTATCACCATAACTCAATTTCTCTGTTCTCTATCTCAATCATTTTCTTTATCATCCAATAACTCTATTTCACTCATTAAAATTATTGACGATAATAATTTCCTCCATTCATCCTTAAATCCCAAAAATTTACTCACTTTAAGTCCTTAAGAAAAATCACGTAAATAACTATTTCTCAAAATCATCATTCCAAATTCATTTCTTCCTTCCATTAATTCTTCCTTACCTTTTAGACCCATTAAACTATAATTATCTCCTCATTTTCCAACACTTCAAGTTTCACTCACAATTTCCAATATTCTCATTTCATTGTAGATCTTAAATCTAGGTTATTCAATCATCAATATAACCTCTAATGAGTTAGAATAAATCATTAAATTCGAATTCAACATACCTCATATAATAAATCACAAATTTCCTAATCAAACCATAACTTTATTTTCCTCAAATCAACCACTCAATTAAAAATCTAAACCATACAACTCTTATTCAAACCTTACTAGTCCAAGGGATAACAACATCATCAACCTCAAAATTCCAAAATCTATCAACCCTAAATTTCTTACTCCATCAAAAACTGAAAATAAAACAGAAGTTTAAAAGTATGAGGTAGATAATAACTTACCCAAATACTCTAGAGAAACCTCGTAAGCTCCCTCTCTTCCTCCCACTCTCACTCTCAACCTCATACCGGAAAGAAGAAGAAGAAGCGTAGACGCGGGAAAATGAAGGTTGTTGTGCAATGCATTAGGCTTAGATGAATAAATAGGGAGGGGTGTAACACCCTTATCTTATTTTTGCATTCTTCAGAGTGCTTGCACATAGTTCGGTAGACACACAGAAATAGCATAAAAATACTGATAAAAAGGACATGATTATATTACAGGAATTCCCACAGGGACTTGTACAAAATATTTACAGATCTTAAAATAATAAAAAGCCAGCAGATAACCAACATCAGCACTCGAATTGGACCAGACCTCTTAGTTGCCGATACTCACATCTTTGCCCTTTGAACCACTTCCTTCAGCTGGAATATTTACTTTTTGGGGAAATGGTAAGATTCAAAGAATCTCAGTAATACAATGCAATCAGTCATATAAAATACAACAATAAATATGTCGAACACCATATAATGCAATAGAATAATAACAATTTAATCATCACAGTTAGAATGTGCGCATGTGTTCAGGGCCAACTATTGTTAGAACCCCTACTTGTCTGTACCCCAGCTGGGTTCACGACCACAGACTAGGCAATGTACCTTCTCAGTACTATATCTCATAACTAGATCCCATTTTAGGGGCCGTTGGGATATTTGTGCTCTTCCCCCCAAACAGTACTTATGATCTTTCCGTCCTAGTTAGAGAGTGCATTATACATATCACAAAAGATGGCATGCACAAAGCATACAAATAATCACATAGTTTATGAAAGATAGAGTTACTACTTGAATTGCCCTTCCCTTGTCTGTCTATCAATCCACTATCCTTTGTCCGGCTCGAGCTATTGATATGCCCTAACATTCCAAGTTTACAAGAATTGAGTTATTATTCATTCAAGTATTATTCCAAACTTATTTTGTTGGTTATCTTTATCCTTAGAGTTCAAGGCAATTACATGGTTGCCATTACTTTTATTTCACACCTTAACTGAAATCTGCCAGAATTTTTTTAACCTTTGAAAATTCATAACTTTATATACAAATGTCCAATTGTGATGATTCTAAAGGCTATGTGACCCCTAATTAGTCTATTTCTAGGAAAGATATGGCCATTAGTCATTTGGAAGCACATCAATACAAAATTCCACTTTATTGGCCACTACTCCAAAATTCGTTCTAGATTATTGGTCTAATTTTGAAAAATCATATCTTTCAATCCACTGGTCCAAATGACTTAAATTACGTATCAAATTAAAGCTCAAGATGTTTATTTTCATCTTGTAAACTTTCATAAGGTTTGGACAAGGTTTGGCCATTCGAAAGCACGCCAAAACACATATGTTTCTGGAAAAAAAAATGGCAGCAAGGTTATCCAATTTCCAAAAATTCTAGAATTATGTATAATTATTCAAAAATTATAACCACATGCTTTTTCACATAATTTTCCATTCTAAACACAATGAAATCATCAAATTGATCAAATTCCCATTGCTTCTTAATGCCCTGTTCAGATCAGAATTTTAGGGTTTTCCACAACAAGCAATCAATTCACAGCTTAATTATCAAACCTAGTTCATTTGCCTCCAAAACAACATATAATCACATATATTAGATGAAAGCATCATGAATCCTAATAAACCCTAAAAGACCAAAATATAGGGCTGCCAACACAACCCACCAAAACTCAACCAATCAAAGCAACATACACATCAACATAATGCTCTTACTCACCTCTAGCTCCTTCATGAGTTCTTTTCTTGATTCTCCACCTTTTGCTCTTGTAGGATGGCCCAAAACACCTCCTCTTAAAATTCTAAAACCATAGAAATGAAGCTCTCATCAAGGAAAACAATGTTTATGAAGAGTGTTTGAGCTAGAAAGGTGATTTACCAAGTGAAAATTAGCCAAGAAGCTCACCCTTTTCCTTTGTTGTTCTTTTCTCTTTTATTGGCTCTTCAATTGACTTTGTGAGCTTGAGAAAGAGAGATATTGTGTTTGATTTAATCTACTTCAGCCCTTTATTTCCTCTTGACCAAAATTGCCAAAAATATCCAAGAAAGAGCCATGTGTCAAAAGGTCATGGCATCTTGCAAAAGTCATGGTTAATCGCCTAATTATGGTTTGATTTAATTAGGCCAGCTTCTATTTCCTCTTCTCCTCCTTTTTTGACCGAAAGTTTTGGCCCATTGGAAGAGGATTAATGGTCTTAGAAATACCTCCTTCCACCTCCTTATCAAATGATATTTAATTGCTAATTCTTGCTTGTGTTTCCTTTTGACTTTTCAACCTATTTTACTTGGCTCACAATACTTCATCGTTGATTAATTTGGACCAAGTATATATTTTTCTCTTGCTTCCTCCTTGTTGGACGTCCAAGACCATACAAAAAGGGAAATATATTGGCTTTTAAATTTTTATTTTACCAAATGACTATTTTGCCTTTATATTTTTGTAATTAAATTGAGCCTTCTTCCTTTCTTTGTGTTGGGCCAAAATCACTATTAACTAAGCTCAAAACTTATGCTCTTCCAATCTCTATGTTTTAGGCTCAATAATGGGCTTTTATGAAGACAAAAATCAAATTTTATGTCTTATTGTGGCTCAAAATTAGTGTGGCCACTAATTATACTGTTTGGTTATTTCAAGTGTGCCAATATTTATCATTTTATTCCCTTCAATACCAACAAGGTGTAAAGAAATTTTGGATGTTACAGGGGTGTAAATGACCCACTAACTTATCATCCTTTTTTTAAACTTTCTTTTTCCCCTTTCTTTCCCTATTTCTTTTATCATTTATTTTAACATTTCATTTAATATATTATTTTTTTCCTTTTAATAATTTCCTTTTCTCTTACACACACACACTACATTAAATAAATTTTTATTTGTTCCTTAATTTACCTTGACCTTATAAGATTTTTACTCACTCACAAATCCATCAATTTATTTATCTTTATTTGACGACATAACTAAATCTCTTTGTTTTTTAAAGTAAATCCTCTCTACTTAAAATTTACATGGTAAATTCTAATTACTATGAAATAATCCTATTAAAAAGAAATCAATATTGAATATTTATTTTTTAAAAATACTTTGATACTAACTTTAATTAGGCCGATTTATCTCCATTAGGATTTTTCCTTAAATTTTAAATAATATTTCATTCTTTTTCACAATTCTTTATTTTCAATTTTAAAACAATGAATTTGATTTACTTTAAACTTCAAGTTAATTAATAACTCATATTTTAATCTTAAGAATAAAAATTTGGGATGTTACATAAGGTTATAGCTAAAATTAGAGGTTATTATTGTTTTTCTATCTTGTAGTTGTTATTTTTAGTATGCCTTCCCTTGTTTAAGATAAAAGGTTATGGCTAAGATTAGAGATTACTATTATTTTTCTATCTTGTAGGTGTTGTTACTTCTGGCCATACACCTCTAATATGGCAAGAAGCCATATCATTTTGATTTTCTATTTTGATATTATATGGCAAGAAGCATTATTCCTTTGATTCCTATTTTGAAATTATGTGCTAGATGCCATATAAACTCTATGTTCTACCTCATATATTTGAATAGAAGCCATATAACTTCTATTTTCTACCTTATTTAATGATTAGATGGCCAAAAGCCATAAAGCTTTAATTTTTATCTTGAGATTAAATAGTTATATGTTTACGATATTCACTTTGGGTATTTATTAATATTATAATATCAATGACAACACCCATTATACTCTTGATTTCTTAATTAGATGGCCAAAAGCCTCATTTCTTTTGATAATGGTTATTTTGTAAAAGTCCACTTTATGGTTGTCATGAGAAGGAAAATTGTGGCACTTTGATTAAAGTCATGAAGCCTTATGATTAAAATATCAAATGACAAAAAAGAGCTTTGCTACTTTGAAAAATATTTATATTATATAGTGTCCTACAGGCTAATTACTCATAGAGAATTATGCCACTAAAAGAAATAGTCCTAAAGACCAATTAGTTAACATATTTATTTTTTAATGATCACTTTAAAAGAATTATGCTGCACAGAAGTCTTTATCAAATTTATATAAGACATTGTGTATTTGAAAGCCATAAATAATATAGCCCAGAAGGCCAATTGTTAAAATATCTTATATTACGAAAATATTTTTACTACACAGAAAGATACCTTAGTATGTTTGTTGATAGGATTTTTATACATCAAAGCTAGTAGCTATGTTAATTTCATTATGTCACTTCATGATTTTGTGAGTAAATGGCTAGAAGCCATATCACTATAAATTGCATCTATTTTGTCAAAACTCACTTCGTGATTTCATTGAACGATATATATTTGTAGAAATTTTGTGACACTATAATGTTTCGATAATCATAAAATGATATAGCATGAAGACCAAATGTTAAAATGTCTCATGGCACAAATGGCTTTGGATGATATCTCTATTGTGGTCCTTCAACTAATACTTGTGGAAATTGGTGGTGCCAAAAGAGGAGAGAAAATTTCTAAATTTAGAATGTTTATGAGTAATATATCAACCACATATATATTACGAGTGATATAGTCCTCAAGGCTAATATTTCATACAAAATTTCTAGTGGTTTAAGCATAGCACAATATATTTGAAGAGATTCTTTGTCTAGAAGGCCACATAATAAGTCAACATCTTTGTGCCCAGAAGGCTGCATAATGTTTATTTGTTAAAGTAATTTACTTTATTAGGATATTTACGTGCTCTTACAATTTAACTACTCAATGTGTTTTATATAGTGAATGTGTTCTTGCAATAGTAATATTGGAGCATAAAGTTGATATGGTATGTCCTCACTTCCCCTCAAATTTTCTTTATTCCACTTTAGCCCTTAAATATCATATATCATTGTTGTAATACCCCGAAATTTGGGATTGGAGGCTTGGGAATAAGCCTAAATTAAGTGGACTGCTAAGCCCCAATTTAGCAGGAGCCCAATTTATCCCCTAATGATTCTAATATCTTTGGGGTATTAAGAAAGTAAAATGATGAATTTTGGAGAAAGTAATTATGTTTTTGGTGAAATCGCCTATGAGGTAGTAAGCTTGTCATGTGATTTCGAATGACCAAATGATAAGCAAAAATTATGATATTTTACAGGATGAAAGTAGACATCCTAAGCTTTAATTTGATAGGTCATATGAATCAATTAGAGCTATACAAACAAAGATATGAATTTTTGAATTCAGCACAGGAAAACTGTGAAGTTTCTGAAACAACATGCAAAGAATGAAATTCTGGGAATTTTGTGATTCCATAAAGAAAAATTCTATATTTTTCCTTGAAACTAGACTCAATAAGGGTTCTATAGGCTTTGGAATCACCTCATTTCGATTTTTCTAGAATTAGTTATGATTTTTCAAAGTTTGGGCAGAAATCTGCCAGAATTTTGTAAAATCCGAAATTTTTGGAAAATTAAAGTAAAATATGATATAATAATATATCATCATCCTCTTCCTCTTGAGAACATTTCAGACGTGAGCTGCAGCCAAGGAGAGAGAGAAAGTTTGAGAGTTTTAGAGAGAGAAGGAGAGGAGAAAAATCACAAGATAGGTCGATTTCTTCGGTGAATTCGTACCTAACGTGTATAATCCTTCTCCTAAGCTTCTCTTCTATGTTGTTTGAGGAATTTGAAGCAAGATTCATGGTGTTACCAAGCTAGGGTTTTCAGCCATATTTGGGAAAAGTCATAAGGAGCTTGAGGTAACTTCCAAACTTTCGTATATTGCTTATTCTGGCTGCTGTGGACAATTTAATCGGTGAAATTTCGCCGGATTATCTTTGTTTGTGATTTTTGGAAATGGGTTTTCATAAGGGTTATGCTGCTCAAATTGAGTCTAAATGGTAGTTATAACCTAATGGAATAGTCAATAAAGTGGTTAGGAGTAGAAAGGAACGTGTTTACGGAGCCGAAACCGAAAAACCCCAATTTTCCCTTAAATTCCCATATATTTCGGCCAGCACTATAAATGGGCCTTAGAGTTGGATTTTCAATGATTTGATGGTTCCATTGGATTCAGGAGGGAAAATTAGGTGGGGTTACAGTTGGGCACTTTTTCGGAAAAGGCCGAGAAAGCATAATTACGGAAACGCCCCTAAAACCCTAAAAGTAGGGCTGCCAAGGGCAATTTCGTAATTTTACATTGAATTTGATAATTCCGAGTCCGGAAATGGATTCTCTGGGTGAAAATATGTCAGGATAGCCCAGGTTAGAATTTCGAGAAAAGTACAGCCGGACCGGGTATGATGGGGCCGGGTCCCCGGGGGTATTTTAGTAATTTTTTAAGATAGACTCATATAACCCCCAAAACCACTATGGAAGTGTCTAAATAGTACATTTGACATTGTAGGATCGAATATGGAGCCCCGAGCTGTTTGCACGTAGATCGAGGCACGCGTTTCGAGGCGGAAACGGGTTAAGGTAGGGGACTTACCTTACTTGCATGTATTTGATATCTTTGCTTGTGTAATGATGTATGTGATTGCTTTACTTGATTGTGTAGAGCATATTTGAATAAATGAAGCTCTGTTTCTGTTTTCGCTGTGGCCATAGACTTGTTGTATGAAACATTGAGCATGCAAAAATGTCATTATGGAGCATACATCTAGATAAAGCTAACATGTCATACACATAGCATCAATCATGCATGCATTATGGTATCTTTTTCCTACTGAGATTCTCTCGAATCTCACCCTCCCCTACCAACAATTTAGACAGGAGACGACAGAAGATATGCAAACAACAATGCAGAGTACCGTACGAGGGGATTACAGTAGTGGAACGAAGACGAGAAGAAGTCTCTGTTTCACTGGGATGAGTTTAGATACCTTAGTAGGCTTGTGCGGCTACATTATTTGAATTTATCAGGTACGAATCCCTATGGGGAATTTATGTAATCTTGTACATATTATCAGTATAGTTATACTATTCCTGTGTTGCCTACCGAACCGCATGTCGTTTTCCGTGAATACTCTGGTAAAGGTGAAATTAAAATAAGGGCGTGACAATTGTAATATGATATTTATGTAGTTTGTTTTTAACTGCTATAAACCTCTTTAAATTTTTGTTGAATTTATAAATTCCATAAACATGTTTTGTGATGTTATAGAATGCTTACAAAAGGGAGTAATGTTTTTCAATAAAGAGATATTGAATGTATAGTTCCTTTAGAACTATATAGAGATATAACAACATATAATAGTTCTCGAAGAACTACGAAAGAACTTTATGTAACAAAAAAAGGAGATATTATTAATATAGCTCCTAAAGGACTAATAACATAATTGATATAGTTCTTGAATAACTACTATAGGAATAAGAAAAATATATTTGAATAACTCACACTTGAAGGAGAGATTGTTAGAATACAAGTGAGTCATGTTGGATGAAGTTTTCAATTCAATCATATGAAAAGTTGTTATGGTAAATTAGAAATTTACTTATCCAAATAGAGTTATTGTTGGCGTGACTAGTTTGATCATCCAAGTCACATGTATGATGCAACAAATTATTAAATATTATGTATTGACAATTATTAAAGAACCAAAAGATTTTTCGTGAATATTCAATATATTATTATTTGCTTCTTGTTCTCAAAGAAAATTGATCATGAGAATATCATCAGTTGTAATTTGGGATGGATCTCTGAATTTCTGGAAATATATCAAACTCATATATATGGGCCCATTCAAAAAACATGAAAAGCATATAAGTATTAAAAAAATTGATAGACGCATCTATAAGATAGTTATATGCCTGCTTTTTATTAGTTTGTAACATGAAGTTTGCAAGATAGTTTGAATAAATCATTATGCTGTGTGCATGATTTTTAGACTATACAATCTACCAAGTTCCCATTGAAAATGCTAGTGTGTTTATATCTCAAGCTTTCAGTGATTATCATATATTTATTAGAAGAATAGTTTGAAAGCCTACTTAATAGAATGATCTAGCAAAATAATTTACCAAAACCCCCATAAGTAGCTAAATCAAATTTATGAGAATAAAATTCTCATTTAAGTGTTGGGATTATTGATTTTGCATATTGCGACACATAAGTGCATCAAGCCAAAAGAGTATTATAAGTTCTCCTATTATAATTGACTTTTGGTCAGAAGCCAGATATTATCCATCTTAGAATTTTGAATGTATAAATATATCCTTATGATTCCACCACAGCTAGTATTGCACATAGATGTTCAAAGAAAGTTGAGATAGATGTTGGGTAAGAAGCTCATTCCTCTTGTTTGTCTCCAAATAAAACAAAATGATGTTTCTAAAAGAAACAAATGGATTTAGGAGACTTATACTACATGATTGGTTGATTGTCATTTGAAAAAGTTTCCCAACATGAGGGGGAGAAAATTGGTAGTTGGAGAAGAGAATACATTGAATGCATAAAACATAGATCCTCAAATATAATAGTATGAACCAGAAGATCGTCAAATATTACATTCTTAATATATTGTAAAATATCTGCTAGATGCAGTTAATGACCTAAAAGAGAACTCTTATATATCATATCTTAGATGAAAAATGCTCTAATTAGTAAAAATGAAAAATGAGACATGCCTGAAGCATGAGAAAGTGATCAATTTTAAAAGGAAAGAAAAATGGAGTAAATAATCAAGATGATTATATTGTGGAGACAAGAATTGAGATAACTCTTTGTAAGACACTAGAAGAGGTTCAATTACTTAAAGCAATAAAGATATCTCAATTAGTTATGTCATAAAGGAAAGGGAATCGAGGAGATAAAGTTGTCGACAACGATTTTTGATAATAATATCATGTGATCAAATGAGGATCTTGCATACAAATATGTCATGAGAAATAGACATACAGATAGTTGGCAAAGGAAAATAAAAGGAACAACATGCAATATCATAACATGAAATTGTGCATTTCGAGCTTGAGCACTCGAAATGAAATATTAGTATTGTATAAATGGACATTCCTATAGGAAAAGGCAAAAATATAGTCACAATGCTTTTCACAAAAGTTCAATATCAATAGACATTTTCTTATATTATCATCAAGTATCGGGTTCGGGGTTCATAGCTGCTCCTCCTAACATAACTGTCTCCTCTAAAACTCAAACTCGATACCCAGAGGGATCTAATGGGGCTTTATATTACTAGACCAACTATATGTTGGTCAATATTGATAGACATTATCTTGCAGTGAAATAAATTCTCATATCTTGTTAATTTGAAAGTTTGCATTACAAAAAACATGAAATTTCTGACAAAATTTGCCACGGAAAATATTTATGTGTCAAATTCAATCAGAAATCTTTCAAAAATTTTGTCGGAAAAATTTCCAACACGGAATTAGCCACAAAAAATATTCCACAGTAAATTCCGTCTTTTGTCACGGAATTTCCGACGGAAAAATTCTATCGGAAATTGAGAGGGAATCAATTTCCAATAGAATTAAATTCCATCGCAATTTCCGACGAAATTGAATTCCATTAGAAATTGCGATGATGCAATTTTCGATGGAATTCAATTCCTCCTGAAATTTCATGGCAAACTTTTAAAATTATTATTTTTTAATTAATTAATATTTTTTAATTAAATTTAATTTTAAAAAATTATTTTTATAAAATTTATTGATTAATATTTTAAATTTACTTTTAGTTATTATCTTCTAATTTCTAAAATATTTTTATTTCCCATCATAGGTTTTGATTCCTATAGGGGTAAAATGGTCATATAAAAAATTATTTATAAAAATAAAAATTTTTTAGTTATTAATTAATATTAGTAAATAAAATATTAGTTAATAATTATTTATTAGTTATTAATTAATGTTAAAAAAATTAATTTTAGAAATTAGAAAAAAAATATAGCCATATGAAATTTATTTAAGATGTAACATTTTTTAATTTGAAGTTAATTTATATAAAATTATTTTATATTGCTATTACATTTATATATAAGAAAAAAATATATATTTATAAATAATTGATTATGTATAATAAGATGATATATATATATATATAATTGTGTAATAATAGAACGCAAAAAAAGTCGAGCCTATTCGATAAGGCATTAGGCGCGTACGGACGAGGTCATGGGTTCGAACCAAAGGGGGGCAACTTGAGTTGCATTTCCAGGAAAAATGAGGTTGAGACACATGGCAGACTGGGAGCCGGCAACATTGGGGACATCGCTGGAGCTGCCACGCTCCGCCGCCAGCGATGAGGTGGCGGCCACTGGAGTTGCCACATGGCTTTTTAAAGTTTAAAAAATAAAAAATTGTTGTAAAATACTAATTAAGGTGGATGTCCATGAGCTCCCAACTCTTGACCTTTCATTTTCTACATCCCATAACCTCTCCAATGAATGATCTTTAGAAGTTTTCATGCCCATAACTCGAAGGTTACACTGTGTGCACTCATGAGGATTAAAGTTTACCATTTACTTTGTGTAACTCTTAGTTGTGGTTGAGGGCCTATAAATAGAGCACTATGTACTACACTTTGTGGGCATCCAAATGAATAAGAATCATCACTCCCTCCTTGCTCTCTATTTCTCTCTTGTATTTCTTCATTCCCTTCATATCAATCTTGTATATTTTCTTGACTTCATAACACATTATCAGCACGAATTCACTCAGAAGACCTATGGTCTAGTTTTGTATCTCTTCTACTCTCTAACTTTCTCATTTACATACTTTGTTTTATATTGTTTGTTATCTATGTTATTTTATCTTTCTAGTCTACATTATCAATCTATTGTTCTATATTATTTTTATTATTTTTCTTTTACGCTATCTATTTTTATCCATCATGTTGTTACCTTTTACATATATCTAGGATAATCTAAGCCATTATATGAAATTAAATAGATTTTTTTACCGATTGTTTTATACATCGGGTTCCATGGCTAAGATTTGAGATTATATTATCCTTCGTAATTTTTCTTTCCTGTCACTTTTACTTATCATTTTCTGTTAATCTCTTATTATGCAAAATATTTTTTTTTTATTTTATATTCTAGTATTCTTTACATTTTATGTTATTATATTATGTTATTTCATTTTATTTACACTTATTTAACATTTATATTTCTTTATTTTATTTACATTTTATGTTATATATTATTGTTTGTCTCTTTATTTTATGTCATTTATTTCATCTTGTTTTATTGTTATTTTATTTACATTTCATTTATTTAAGTTAATACATTATTGTTATATCATTATATCAATCTTTTATTTTCATTTGTTTATTATATTACATTAATATATAATAGTATTATATATGAGCATGTAATGTGGTCTATATGATCATGGACTTATCTATTATTTATATTTGATTATGAATTTGAATTTATTTAATTTATTTTCTAGTATTTTGATTTTATCGAGAGGCCAGAAGCCATAATATTCTTAATTTCGTGATCAGATGACCAGAAGTCACATCACTTTTGTAATAGTTCTTATGAGAAAGAACGCTATTGGTTTCATTAAATTGCAAGATTGACAAGAAAAATTTTGGCACTTTGATGATTTAATTGTTACAAATATCAAAGCCCTGATGGCTAAAGGTTCAAATATCAAACTAAACAAAAAAAAAAGCTTTGCAAGATTTTTGCTGTGGTCCTGAAGACCAATATTTGGAGAAATTAATGATGCTACTGAAAAAAAAAACACATGTAGGAGTGAAAATGAACATGATTACATTGCATTGGCGGAATTGATAGTTGAAAGCTAAGAATACTTTGTCTTAGCTATTGAACTACAATTGTGGAAATAATAACATTTCTAAGGTGATTAAAATTATGAGCAAATATCATACTATGATTGGAAGTCATATGGATTAAAAAAAATGGTATAATATGACCAGAAGTCATATAGACTAATATGTACTAATTTATTGAAAATAAAGATCAAAATGGTTGTGAAGCCAGAAAGACCATGAAATATTGTGAAAGATATAAAAAATAGTTATGATGCTTAAAGCAATAAGTTACGAAGAAAGATGATCAACTTGTATAGCCAAAAGAAATAATTGTAAGTTCTGAAGGCTATATAATTTTGATTAAGAAATAATTGTAAGCCCTGAAGGCTATATGATTTTGATTCTTTATGTTTAAATTTAAATTGATTGTGATTAATTTGTGAGAGAGAAATTATTATTTAACATTGTGATATCAACATGAGTGATATATGAAATCAAATAGATAAAAAGGTAATGATTGATCATTTTAAAATTTTAGTATATGCCAATTTATTTATACATTTAAATATTATTGTGGTGGATGTTCATTATTTCATAGCCTTTTAGAATTCTAACTACCTCATGATTAATCCCTATAACTCCCATATCAAATGGTTTTCAGTATTTATTCATATAACCTTCAATTATAAAGTTAAGTTGTTTAATTACCTTCTTTATGTATAATTGTACAATTTATTTGTAATTTTAAATATATTGTGTATGTGAATACTATTCATACATCAATGGAGTTTATCACCTCTATTTTCTTCTTGGAACTTGTATTTCTCTGTTGCACCAGAGATTTTCCAACAAACATTCAACTTATATACCTCAACATCAAGGTACTTTCTTTCATTATTAGTCATATTTTTCATTTTAGCCTTGTCTTCCATCTCTTTTCTCTTCTTGAGCACTATTATGTTGCCTTACATATATATGCAATTTTTCTTAGTTCCAAACTTTCATTATTGAAAGGCATACAAATACTCTTCAATTTGTATTTTATTTTAGTATTGATAATTTATTGCCTCATTTCCCAATTCATTGTATTAACATTTCTTCTACTCCTTAGTATTTTTATATGATATTTGCAAATTTCATACATTAATCATGATATAATATATAATATGATATATATTGGAATCAAATTAGTTTTATGTGACATTTGTGAAGAGAAAAAAAATCCTATATCATATTTGAATTAAGAGAATGAGAAAATTCATTATGAATAGTTTATGATTTGTTAGACAAAATCATTTTCGTAATGTGCATAAATTTTATATATAGTGCAAGTCAAGTTTATGGATGATCAAACAGTAAGGAATATTTGAAAGAAAACTATGTATATCATAAGTATTTTTTATTTTATATTATAATGCATTTGTCCTTACATTTCTTTCAATTTAATTTTAGCCCCTAAACATCAGAATTCATTGCAATAAGATCTTTATGTATTTTGATTATGGATCTCCTCATATTTCTTTATGTAGTGGAAAATTCTAAACATTTCATATTTTGAACATGCATCAAAAGAGGCAAATTGAAGCATATTATTATTAATAAGTAGCAAAATTATATAAATATGCAAGAATATATGTTAGTTCCTGAAGAACATAAATGTAACAAAGTCGATATAGTTCCTGAAGAACTAATATAGTTTTTCTTAAATTCTATGGGTAGAAGAAGAATTGATTAAGGAAAGTTATAACCCATAGATTTACATTAGAGTTTTACTCTATTACAGGGTTTAAATGATAGCCCAATTAATTGAAATCCATGATTAGTTGTGAGTTATGAAGTACTTGAGTTTTGAAATGAAAGATATATTATTAGTTTGCTATATACAAATTTGTCTTTGAAATAGAGAAATAAAGAAAGTATATTTATATGACTCACACTTGAGGGGAAGATTGTTAGAATATAAGTGAGTTAATATTGAAGAGTTAATATAAGTGTGATTGAGAAGTTTTACTCATATACTTCCTCACAAAACCTATTGATCTCCGAAAAATGGATGTCATATTAACATTTTATATCAATACTTATGGAAATTGAAAAGTTTTGTTGTTGGTTAAGCAACATGTCATAGTAAACCAGCAGTTTACTGATCCAAACAAATATATTGTTAGCATGACTTGTTTGATTCATTTGAGTCATATATAAAAGATTATGTGTGACATCCATTGAAGAACTAGAAGATTCTTTATAAATAGCCAACATATTATATAATTCAAGAGTTATCATGTGCTGCTTGTTCTCAAAGACATTTGATTATGAGAGTATCACAAGCTATGATTTGGAATGGATCTCTATATTTCTGGAAATAAATAAACTCATGTATGGGCCCATTCAAATATCATGTAAACCATATCAATGTTCAATAATTTTGATAGATGCATCTATAAGATGGTTACATTTAATATTAATATTAGTTTGCAACCTGAAGTTTGCAAGAATATTTGAATAAATTATTATGTTACGCATAATTTCCAGATTATATGATTCATTCATTGAAGCCTCCATAAATAGCTAGACTAATACTTATGAGAATAAAATTTATGTTTCAGTGTTGGCATATTTGATCTTACATATTGCAGCACTTATACTAGCCAACCAAATTCTCCCGATAAAATTGGCTTTTAGTCAGGAGTCAAGTATATTCCATCTTAAAAAGTTTGAATGTGCATTCCTATTGATTCACCACAATGCACATAGATGGATATTTAAAGGAAATTGAGATAAATGTTGGGTAAGAACCTCCTTATTCTTGTTTGTCTCTAAATGAAACAAAGGAATGTTTCTAATGGAAACAAATGGATTTAGGAGACTTATACTGCATGATTAGTTAATTGTCATTTGACAAAGTTTTTCTAACATGAGGGGGAGAAATTAAATAGCTGGAAAAGAAAAGAAAAAGAATGCATTATTACTATCAAATATAGATCCTCGAATATAACAATATGAACTAGAAGTTCATTTGGTTTGCATTCATGAAATATTACATAAAATCTGTCAGATGCAATTACTGACCTAAATGAGAATTATTAAATCTCATATTCCAGCTATAAGTGGTCTAATCAGCATAAATGAAAGTGAGACATACCCGAAGTATGAGAGAATAATCAGTTCCAAAAGAAAAAAGAAAGAAGCAAATAATCAAGATAATCATATTAAGGAGGCAGACACTCTAGAAGAGGTCAATACATAACTACTTGCAAAACCCTCAAAAGAGGTTCAGGTACCTGAAAGTAATAAAAAGATCTCAATGAATTATGTCACAACAAGAAAAATGGAACTGAAAAGATAAAGTTGTTGACAATAGTTTTAGTAATAATATCAGTGATCAAATGAGGATCTTATACATAAATATGTTGGTAGAAAAAAAGGTGATTGGCCAACTGAAGAAGGGGACAAGACGCAATGAAAAATGTTCTTTCAGGATGTAAATTTATGGACCTGTAGTCTAAATATGGACCTGTAGTCCAAAACATTTGAAATATTAAGTTATTTGTGATATATGAATATTCATGTGATAATAAAATACTTGGTCCAGAAGTATCATATCATAGTGTAATTGGAGGTTTATGTGTATCAGGCACATATGACTTGATGTATTATTTGCTTAATAGCATGATAGAGTTATTCACTAACACAAAGACATTAGAATGGACTACATCAACACAAGGGAGTAAAATTAATATCTAACAATCTAGTAGT
Source organism: Inga leiocalycina (assembly GCA_963242795.1). Lineage (NCBI taxonomy): Eukaryota > Viridiplantae > Streptophyta > Magnoliopsida > Fabales > Fabaceae > Inga > Inga leiocalycina. The sequence goes on along the minus strand of OY725327.1, from coordinate 49,468,653 downwards.
TTTGTTCATCAAGTTACTTTCTGTGACAATATTTGGAAAGTTTGTTCATGATATCAAATTTCATAGATTCAAAGGTATCAACTCACGTTGTTAAGAGGGGGAGTTGATACGCGCTATACTCTGTGTCCCTTTTCTATGGTTTATCCCTTTGGGTTTTCCTACCACAGTTTTTAATGAGGCAGCATTGGATAGCGTATCAACAAATAGTGTACTCTTTTTCTTCTGCTAGGCTTTTGTCCCATTAGGTTTTTCGTAGTTGCAGTTTTTTAATGAGGCACATTCGTATATAATGGAATCCAAGGGGAAAAGTTATGAATATAATATTTGTATGGATGTCCATATCTCTCCATTCTCTCACAGAATCTCCTATTATCTCTATTATATCTAGTATCCCACAATTGTCTCTTATTGTTATCAATTTATAGATCTCGGTTCTGTAAAGATTGTAAAGTTATGCTTATAAATAGAGGGAATGTGTTATGTATTGGTTACACCTTGATAGTGAATAAAAATCTTCTCTCTTGCTCTCATATTATCTCTTTCATCTTTTCCTTTTATTTATAACAATCTAATATTTTTTTTATAATAGCATACATTATATAATATTTGATTATGTTAGATTTGATTAGTTGAATAATATCAAATTAATTAGTCAAAATATCATACTTGATTACATACACACATATAATATATAATATTTTTTTCATTTATTTTTTTTATTTTTTTAAATTTTGGTGGCCTTGAAATCAAACTCCGTCCTTATAATTTAATATTCACTTTTTAAGATTTTAATTAGATTATACATCAATCGCAACAAAACAACGCTTTTTACTCTGGAGGTTTTTCAATAACTATCTAGTAAAGCATTATGACTCTTAAATAATAACCCTAGAAAAATAGCCTTTGGCTCACTCCCTCACAGTCTCACCCTCGAATCTACACTCACAATTCTCACTCCCTCATAGACTCAGCTCACATTGTCCTTTTAATGTTTTCTTTCATTGTTCTTAGTTCGGATTCTTTAATCATCAATTGTGGCCTCCTCAGCTCTATTGTTAACCATACAGTTCAAGCTATCATCTTCCTCCGTAGTAATAGTAAGGGAGTTCGAGGCTCATTGTTAGTGTTGTTCTCATCTTACTCTATCATCACAACATCAAAGCGCCATCAACTCACTATCACCACCTCCATCTTGATCCTCCTTCTTTCTGTTGCCATTTTTTATTTTATATAATTTAAATAGACTCAACCAAAAAGGAAAAAAAAAAGAACTGGTCAACCTACCTCACCCACCGGTTTTTTTTAGTTAAAGCGGTTTTAAGCATCCCCCGATTTAGGACATGAACCAGACCAGACTCAATACAAAAAAATGGATTTTGCAGCAGTGAATTTGTAGCGGTTACAATTAACCGCTAAAAATTGTGACATTTGTAATGGTTATAACCTAAGCCGGTACAAATTTGTAGTGGTAAGCTATACGCCAAGTAGCGCGATTAATTGGCAACGTTATTTGTAGTGGTTAAAAGAATAGAACCGCTACAAATATGGCATGAGTTTCCAGCCAAAATTTGTCATGATTAAATATAAACCGCTACAAATTTCACGCCACTTGGCGCCACCAAGCCGCACCAATAGTATAGCGATTTTTTGTAGCGGTTACAACAAACATAACCGCTACAAAATTAAAAAGGTCGCCTATTTGTAGCGGTTAGGTTTTCATAACCGCTACAGAACTTTAAAGGTCATCACATTTATAGCGGTTAAGTTTTCATAACTGCTACAGAACTTCAAAGGTCGTCGCTTATAACCGTTACAAAATTTTGCCGCCCTAGCTTTTTTGTAGTGGTTCATTCAAGAACCACTACAAAGTCCCCAACTATAAAAGCCCACCACCCCTTCCATTTTCTCATTTGGCCATTTTGTTTTCTAACATTTCTCTTAGAGTTTTCCTTCAGATCTGAGTGTTCTAAAGTCTGTCGGAGAGTTTTCATTGCAACATTTCTCATTATTCCCACTTAAGGCACTAACAATACATATTTTATATTTATTTTTATTATAATTTTACATATAAATGTGACTAATTGGGTTTTTTTTAATTTTTGTAGTTGATATGGCTTCAGGGATGGACAAGGGGAAGGAGCCTAAGGTCCCAAGACCGATTCTGCGGGGTGGCAGCAGTAGAGGAAGGGGCAGTAGGAGGGGCAATGTGGAGGGAGAGCGACTGCGCCATTTCAGTCTATCTCCCCACAGCAGCCACAGGAGTCGGCCCTACCACAGCCACCGCAAACAGTCCCATAGGAGACGACCCCACCAAAAGTGCCTAATCTGGGAGAGGGAGATATCAATGTTAATGACTATGACGTGAACGAGGACTTTGACATCCCGATTCCTATCAGAGACATGGAGCGGTTCCTAGATGAGAAAGTGGCGAGAGACCAGAACAACCCACGACGGTCGTCTTCTCAGTGTACTGGGTTTAAGGTGCATGTCCAAGGTAAATATATTTTTTTTATTTAATAAATTAAATATTTAAATTTGAAATGTTAAATTTGAATTGCAATTTATCTAACATGCAGCAAATTGTGCAAATGAGCAGGGGAACGTGTCTACGAGGAGGCTGGACATGGCCAGTCTGAACAACTTGGACCGAACACTACAAGTTGTAGTTCTATGGAATGAGGCCATGGACCAACCCATCGACAATAGGGGTCACCTGTTCAACCGCTTCCTGAACGAGTTGGGCTCGAATTGGATACGGTTCCCCCTTCACTTCAGGACGTGGAGGAACGTTTTGAAGGGGCCGAAGGACCTAGAGTGGGACGAGGTGGTACAGGTGATTAATAGTATTTAATTATATTATATTTTTTGTAATTAATTATTTTTAATTGTCTTATTTGTAATTAGTTATATTTAAATATTTTTTTCAATGGTGTTACAGCTTAGATTTGTCGTTCGGGACAACCGGAAGAGGTACACGCTGATGAAGATGGCCGACAGCTAGAGAAACAGGAGAAACCATCTCTTCTATAGTAGGATAAGGATAGGACGATTCCTCTATAGCAGCTGATTTAGAACATCCTAGACGGCATCCTACCGAACGACTGGGTGAGTTTCATCCAGTTCAGGAAAAGCGTTGAGAGGCAGATAATGTATTTATAATTATAATTATAATTTAATTAATTTTATGATTTTATTAATTATAAGTATTTTTATATTGTTTTAACACTTTTAATATTATTTTTTCCAAGTGCTTTTTCAAAGGAACACGAGGTGCCGTGGGCAGCAGATGATTTACCATACAGCAGGATCGAAGACCTTTGCTGTCACTTACAATGAGCTGGTAACTTTTCATAATATCAATTACTTTTAACTGGTCATTTCATATTCTAAATCTACTATTTTGTTTTGATAATAATATTTTAATTTTGTAATTGTTTTAGGAAAGGAAGACATAGCAGGAGAACCGTCAGACGGACTACGGGGAGTTGTTCGTATCACACATAGACACCGTGACGGGACTCTGACCTCTCAGTAGGCAGAGGTAGCCATTGTAAGTTAATTCATTATTATATTGTTTATAAAATTAAACCAACTTTATTATGAAAAATAATTTATAATTAATTGTTTCATAAAATGGCAGGAGCGGATGCAGTAGTCGCAAGCTGAGCTGCGAGAGACCCAGACCCAGGAGTCACAAGGGTCAGTGGACCCCACGGCTCCTTTGAAGGCTAGTCTGGTCAGGTTGAGCACCCCGAAAGCGTGCGCGGTGTAACCCCCTTCACGATTAAGGCCGAGATTAATTCGTAAAAACGTAATTAATGTGGAATTAGAGACCGTAACTGATTTGGGACTTATTAAAGAAATCTTTTGCCCAAAATCGGATTTGCAAAAACTTTTCTAAACTCACTTACATTGGTCTCATATTCCCATTTTTATACAATATGGCCTGTAGAAGTTGATTTCATTTACAATTATCAGAGTACAAAATATATTCCCGACTCACTCGGGTTCCATTCAAAATAAAAAGGGATTTACACAAGGCACAAAGCCTACAATTCATACCCTTTTTCTTGGGGATTACACAAAATTCACTATATACAATTCCAAAATATACAATGATAACCATTCACTCCAAAATATACTCCTAAACAGGAGCTCTAACTACTCTTCGTCGCTCGCTTGCCTTTCGATACTTCAGTCCTGGCTAAAATGGTTAATTTTGGGAGAGTGAGATTCTAAAGAATCCCCGTAGTAACAAGTCAATCATATAATGTACAACCATAATGCATGTAATCAAATCATTATCCACACAAGCAACTACAACGGCAATTACAGCAGCAATGGTTAGTATGACACATGTCATCCCTGACGATTGCTCACGCTGAATTGCTCACGTTGTATTGCATCACAACAATCAACACAGTATAATTCACCACAGCTGGGATCCATATAAAGCATATCATAATCGCAAGCCACATAGGCAAGATACACACACGCAGCCCACGGCTGGTTTCACAAACGCCGCCTCCACGGGTCGGATTCACAAAGATCCATGTCGATTACGACGGCAGTCCAACGGCCGACCTAGAGATGACCACTGTCACTCTCTATACGGCTCACGCTGACCTGCTCACGCCGTAACGGACCATGGCACACAATTCACAAGTTCAATGATAAGATATGCATACCAAAACATCATACAAGATATGAGAGAAAAGTCACTACCTTGATCCTTCCGTGCGTGTCCTAACGCCGGTCTCTCCCGAGGAAGGCAAATGTCAAATCCTATGTTCACAATTAGGGACGAAGAGTTATTCTCTATTCCAAGACTTAATTCACTTTATAATGCTTAATTGGTTATCATTATTGCTCTTTTAGAGTCCTTAAATACCCCTAACAAAACTCCTAAAGGGTAGGAAAAACTATCCCAAAGATCCCCTTTTGGAAGCACAAAACTGAGATTTTACACTGTTTCACTCGAGCACAGATGACCATGCTCGAGCACAAGTACGGACATCACTCGAGCACAAATGCTCTCACTCGAGCATTAGTACGGACAGCACTCGAGCACAAGAGAGTGAGAGACAGCGAGTGAGCACCCGAGAGCACAAGGAAGTTTTCAGAAACAGGCTCACTCGAGCACAAATGCCCTCACTCGAGCACAAGTACGGAATTCACCTCAAGCACAAGGAAGTGAAGATAGAAAGCACATACCCGAGAGCACAACACCTTTCAAGGAAACGGATCACTCGAGCACACACGGCTCACTCGAGCACGGTGCCCATACCCGCGAGTGAGAAGGCACACCCGTGCACCTACTCGTGAGTGACAACCCGAGAAGCAAGTCCTTTAGTGTCAAATACACTCATCACTCGAGCACAAAACCCTCACTCGAGTGATGTTCATCCCTCACTCGAGCAGACCCATCTCTGCTCGGGTGATGTTCATCCTTCACTCAAGCAGACCCCTCCCTGCTCGAGTGAATCCCTCAGATAGCAGAAAACGCAGAAACAGAGGCACTTGCCTTAACCTTTGCCCAATTGATTCCTATGGATACAAAACTTAACCCAAAGCCATTCCCACACAAAAACACCCAATAACTCAATGGAATACTCAGAATCATCAAAATCCTACTCCATTATCATGCTTTGGGTTTTGGGCAACAATTTCATCAAAATTCCCATTTCATCCTAACATCATATTTCAATTTCTAATCAATCTATCTAACATAAACTCATTCCAAAATGCCATTCTCATGCCATAAACATACCAAATGAACAGTGGCACTCATTCTCATGATTAGGCCAAAATTCCCAGAATTTATAAACTATTCCAAATGGCATGAAACTTAGATAGATATGTTAGTTTCACTCACCTTATCAACTTCTCCAAAGAGAGTTCTTGATCCACCAACAATCAGATTTTTGTGTGGCACGGATCAGCACCAAATGGCTACATTATACACACCAAAATGAAGCCCATGATTCAAGGATCAACATTTAAGAAGGGAACTTGAGCAATGGAGATCATTTACTTACCCAAAAATCAAGCTTTTCCTTCCTTCCTTTGGGCACAAACTGACGAGAGAGAGAAAAGAGAGAGAGAAAGGAATAGAGAGGAGGAGCAAAAAGTGATCATTTTTCCTCATGTGCTCATATCCAACCACCCCCATATTGCCACTTGTCAATATCTCATGCATTCACACAAGGAGCTCACCACATCACCACACATAGGATTCCGACCCCCGGTCAAGGAATCACAACCCTTGATCTTAAATACCACTCACATGCACCAATATTTCCAATTTCCACTAATTATGACATTAATTAACATAGTCATAAAACACTTAATAATTCCAATAAATTCATAATTATCATTAATAATCATGATTATCCCTTAATCAAAAATTGGGATATTACACACGGGATGGGGATAAGCGCCAGACCTAGCATGGTCTATGGCAGAAGCGCCGCCTCTGAGGCTGGCAACTCTAGAGCACAGACACTGAGGTCAAACGTCCGAGGGACATTCTGTTGGGGAGATGCACTCAGATTTGGCCAAGACACAGGCTGCAGTGGCTCAGTAGCAGCAACAGATGTAGTAGCAGCAGATGCAACATATACAACAGTAGGCCAATTTCTACTATGCTTAGCATGCGCAGTGTTGCGATATCATGAACTACATGCTCAAGTGGTCATGGAGTCACTTGTTCCCGGACGAGGAGCATCCACAGGTTCCCCCTGTCCCTCGGTTCATCGTCCAGCCTCCTAATAGTTAGTTTATGACATTTATATTTTTTTTTTGAAACATTTGTAAATAAACCTAGATATTTTATTTTCATAACTTAAATTCTTGTTGCGTTTACAATAGTTATATTTATATTTTCAGAGCCTTGCTAAATTCTTATTGCATTTAGACAGTTATATTTATATTTCTAAAACTAACAAAAAAAATAATAAATTAACATATATTTGTAGTGGTTTTATTGTAAAACCACTACAAATATCTTAATTTCAAAAATTTTGTAATGGTTAAATTTTCAAAACTGCTACAAAAATAAATTTTAAAATTTTTGTAGCGGTTAAATTTTCCAAACCACTAGAAGAAATTCAAATATACAAAAAAATAATTTTTATTATTTTTGTAGCGGGTAAATTTTCCAAACTGCTACAAAAATTTTTAGAGGAGACTAGGAGGGAAATTCAAAATTCAAATGTTGAATATTGGTAGCGGTTACAGTAATAACAGCAACAAATATTCAACATTTGAATTTTGAATTTCCCTCGCACTGTCGTTTAATTTTGTAGCGGTTTCATTAATAACCATTACGAAGTGAATAACTAATTTTTCCAACGATCATGAACATTTGTAGCGGTTTTTTTCTTGTAACCGCTACAAGGTTAAAAAAGTTTTTGAATTTGAATTTCTTCTAGCGTCGAAAGTTGTAGCGGTTGATAAACTAAAACCGCTACAAAGATATATTAGTTGTAATGGCAAGATCGTCTGTCCGTGTCAGAGTTCCAAGTTCAAGAAGTGGCATGTACGACAAGTTGTTAAGGAACATTTGCTTGTGAAACCTTTCCCATAAGACTATAAGTTTTGGGCAGTTCATGGTGAGAAGGCTAGTATAAGATATGATGATGCTTTTCCTCGAAGTTCACAAGTTGGAGTTCAACATGATGAAGATGATCCAGTTAATGATGATGTGCGTGATACTTTTGGATTTCAAGGCGACTACTTCAATGAAAAAGTATACGGTTCAAAGCCAGTGTCCATGAGGAATGAAGCAGCTTAGGATTTTTTCAGCTTGATGGATAAAGCAAATTGTCCTTTATATCAAGGTTGTCAAAAATACTCTAAATTATCTTTCTTGATCAAGTTGTATCATATCAAGTGCTTGTGTGGAATCACAAATAAGGGAATGTCAATGTTGCTCGAATTATTATAAGATGTATTCCCCGAAGCAGATTCCCACAATGTTCTACAAGGCCAAGAAGAACATAACAAGTTCGGGTTGAACTATCAAAAAATTGATGCATGCTTGAACGATTGTATGCAATATTGGGGAGACGATTCCAGCAGGGAGACTTGTAAAAGATGTCACATATCAAGGTACAAGACACTTCGGAAAGGGAAAAAGCAGAAGAAGAAACCTACAAAGATTCTCAGGTACTTCCCTTTGAAGCCGCGCCTTCAAAGATTATTTATGTCATCCAAAATTACAGAGCACATAAGGTAGCATGACGTTGATAAGAATAAAGACGGTAAATTAAAACATCCTGGGATGCATACGCCTGGAAAACGTTTGACAACAGCTTTCCATCTTTAGCGGCTAACCCCAGAAATGTTTGGCTTGCTTTGGCGACCGACGATTTCAATCCATTTGGGAATCTTAGCACAAGTTACAGTATTTGGCCGGTAGTCTTAGTTCCCTACAACTTACCCACTAGATGTGTATGAAACAAAGCTCCTTCATTATGTCTATGATCATTCTAAGCAAAAAGGTACTGGGTAATGACATCGATGTGTATCTCAAACCGATTGTTGCAGAATTGCTTGACCTGTGGAATGTTGGCATCGAGACATACGAAGCTTACGGGAAGACATTGTTCAACTTGCGTGCAATCTTGATGTGGACGATTAGTGACTTTCCTGGCCTTGGCACATTATCTGGTTGGAATGTGTATACCAGGTCAGCGTGTCCAGCTTGAAATTTTGACTCTGACGCAATGCGCCTTACCCACAGCCAAAAGTGGTACTTTATGGGGCATCAGAGGTTTCTTGATGGAAGGCATAAGTTCATATTGCAACGGAATCGCTTCAATGGAAAACCAGAAAAAAGAGGACCACCTTAGACTTTGTCCGATACAGATATCTTACAGCAGCTTGAGCATATTGAATTCGAGTTCAGAAAAAGCGACGATTCAATACAAGCTCGCCAAAAGACGCGTAGGATTTTGGTGTCTCAACGATGGAAGAAGATAAGTATTTTTTTTCACTCTTTCATATTGGAAATCTAATTTACTTCACCACAGTCTTGATGTCAAACACATTGAAAAAAAATGTTTGTGATAATGTGCTATATACGCTGCTTAACGAACCTGGCAAGACAAAAGATCATCTTCAAGTAAGGAAAGATTTACACGCCATGGGAGTTCGTGAAGACGCTCAGCCAGATAAGCATGAAAAACTTCAACTGGTAAAGTTTACCCTCACAAAACCAAACAAGGAAGTCTTCCTCTCAATGTTGAAGAAATTAAAAGTTTCTGATGGGTATTCAAGCAACATTTCTTGATGTATTGACTTGCAGGCTCAAGAGATTGCTAGCCTGAAGAGTCATGACTTACATGTTCTTATGCAACAGTTACTCCCTCTAGCTATAAAGAATGCACTTCCTCTCAATGTGTCCATCGTTTTAGTATAACTTTGTTCTTTCTTTCGGAAGTTGTGTTCTATGGTTTTGATCATTGAGGAGTTCGATCAGCTGCAATCCAAAATCATTCTTATGCTTTATCATTCAGAGATGATCTTTCCTCCATCCTTTTTCACTGTGATGGTTTACCTTACAGTCCACCTCGTTCATTAAATAAAGCTCGCTAGCCCAGTTCAATATCGATGAATGTATCCGATTGAGAGGTAGGCATTTTAAATATGTGCTTCATTGTTAGTTTCTATATTTGTTAGTCTCCCTTTTCAACATTTAATATCATTTTTTCCTTCTTTACTTCGTACGTTTCTTGGGAAATTAAAATCTTACGTAAGGAATAATGCATGGCCAGAAGATTCTATAGCTGAAGGCTATATAAGGGATGAGGTGCTGTATTTCTGTTCAAGGTACTTTGATGACCTTGAGACGGCTTTCAACCTTCCACCTCATGTTGATAATTGTCTTGTACCTGCGCCAATATCAGGAGAATTTATCCCTCGTGTTGGTAAACCAGTTGGAGGAACTGAGAACTTCAAACCAATAACAACTGAGAAATTGCAAGCACATAGATATGTCACGGTGAAACGACCTTGGTAATTAATCAAGACATATCTATGTGCTTGCAAGCACCAAGGTCGTTTCACCATGACGCTGTTCAAGTGTTTGTGGGCAAATACCACTACTTCCTGGAGACTAACAACTGACGACTTAGGGATCACATCAGTCAATTTCTCTTGGCCAATTCATACTAGTAATTCTCAAGATGATGAGTCGTTTATTATTGCCTCAGTGGCACACCAGGTTTATTATGTCGAGGACAAGAGGCACAAGGACTGGCAATGGTCATTCATTTAAAGCCACTAAACCTTTATGACATGGGTAAAGGCGATAACATCGCCTACGAGTGTGAGATATTTCAGCTAGCCAATTTCGAAAATTTATTCCCTGAAGGCGATAACACCTCTACTTTGGTACGTTTTTTTAAGTTCACATCATTTAAATTAATTTTTTTTTACAAAATAATACATCTCTAACAATTTTTCTACACAATTTTTGTAGGGATAGCGAAGATGAATGATCAAATAAATTATGTTTTTGTCTTAAAAAATATTTAAAAATAAATAAATAAAATGTTTGTAGCAGTTTATAAACCTCTACAAAAACAGTAATAACTGCTAATAATAAAAACTGCTACAAAACTCAATACATTAACCGCTACAAGTATTACGCACATCCCTATAAATACCCTTACCACATCTCATTTCAAACACTCCCCTATTTCTTTCCACCTAACCCCCCTTTCATTTTCTCTCTTTTACAAATTTTTTTCTATGAGTTGAGGAGCTAAATAAGGTAATCAAATATGGTAACAAGTTTTTAAATTTTTTATTTCAATATTTTTTTTCCGTCGCATAAAATTTATTCTCACTATATTTTTTTTGTAGATATTTAAGAGCTTTTTCTCATTTCACCTGTTTTTCTTACACAATCATAATCACATTGTAGTAAATAACACAACAGTTCCTTGTTACCTAGGTATCCTCAATAATATTAACAATACAATCTTCATACTTATCCAACTAAATTAAATCATTCCTTTTAAATTATAAATGAGCTAAACTATTGAATAATAAGCTAATTAAATTAGCTAAACTACCAAAATAATAAACTATTTAATTTAATATCAAAAAAATTGAAACAAATAATTATTTTCTTTTAATTTTGCTTACTTTTGTAGCGGTTATTGAACCGCTACTAATTAACGACGCCATTTTAAAATGGAAATTAATTTCTTTTTTGCGTAAAATTTGAATTTCAATGAAATTAGTAGCGGTTTAAGAAACGTTACTAATTAATAGCAGGAATTTTAAAATCCATATTAGTAGCAATTCTTTAACCGCTACAAAACAGAGCCAAGTTTTTATTTTTCATTTCCCACCTTCCAAATTTCATGGTTTGAGAAGATACAAATTTCATAGAAAATGATTATTACTTTTGGCAATACTGTAGCTGTGGGTTTTAACAACTACAAATATAGTAGCGGTTATTGTGCTTAAGTATCAGTTTAGAATAACCGCTACAAATCTACTTGAAAAAGTATATTTAGTAGCGATTTCATGAACCGCTACTAATGATGTTGGTAGCGACTAAAACCGCTACGAATACACATTTTTAACCGTTACTAAATCACAGTTTTTTTGTAGTGACTAGTTCACTGATTTTCTGATTGAAGTATCTGATCTGGTTTTTGTTCCTTGAAATATACACATAAATCAATTATATCTCAAATTATTATTACTATCACATTTCTCCCTTCCATTAATTCTTTCTCACTTGTTCAAATCATTCAATTATAACTATCTCCTCCACTTCTTCAAAACACCCCACTTTCGGCACTAAAAGTTTCACCCAAATTTTTCATTATTCACATTTCATCATAAACCTTGAATTCAAGTTATTCAATTATCAATGTAACCTTTAATAAGTTAAAACAAATAATTAAATTTGAATTTAACATATTCAATATCATAAATCCTATTTCTCCCATAAAACCCTAACTTTATTTTTCTCAAAAATTAAGAAAAAATATAAACTATACAAACTCTTATTTTAACCTCACTAGATCAATTAGAAGTCTTAAAAATTTGAAATCTACCGAACCCTAAATTCTATATCATGAAAGATCAAAAATGAAAGAGAAGTTTAAAAATAAGAGATAGATAACTTACCTAGATGCCCTAGAAGAAATCCAAGAATCTGTCTCTATCTCTCTATCACGTTGGGCGCTGTTGGAAGAAACATGAAGAAGAACAAGCGAAAAGTGAGACGCTGGAGGGAGAAAAGAAAACGAAGGACATTAAAGAAATTGAGCTTGGCTGCATCGATTTTACAAATTGTTCAAAAAGTGTTCGTTTGAGTATAGTATTTTGTGAAATAATTCCCACCATATAGCATTTGAATCTTTTTACTGTTTAGGTTGCATTGGTAAGAAAAAGTCGAATAGATATTTATCATTTTAATTAATGAATATTAGCCCAGGACAAACAACAAGACACACACATACATACATCAATTGATGAGCAATCATGGGCTAATATGACACTACATATTGTGGAGGCCCTTTTGAAGCAATATCATCAGTTTAAATCATTATAATGGGTTAGTTTATAAAAATACTGTAAATACATTTTTCTAATCTCACATTGCCTTGTTGATTTCATCCTCTTTTTTGAAAATTATGACTTAGAACTAAGTCCTTAGAATTTAATTAATTTTTGAGAATATTCTCCTTACTCCAATAAATACATGGTAAATTTTGTTTACCATAAAATAATTCTTTTAAACTAAAATCAATATTTATAAAAATTTACTGCCTTTAATTTTGCACTTCTTTATCATATATTTATTTTAAACCTCAAATTATTAGTTAATTGATTGATAGATCTCATCATATCCCAATGTTACTTAAACCTTAAGAATAAAATTTGAGATGTTACACTGAATTACATTCAAATTAAAATTATAAAAATTAAGTTGCACTAAGTTAAAATGTAGGAACTAAGTTAACATTATAATAAAACTATAGAGATTAAGTGATTAATTTTTCTTTTTCTTTTTTTTTGGTAAAAGATTAATTTTTCTTTTTATACAAACATGGGATTGAATGGGCAAGTGGTCACAACTTTTCTTTGACATCAGCGAGATACAATACACAAAATAAAGGTAAAAGCAGCCCCTAAGCAAAGCTAGGATTCAAAGCAGCCCCTAAGCAAAGCTTTCATTTTCATATATTGGCGGCCGATATTCAAGACAAACAAACCATATCCATTCATTTCCCGAAGAAAAGTCAAACTTGAGCACAAGAAAAGTAATAAACAATTTAAAATAGTAGGTTTGGAATGTTTGAAACATACTTCAGGTGAGCTGATTTGGGCACACGTACGTTTTGGTGTTTGTAAACTGATTTTAGAACCTACATCTTGGTTTAAAAAAAAAAAATCTGATTTTAGAACCCAAAACGGAGGTCGCCCAAAATGCATGCAAACAAGCCAAAACCAAATTCTTAAAAATCCTCATTATCAACCCTAAATCCCGTTATATCAAAAGTTGTTGGATCTTCTTAGGACTTTTTAAGATTGATCTTTGCAAAAGTGATTCTTATTTCAACTGAATTTTGTAAATTAAAGTTAAAGTTAATTAATGTAATGTGATTTATGTTTGGATAAGTTTTTATATATAAAAATCAATTTGACAAAAATTTATTTAGATAATAAATTGATAAATCAATTTCAAAATGTTCACAACTAAAAAAAAAAAAGCTAAAAGCAAGAAAAAGTTACTTCATTTTTAATATGCCTTTTGGTCCAAAATAAATAAGTAAACCTAATTTGCAAGGATCTGAAAAATTGCCAATGTCATAGAAATTTATAATTATTAATATTAAAATGCTTTTGAACTTGTTTGGAATCACAGTTTATGAATATATTCACATAAACTAAGATCAAAACTCATATTACATACTTAGCTCGTATATCATAAATTATAATTAAAAAAACTGATTTTGACAATCTACTATCACCATTCTAAATAAGCCCATCAATAGTGTCATTCCAAATTCATTTCAGAAGTGTCGTGTGGCCCAAGTAGTCGTTAATAGCCATGCGGGTACTGAACCAAAATGGATATGTGCCAACAATTTGAGGTTCATAGACTCAGAACTAAAGGCATCAAGAAAAATTTTAGCACCCTATATCAGTATGTGTCTTCACAGCAAAACCTGTCATAACCAATCCATCGGAGGAAAATAAATATACTGCAGTTTTTCTGAGTTATCAAGTTTTATACTTATTATACAACTTCTTATCTTTAATATAAGATCTAGTTTATTATTTAATTTGAATTACAAATCTTATCTTATATCAAACACAGGAGGTAGTATTTTTTTTTACCTCAGTATGTAACAAACAACTTTACCTAAACCTCACATTTAAAATTTATATTTAACAGACAGAATTTAAGACTTCACGCAGTACTGGTAGTTACTAGTTAGTCTAGTTGCAAATGAAAACCAACCCGCCAGAGCCAAATGTAAGACAACCTTTTCCAAATCTTACAGTTCTTCTGTTGTTTACAAGTTGTACGTATGTCACATATATATATATATATATATATATTCCACTTCGTCATAGTAGTTATCAAAGAACTATGCCGAAGCCTGATCTTAAAAAAATATAATTTCTGCTTATAAAAATCTTATAATTCACTGTACAACCCCTATCAATTTTCTTTATAATATACAATGGTAGTTAGTCAAGCTAATGATTTACAAGATGAGCTAATAAGATCTTAAACCCAAACACACTTATTTTTTCCACCATCAATTTTTTTACCAAAATCATGATTTTGTTCTAACCCATCCTAACACGCTCTTTTTTCACAATGTATGTTTTACAAGAAAACTGTGGATTCGGGTGGAAACCATGATTTTCTTTTCTAAAGCCATTTTTTCTTGCTTTTAAGCTATTTCCAAAAATACATTGTCTAAAATCACTTCTATTACTTTTCTCTTGAAGTTATTCTCCATGAGCAAATCTAAACACAAAATAAGCATCAGATTGAAGAGTGACGATCACAGAAGGAAAAGCCTTCATGAGCCGTTGTTTTCCTTCCATGTCTCACAATTAAGGTCTTAGTGGCCTTCTTCATGCTGAACAAGATATTGTGCCAAGTGTTCACTCTGGACTGGGCCTTCACCTGCAAGCCCACGTTCATCTCAGCCAAATCCTCCGCCGTCACCGTCAACACCTCCTCCGGCTCGGCGCCGTCCAACATCCAAATCAAGCACCAACAGAAACCCTTCGATATCTCAGAATCGCTATCGGCTCTAAATCTCATCCTCCCTAACTCGTCCATCTCCGCGATCACCCACACCTGCGTTGCGCACCCCGTAACCCTGTTCTCTGGCACGCGAGCCGATTCCTCCAGCGGCGGCAGAAGCGCCGCGAAATGCAATAGCTTTTTCACCCGATCGATTGGCTCCGAGAGAGACCTAAATTCCGAAGCGAGTAGATTAACCTTATTGGCAACGTCGACGTCCGAGGGCAAAGTGGCGGAATCAGAAAATCTAGGGATTTTAGGAACGGAATTAACCTCAGAATGCGATCTGTGAAGAAACCCTGCGTTGTTGTTGATCCTGAGTTTGAATTTGATGTACTTAGGAGCTAAGCGATTATGATTTGACAATTTTGCGAATGAAGAGGAACACGAAGAAGCTGGACTGGTGAACGAGGATGGAGGAGCAGAGGCCATGTTTACCATATTTGTTATAGAATCGGCTTAGTGAAGTGAAGAAAAAAATGATGGAAAGAAGGAGAAGAAGAGATCCATGTGGTGGGGAAAATTGTGCGATGACTGATTTATATGGTCAGAGACGGATGATGTAAGAAACAGAGGAGGACAATATTAAAATTTCAAAATATTTCGGAGTGGCTTAGGGTGCGCCTACCGGCCAGTCTTGCTCTTACGTAATGGCTTACATTACAACAAACCTTTTTTTTTTTTTAATTAACAAACATTACAACAAAATTGGTTTAATTATAAATCATAAAGAATTTTTGGGGGGAAAATCTAACGTGAGTCACTTTCCATATTTATAAATTCTGCATTATGAATTCTATTAATTATAGTAATATTAATGTTTTATATCTAATAGTATTATAAAAAAAGACAAAACTTAAGTCAAGTTAATTAAATCCATTATGTCCAGAGGTATCCAATAAGATTTTGCCACTTATATTAATTTTTCCAATTAGCATTGAGCCCCCAAATGCTGAGTTAAACCACCACCGTTAGTTCTAGAATTTTTTCTTGAAAAGAAAATAAAAAATAAAACGCAGGTAAGCAACTCTCTGAGAGGCTGCGCGAGGGATAGGGACACTCTCGTCTTTCTCTGCTTTGCTTCAACTCCTCAGTTCTCTCCAAGCCAACGTGAGTTTCCTCTTGCAATTTCTCTATCTCTTCCTCCTCTCTTTCGATGATTGCTGCAATTTCATTGCTCAAGATGAAATTTTGGCTCTATTGGGCTTATTCCCTGCCTCAACTAGTCGCCAGAATGAGCGCTCACACCCATATTCTTCTTTTCGCGAATAAATTCATCTGGCTATGTCTTTATAATGCTGGCTGTTACGCTTTTGTTTTTGTTCTTGGTCGTGGGTTAGAGAAAGCAGCTTTATTTAGATTGTTCGGCATGCTTTTACAGATGTGAGGTTCATTTCCATGTTTAACTGTCACCTAATGCAAGCCGAAGATTTCCTCTATCGTTAGTTCTAGAATCTCTCGGTTCCCATGGCAGCTGGAGTTCTATCTGTTACTTTCCTTTTTTTAAAAAAAAAAAAAAAAATTTCCAGAACTAACGGTGGTTTAACTGAGGGTTTGGGGGTTAAATGCTTATTGAAAAAATTAATACAAGTGGCAAAAGCTTATTGGATACCGGACATAATATACCTAATTAACTTGACCTAAGTTCTGTCAGCCCTACAAAAATTGCATGATATGGCTTCCATTATTTCTTAAACTCACCAATTAGTTTAATATAGATTTGTTTTAGTTAATTAGTATGGTGAGGGATGAACAAAAGTCTAATAATTTGATTAAAAATTATTTTGAATGCTACAACAGTAGTATTTAATTTTTCATCTATTAATATCTAAAATAATGGACCTTTCACCTCTTCTAATGTAAAATGATTAGTCAATCAAATAAGGAAAAATTACTATAACTTTCTAAAGAATTGACTTAATTATCAAAAAGTCTTGACAAATGAGAAGCATATAGTGATAAGTTTTCTTTTTTTTTTTTTTTTGCCAGCATATGGTGATAAGTTTCACGGTAAGAAAAGACAACACTTATTTATTATTGGGATTTCTTGATCATTAAATTCATTTTTTGAGACCTCATTAATTCTACCATCAAATAATAGATTTGGTTGTCACTGAAATTAATATATTATTAATTTGGGATCAATTATTTAAATGAGAAACGAGAATAATTTCTTAAAAAGTTAAAATGAAAAAGTGTGTGCATGTAATAAGAAAAGGTTGATATATTCAACTAGCTAGTGATAATAATATCAGGAAAATTTAAACTAAAAAATAAAGAAAATAGAGATATAATAAAAACTTTAGACTTTCAAATAAATAATCTAAGGTAGAGTGACAAATAGGTCTCAAAATATCAATTTAACGACAATTGGGTTTCTGATAAATTTTTTCAAAAATATAATTTACAAATAGGTATTCAAACAATTGCAAACTTAAAATTATATTTAAAACATAAATGTCTTGTTTACCATTAAGATTTCTATATTTGTAATAGTCTATACTCTATCGTTTTATTTCCAATTGACTTTACAGAAAACTTTTCCAAGGACCGACTTGTAATTCTCTCACAATTTTATAATTTTTTAAAAAAGCTACCACATAGGATATAATACATAAAGTAGTTATTAATAAGGTTAATGACATTTTTGTTCCTTATAATTTAATTGAATTTTAGTATTGGTTTCTATAATTTTAAATTGTAGTTTTTAGTCTCTAAAATTTATAAGGACTTGGTCTGAATTTAATGATGTTCATTTTTAGTTAAAGCTATCAAGTCTTTATGAAATTATAAGGGGTGAAAAATCATAATTTAAAACTTTAGAGATTAAAAGTAAAATTTGATCAAACTATAGGGCTAACAATAATATTTAGCTTTATTAATAATTATGATGGCTACTATAATGATAAAATGGTGCATGGAATCTACACGTTCCTCTTGATGTCCCTGGAAAACTTGAAAGAAAAACAAAACAAAAACGACTCAGATTAAAAAATAGATCCGTAGAGTTTTTTTCTTTGGAGAATGACACAAAAATACCACTTGAACTTCAAAATCCCTAATTAGTCCTTTGACAAAGATTTGCGTTGTCAATCCCATTATTATTCTTGTCAATCCTATTATCATTCTTGTCAGTGGAATTTTAAAATTCAAATGATATTTTTTCGTCATTCTCCCTTTTTTCTTTTATCTTTTTTGTGTACATTTGGATATGCATAGCCATACATCATCATATTTGATGATATCACCGACCAATTATGGTTTCTCTCCTTTGCTATTCCGGTTTGCTCACATCCTTTATCTCAAAACTATATGATTTTAGATAAAATTTTTTATTAACATCTAATATTCATAAATTAATTTTTAATGCATTTAATATTCTGAAGTATTTTATAAGTGACTGACAAAAATGCTTTAAGGGCAAATTTGTACTAAATATTACTTTATGAAATACTGGGTACTGTTAAAAAATATTTTGGTATGTTGAATACACTAAAAATCATTTTAGGGTATTGGGTACTATTATAAAATATTTCAGAGTGCCGAGTGCAAGATATTAGATGCCACTAACAAAAAATATTGTAAGGTGCTGAGTGTATTAAAAGTCAATTTATGATACAGAATGCTGCTGAAAAAATATTTGAGAGTTGCGGATGTACTTTTTCTTTTTTTTAAAATAAAAAAGACATCTTACTTTTTTCACTCATAAAAAAAAGAGAACACAAGTTCAA
This sequence comes from Inga leiocalycina, assembly GCA_963242795.1. Lineage (NCBI taxonomy): Eukaryota > Viridiplantae > Streptophyta > Magnoliopsida > Fabales > Fabaceae > Inga > Inga leiocalycina. The sequence continues at coordinate 49,449,618 of OY725327.1, read as the reverse complement.
ATTCTGAAAACTAATTTATAGTGGGAGACAAATTTTTTTGTATTCTAATCTTTGAAAAGGATTAATCTTAAGTCTAAAGTTTTTTGTTTAAAAAAAAAAGCGTCTTTTTATTTTTCATTTTTTCATTTCCTATGAGACCAAGTTCAAGCTTGACCAAGAAAAGACCAGGTTCAAGCTGTCTTTTTTTAAAAACAAAATAAAAACAAAAATCAACGTGTCATGATTGTTGATTAAACAAATGTCATTCAGGCTATCGTCTCTGCTCATCAAAAAGATGAGCAAGGTGTGCTCATTACCCCAATTTTGGGGGTGGACCCAATTTTTTTTTTAATTTTTTATGTATTCTTATTTATTTAGATTAAATTGTATACTATACTTTGTAATATTTTTGTCATTCAATATCTCAAATTAATTAATTTCTAGTCCTGCATTCAGAAATATTTTTCTTATAACACCATAATCTTGAAATATTTTTCCAATAACACCTAATATTTAAAATATTTTTTTGACATCCAGTATCTTAAACTAAATAATTTTTAATTAATGAAACTATTTTTAAAAAAAATTAAAAAAAATCCTAAAATTAGGGTGATGAGCATTCCCTTACTTATCTATTACTTATATAATAGGAGGAACGCTGAAGGGTTTATTGTTTGACATCTGGCATGCATATATTCACGCCACGTGGCACACCCCTTACATGACACCTGGACGTTGTGCAGGTTGTTACTCTATTTTTTCCCGCCAGTTTAAATTTTAAATTTGTTTCTCAATAATCTTCTATATTTAATATGTAAATCTGAATGACCTAATTAAATTATATGCAAATTTGAATGACTTAATTGCCCACAAATATTACCATGATTCCCGTCAGTTTGAACTTTAAATTTGTTTCTCAATTATCTTCGATATTTAATGCATTGTTTATTTTTTTTTATATGCCCACAAATCTTACCATGATTCCCGTCAGTTTAAATTTTAAATTTGTTTCTCAATTATCTTCGATATTTAATCCATTGTTTAATTTTTTGGGAAAATCCCAGATAAATACCTTTTGAATTAGCAAAACCCCCAAAAGTCTATTAACACTTTAAAAAGACTTAAAGGTACCAAGGACCAAATTGGGTTTTTCAAGTTTTGACACATTTACCATTTTACCCCTCAAATTTTTTTTTTTAAATAACAGTGGTGTCCCCGCCGGAGCACCACCGCCGGCTGGCCGACCAGGACCCCCGACGGGCGGAGCTCCAGCCGGTGGAAGCTTTTTTGGTGGGAAGGGGGTTTTTTTTTTGAAAAAGAGTTTCATTGAAATGGCAAGGGGTGGGATCGAACCCATCCCACCCCTTTACAAGGCAAGCATGGTGGCCAGAAAAAGAATTCTATTAAATCTAATGTACTTATTCGATCTAATAAGTACATTATGTCAGAATTGAGAAGATGGATGTCTCGAATCTTTATTATTTTTTTATTTATTTCCTCAATATACTATTTAGGGAGAACACCACTGCCTGTTTTTATTTTTGATAAAAAACTGTCAGAAATTCAAGAAGGAGAAGAAATTGATAAAAAAGAACAAAAAGAATCCAACGCAGAATCTCCTTCTGATGCTCTTTGGTCGGCATATCTTTCTGCTAATTTTTTTCCGAATGAAAGAGATAATTCGTACAAAATCGATGAAAGAGAGGAGAAAGATAAAGATATCTTTCGATTGGAAAAACCTTTTTTAAGGATTATTTTCGATTATAAACTATTCCATCGTCCTTTGCGATATATAAAAAATGATCAATTTGAAAATGCTGTAAGAAATGAGATGTCACAATTCTTTTTTCATACATCTCAAAGTGATGGAAAAGAAAGAATATCTTTTACGTATCCATCTAGTTTATCAACTTTTCTTGAAATGATGCAAAGAAAGACATCTCTCTTCACAACAGAAAAACTCTTCTATGATGAATTGGATAATCATTGGAGTTCGATTAATGAACAAAAAAGAAACAACTTAAGTAATCAATTTCTAAATAGGGCCGAAGCTCTAGATAAGGGATTTTTTGCTTTGGATGTACTCGAAAAAAAGATTAGATTATGTAATGATGAGACTAAAAAATACTTACCTAAAATATATGATCCTTTGTTGAACGGACCCTATCGCGGACGAATCAAAAAAATTTTTTTATTCTCAATCAAGAATAAAACTGACACAAAAAACTACATTTTGATAAATAAGATTCACGTCATCCTTCTTAATACTAATACTGATTATCCAGACTTTGAACAGAAAATAGATAGATTTGATAAAAAATCATTATCAAATGAAATTCGTTTTTTTTTTAACTTGATCAGTCAATTTTCTGGAAAATCAGTATCCAATTTAAATTTTAAAGGACTTTATTTATTTCGAGAACATGAAAAGATGGATTCCGAAGCTAAAAAAAAATGGAATTCTTATTAGACGCAATGCTAACTGATGCGTTAGACGAAATTCTAACTGATGCGAACGATAAACCAATTCTAAAAGAATGTACTGGACTAAAAGAAAGCAGTAAAAAAGTTCCTCGATGGTCATACAAATTCATTGACGAAGACGAATACCTGGAAAGCGATGGTAAAAGAGAAGATTATGAGATTTGTTCAAGAAGACCCAAACCACCTATAGTAATTTATACTGATACTGATAACTCAGAGAATGCCGATGTTTATACGGCTCCCAAGGATACTGAGAATTCTGATGGAAAAGAAGAAATTGCTTTAATAGATTATTCACAACAATCGGATTTTACCCGAGACATAATCAAAGGATCTAGACGCGTTCAAAGACGTAAAACTGTTATTTGGAAAATCCTTCAAGCAGGTCCACATTCTCCTCTTTTTTTGGACGAAATTGACAAATCCTCTTTCTTTTCTTTTGAGATTTTCGAGCCAATGAAAATCTTTTTTCTAAATTGGATGTGGAAAAAGAAAAATACAGAATTGAAAATTTCGGATTATACAGAGGAAAAGAAAAGTAAAAAAGAGATTAAGAAAAAAGAGGAAGCAGACCGTATGGAAATAGCGGAAGCCTGGGAAAACACTCAAAATGCTCAACCAATAAGAGGTCTTTTATTAGTAGCCCACTGGATTATTAGAAAATATATTCTATTACCCTCATTGATAATAACTAAAAATATCGTTCGTATACTATTATTTCAATCTCCCGAATGGTCAGAGGATTTAAAGGATTGGAATAGAGAAATGTATATTAAGTGCACCTATAATGGGGTTCCATTATCCGAAACAGAATTTCCGAAAAACTGGCTAACTGAGGGTATTCAAATAAAGGTCCTTTTTCCTTTTCGTCTGAAACCTTGGCACAGATACAGATCTAAGCTACGATCCCCTCAAAAGGAAAAGGATCCAATGAAAAAAAAAGAAGTGAAAAACTTGGATTTCTTCTTTTTTACAGTTTTCGGAATGGAAGTAGAATTTCCCTTTTCTTCTTCTCCCCGAAACCGAAACCGACGTTCGTTTTTTGATCCCATTTTTAAAGAACTTAAAAAAAAAATAAGAATTTGGAAAAAGAATCTTTTTCAAAGAACAAAATCCTTTCTAAATATCACAAAAGAAAAAGCACAATGGATCATCCAAATTATTCTATTTCTAAAAGAAAAAAGAAAAGAACTATCATTATCAGAATTGATAAAAATAAGAATATATGAATTGAATGAAATTCAAAAAGATTCAACAAAAAGTAAGAGTAATCCAATGATTTACGAATCCGCTATTCCAATTCAATCTATTAATTGGACAGACTGCTCATTCACAGAAAAAAGAATAAAAGATCTGAATGATAGAACAAAGAAAATCATAAAACAAATAGAAGAATTTCAAAAAGACAACAAAAAAGGTTCAGAGAGAAATATTTGTTCTAAGAAAACAACTTATGATGATAAAAGATTAGAATTACAAAAAAATATTTGGCAGATATTACAAAAAAGAAATGTTCGATTATTCCGCAAATCACATTATTTTTTTAAATTTTTCATAGAAAGGGTATATATAGATATCTTTCTATGTATCATTAATATTCCTAAAATCAAAATCAATGTACAACTTTTTCTTGAATCAACAAAAAAAATTATTAATAAATACATTTACAATAATGAAGCAAATGAAGAAAGAAAAAGAAGTGATAAAAAAGATCAAAGTCTAATTCACTTTATTTCTACTATAAAAAAATCAATTTGTAATATTAGGAATACGAATTCACAGAATTTTTGTGACGTATCCTCTTTGTCACAAGCATATGTATTTTTTAAATTATCACAAACCCAAGTTATTAACTTAGATAAGTATAAATTAAGATCCCTTTTTGAATATCATGGAACACCTCTTTTTCTTAAGAATGAAATAAGGGATTATTTTTTTGGAGTACAAGGAATATCTCATTCCAAATTAAAACATAAGAGCGCTCCCAATTCTGTAATGAATCAATGGACAAATTGGTTAAAAGGTCATTATCAATACGATTTATCTCAGAATGGATGGTCTAGATTAGTATCCCCAAAATGGCGAAATAAAATGAATGAACGCCATGTGGCTCAAAATAAAGATTTAACCAAATATCATTCATATGAAAAAAACGGATTAATTCTTTACAAAAAACAAGAAATAGACTCATTAACAAATCAAAAAAAAATGAAAAAACAATATGGGTATGATCTTTTATCATATAAATCTATTAATTATGCAGATAAGAAGGACTCATATATTTATGGATATAGATCGTCATTCCAAGCAAATAATAACCAAGCGATTTCTTATAATTGCAACACGTGTAAAAAAAAAAAGGGATATGACGGATGATATTCCTATCAAGAATTATATAGTAGAAGATTCTATTCAAGATATGGAAAAAAATCTGGATAGAAAGTGTTTTGATTGGAGAATTCTGAATTTTTGTCTTAGAAATAAAATGCATTTTGGGGGTTCGATCGATACCGGTTATTATTTTACGCTTCATCAAGAGATTAACCCAGCCAATAAAAAAAAAACCTTTTTGATTGGATGGGAATGAATGTAGAAATACTAAATCGTTCTATAGCGAATCGGGAATCTTTTTTCTTCTCTTAAAATTGGATATTTTATAATGCATATACGAGTAACCCATGGATCATCCCAATCAAATTCCTTTTTTTGAATTTGAATGTAAATCAAAATGTTAGTGAAAAGAAAAAGATCACGGAAAAGAATAAAACAGAATATGCAAGTCAACTAAATCTTGAAGCATCCCTTTCAAAGAAAGAAAAAGATGTTAAAGAAGATTATGCAGGATCCGACATAAAAAAAGGTGTAAAAAAAGATAGATACACGAACAACACCGAAGCAGAACTTAATTGCTTCCTAAGAGGGTATTTGCCTTCTCAATTGAACTGGCATCATTGCTTAAATGAAAGAATAATAAATAATATCCAAGTATATTGTCTCCTGCTTAGACTGAAAAATATAAAAGAGATTACTATAGCCTCTATTCAAAGAGGAGAACTAAGTCTAGATATTATGAAAATTCAGAATCAGAAGGATTTCACTCTTACATAATTGAATAAAAATACGGAATTGATAAAAAATGGAATATTGAGTATTGAACCAATTCGTCTGTCTAGAAGAAACCATGAACAATTTAATATGTATCAAATCATAGGCCCTTCGTTTATTCATAAGAGAAAGCACCAAATTATTAAGAAATCCATTACAAAAACAAGAGATCAAAAGCTGACTGAAAATAAAGAAAAAAAGAATTATGATTTGCTTGTTCCTGAAAATATTTTATCCGCTAGACGTCGTAGAGAATTGAGAATTCTAATTTGTTTCAATCCTAAGAATAGAAATAGTGTGCATAGAAATAAGGCATTTTACAATGAGAATAAAGTGAATAATTGCTGTCAAGTTTTGGCTACAAGTAAAGATCTTGATAGAGATAAAAAAAAACTAATTAATTTAAAGTTCTTTCTTTGGCCAAATTATCGATTAGAAGATTTAGCTTGTATGAATCGCTATTGGTTTGATACCAATAATGGCAGCCGTTTCAGTATGGTAAGGATACATATGTATCCCCGATTGAAAATTAGTTAATCTACATTTTTCTTTTTTTTTCTATTTCTCGTAACATATATGATATGTGAAAACAAATAGATGCACATACGCATTGTCTTACCCTCTATTCTGAGGCACGATACTAATTCAATGATATATCCTACCCATTAGATCTATAACTGAATCTTGTTATTTGAAGTCTACAATTTTGCTTTTGTGAATGCATAAATATAGTATTTTTTGTATACCTATTTGAATTGGGTTGATTAATCAAAATTTATTTGAAAAATCAGGAACTCTTAAGAAAATTAAGATTATTGTATATACTAAATTGAAAATGAGTGTCATTATTATTACTGATCAATAAAAATATCTAGACTCTATAAAATAAAAAAAGGGGGGGGGGAAGACAAGCTTTCATTTTCTTATGGTAAAAAAATCATTTATATCCGTTATTTCACAAGAAAAAAAAGAAGAAAACCCGGGATCGATTGAATTTCAAGTATTCAATTTCACCAATAAGATACGAAGACTTACTTCACATTTGGAATTGCACATAAAAGACTATTTATCTCAAAGGGGTTTACGTAAAATTCTGGGAAAACGGAAACGACTCCTGTCTTATTTGTCAAAGAAAAATGGAATACGTTATAAAAAATTAATTAATCAGTTGGATATTCGGGAGCCACAAACTAATTAATTTGAAGAGTCGTTTTGAATTATTCGATTGATTAGATCTTGAATCTTGATGAACTCATTTTTGTTTTAAGCAATTCATGGAAGAATGAATCGAGGAAAAACCTATGAATGCCCCAGCTACAAGAAAAGACCTCATGATAGTCAATATGGATCCTCACCACCCATCAATGCATGGTGTTCTTCGACTTATTGTTACTCTAGATGGTGAGGATGTTATTGATTGTGAACCAATATTGGGTTATTTACATAGAGGGATGGAAAAAATTGCAGAAAACCGAACAATTGTACAATATCTGCCTTATGTAACACGTTGGGATTATTTAGCTACTATGTTCACAGAAGCAATAACCGTAAATGGACCGGAACAGTTAGGAAATATTCAAGTACCTAAAAGAGCCAGCTATATTCGAATAATTATGTTGGAGTTGAGTCGTATAGCTTCTCACCTACTATGGCTGGGACCTTTTATGGCAGATATTGGTGCACAAACCCCTTTCTTCTATATTTTCAGAGAAAGAGAATTAATATATGATCTATTCGAAGCTGCCACAGGTATGAGAATGATGCATAATTTTTTTCGTATCGGAGGGGTAGCGGCTGATCTACCTCATGGCTGGATAGATAAATGTTTGGATTTCTGCGATTATTTTTTAACAAGGGTTGTTGAATATCAAAAACTTATTACGCGAAATCCTATTTTTTTAGAACGGGTTGAGGGAGTAGGCATTGTTGGTGGAGAGGAAGTAATAAATTGGGGTTTATCAGGACCAATGCTTCGGGCTTCCGGAATACAATGGGATCTACGTAAAGTTGATCATTATGAATGTCACGAGGAATTTGATTGGGAAGTTCAATGGCAAAAAGAAGGAGATTCATTAGCTCGTTATTTAGTACGAATTGGTGAGATGGTAGAATCCATAAAAATGATTCAACAGGCTCTGGAAGGAATTCCGGGAGGGCCATATGAGAATTTAGAAATCCGTTGCTTTGATAGAGAAAAGGATCCAGAATGGAATGATTTTGAATATCGATTCATTAGTAAAAAGCCGTCTCCGACTTTTGAATTACCGAAACAAGAACTTTATGTGAGAGTTGAAGCCCCAAAGGGAGAATTAGGAATTTTTCTAATAGGGGATCAGAATGGTTTTCCTTGGAGATGGAAAATTCGTCCCCCGGGTTTTATCAATTTGCAAATTCTTCCTCAGTTAGTTAAAAGAATGAAATTGGCTGATATTATGACAATACTAGGTAGCATAGATATCATTATGGGAGAAGTTGATCGTTGAAATGATAATTGATACAACAGAAGTACAAGATATCAATTCTTTTTCCAGATTGGAATCTTTAAAAGAGGTGTATGGAATTATATGGATACTTGTCCCTATTTTGACTCTTGTATTGGGAATCACAATAGGTGTGCTAGTGATTGTATGGTTAGAAAGAGAAATATCCGCAGGGATACAACAGCGTATTGGACCTGAATACGCCGGTCCTTTGGGAGTTCTTCAAGCTCTAGCAGATGGAACAAAACTACTTTTCAAAGAGAATCTTATTCCATCTAGGGGAGATATTCGTTTATTCAGTATTGGACCATCCATATCAGTCATATCAATTCTAGTAAGCTATTCAGTAATTCCTTTTGGCTATAACTTTGTTTTAGCTGATCTCAATATTGGTGTTTTTTTATGGATTGCTATTTCGAGTATTGCTCCCATTGGACTTCTTATGTCAGGATATGGGTCAAATAATAAATATTCCTTTTTGGGTGGTCTACGGGCTGCTGCTCAATCGATTAGTTATGAAATACCATTAACTCTATGTGTGTTATCAATATCTCTACGTGTGATTCGTTGAGACAGAAACTTTTCCATGCTCCTTTCTTTTCGTCTTTATTTCTTTTCTTCTTTATAGGAAATTTATAGGAAAGGGGTAGAAAAAATGGAATAGATATCCTGATTTTTTATTTTCATTATTTTTATTCGGAATTCGGATTGATGAACTAAATCAGATAGTTATATGAGTGAAATAAAACAGCTTCCATTTATTCATTATTCATTGATTTAATATTCTAATATTCTATAATATTCTCTAATTTGAATTATTAATTTAATGAAATTGAAATTCAATATCAATATATTTAGTAATAAAATTAAAAAAATAGATATATATTTATAGATATATATTTGTATTTTGAATATAGAATATTTATATTTAAGAATATAATAAACTATTTTAATTTAAACTATTTAATATAATATTAATATAAAATTCTTTAAAATTCTTAATATCTTAATATATATATATATTATTAATATATAATACATTAAGATATAATATAATATATAGATATAGAATTAATATACTATGATTTGAATTTCATTTGAATCTGCAGTAAAAATATTGAGTCTCATTTTCTATGTATAAGAATTAAGTGAAAAAAAATTATAAACGGAAGAAAGCGCTTACCCCAAAATTGGTTGATTAGTCATCCTGTTTTGAAGCGGGCTCAAAAGACCAACCTTATTGAGTTTTCACTATCGTTTGTATGAATTACCATACATCTATTACCATAAGGGGAGATTGATAAAAAATACGTGGATGGTTAGAAACACCAAGATACATAAAGGATTAGTAATGGAGATTATGTAAATTCTCCAAAAGAGCATTTCCGCATAATAGAAAAAGAATACAAATTGGGGCTTTAAGTTGGTAGAAAAAATCAGGCAGTACTCCCCACAATTCCGATCCAGAGTATGCTCCTATCCACTCATTAAATAAATAACTATCAGAAACGAAATAATCCTTTAATCTTTTTTTAAGTCCCTTTTTGTTTTGCACATAAAAAAAGAAGAAGAATAGGAACGAAAAAAAAAACAAAAGAATAGAATACAATAAAAAAAAGAGGGATCCCTTTTGATTCTTTCTTATATCCATATTCATGGAAATACAATTTATGTCATAATTCATAAACTAATGTCGAATTTCTTTTCGTAATCAAAAACGACGGGTGATTGAGAATTCTAAAGGAGTATTTTATTGAATTGAAGAGTTCAATTATTACTCAACAAATTCAAATTATTAAGGGATGAGATCAATTCGGAAGTACCTTTTTTGTATTTATTATTATAACAGACAGAATTCAATTGGTCTAATTCAGGACCGTCCAATGGATTTGAATCCTATCTATCCTAGGGATATATCAAGATAAATAACCGGCCCGGTCCCTTAGATTTATTTATGACCTTCGAGGAGCCGTATGAGGTGAAAATCTCATGTACGGTTCTGTAATAGCGATGGGAACAGTAATGTTATCACCGACTAGGATTATCTAACAGTTTAAGTACAGTTGATATAGTTGACGCGCAATCAAAATATGGTTTTTGGGGATGGAATTTATGGCGTCAACCTATAGGTTTTATCATTTTTCTAATTTCTTCCCTAGCGGAATGTGAAAGATTACCTTTTGATTTACCAGAAGCAGAAGAAGAATTAGTAGCAGGTTATCAAACCGAATATTCGGGTATCAAATTTGGTTTATTTTACGTTGCTTCCTATTTAAACTTATTAGTTTCTTCATTATTTGTAACAGTTCTTTACTTGGGCGGTTGGAATATCTCTATTCCGTACATATTTGTTTCTGAGCTTTTTGAAATAAATAAAACATGTGGAGTTTTTGGAACTACAATTGGTATCTTTATTACATTAGCTAAAACTTATTTGTTCTTGTTCCTTTCTATCACAACAAGATGGACTTTGCCTAGGCTAAGAATGGATCAATTATTAAATCTTGGATGGAAATTTCTTTTACCTATTTCTCTGGGTAATCTATTATTAACAACTTCGTTTCGACTATTTTCACTGTAAAAGATTGATATTCAATATTCATAACTTGTCTCAAACAAGAGAAAGAAACAAAACAAAAATATTCATAGATATTCACGATATGTTCCTTATGGTAACTGGGTTCATGAATTATGGTCAACAAACAGTACGAGCTGCAAGATACATTGGTCAAAGTTTCATGATTACCTTAGCCCACGCAAATCGTTTACCTGTAACTATTCAATATCCTTATGAAAAAATTAATAACATCGGAACGTTTCCGCGGTCGAATCCATTTTGAATTTGATAAGTGCATTGCTTGTGAAGTATGTGTTCGTGTATGTCCTATAGATCTACCCATTGTTGATTGGAAACTGGAAACTGATATTCGAAAGAAACGATTGCTTAATTACAGTATTGATTTTCGGATCTGTATATTTTGTGGTAACTGCGTTGAGTATTGTCCAACAAATTGTTTATCAATGACTGAAGAATATGAACTTTCGACTTATGATCGTCACGAATTGAATTATAATCACATTGCTTTGGGCCGTTTACCAATGTCAGTAATTGACGATTATACAATTCGAACAATTCAATTCAAATAAAATTCTGTATTTATATTTAGATTTCTATAATTTTATTAATAATCTAGTTTATAGTTTCGAAATCGTTTCGAATACTCGTTCGTATAAAGAATTAGATTCGTCCTATAACTGTACCTAGATGAATTCACACTCCTTAGGATTTAATTCAATTAGGAATTTAGTATATAAAATTTTTTCCTGGTCGTATCAATAAGGTCATGAAATTTCAATTTATTTATCTTTTATTTTTCATCTAATGGATTTACCTGAACCGATACATGATTTTCTTTTAATCTTTCTGGGATCAGGTCTTGTATTAGGAAGTCTAGGAGTAGTATTATTTACCAACCCAATCTTTTCTGCCTTTTCGTTGGGACTGGTTCTTGTTTGTATATCTTTATTCTATATTTTATCAAACTCCCATTTTGTAGCTGCAGCATAGCTACTTATTTACGTAGGAGCTATAAACATTTTAATCATATTTGCTGTGATGTTCATAAATGGTTCAGAATATTACCAAGATTTTCATCTTTGGACCGTTGGGGATGGAGTTACTTTGGTGGTTTGTACAAGTATTTTTGTTTCACTAATAACTACTATTCCAGATATATCATGGTACGGGATTATTTGGACTACAAGATCAAATCAGATTATAGAGCAAGATTTGATAAATAATAGTCAACAAATTGGAATTCATTTATCAACAGATTTTTTTCTTCCATTTGAACTCATTTCAATAATTCTTTTAGCTGCTTTGATAGGTGCAATTGTCGTGGCTCGCCAGTAAGAATAGAACTAGTAATATCAATCTAAATTCCATTTTGTTCTATTTATTTTATCTCCATTTCCTTTGAATTTTACATGTGAATGGGAAAGTGAAAGATTGTTTATGTTTAAAAGAATTTGATTATTCGACTTATTACCAATATCTTCTTTTTGTCTGTACTTGTTATATTCTCTAGTCAATCGAATCTGTTGAAGTGTTGTTCATATTGAAATGAATCAAAATTGATAAGGAGTTGGTCAATGATGCTCGAACGTGTACTTGTTTTGAGTGCCTATTTATTTTCTATCGGTATCTACGGATTGATCACAAGCCGAAATATGGTTAGAGCCCTTATGTGTCTTGAACTTATACTGAATGCGGTTAATATAAATTTCGTAGCTTTTTCTGATTTTTTTGATAGTCGCCAATTAAAAGGAAATATTTTTTCCATTTTTGTTATAGCTATCGCAGCCACTGAAGCAGCTATTGGACCGGCTATTGTTTCGTCAATTTATCGTAACAGAAAATCAACTCGTATCAATCAATCGAATTTGTTGAATAAATAGTATTAATTAGAAAGATTTGAATTTCGAATATTGAAATTCGAATATTTATCAATTCAAATTCGCATGTATGATAACGTATGATCATGTTTGCGAAAACGTAAGAAATCAAAGTATCTTGGCCCTCTGTTATGAATTGATCCAGAGGTAGATTGATTAGAAAAATTCTGGTAAATCATTGATTCATCTGGTGTCGAAATATATGATTCATTTACAAGTTTACTAGATCGAAAATTGCTGATGTTAAAAATTAATAGAGCCAATGTCTCATTCAGTAAAGATTTATGATACATGTATAGGATGTACTCAATGTGTCCGAGCCTGCCCCACAGATGTATTAGAAATGATACCTTGGGACGGATGTAAAGCTAAGCAAATAGCTTCTGCTCCAAGAACAGAGGACTGTGTTGGTTGTAAGAGGTGTGAATCCGCCTGTCCGACAGATTTCTTGAGTGTTCGAGTTTATTTATGGCATGAAACAACTCGAAGCATGGGTCTAGCTTATTGATACGTTTCAAAAAACCACATACGAATACCTTTTTTTTACTGACAAAAACCCATGCTCAAAGTGGAAAAGATTTTTTTTTCCATTTTGAGCACGGGTTTTTCTGGCCCAAGTGTATCTTATTTTTACCACAAATTTTTTTCCTTGGTTAACAATAGTTGTAGTTTTCCCAATATCCGCGGGTTCCTTAATCTTCTTATTTCCCCATAGAGGAAATAAGGTAGTTAGGTGGTATACCATTTTGATATGCTTAATGAATCTCCTTATAACAACCTATGCATTCTGTTATCATTTCCAATTGGACGATCCATTAATCCAGTTGACGGAGAATTATAAATGGATCCAATTTTTTGATTTTTACTGGAGATTCGGAATAGATGGACTCTCTATAGGCCCTATTTTACTGACGGGATTTATCACCACTTTAGCTACTTTAGCGGCTCAACCGGTTACTCGGGAATCCCGATTATTCCATTTCCTGATGTTAGCAATGTATAGCGGTCAAATAGGATCATTTTCTTCTCAAGACATTTTACTTTTTTTCATCATGTGGGAATTAGAATTAATTCCTGTTTATCTACTTTTATCCATGTGGGGTGGAAAGAAACGTTTGTATTCGGCTACAAAGTTTATTTTGTATACTGCGGGAAGTTCCATTTTTTTATTAATGGGAGTTCTCGGTATCGGTTTATATGGTTCGAATGAACCAACATTAAATTTTGAAACATCAGCTAATCAGTCGTATCCTGTGGCACTGGAAATAATATTCTATATTGGATTTCTTATTGCTTTTGCTGTCAAATCGCCGATTATACCCTTACATACATGGTTACCAGACACCCACGGAGAAGCACATTACAGTACTTGTATGCTTTTAGCCGGAATCTTATTCAAAATGGAAGCGTATGGATTGGTTCGAATTAATATGGAATTATTACCCCACGCTCATTCTCTATTTTCCCCGTGGTTAATTCTATTAGGCGCAATTCAAATAATCTATGCAGCTTCAACATCTCTTGGTCAACGTAATTTAAAAAAAAGAATAGCTTATTCCTCCGTATCTCATATGGGTTTCATAATTATAGGAATTTGTTCTATAAGCGATATGGGACTCAACGGAGCCATTTTACAAATAATTTCTCATGGATTTATTGGTGCTGCGCTTTTTTTCTTGGCAGGAACGAGTTATGATAGAATACGTCTTTATTATCTCGACGAAATGGGCGGAATGGCTATTCCAATGCCAAAAATATTCACGGTTTTCAGTATCTTATCGATGGCTTCTCTTGCATTGCCGGGCATGAGCGGTTTTGTTGCAGAATTGATAGTTTTTTTTGGAATAATTACCAGTCAAAAATATCTTTTAATGACAAAAATACTAATCACTTTTGTAATGGCAATTGGAATGATATTAACTCCTATTTATTCATTATCTATATTACGCCAGATGTTCTATGGATACTAGTTTTTTAATAAACCAAACTCTTTATTTTTTGATTCTGGGCCCCGAGAGTTATTTATTTCGATTTCTATCCTTATACCTGTAATAGGTATTGGTATTTATCCAGATTTCATTTTCTCATTATCAGTTGACAAGGTCGAAGCTATTCTATCTAATTTTTTATAGATAGTTTTCATGAATAAATGACTAAAACCAAAAAATTAAAGAGAGCAAAAAATCCTATCTTTTTTTAATAGTGTTCATTGTACAATGAAAAAAATCTTTTTAGATTAAGATTAACTTAAAAAAAAAATGAATTGGAATTGTAACCGGATACGTTTGGTGTTTGTGAGAACCCCTTGAATCACTACATTACTTGATTTAAAGGGTTCTCGACGGTTTGGTTTATGCGAAGTTTTCTTATACTTTTACTTAATATTATATTCTATTTTCTTATCTATTGTATTTTATTAAACTATAAACTATAAATATTGAAATATTGTATTTTATTTAAAAAAATATTAAAATGAAATATTAAATAACCCATTTTAATTCAATTAGATGTAAATGAACCATAACCATGTAGTCCGATTCCTAATAGATTAATCCCAAAATAACATATCCAAATTATAAGAAAGCCCATAGAGGCCACTATTGAAGAATTTATACCTTCCAATCTTTTATTTTTTCTAGTATGTAAATAAATTGCGAATATGGTCCAAGTAATAAAGGCCCAAGTTTCCTTTGGATCCCAGTTCCAATATGATCCCCAGGCCTCATTAGCCCATACTGCTCCCGAAAGAATACCTATGGTTAAAAAGATAAAACCTAGACTAATAATACGATAACTCCAACGATCCAATTGTTGAATAAATTGAGACCTATAATAATTTCTATAAGAAGCAAAAGAAATGTTTCGTAAAACATTGTTTCTTTCGTTCATGTATTTGATCTCAGCAAAAGAAAATGACTCATTCAAAAAAAGATTATTGTTCTTACCAATCTTTCTTATTATGACTTTTTGAAATGTAATGACTAAAAGAGCTACTGATAATAATGATCCACATAAAAGAGCTGCATAGCCCAATATCATCATACTTACGTGCATCATTAACCAATGCGATTGTAGAGCGGGTACTAATATTCCGAATTCATGCAGTTCGGTTAAAAGACCCGAGTCGCAAAGCCTTGGGTAAAAATAACACTTGGTGCTATTATTGTGCTTAAATGGGGTTTAAGCTTCTTAAAACCAAAACCTGGAATTATATGAAAAATGGAAAAACCCCATGAAAGAAAGATTACCGATTCATATAAATCACTTAATGGTAAATGGCCCGAAAAAATCCAACGAGTAACTAATAATCCTGTTATACAGAAAAAAGTTACTATCATGCCTTTTTTGGACGAATCATATAGTACTACAATTTCATTGACTAATAGGGTTAGCAAACGAATTGCAATTAAAATGGATACGACCAAAAACGATATATGAGTTAATATTTGCTCTAAAGTTGAAAATATCATATAAAAAAAAGATCTCCTAATTATATGAACGGAAATTGGGAATAGTAATTGAATTCATTATAGGACTTACTCTTTTAGAAAATAAGATGCCATGCCGCCACTCGGACTCGAACCGAGATGCTCTAGCACTGCTTCCTAAGAGCAGCGTGTCTACCGATTTCACCATAGCGGCTTGCTCGAAATCATAATAAACGATTTTGAGTCAATCGTCGAGATTGAAAGAGTCGATTCAAATGCAAGATTTCTTTCCAAAATTGGATATTTCGGAAAGAAATCTTGCATTTCAGAAACCGAAACATTAAAGAATTTTAATAAAAAAAAGCCAATTCAAAAAACAAAAATGAGGTCAATTTTCTATTGAACAGTTCAAAACATTAACAAATAGAAATTTGTACTTATATCTTAATCTTATCTCATTTTTTATTTTTTGTTTGTATAAAAATATCTATAAGATTAAGATATAGAAACTAAAAAAAAACCATCCAAAAAAATCAAAATGAATATAATTAAATTGAAATATAATATATATAATATAAAAGACCAAAAAACCAATAATCTTCAAAAGATTTCAATATATATATATATATATACGAAACTCTTTTCTGAAATTAGACTATTCTTTGAGTCCAGCTAATTCAGATTATTCCAATGTTTGTATTTGTTGCACAAAAAAGCTATTTGAGTTCCCCGTAGAAAGAGATTTTGCTAACGAAAAAGCTTTCAATGCTACCCAATATCCCTTCTTTTTCCAAATTGTTTTCCGAATCCTTTTTTTTTATATAGAAGTGCGTTTTTTTGGAGCTGCCATTCCAAAATTAGACTAGTTTGTTTATTGCTATAGTTGGATGTGAAAGACATCTATTGTTCAAAATGAATTGTTCTTAAATTAGATTAGACATATATCTTTCTTATCTATTTGTTTTTCTAAATTATATTATTCTACTCCTTTTCATAAGGAATCTGGATTTGTAAAAATAACATAGTCTTTTTTTCCCTAATAATCGTTTATTTATGTAATTCTTACAAAAAAACTATCCATTAATATTATTAAAATTATATATATATTTATTTATATATTATATTATATATCGTTCTATTTTTTGGATTTATACATGGAATAAAATACATCAAAAAGTTTAAGAACCCAACCCTTATCTTTATCCCGCTTACTTGGTCGTTAAAAAGATACATAATTTTTCAAAATCATGTATCTTAATTCCTTTTTTAGTAAACTGTTGAATATCATAACTTTTTTACAAACTTTTTCCAAAGATATATGTCTTTTTCTTGAAATGGAAAATAATAAATTAGTGCCAAAACAAATTAATGATTCGGAATAAAAAAAAACCTAAAAAAAAGATTCTTATTTGAATCAGATGGATTATTTTTTATGATTCATATAAAAATAAAGTAATATTTTTAGTTGTGGTGTAATTATTTATCCCCACTCTCTGGATATAAATTATTGTATAATAATAATTTAAAAATCTTAATTTATTAAGATTATTAAATTCATATTAAAAAAAAGTTGATTTTTCACTAGTAATTTGGTTATATCATTTGACCCATTTCACTTCGTACTTTCAACTATTGGAAATATTGGACAAAAATTCAGAATAATGAACAGTGGATAATTCTATTTTTTATCTTAATATTCATTTTTTTATTAACTGAACCCTTTCAAAAGAGATAAAATTGGCGAATAAGAAACAAAACTCATTAAGAATCCATTTTCTTCTTTTTTGTATGGAATATACATATCAATTTTCATGGATCATACCCTTCATTCCACTTCCAGTTCCTATGTTAATAGGAGTGGGACTTCTCCTTTTTCCCGCGGCAAAAAAAGATATTCACCGTATGTGGGCTTTTCCTAGTGTTTTATTATTAAGTATAGTTATGATTTTTTCGGTGAATCTGTCTATTCATCAAATCAATAACAGTTCTATCTATCAATATATATGGTCTTGGACTATAAATAATGATCTTTCTTTAGAGTTTGGCTACTTGATTGATTCACTTACTTCTATTATGTTAATATTGATTACTACTGTTGGAATTCTGGTTCTTATTTATAGTGACAGTTATATGTCTCATGATGAAGGATATTTGAGATTTTTCGCTTATATGAGTTTTTTTAATACTTCAATGTTGGGATTGGTTACTAGTTCTAATTTGATACAAATTTATCTTTTTTGGGAATTGGTTGGAATGTGTTCTTATCTATTAATAGGTTTTTGGTTCACACGTCCTATTGCGGCAAATGCTTGTCAAAAAGCGTTTGTAACTAATCGGGTAGGGGATTTTTGTTTATTATTGGGAATTTTGGGTCTTTATTGGATAACAGGTAGTTTGGAGTTTCGGGAGTTGTTTGAAATATTCAATAACTTGATTTCTAATAATGAGGTTAATCTTTTATTAGTTACTTTGTGTGCCTTCCTATTATTTGGCGGTTCAGTTGCTAAGTCTGCCCAATTCCCCCTTCATGTATGGTTACCAGATGCTATGGAAGGGCCTACCCCTATTTCCGCTCTTATCCACGCTGCTACTATGGTAGCGGCAGGAATTTTTCTTGTAGCCCGCCTTCTTCCTCTTTTCATAGTTATACCCTCCATAATGAATGGAATAGCTTTCATAGGGATAATAACAGTAGTATTAGGAGCTACTTTAGCTCTTGCTCAAAAGGATATTAAGAGAGGTTTGGCCTATTCTACAATGTCTCAATTGGGTTATATGATGTTAGCTCTAGGTATGGGTTCTTATCGAGCCGCTTTATTTCATTTGATTACTCATGCTTATTCAAAAGCATTGTTGTTTTTAGGATCCGGATCCATTATTCATTCAATGGAAGCTATTGTTGGATATTCTCCAGATAAAAGTCAAAATATGGTTCTTATGGGGGGTTTAAGAAAACATGTGCCAATTACAAAAACTGCTTTTTTAGTGGGTACACTTTCTCTTTGTGGTATTCCACCCTTTGCTTGTTTTTGGTCCAAAGATGAGATTCTTAATGATAGTTGGTTGTATTCACCAATTTTTGCAATAATAGCTTGTTTCACAGCAGGATTAACTGCATTTTATATGTTTCGGATCTATTTACTTGTTTTTGAAGGATATTTAAACGTTAATTGTAAAAATTTCAATGGAAAAAAAATAGCTCATTTCATTCAATATCTTTATGGGGTAAAGAAAAAGAAGCAAAAAAAGAGATGCATTTATTATCTTTATTAACAATAACAATCAATAATAATGGAAGGACTTGCTTTTTTCGAAAGAAGACTGATTCACATCGAATTGATAGAAATCAAAAAAGCATAACATGGCCTTTTATTGATATTAGCTATTTTGAAACTAACAACACTACTTTTTCCTATCCCCATGAATCGGAAAATACTATGTTATTTTCTATGCTTGTATTAATATTATTTACTTTGTTTATCGGGGTTATAGGAATCTCTTTCAACCAAGAAGGACTAGATTTGGATATATTATCCAAATTATTAATTCCGTTTATAGATCTTTTACATCCAAATTCAAAAAATTCTGAGAATTGGTATGAATTTGTCACAAATGCAACTTTTTCGGTCAGTATAGCTTTTTTCGGAATATTTATAGCGTCCCTTTTCTATAAGCCTTTTTATTCATCTTTACAAAATTTCAACTTAATTTATTTTCAAAAAAGGTTTCTAAAAAGATTGTTGCAGATAAAATAAGAAATCTCATATATGATTGGTCATATAATCGTGGTTACATAGATGCTTTTTATAAAATATCTTTAATTAATAATGTAAGAAGATTAGCTAAACTAGATTCTTTTTTTGATAGACGAGTAATTGATGGAATTCCCAATGGGGTGGGTATTACAAGTTTTTTTATGGGAGAAGTTATAAAATATACAGGGGGTGGCCGAATTTCTTCGTATATTTTATTTTATTTTTTTTATTCATTAATCTTTTTATTAATTTATATTAATAAATTTTAATATTTTTTAAATAAAATACAATATTTCAATATTTATAGTTTATAGTTTAATAAAATACAGTAGATAAGAAAATAGAATATAATATTAAGTAAAAGTATAAGAAAACTTCGCATAAACCAAACCGTCGAGAACCCTTTAAATCAAGTAATGTAGTGATTCAAGGGGTTCTCACAAACACCAAACGTATCCGGTTACAATTCCAATTCATTTTTTTTAAAGTTAATCTTAATCTAAAAAGATTTTTTTCATTGTACAATGAACACTATTAAAAAAAGATAGGATTTTTTGCTCTCTTTAATTTTTTGGTTTTAGTCATTTATTCATGAAAACTATCTATAAAAAATTAGATAGAATAGCTTCGACCTTGTCAACTGATAATGAGAAAATGAAAGCTGGATAAATACCAATACCTATTACAGGTATAAGGATAGAAATCGAAATAAATAACTCTCGGGGCCCAGAATCAAAAAATAAAGAGTTTGGTTTATTAAAAAACTAGTATCCATAGAACATCTGGCGTAATATAGATAATGAATAAATAGGAGTTAATATCATTCCAATTGCCATTACAAAAGTGATTAGTATTTTTGTCATTAAAAGATATTTTTGACTGGTAATTATTCCAAAAAAAACTATCAATTCTGCAACAAAACCGCTCATGCCCGGCAATGCAAGAGAAGCCATCGATAAGATACTGAAAACCGTGAATATTTTTGGCATTGGAATAGCCATTCCGCCCATTTCGTCGAGATAATAAAGACGTATTCTATCATAACTCGTTCCTGCCAAGAAAAAAAGCGCAGCACCAATAAATCCATGAGAAATTATTTGTAAAATGGCTCCGTTGAGTCCCATATCGCTTATAGAACAAATTCCTATAATTATGAAACCCATATGAGATACGGAGGAATAAGCTATTCTTTTTTTTAAATTACGTTGACCAAGAGATGTTGAAGCTGCATAGATTATTTGAATTGCGCCTAATAGAATTAACCACGGGGAAAATAGAGGATGAGCGTGGGGTAATAATTCCATATTAATTCGAACCAATCCATACGCTTCCATTTTGAATAAGATTCCGGCTAAAAGCATACAAGTACTGTAATGTGCTTCTCCGTGGGTGTCTGGTAACCATGTATGTAAGGGTATAATCGGCGATTTGACAGCAAAAGCAATAAGAAATCCAATATAGAATATTATTTCCAGTGCCACAGGATACGACTGATTAGCTGATGTTTCAAAATTTAATGTTGGTTCATTCGAACCATATAAACCGATACCGAGAACTCCCATTAATAAAAAAATGGAACTTCCCGCAGTATACAAAATAAACTTTGTAGCCGAATACAAACGTTTCTTTCCACCCCACATGGATAAAAGTAGATAAACAGGAATTAATTCTAATTCCCACATGATGAAAAAAAGTAAAATGTCTTGAGAAGAAAATGATCCTATTTGACCGCTATACATTGCTAACATCAGGAAATGGAATAATCGAGATTCCCGAGTAACCGGTTGAGCCGCTAAAGTAGCTAAAGTGGTGATAAATCCCGTCAGTAAAATAGGGCCTATAGAGAGTCCATCTATTCCGAATCTCCAGTAAAAATCAAAAAATTGGATCCATTTATAATTCTCCGTCAACTGGATTAATGGATCGTCCAATTGGAAATGATAACAGAATGCATAGGTTGTTATAAGGAGATTCATTAAGCATATCAAAATGGTATATGTAACCCCCTCACCGTAATTACATCCGGATTACAAAATTTAAATGAAATAGAGACCAATAAGATGAAATAACAATTCATAATCCCTCATCCCAAGATGGGGTATTTCAAAATCATTTCTAAAACATACTTAATCCTGGTCTCACATTCACATGCGGATATAATTACTTGAGAAATCAGAGTACATAATAAATATCAAAGTGCGGAAACCAAAATCCCGGCAAACCCCGGGTTACTTACATATATAACTTGGGTTCAAAGTTTCCCAACAAGGGGATTACATCACCAAAACATTCATTTACATTAGATGTACAACTTGCAACCCCAAATCCAACACTATAATAACCAACTACCACTTAGATCTCGGAGTAAGCCTAACTACTCCTGGTTGTCCGCTTCCCTTTCGAACCACTCGCCCTGTCTGAAAAGATTAATCATTTGAGAGGGTGAGATTCTAAAGAATCCCCGTAGTAACAACTATTTCATACCACATGCAATCATATAACATGCAAACACATCATCTCATATCAGCAGCAACACAAACTCACTCCACCCTCATCCCCTTTTACCGCCGGGAAGGCATACGACCTTTACCCGAACCGTTGTTAGCGACTCAGGGACTGTTGGCGTGGCAGTGCATACAAATAGCCACACGGCTCACATATAGCCTTTCGGCTTTCACAATGGCCCGTCGGCCTTCACAAATATCACACCCTAACCTCATCCCCTTTTACCGCCGGGAAGGCATACGACCTTCACCCGAACCGTTGTTAGCGACTCAGGGACTATTGGTATAGCGGTGCTACCACAATATCACATAAAACATATATGACACCCTAACCTCATCCCCTTTTACCGCCGGGAAGGCATACGACCTTCACCCGAACCGTTGTTAGCGACTCAGGGACTATTGGTTTAGCGGTGTTTCCACACAAAGTTTTCACAAAGCTTGCAGCATTCAAAATCCATTTAATCACAATGATATAGCACACATATCATACATCACATAAGGTATAAAGATAGAGTCACTACCTGTATCTTTCCTGACTGGCTCCGGCACCGTGGCCTCACGAGGGCGACAAATGTCAAATCCTATATCAATTAGGGACAACCAATCAATCTCTTTTCCATATGTATATTTCAATAATACTCTATGTTGGTTATCATTTAGGACTCTTTAGGTGACTAAGATAGGCCTAAACATATGCCTAAAGGGTTGGAAGAAACTACCCAAAAGACTCCTTACTCGAAGGCAAAACACTCATTTTTGGTTATCTCACTCGAGCACAAATGCTCTTACTCGAGCACAAGTACGGACATCACTCGAGCACAATAGCGAGTGAGACTGCGAGTGAGCACCCGAGAGCACAAGGAAACCCTCGAGCACTGGCTCACTAGAGCATGCTGACCCTCACTCGAGCACAAGGCTAGATGCCTCACTCGAGCACCCGCGAGAGAAATCCAGGAGGTGAGCACCCGAGAGCACCCCAAAGCTCTCCAAGCACGGAATCACTCGAGCACAGCCATATGTGCTCGAGCACACACCTCACACCCGCGAGTGAGAAGGCACACTCGAGCACCTTACTCGAGAGTGACCACCCGCAAGCACAACTCCCACCTGAAGCACAACCTCACTCGAGCATGACCCCCAGTGCTCGAGTGAGAAGGCTATGCTCGCGAGTGTCAGAGCATACTCGTGGCATCCACCAGCAAGTGAAGACCCGAAAGAACACCCTTCACTCTGAACTTACACCCTCACTCGGGCAGACCATGCTCACTCGAGCATGTTCTTCGCTCACTCGAGCACAAAGCGATGTGCTCGAGCAGCACTCGCAGAAAACCCAGGTTACTCGAAGCACAAAGGGAAAAACTTGCGCATCACTCGAGCACGTTCTTCCTCTGCTCGAGTGATGTGTATCAGGGACCAGAAACGCAGCCAAACACCAGAAACACCAGATGGTCAAATCCACTTCCAAATGGTTCCCAAACTCTTCCCAATGCTCTCACACTCTAAGCACCAACTAGGGAACACAATGGCAATACCAAAAACACCCCAAAAACCATTTTAACCACAATCAAACACTAAGGTCTCTAAGATACACATTATCCAAATTTCATCCAAACTCATTCCAACATTCCAAATCATATTCAATACTCAAATAACTCCATAATACATCATTTCCAATCATAAATCACAATGAACTTCATATCTCCAAAAATAGGCATATTTAGGGCAAAATTCCAGATTTTACCAAACCTAGCCAAAACTCATAAACAATATATCCAAATGCTCTAAATGCCTACCTCTTCCCTTTGCTCAATCCAGAATCTTGTTTCTCCAATCTTTCAATTTCGTCTCACACATAAATCACCACTTCTCAAGATTCTACAACCACCACCATAAAGCTCTCATTGAGATGAACAATATTAGAGAAGAGGATTGGAGCAAAGGAAAATCACAACTTACCAAGATCAAGCTTTTCTTCTTCCTCTTCTTGCCTCAATCCAGCGGAAATAGAGAGAGAAATGAGGGATGGTAGGATGATGATGATGGTGAACACTTCCTCCTCTTTCCATGCCCATACTAGCCGAATAGGAGAGAGAAAGTGAGAGAAAAGTGAGGTTTTGTCTTCTAGTGCTTCATCCTATGACTCACACCATGCCACATGTCCACATCTTAAGCACTCCATCAAAGAGCTCACACAACCGCAAAACATAGGATCCCGACCCATTATCAATGAATCTCAACCATTAATCTTAAATACCACAAGTGTTTATTCTCAAGATTCTCATTACATTAATTCCAAAAGTGCTTAATCGCTCTAATTACAATGATTATCATATTCATTAGCCCTAATTACAAATCGGGATATTACAGTATACCACCTAATTACCTTATTTCCTCTATGGGGAAATAAGAAGATTAAGGAACCCGCGGATATTGGGAAAACTACAACTATTGTTAACCAAGGAAAAAAATTCGTGGTAAAAATAAGATACACTTGGGCAAGAAAAACCCGTGCTCAAAATGGAAAAAAAAATCTTTTCCACTTTGAGCATGGGTTTTTGTCAGTAAAAAAAAGGTATTCGTATGTGGTTTTTTGAAACGTATCAATAAGCTAGACCCATGCTTCGAGTTGTTTCATGCCATAAATAAACTCGAACACTCAAGAAATCTGTCGGACAGGCGGATTCACACCTCTTACAACCAACACAGTCCTCTGTTCTTGGAGCAGAAGCTATTTGCTTAGCTTTACATCCGTCCCAAGGTATCATTTCTAATACATCTGTGGGGCAGGCTCGGACACATTGAGTACATCCTATACATGTATCATAAATCTTTACTGAATGAGACATTGGCTCTATTAATTTTTAACATCAGCAATTTTCGATCTAGTAAACTTGTAAATGAATCATATATTTCGACACCAGATGAATCAATGATTTACCAGAATTTTTCTAATCAATCTACCTCTGGATCAATTCATAACAGAGGGCCAAGATACTTTGATTTCTTACGTTTTCGCAAACATGATCATACGTTATCATACATGCGAATTTGAATTGATAAATATTCGAATTTCAATATTCGAAATTCAAATCTTTCTAATTAATACTATTTATTCAACAAATTCGATTGATTGATACGAGTTGATTTTCTGTTACGATAAATTGACGAAACAATAGCCGGTCCAATAGCTGCTTCAGTGGCTGCGATAGCTATAACAAAAATGGAAAAAATATTTCCTTTTAATTGGCGACTATCAAAAAAATCAGAAAAAGCTACGAAATTTATATTAACCGCATTCAGTATAAGTTCAAGACACATAAGGGCTCTAACCATATTTCGGCTTGTGATCAATCCGTAGATACCGATAGAAAATAAATAGGCACTCAAAACAAGTACACGTTCGAGCATCATTGACCAACTCCTTATCAATTTTGATTCATTTCAATATGAACAACACTTCAACAGATTCGATTGACTAGAGAATATAACAAGTACAGACAAAAAGAAGATATTGGTAATAAGTCGAATAATCAAATTCTTTTAAACATAAACAATCTTTCACTTTCCCATTCACATGTAAAATTCAAAGGAAATGGAGATAAAATAAATAGAACAAAATGGAATTTAGATTGATATTACTAGTTCTATTCTTACTGGCGAGCCACGACAATTGCACCTATCAAAGCAGCTAAAAGAATTATTGAAATGAGTTCAAATGGAAGAAAAAAATCTGTTGATAAATGAATTCCAATTTGTTGACTATTATTTATCAAATCTTGCTCTATAATCTGATTTGATCTTGTAGTCCAAATAATCCCGTACCATGATATATCTGGAATAGTAGTTATTAGTGAAACAAAAATACTTGTACAAACCACCAAAGTAACTCCATCCCCAACGGTCCAAAGATGAAAATCTTGGTAATATTCTGAACCATTTATGAACATCACAGCAAATATGATTAAAACGTTTATAGCTCCTACGTAAATAAGTAGCTATGCTGCAGCTACAAAATGGGAGTTTGATAAAATATAGAATAAAGATATACAAACAAGAACCAGTCCCAACGAAAAGGCAGAAAAGATTGGGTTGGTAAATAATACTACTCCTAGACTTCCTAATACAAGACCTGATCCCAGAAAGATTAAAAGAAAATCATGTATCGGTTCAGGTAAATCCATTAGATGAAAAATAAAAGATAAATAAATTGAAATTTCATGACCTTATTGATACGACCAGGAAAAAATTTTATATACTAAATTCCTAATTGAATTAAATCCTAAGGAGTGTGAATTCATCTAGGTACAGTTATAGGACGAATCTAATTCTTTATACGAACGAGTATTCGAAACGATTTCGAAACTATAAACTAGATTATTAATAAAATTATAGAAATCTAAATATAAATACAGAATTTTATTTGAATTGAATTGTTCGAATTGTATAATCGTCAATTACTGACATTGGTAAACGGCTCAAAGCAATTTGATTATAATTCAATTCGTGACGATCATAAGTCGAAAGTTCATATTCTTCAGTCATTGATAAACAATTTGTTGGACAATACTCAACGCAGTTACCACAAAATATACAGATCCCAAAATCAATACTGTAATTAAGCAATCGTTTCTTTCGAATATCAGTTTCCAGTTTCCAATCAACAACGGGTAGATCTATAGGACATACATGAACACATACTTCACAAGCAATGCACTTATCAAATTCAAAATGGATTCGACCGCGGAAACGTTCCGATGTTATTAATTTTTCATAAGGATATTGAATAGTTACAGGTAAACGATTTGCGTGGGCTAAGGTAATCATGAAACTTTGACCAATGTATCTTGCAGCTCGTACTGTTTGTTGACCATAATTCATGAACCCAGTTACCATAAGGAACATATCGTGAATATCTATGAATATTTTTGTTTTGTTTCTTTCTCTTGTTTGAGACAAGTTATGAATATTGAATATCAATCTTTTACAGTGAAAATAGTTGAAACGAAGTTGTTAATAATAGATTACCCAGAGAAATAGGTAAAAGAAATTTCCATCCAAGATTTAATAATTGATCCATTCTTAGCCTAGGCAAAGTCCATCTTGTTGTGATAGAAAGGAACAAGAACAAATAAGTTTTAGCTAATGTAATAAAGATACCAATTGTAGTTCCAAAAACTCCACATGTTTTATTTATTTCAAAAAGCTCAGAAACAAATATGTACGGAATAGAGATATTCCAACCGCCCAAGTAAAGAACTGTTACAAATAATGAAGAAACTAATAAGTTTAAATAGGAAGCAACGTAAAATAAACCAAATTTGATACCCGAATATTCGGTTTGATAACCTGCTACTAATTCTTCTTCTGCTTCTGGTAAATCAAAAGGTAATCTTTCACATTCCGCTAGGGAAGAAATTAGAAAAATGATAAAACCTATAGGTTGACGCCATAAATTCCATCCCCAAAAACCATATTTTGATTGCGCGTCAACTATATCAACTGTACTTAAACTGTTAGATAATCCTAGTCGGTGATAACATTACTGTTCCCATCGCTATTACAGAACCGTACATGAGATTTTCACCTCATACGGCTCCTCGAAGGTCATAAATAAATCTAAGGGACCGGGCCGGTTATTTATCTTGATATATCCCTAGGATAGATAGGATTCAAATCCATTGGACGGTCCTGAATTAGACCAATTGAATTCTGTCTGTTATAATAATAAATACAAAAAAGGTACTTCCGAATTGATCTCATCCCTTAATAATTTGAATTTGTTGAGTAATAATTGAACTCTTCAATTCATAAAATACTCCTTTAGAATTCTCAATAACCCGTCGTTTTTGATTACGAAAAGAAATTCGACATTAGTTTATGAATTATGACATAAATTGTATTTCCATGAATATGGATATAAGAAAGAATCAAAAGGGATCCCTCTTTTTTTTATTGTATTCTATTCTTTTGTTTTTTTTTTCGTTCCTATTCTTCTTTTTTTTATGTGCAAAACAAAAAGGGACTTAAAAAAAGATTAAAGGATTATTTCGTTTCTGATAGTTATTTATTTAATGAGTGGATAGGAGCATACTCTGGATCGGAATTGTGGGGAGTACTGCCTGATTTTTTCTACCAACTTAAAGCCCCAATTTGTATTCTTTTTCTATTATGCGGAAATGCTCTTTTGGAGAATTTACATAATCTCCATTACTAATCCTTTGTGTATCTTGGTGTTTCTAACCATCCACGTATTTTTTATCAATCTCCCCTTATGGTAATAGATGTATGGTAATTCATACAAACGATAGTGAAAACTCAATAAGGTTGGTCTTTTGAGCCCGCTTCAAAACAGGATGACTAATCAACCAATTTTGGGGTAAGCGCTTTCTTCCGTTTATAATTTTTTTTCACTTAATTCTTATACATAGAAAATGAGACTCAATATTTTTACTGCAGATTCAAATGAAATTCAAATCATAGTATATTAATTCTATATCTATATATTATATTATATCTTAATGTATTATATATTAATAATATATATATATATATTAAGATATTAAGAATTTTAAAGAATTTTATATTAATATTATATTAAATAGTTTAAATTAAAATAGTTTATTATATTCTTAAATATAAATATTCTATATTCAAAATACAAATATATATCTATAAATATATATCTATTTTTTTAATTTTATTACTAAATATATTGATATTGAATTTCAATTTCATTAAATTAATAATTCAAATTAGAGAATATTATAGAATATTAGAATATTAAATCAATGAATAATGAATAAATGGAAGCTGTTTTATTTCACTCATATAACTATCTGATTTAGTTCATCAATCCGAATTCCGAATAAAAATAATGCAAATAAAAAATCAGGATATCTATTCCATTTTTTCTACCCCTTTCCTATAAATTTCCTATAAAGAAGAAAAGAAATAAAGACGAAAAGAAAGGAGCATGGAAAAGTTTCTGTCTCAACGAATCACACGTAGAGATATTGATAACACACATAGAGTTAATGGTATTTCATAACTAATCGATTGAGCAGCAGCCCGTAGACCACCCAAAAAGGAATATTTATTATTTGACCCATATCCTGACATAAGAAGTCCAATGGGAGCAATACTCGAAATAGCAATCCATAAAAAAACACCAATATTGAGATCAGCTAAAACAAAGTTATAGCCAAAAGGAATTACTGAATAGCTTACTAGAATTGATATGACTGATATGGATGGTCCAATACTGAATAAACGAATATCTCCCCTAGATGGAATAAGATTCTCTTTGAAAAGTAGTTTTGTTCCATCTGCTAGAGCTTGAAGAACTCCCAAAGGACCGGCGTATTCAGGTCCAATACGCTGTTGTATCCCTGCGGATATTTCTCTTTCTAACCATACAATCACTAGAACACCTATTGTGATTCCCAATACAAGAGTCAAAATAGGGACAAGTATCCATATAATTCCATACACCTCTTTTAAAGATTCCAATCTGGAAAAAGAATTGATATCTTGTACTTCTGTTGTATCAATTATCATTTCAACGATCAACTTCTCCCATAATGATATCTATGCTACCTAGTATTGTCATAATATCAGCCAATTTCATTCTTTTAACTAACTGAGGAAGAATTTGCAAATTGATAAAACCCGGGGGACGAATTTTCCATCTCCAAGGAAAACCATTCTGATCCCCTATTAGAAAAATTCCTAATTCTCCCTTTGGGGCTTCAACTCTCACATAAAGTTCTTGTTTCGGTAATTCAAAAGTCGGAGACGGCTTTTTACTAATGAATCGATATTCAAAATCATTCCATTCTGGATCCTTTTCTCTATCAAAGCAACGGATTTCTAAATTCTCATATGGCCCTCCCGGAATTCCTTCCAGAGCCTGTTGAATCATTTTTATGGATTCTACCATCTCACCAATTCGTACTAAATAACGAGCTAATGAATCTCCTTCTTTTTGCCATTGAACTTCCCAATCAAATTCCTCGTGACATTCATAATGATCAACTTTACGTAGATCCCATTGTATTCCGGAAGCCCGAAGCATTGGTCCTGATAAACCCCAATTTATTACTTCCTCTCCACCAACAATGCCTACTCCCTCAACCCGTTCTAAAAAAATAGGATTTCGCGTAATAAGTTTTTGATATTCAACAACCCTTGTTAAAAAATAATCGCAGAAATCCAAACATTTATCTATCCAGCCATGAGGTAGATCAGCCGCTACCCCTCCGATACGAAAAAAATTATGCATCATTCTCATACCTGTGGCAGCTTCGAATAGATCATATATTAATTCTCTTTCTCTGAAAATATAGAAGAAAGGGGTTTGTGCACCAATATCTGCCATAAAAGGTCCCAGCCATAGTAGGTGAGAAGCTATACGACTCAACTCCAACATAATTATTCGAATATAGCTGGCTCTTTTAGGTACTTGAATATTTCCTAACTGTTCCGGTCCATTTACGGTTATTGCTTCTGTGAACATAGTAGCTAAATAATCCCAACGTGTTACATAAGGCAGATATTGTACAATTGTTCGGTTTTCTGCAATTTTTTCCATCCCTCTATGTAAATAACCCAATATTGGTTCACAATCAATAACATCCTCACCATCTAGAGTAACAATAAGTCAAAGAACACCATGCATTGATGGGTGGTGAGGACCCATATTGACTATCATGAGGTCTTTTCTTGTAGCTGGGGCATTCATAGGTTTTTCCTCGATTCATTCTTCCATGAATTGCTTAAAACAAAAATGAGTTCATCAAGATTCAAGATCTAATCAATCGAATAATTCAAAATGACTCTTCAAATTAATTAGTTTGTGGCTCCCGAATATCCAACTGATTAATTAATTTTTTATAACGTATTCCATTTTTCTTTGACAAATAAGACAGGAGTCGTTTCCGTTTTCCCAGAATTTTACGTAAACCCCTTTGAGATAAATAGTCTTTTATGTGCAATTCCAAATGTGAAGTAAGTCTTCGTATCTTATTGGTGAAATTGAATACTTGAAATTCAATCGATCCCGGGTTTTCTTCTTTTTTTTCTTGTGAAATAACGGATATAAATGATTTTTTTACCATGAAAAAAATGAAAGCTTGTCTTTCCCCCCCCCTTTTTTTATTTTATAGAGTCTAGATATTTTTATTGATCAGTAATAATAATGACACTCATTTTCAATTTAGTATATACAATAATCTTAATTTTCTTAAGAGTTCCTGATTTTTCAAATAAATTTTGATTAATCAACCCAATTCAAATAGGTATACAAAAAATACTATATTTATGCATTCACAAAAGCAAAATTGTAGACTTCAAATAAGAAGATTCAGTTATAGATCTAATGGGTAGGATATATCATTGAATTAGTATCGTGCCTCAGAATAGAGGGTAAGACAATGCGTATGTGCATCTATTTGTTTTCAGATATCAGATATGTTACGAGAAATAGAAAAAAAAAAAGAAAAATGTAGATTAACTAATTTTCAATCGGGGGTACATATGTATCCTTACCATACTGAAACGGCTGCCATTATTGGTTTCAAACCAATAGCGATTCATACAAGCTAAATCTTCTAATCGATAATTTGGCCAAAGAAAGAACTTTAAATTAATTAGTTTTTTTTATCTCTATCAAGATCTTTACTTGTAGCCAAAACTTGACAGCAATTATTCACTTTATTCTCATTGTAAAATGCCTTATTTCTATGCACACTATTTCTATTCTTAGGATTGAAACAAATTAGAATTCTCAATTCTCTACGACGTCTAGCGGATAAAATATTTTCAGGAACAAGCAAATCATAATTCTTTTTTTCTTTATTTTCAGTCAGCTTTTGATCTCTTGTTCTTGTAATGGATTTCTTAATAATTTGGTGCTTTCTCTTATGAATAAACGAAGGGCCTATGATTTGATACATATTAAATTGTTCATGGTTTCTTCTAGACAGACGAATTGGTTCGATACTCAATATTCCATTTTTTATCAATTCCGTATTTTTATTCAATTCTGTAAGAGTGAAATCCTTCTGATTCTGAATTTTCATAATATCTAGACTTAGTTCTCCTCTTTGAATAGAGGCTATAGTAATCTCTTTTATATTTTTCAGTCTAAGCAGGAGACAATATACTTGGATATTATTTATTATTCTTTCATTTAAGCAATGATGCCAGTTCAATTGAGAAGGCAAATACCCTCTTAGGAAGCAATTAAGTTCTGCTTCGGTGTTGTTCGTGTATCTATCTTTTTTTACACCCTTTTTTATGTCGGATCCTGCATAATCTTCTTTAACATCTTTTTCTTTCTTTGAAAGGGATGCTTCAAGATTTAGTTGACTTGCATATTCTGTTTTATTCTTTTCCGTGATCTTTTTCTTTTCACTAACATTTTGATTTACATTCAAATTCAAAAAAAGGAATTTGATTGGGATGATCCATGGGTTACTCGTATATGCATTATAAAATATCCAATTTTTAGAGAAGAAAAAAGATTCCCGATTCGCTATAGAACGATTTAGTATTTCTACATTCATTCCCATCCAATCAAAAAGGTTTTTTTTTTATTGGCTGGGTTAATCTCTTGATGAAGCGTAAAATAATAACCGGTATCGATCGAACCCCCAAAATGCATTTTATTTCTAAGACAAAAATTCAGAATTCTCCAATCAAAACACTTTCTATCCAGATTTTTTTCCATATCTAGAATAGAATCTTCTACTATATAATTCTTGATAGGAATATCATCCGTCATATCCCTTTTTTTTTTTTTACGCGTGTTGCAATTATAAGAAATCGCTTGGTTATTATTTGCTTGGAATGACGATCTATATCCATAAATATATGAGTCCTTCTTATTTGCATAATTAATAGATTTATATGATAAAAGATCATACCCATATTGTTTTTTCATTTTTTTTTATTTGTTAATGAGTCTATTTCTTGTTTTTTGTAAAGAATTAATCCGTTTTTTTCATATGAATGATATTTGGTTAAATCTTTATTTTGAGCCACATGGCGTTCATTCATTTTATTTCGCCATTTTGGGGATACTAATCTAGACCATCCATTCTGAGATAAATCGTATTGATAATGACCTTTTAACCAATTTGTCCATTGATTCATTACAGAATTGGGAGCGCTCTTATGTTTTAATTTGGAATGAGATATTCCTTGTACTCCAAAAAAATAATCCCTTATTTCATTCTTAAGAAAAAGAGGTGTTTCATGATATTCAAAAAGGGATCTTAATTTATACTTATCTAAGTTAATAACTTGGGTTTGTGATAATTTAAAAAATACATATGCTTGTGACAAAGAGGATACGTCACAAAAATTCTGTGAATTCGTATTCCTAATATTACAAATTGATTTTTTTATAGTAGAAATAAAGTGAATTAGACTTTGATCTTTTTTATCACTTCTTTTTCTTTCTTCATTTGCTTCATTATTGTAAATGTATTTATTAATAATTTTTTTTGTTGATTCAAGAAAAAGTTGTACATTGATTTTGATTTTAGGAATATTAATGATACATAGAAAGATATCTATATATACCCTTTCTATGAAAAATTTAAAAAAATAATGTGATTTGCGGAATAATCGAACATTTCTTTTTTGTAATATCTGCCAAATATTTTTTTGTAATTCTAATCTTTTATCATCATAAGTTGTTTTCTTAGAACAAATATTTCTCTCTGAACCTTTTTTGTTGTCTTTTTGAAATTCTTCTATTTGTTTTATGATTTTCTTTGTTCTATCATTCAGATCTTTTATTCTTTTTTCTGTGAATGAGCAGTCTGTCCAATTAATAGATTGAATTGGAATAGCGGATTCGTAAATCATTGGATTACTCTTACTTTTTGTTGAATCTTTTTGAATTTCATTCAATTCATATATTCTTATTTTTATCAATTCTGATAATGATAGTTCTTTTCTTTTTTCTTTTAGAAATAGAATAATTTGGATGATCCATTGTGCATTTTCTTTTGTGATATTTAGAAAGGATTTTGTTCTTTGAAAAAGATTCTTTTTCCAAATTCTTTTTTTTTTTAAGTTCTTTAAAAATGGGATCAAAAAACGAACGTCGGTTTCGGTTTCGGGGAGAAGAAGAAAAGGGAAATTCTACTTCCATTCCGAAAACTGTAAAAAAGAAGAAATCCAAGTTTTTCACTTCTTTTTTTCTCATTGGATCCTTTTCCTTTTGAGGGGATCGTAGCTTAGATCTGTATCTGTGCCAAGGTTTCAGACGAAAAGGAAAAAGGACCTTTATTTGAATACCCTCAGTTAGCCAGTTTTTCGGAAATTCTGTTTCGGATAATGGAACGCCATTATAGGTGCACTTAATATACATTTCTCTATTCCAATCCTTTAAATCCTCTGACCATTCGGGAGATTGAAATAATAGTATACGAACGATATTTTTAGTTATTATCAATGAGGGTAATAGAATATATTTTCTAATAATCCAGTGGGCTACTAATAAAAGACCTCTTATTGGTTGAGCATTTTGAGTGTTTTCCCAGGCTTCCGCTATTTCCATACGGTCTGCTTCCTCTTTTTTCTTAATCTCTTTTTTACTTTTCTTTTCCTCTGTATAATCCGAAATTTTCAATTCTGTATTTTTCTTTTTCCACATCCAATTTAGAAAAAAGATTTTCATTGGCTCGAAAATCTCAAAAGAAAAGAAAGAGGATTTGTCAATTTTGTCCAAAAAAAGAGGAGAATGTGGACCTGCTTGAAGGATTTTCCAA
The DNA here is from genome assembly GCA_963242795.1 of Inga leiocalycina. Lineage (NCBI taxonomy): Eukaryota > Viridiplantae > Streptophyta > Magnoliopsida > Fabales > Fabaceae > Inga > Inga leiocalycina. The sequence goes on along the minus strand of OY725327.1, from coordinate 49,414,643 downwards.
ATAACAGTTTTACGTCTTTGAACGCATCTAGATCCTTTGATTATGTCTCGGGTAAAATCCGATTGTTGTGAATAATCTATTAAAGCAATTTCTTCTTTTCCATCAGAATTCTCAGTATCCTTGGGAGCCGTATAAACATCGGCATTCTCTGAGTTATCAGTATCAGTATAAATTACTATAGGTGGTTTGGGTCTTCTTGAACAAATCTCATAATCTTCTCTTTTACCATCGCTTTCCAGGTATTCGTCTTCGTCAATGAATTTGTATGACCATCGAGGAACTTTTTAAGAAGGATAATCAGTATTAGTATTAAGAAGGATGACGTGAATCTTATTTATCAAAATGTAGTTTTTTGTGTCAGTTTTATTCTTGATTGAGAATAAAAAACTTTTTTTGATTCGTCCGCGATAGGGTCCGTTCAACAAAGGATCATATATTTTAGGTAAGTATTTTTTAGTCTCATCATTACATAATCTAATCTTTTTTTCGAGTACATCCAAAGCAAAAAATCCCTTATCTAGAGCTTCGGCCCTAT